>JALAZF010000741.1:0-1200000 GCA_022829125.1 Lathyrus tuberosus
ATCACGGCTGCTATTGAACACAAACCTAAGAAATCTTACAATTTGTTTGAACAAAGTGACATCGACCTTGTCCTCCTCTCCATGCTTATTTAGTCTTATATTAGGCTCGGCAGGTGAGGAAGCAGGATTTGAATCATCCATTGCTGAATCTCTTGAGTATCTCTTTGACATACTTCCTTTGATGCAGCACCATACCTTGCATGGTAGTTTGAAATTTCATTCATAGAAAATACGACAAGTTTCCTAGATCTGACATTTCAAATTCCCTCTTTATCAGCTCCTTGAACTTCAACAAGTTCTCCATATTATTTACAGTTACAAGAAAGTCATCGACATATAAGTAGATGATGGTTATATCTTGTTTCATGACCTATACATAGACACCATACTCAGATCTACATTTCATGAAATCCAATTCGACTAAGTACGAGTATTTCTTCTTGTTTCATGCCCTAGGTGCCTGTTTGAGACCAGAGGGAGCTTTGTGCAACTTGTACATATTTCTTTTTTCCTCCTATATCACAAACCCAGGGGGTTGCATGACATAGCTACTAGTCATGCCTTATGACTTGCAACGACCCATCAGGATTAAGCTTCAGCTCGAACACTCACTTAACTTCGATAGCTTTTGCTTGTTGGAAATTCGACTAGCTTCCATGTATTATTTCTTTCGATAGTTTGTAACTCTTCGAACATAGGAGACTTTTAGTGTTTATTCTTTAAGGCCTCACTATAGTCAAATAGTTCAGCACCTGCAAGTAAAGAAAAATGAACCAAATCTCTATCTGGTGTGACTTTATCATCACCAACCACTTCACAGTCTTGAAGCCTTGCTGGGAGAACTCTGGTTCTTTTAGGTATTTAGCTTATGCTAACCACACCCTCTCTATTGTTTGCTTCGACTGCGAGTGTGACTGGAATGTCAATAGCTGGAATTTCTTCATTTTCACTACTTTCCTCGTCAATGCCATAGTTTATCAATGACTTGTTAGTTGCATCACCTGAATTCCAATCCTAGACAAAGTTCTCGTCAATTACAATGTCTCGAATCGCCACGATCTTATTATTCATTGGATTGAATAACCTACATGCTCCAGTCTTATGATGTCCTACCAGAATCATAGGTTCACTCATATCATCAAGCTTCCTTCTTCTAGCATCAGGAACATGCTTGTAGCAAATAGAGCCAAATACCTTCAGATTTTTGGAACAAAATTGGTTTGTACCACATCCCTTAGGTTTTGATGATGACAAAGTATTTAAAGAACTATTGGGTATACTAATATTTGTTCAAGTGTGCAAGACGATAGACTAAAATTTCATGAATAATCTAAGTAGTGGTGCTGATAATGAACATCTAAAGAGAAGCTTAAAGACTAGAACTTGAAGGATCAAAAGCTGAATACCAGACTCTGAAGAAATCTACTTCTGAAGATCAGAGTCTGAAGAAGTCAGTCTCTGAAGACCAAAATTTGGAGAAGTCTACTTCTGAAGATCAACATTGCAGTTGCATTAAAGTGGGAGGATCTTCGACAACATTACCCATTGCAGCTGCATTGGAGTGAGAGGATCTTTGATGCATCTTATCCATGGTCAAGTCGACTGTTTCTGGTTTTAATGCATTTGTTTGGTGGTGAAATTCATACAACTTTAGTGTCAAATACGTCTTTTCTAGATTGCAGGCTCTATCCTCCAACAGTCCGCCTATTCTAAATCTTTCTTCCGCCCTTAAAATATTATGGAAGTCAAATGTTCCCTCAAACACATAAGTGTTCACTTGGAGGATTTTTCTCAACCGTCTCCAAATGAAAGATGAGCTTGCGAAGCGTGGAATCATCTTCTGGCCTTATAACACAACATAACCCTTATGTTTTGGTGAAAATGAATCTCATCTCCATCTATTTTTGTTATGTCCAAAGTCTGTATTGGGTTGACACATAATTTTGGATTGGATTGTTCTCGTTTACTTACCTTTATGTGATAGCATCCATGTCCATGTGAAGGAATTTGACAGGAAATTGAAGGGCAATATCATAAAAGACTACAGACTACTTCTTTAGTTCACAACAGTTAAGACAATTTGGTTATCTAGAAATGATATTCTATTTAATGGAGGGTAAAAAGATGTTAATGTCTTAGTTTTTATGGTCAAATCTTTGTTTTGGGAATGGACAAGTGCTAGACTTAAGGGCGATTTTATTTGTGATAAGAATGAATGATTTGTAAACCCGTTTGTTGATCGTATATGTTAATTCTGTTTGGGGTTTTTAATGTTTCGTAATCCCTTTTGTATTAGTGTTAAGTACCATTTGTACTTCCATAACATTGTTGAATTTATAAAAAAAAAGTTTAAAATATTATCACCTTTTAATTTTTAATGTAATTGTATTTATTTATTATTTTCCAATAAATCATCTTATATTATATGGATCACAATTAAATTATGATTCTCTTTTTTATATTTATAAAAATTAAAACACGTCAATAATGAGCAAGAATAACTGAATACAAATATTATTATGTTTCTTGAACTTATTATATTTTTTAATGTAAATGTAAAGTTGTCAAATACTATAAGTATTGTGGGACCGAGAGAATATAATAAACTTGTCTCGATTAAGTAAGAAATTGTATAATTGGAATTAAACGTCAATTATGATAGATGTTTTAAAATAAATTAACTCCGAAAATAATATATTCATTTATGATATGATAGGGATTTATGCAGAAATTGAGTAACATTGTATCACTAATGCACTAACTAACAGCAAACAATATTCTACAGCAGCTCACCAACTACCAAACATTCACTGAGCAAAGCAAACTCATCAAAGTATCTATCCATCCACCAAACAACCGGCAAGTACTATGGCATTATGTGTACCAGCAACTAGCTACTACACTCCACCTATACCATTAACAATGACACTAGGCTTAAAAGTTACTAGACATGCATATTAATTAATTGTTGGAACCTTATTAGTTATAATTAAGGTGTCACATCACAGTCATTTGTGATTAAAGCTTTCACCTTGGTGACGAAGAAGCGGCTAATTTTATTTGAAAGAAATTTAACGGCTTTTATTACTCAAAAGTGACATACATGGGATATCACTTTAATAAAACTACGTCTAGTCTAATAATTGACCGATTTAACTAACATATGGACAACCGAATTTGCTTGCCACATACTATTCCGTCTTATATTATAACAAAAATTACTTTTTAGATATATTGAATAATTAATGTATTTAGTCTATATATAAATCAAATACATTAATTATTTAATATATCTAAAAATTATTTTTTGCTTATAATATGGGACAGAGGGTGTAATAAACTTAACCTCAAAATTTGAAAAAAGATGCAACAAACTTTTAACCGATAAAATAACAAGATTAAATTCAGACCTTCCTAAATGCTTTGAATGAATAGTTTAAACTACTAATTGGGAATCACTTTCTAAGGTTACTTTATTCAACGGTAAAGAAATAACACATTACAAAGCTTTTCTCAAAGCCACGACTTCTACTACAATGGTGGACAAGAGGTCAACGTCCCAAGCCACACATGCGGTAATAAATCTACCCAAATTATCTCTCACACACCACCCTTTATTTGTTGTGCCTCTTTCACTATTAAATCCAGCTTCTACATTACACTTCGATTTCCCTTCATCAGGAGGACTCCAAACTATTGGGTGATGAGGGGCATTGTCTAAATCACTCTCTTTTTGAGCTGAAAACCAATCTTGTCAATTGAAATACGTCTACAAGCCAATTTTCGAGACCTCCTCGTGAACATTATTCCAAACAACATTATTTCTATTCTTGCAAAGCACATTAATCATCACAACAAATCTACCAGCATCCCTCATATCCTCTCTATTACAAATGTCAAGAATAAGGGACTTAACATCATTAAAACCATGAACACGAAAATCAATTATAGCTGACAAACATGTTGTCCACCAACACTGGATTGTAGTAGTGCATCCAAAAAACACATGCCAATCATCTTCATCTTCAATCTCGAAAAGCTGACAAACAGAAGAACATTGGACATAATGTTGACGAAGCCTAGATCGAGGTGGAAGGCAGCCCCTACAAATCCTCCATAACAAGTGTCTGGCTCTAGGGGGCGCGGTAATATTCCAAATATTTCCCCAATTTCCCTCCACCCTTCCATTCCAATGATTCACTTGGAAGTTTCTCCACAACCTATACCCAGACTTGACACTGTACACTCCTTTTGTCTCCTCTTTCCAAATAAGACCATCTTCTAACACATCCTCCACCAACGGGATCTTTGAAATCTCTTCATCCACTGTATGATCAAACAAAGAATTTATTGCTTGCACATCCCATTATTTAGCATTAGACAACACAAGATTTTTAACATAAAGATCGTATACACCTTACCCTTGAGGACCACCCAAACACCCTTTTCCTTTCCCTCTTAGCAGGTTCGTTCATTACCTAGATATTACTTCCATCACCAATACTCCACCTGCAACCAATCGTTAAAACATACCTAGCTTTCCAAAGGCTCATCCACACAAAACTGGGATAATTTTCAATAGTGCAAGTGAGAAAAGAGGATCTAGGAAAATACCTTGCTTTGAAGACTCTGGAAACTAGAGTGTGGGGTTTTGTCAACATGAACCGACCTTGTTTAGCCACCATAGCCAAGTTAAAGGCTTTGAAGTCTCTAAATCCCATACCTCATTCCTTCTTCCTACAAGTTAGCTTTTCCCAGGCCAACCACTTAATTCCTTTATTATTACTACCACCCCCCCACGAGAACGAATTCAACATCTTCTCAATATCATTTACCACCACATCTGGAACAAGATACACACTCATGATGTAAGACGAAATAGATTGCAAAACTGATTTTATCATCACCTATTTTCCTGCTTTAGACAAAGATCTACCACTCCAGGAGTTGATTCTTTTCCAAATGCAATCCTTAATAAAATCAAAAGTCACCTTTTTTACTTCTACAAATCATTGATGGTAAACCCAAGTAAGAACTCGTACCTTACACATGACGCACTCCCATTAATCTAGCAATATCCTCATGGATGTGTCTACATAGGTCTGAAGCAACTCCATAAGATGTGTCATCTCGGATAGATTAGCCCTGCAAAACAAAAAATAGTCTTCAGCAAAGAGCAGATGAGACACACTAGGTGCCCCTCTACAAATATGGAATCCATGAAGATCCCTTCGAGAAACCACTCATTTGATAAGAGCAGAAATACCTTCTGAGATAAGGATAAAAAGATAAGGAGGGAGTGAGTCCCCTTGTCTCAATCCTTTTCCTAGTTGTATTGGTCTCACAGTATTGATAAGTGCAAATTGTACCTATTTTTGTAAATAAGTTTTGTTGCACTTATCGTTACTTTGTGTTAATATTGATTGAATAAACCCCACTTTATGTGTAAATACGTTTACTTTACGTTTTCGTGTGTGTTTTGTGTTTTCTTGTATATATCATTGAGTTTAATTGCTTTCCATTCAATTTTGTAGGTATTCAAGTAAGGATATTTTCCATTGTTGTATTGAGCATTGAATAAGCTTTCCAGCGCTTCCGACCGTGCGTCAATCCGAGCTACGGTTCATAAGTTGTGGTCAAATAAGGGGCTGTTTTGCTGTCATGTTCGCTTAGCGAGTGTGACAGCGAATGTTCGCTTAGCGAATGGCCAGCGAAGTTCCCAGTGAAGGAGTCCAGAAAGAAACAGAGGAGAAAGAGACCAAAGTTCGTTTTGTGAACTTTCTAGCGAGCATTCGCTAGGCGAATAAATCGTTCGCTTAGCGAACTTCTGAAGACAGCAAGAGGCGGTTTAGCTGTTCAGAGGCACCTAAGTGCCATTTTCGTGCATTCGCTTAGCGAATGGAAGGGTTCACCTAGTGAACCTGCGAAAATCTGATTTGTATATAATAGAATTCTGTAACTTTTTAGGTTATGGTTTTGGGGATTCTTGCTCCAACTCCATCAAACCTCATTTTTCAGTTGATTAGCTTAGAAAACAACATAGAAGCTTACATACGGATGAACCGGGGTGGATTGATCGTCGATCGGCTCTGACAAACCGTGAGCTGTTTGGTTCATTTCTCTTCTTCTTTGTGTTTTTCTTCTTTGTTGGGTTGTGTATATGTATTTGTTCTGAACTCATGTATATTTGTCGCCCATGGCGTTGTATAAAACTTGCTTTACAAATCTTTATTGGTGATTGTCTCTGATTTTTGCTTTATGTGCGGGGTTTGAGTTGCGTTAGAGATAATCCTCGCAAACTTCGATTAGGGATGATTATCTGTTATTTTCTGGACTCTAGAGATAGATTTAGAGCTAACAATCTTCAATAGGCGTCGAAGCTTAATGCATCCGTGCCTTGAGCTAGCATGCGAGAGTATCGGCAATGGTAACACTGTTGTTTTCTCAACTTTGCGTTAGACATAACATTTGTTGTGAGCGATGCTGGGTGATATTGAGGAGTATTGTAGGTGGAGTATAACTGGTCGGTATGTTTAAGTTTGTGAGGAGACGGTTATGTGCATGCCGGATAAGTTTGTCTTGCTGAAGAATGAATTTGTTTTATGTTTTAATATTTACTTTTCTGTTTCTATGTTTAAACCAATTTAATCCAAACTCATAAACGCGAGAGACTGTCGAACGACATTCTTTCCCTCGAACTGATCTCTGCTGACACGACATAAATCCCGGAGGGAATTCTTTCTGAAAATAAATATTTTTGCTGCATGCCTTATTCTGCAACCAACAAAATGGCGTCGTTGCTGGGGATTGGTTTTGATATTGAATCGCATTGCGATAGTTTCTTTGTTTTTGAGTTTTGTATATATCGTATATATTGTCTATTTCCATTATGTTTGTTCAGGTGTTGTATACATTTTGTTCCCATAACGTTTGTTTAAGTGTTTGGTTAGGGCACTTGCTTTTGGTTTGTGTGGTGAGGCATCACTATGGCATGAAGGAAGGAAGTTACTAGCTAAGCATTGTAAAGGCGTCGAACTTACGACGTAAAACAAGCATGGTGTATTCTTTTCTTTTGTTGTTGCTTAGTTTAGGTAGTGTGGTGAGTATTCATTAAACAAGTTGTACTCAGATTTTTCGTAAATTCTCAAATCTTTACTTTACAACTTGTTTAATGAATTTTCTACCGGTTTTTCAGTTTGTTAATATTAATAGTTTTCGTGTTTGTCAATGAACTTGATTTGAATAGCTTGAGGAAATTTGGTGTTGTTCCAAGTTTGATCGTTTTAACTTGCGGATGTATGGTAATGATTTTGTTAAGTTTTGTACACGTCCGAGGAATGTATTTATCGCTTTCTATACTTTAGCATATTCATGATACTTAGGCTTTTTACAAACTTCCATGTCATTCATTCTTTCGTATACTTGTTCGTATGTGAATCACTTTAGTTCCCAACCTTTTTGTGAGGAAGCTTTCTATTGTTCATATATGCACGGAGTACCAACATTCTTGTACTAACTGGATTTTATTATGCTTAATCTTTTGTTTGTGTTGATTATATGAAAGCATGAAAAGGATCAAGGCATTTTTGTTTCATTTTGAGCACTACCTAGCCAAATAGTCAATTCAGCTTGTGAGCGTGTGATCATTTATAACCCCTTTGAGCCTTTGGTCATTGTCCATGTTATTTGAACTTAATGCTTGTCTATGAGTATTTAGTTCACTTATTTTTGAATGGATTTTGTTTTTACTTGAACCCTCAATTTTGTGTTGTTGTATGAATTTTTACCTTGCCTTAGAAAGTAGGGAGTATTCACATGATGATGTGGTTGAATTCAAGTTGGGGAGATGATGATTGTTTACTCATTGGTTGGTTTCTATGAGGTTGAAAAAGAAAAGAAAAAAAGAGAAAAAAATGAAAAAGAAAAGAAAAAAAAAAGAGAAAAAGAAAATCCCTGTGAAAGGAAACAAAAAAGTTCAAATAATTGTGCTAAATAAGTATTGTGTTTTGTGTAACACTTGGGATTTTGGAAGAAGTTAATTGGAATTTGGTGTTTGAACTTTTGTGAGTTGATCACTCCCTTAGGTTTAGGCAAGTTTTTGTTTCAATTACTTTTAGAAATTGCCCCTTGTTTGTTTACCCGACCATGTTACAACCTTGAAAGTCCTTGTGATTCTTGCCTTTGTATGTTCAATATGATTTTTGGATGGTTGCATAATTTAGTCTTTTGTTTGCAAGATTGTTGTGTGAGGGATAAGTACCTTATTTTGTGTTTTTTATCTACCGATTATTGTTTTTGCTAGGTGTTATTCACATTTGAACTTGTGTTGTTTTAGGAGGTTTGGCATGATGTTTGTATTTTGCATTTGTTTCGTGACTATGTTATCGTCGTAGTTTAGTGGTGAGTATTTACTTTGTGTGTACCGTTTTTCATTTGAACCATACATTTGTTTTCCGTTTTCAAAACCTGTTGATTCGTGATTCTTTGGTTATTGCTTTTGTTTCTTTGAGTCGCTTGATTTTTGTTTAAGGACAAACAATTATGTAAGTTGGGGAGAGTTTGATAAGTGCAAATTATACTTATTTTTGTAAATAATTTTTGTTGTACTTATCGTTACTTTGTGTTAATATTGGTTGAATAAACCCCACTCACTACGCCAAACAAGGGAAAAGAGGGCGCTTTTTTTGGCCTATGACAGCGCTTAAAAGCGCTGTCTAAGCCAGCGCTGTCGTAGGTAAAGACAACGCTTTTTTATTTATGAAAAAACGCTCTCTAAAAGGGGACTTTAGACAACGCTTTTAAAAGCGCTGTCTAATGTATACGTTTAAAATTTTAAAGAATTTTTTTATATACCTTTAGAGAGCGCTTTTTCTTTAAAAGCGCTCTCTAAAGGGGGACTTTAGACAGCGCTTTTAAAAGCGTTGTCTAATGTATACGTATAATGATTTTTTTATATACCTTTAGAGAGCGCTTTTTCCTTAAAAGCGCTCTCTAAAGGGGGACTTTAGACAACGCTTTTAAAAGCGCTGTCTAATGTAAAACTTTAGACAGCGTTTTTTTCTCAAAAGCGCTGTCTTTTGTCTACGTATAATTTTGAAGATTTTTTTTAAAAATCCCATTTTAACCATTTTTTTTATGCAGAAACCTGTTATCAAAATACTATATTGCATTACTTCCTTAAATCTAAACATGTATGTTTTATTCATAAAGTAAAGCCAATTTGCTAATAAGAATATAATAAAGTGAAGGTAGCTTACTAATAAATTCCAGGTCTTTAAAGCAAAAGAAATTCTTCATATGTGTGGTCAATCACTGTCAAGAATACATCCCTCCCCAAAATATCATATCATGCACTAACCAAGCTCAATATCAACCTATCAAAATAAAAAATGAGTTCAGCCATAAACTAGAAAATTTGATAAAATGTTTAATTAGAAAAGCAATACAAATTCAATTACCAAAAAGAGAATATCGACATATGTGTACCTTAGACACATCTAAGCAATATATGGCCTTAACAATTCTGGTATCATTTTTCATTCACATATATGTAGTCTCTACAACCCCTCTCAAATATGCTAGCCTTTCTTTAAGAATATTGGCAAAGTCTGAGACAATTCAATCTTGTTTCTGTTTGACCATCAACATCACTCATTCTGAAATATAGTCAAATACTAATAGCAGTTCTAGGATACAAGCAAACCCAAATAAACATTAAAATGCATCTGCACAACTTCTTTTCTCTATTGCATTTTCATATTATACATAATAGTATTAGTAATTACACATAAATACAAATTATATATAATAACAAACATTCTATTGTCTAATTTATCTAACTTTTTACGGAAAGAAAAGTAAATAATTTACAATGAAGGATAAAATCAATTTTTAATTAACACTTCTATCACAAAACAACAATTTCTGGTATTCTTTGCTTAAAAAACAACACTAAAACTTACAAGTGTTTCATCCTCAGCTTTAGAGTCTAAAATGGCATCATAGTAATTATAAATAAGATCCTCAATGAATCATCTTCATCATTTACTTGTTTTGCAGAATCATAAACATACAGTAACCGCATCATTATATTAACCATCAATTATATGAACTGAAACAATAAAACTGTAGTAGCTTTTTTCATCTTTGATAAGGAGCAAAATATCACAAGTAAATTGAGTCAAAAATAAATATCACAAGTAAATAAAATACTAAGTTGATGTGATCACTCTGTCAAAATAAATAACAAAATAAAAAATAATATGCTTCAACATCAAATATGTTACAGTCCAATGACATTCAAATTGATCAAAATAGATTAGTTATTTGGTATACTTGGGAGCATATCATAACATGCTCTCTCAGTTTTTATTATCTAACAATAAAAAATATCCACAAACAACCTATATAATCACAACAAAAATAGCAACAAGAGAAGATATTATAACTTAAAAGGAAACATGTACAAAATTTGCAAAATTTCTAAGGTGTGCATAATCAATGGTAAAATACCTTTATTGGATTATTATTGTCTTAGCACATTTTACAATTGTATATGCCACTGCATGTAGAAAATTGTTTCGGTTCTTCATTTATCTCCCTTTTAACCTGCATTTAAGGAAGCACAATCAGAAATGGAGAAGAACAAATTGAGATTTGAGAGGAAACAATTGATACCCCATAAGGAACTGAGATGAAGCTGTAGGAATTAGATTCCAAAACAAATCTGAGACCGTCAAAACTGGTTCAGAACAATATCACCACAACACATATTTGGGAGAAGCAGAGAACCAGAACAAAAATGAGATGAAGGGGTTTTGAGTGATTGAGAGATTTCGAGAGAAGAAGGGATATGGGGATTAAGGGATTCGAAGAGATGGGCTGAGAGATGAATGAAGGGTATCGATTCAAAGGGATTTTGAGAGATTAGGGTTTTTGTTTGGTGAAATTAGAAAGGGTGTGATTGAAAAATGGGGCTTTTGTTGAAACATGATGGAGGGAAAAGTTGGATGTTCTCAAATTTTAGAATTTTTCAGTGAAATTCAAGAGGGAAGAAAGAAAATTTGTGACCGAGTTAAAACGATGTGGAGAGAAGTTGGAGCGTTCTGAAAACTTTGGCCTTAATTATATTTCTAAACCACTTTTGATGAAGTAATGTTAATTATTAAAAAGATTGTAACCTTCTTCGGTCATTGTTTTGATACCTGTAACATTCATTTTTATTTTAATTAATTTTATTATTTTGAAACTAAATTTTAATATTCTTATGAGAAAAAATCTCAACTGACACTAGTCCCACATATATCTATTTTTAATTATTTTGTTGTTTTAAAATATATAAATTTTACAAATATTTTTGAAAATTTTAAATTCTTACAAAAACACAAAAGTAAAATTATTATTTAGAAAAATAATAAATTTAGGAATATTATTCTGAATTAATTTCAAACATTGAAACAAATACGCCTCATATTTATTTTAAACTTACAATAAATTTTTAAATAATCAATTTAGTATATAAAATTAAATATTATTTCAAATTTATGTAAAAAATTAGTTTAAAAAAAAAATATTTGTGTTTGACCTTAGAGGGCGCTTTTCAGAAAGCGCTTTCTTATGTGCTACCTATAAGAGCGCTTTGCTTAGAAAGCGCTTTCTAAAGTGAAAAGAATTTAAGACCTATAAGAGCGCTTTTCTGAAAGCGCTTTCTAAGGTTACCTTTAGACAGCGTTTTTTAAAAGCGCTGTCTAAAGTAATACCTATAGCAGCGCTTTCCAAAAAGCGCTTTCTAAGGTGGCATCCATTTATGGCATTTAACAGCGCTTTCTAAAGTCTGTCTTTTACGGCGCTTTTTTTTAGCGAAATTTTTTTATTCTTTTTAGCAGCGCTTTTTTATAAAAGCGCTGTCTTTTTGGTGCTGTCTATTCCTATTTTTGGCGTAGTGACTTTATGTGTAAATACGTTTACTTTACGTTTTCGTGTGTATTTTGCGTTTTCTTGTATATATCGTTGTGTTTAATTGCTTTCTATTCAATTTTGTAGGTATTCAAGTAATGATATTTTGCCATTGTTGTATTGAGCATTGCATAAGCTTTCCAGCGCTTCCGACCGTGCGTCAATCCGAGCTACGGTTCAGAAGTTGTGGTCAAATAAGGGGCTGTTTAGCTGCCATGTTCGCTTAACAAGTGTGACAGCGAATGTTCGCTTAGCGAATGGCCAGCGAAGGAGTCCAGAAAGAAACAGAGGAGAAAGAGACCAAAGTTTGCTTTGCGAACTACCTAGCGAGCATTCGCTAGGCGAATAAATCGTTCGCGTAGAGAACTTCTGAAGACAGCAAGAGGCGGTTTAACTGTTCAGAGGCACCTAAGTGCCATTTTCGTGCATTCGCTTAGCGAATGGAAGGGTTCGCCTAGCGAACCTGCGAAAATCTAATTTGTATATAATAGAATTCTGTAACTTTTTAGGTTATGGTTTTGGGGATTCTTGCTCCAACTCCATCAAACCTCATTTTTCAGTTGATTAGCTTAGAAAACAACATGGAAGCTTGCATACGGATGAATCGGGGTGGATTGATCGTCGATCGGCTCTGACAAACCGCGAGATGTTTGGTTCATTTCTCTTATTCTTTGTGTTTTTCTTCTTTGTTGGGTTGTGTATATGTATTTGTTCTGAACTCATGTATATTTGTCGCCCATGGCGTTGTATAAAACTTGCTTTACAAATCTTTATTGGTGATTGTCTCTGATTTTTTCTTTATGCGCGGGGTTTGAGTTGCATTAGAGATAATCCTCGCAAACTTCGATTAGGGATGATTATCTGTTAGTTTCTGGACTCTGGAGATAGATTTAGAGCTAACAATCTTCAATAGGCGTCGAAGCTTAATGCATATGTGCCTTGAGCTAGCGTGCGAGAGTATCGGAAATGGTAACACTGTTGTTTTCTCAACTTTGCGTTAGACATAAAATTTGTTGTGAGCGATGCTGGGTGATATTGAGGAGTATTGTAGGTGGAGTATAACTGGTTGGTAAGTTTAAGTTTGTGAGGAGTCGGTTATGTGCATGCCGGATAAGTTTGTCTTGCTGAAGAATGGATTTGTTTTATGTTTTAATATTTACTTTTCTGTTTCTATGTTTAAACCAATTTAATCCAAACTCATAAATGCGAGAGACTGTCGAACGACATTCTTTCCCTCGAACCGATCTCTGTGGACACGACATAAATACCGGAGGGAATTCTTTCCGAAAATAAATATTTTTGCTGCTTGCCCTATTCTGCAACCAACAAGTATCTATATTTAATAGAACAAAGTAATGCACCGAAGTCACATACATCATGATCCGATGGATCCACCTTTCCACAAAATCCAATATTCTAAGCATACCTCTCAGAAAACCCCAAACCTCCCTATCATACGCCTTGCTAATATCAATCTTAAGCGCTAGATGAGCCTTATTCCCTTTAGTCTTACTCTTTAAAGTATGGATGATTTCCATAGCAATCATAGAATTATCAAGAATAGACTGCCCTTTCACAAACGTGATTGTTCCTCTAAGACACATTTAGCCAAACAAGTCTTCATTCTATTAGCAAGAAGTTTCAAAATCAGCTTATCGACCACAATATACAACGATATGGGATGAAGATCATTCACAGTGTCAGGCTTTACACACTTAGGAACAAGACATATGTTAGTCTCATTAAGCTTCGACAGGAAAAAACCTCTCTCCAACCAATTTGTGGCAGCCTAAAAAATGTCATCTCCACACACTCCCCAAAACTTTTGATAGAACACCAGATTAAATCCATCGGGTCCAGGAGACTTGTCATGGTGCATATGAATGAGGGATTCATGTAACTTTTCCTTAGTTATATGCACAACCAACTTGAAGTTATCTTCGTTAGATATAGTTGGTTGGATGAGGCTCAGTATCAGATCATACGAACCATTCTTGGAAGCAAACAAGTTTTCAAATTAATTCTTGGCTATAACACACGATCCTTCTTGAGTTCTAACTTCGGCAGAACTATCATCCAAAATCATCTCAATTTTTTGAAAGTTTTTTCTAATAGTAGCGGACCTGTGAAAGAATTTGGTATTAAGACTGTCGTCCCGCAACCAATGCATTTTCGCTCGTTGTTTCCAAAATATTTCTTCATGGATTAGTAGTATATTGTACTCTCTCTTACCTTCGAAAAACTGAGAAACTGATTCAGCATCATGCCCCATATGATAAGACCCATCAACATCATTGTAGCGGTAAAATTACGAGTATAAGTTATTGATTAACTTAACTCATAAAAAACGAGTCGCCACCGCACTTTTATTTTATACAAAGAAAAGGAAAAAGAGCGAATAAAACCTAAAGAAGTTCTAAGACAAGAACAAATAAACAGAGACAAGGGTAAGGGGGTTTGTTACACAATGGGAAGATGTTAGCACCCAAAACGTCTATAGTACTCTATAGAATCCCTTTGAAATATCTATGCTTTTTGGTTTGAAAATGGTTTGCTTGTAAAATATTAGGGAGGTGAGAAAAAAAGTATTTGTATAATTTTTGTGTTTGACAAGACTTCATGAGCCTCGTGCCTACGTACCCACAAAGTGAAATGGAGGATTAAAACCTCATAGTTCGTGGTAAAAATAACAAAAATGGTGGGGTTTGATTGATTTTAAATGAAAAGACAAGTTGTCATTTTAAGGAGAAAACTACAACTAGTCACCCACAAATAATTAGAACTTTGCATCATAAGGAGAAGGGCTCCAACTTGGATAAAGATCAACAAGTATGCCACTAACTCTCTCAAGTGAAAAAGAATTGCCATCAATACTATAGGGATAGGAGAATTACATCTCAACTATGGAAAATGAATCATGTCTAAACTTTATGAAGAATTTAAAAGAAAAAGTGCACAAAGGAACAAAAAGGATTTGAATGAATTTATGTATTTTTTTTTATGTCCTTTTGAAATGGTCAAAGCATGCTTAAGATGTCTTAGAATTTATTAAAGAAAATATTTTTAAAAAGTACTTGATAAAGTCAAGGTTTTATTATGAAAGAGGTTCTAGTTTAAAAGAAGAAGATTTTGAAAAAGGGGGAAAGATTTTGAAAATTTAAGAAAGGGGAGGAGATGAAGTGACTATCCTATTGTATAAAATAAAAGCTAAGGACAAAGAAAGATCTAACCAAGAAATAATCAAGCTCCATGACATAAGTCAATCAAGAATTCCCTCCTTTGGATTTAAGCCTCCAAGCCAAATAAGCAAGTAATGATCTTAACATCAGATGAAATCATAATAACCAAGATGAGTCTCCAAGAGAATCCTTAAGCCAAGGGTACTAGATGAATCCAAATAGGTCTTAAGATGTACTTCCAAGCCAAGATCAAGGTCCTAACTCTAAGTCCATAACTCCTCAAGAATGCAAAGGGTAGTAACATCAAGTCCATGAAAGTAACCAAGTTTTTTTAAGAGTTTTGATATTTATTAATGTCTTAGAAGAAAGTCTAAATGGACAAAAAAAAAAGAGCATAAGCAAAAACACAAGTCCAAGTGGACAAAGAGAAAAGCAATATGATAATATGATATGAAATGCTAAAATAAAAGCATAAAGTAAATAGTAATAAGTTAAGAGCATAAAGTAAATAACAACTAAAGTAAATAAATTAAACAAAAGTTAGTGAGTTAATGGTTAGAAAAGATAGGCCAATTTTGTCATTTTTTGGAGAACACTCAACTAGACATCCACAAGCATGAAAACATGGTCTTATAAATTACCAAGGGAATGACTCCAACTTGGATAAAACTAACAAGTATGCCACTAGCTCTCTTTGATAACAAAAGATCTAATCTATTTCACACAATACCATGGATACTAGGAAGCTGACAATCTCACTTACAAAAATGACTTAGTTTCCGATTCGGGACAAATTTAGCGCTATGTTAAAAAATCATAATTGGACTTATGTAGAAGTCACAACTATTTGAGGTCGGTCAATAAAAATTTTTGTGCTAATACAAGCTAGAGAAATGACATGTAAGTCATCCTCCTAAAGCTTGTCACACCAAAAGAAAAAGAGGAGTGGTCTCATCTTAATCAAGGACATCCATCAATGATCAAAGGCAACCTATCACTACTCCAAAGTGAAGTGAGTGATCCAGATGACCACTTCAACAACATGTTTGAAGTAATAAAGATTCATACATCTTTGATCATCAACAATCCATGATGCTAAAGATTTTCATCAACCAAAAGAAAAAAGAAAAGAAGAAATGAGATGAAGAAGAGGCAGCAATGGAACCAAAACAACAAATTGAATGAAAGGATTGATCAAGCTATCATCAAGATCAATCATCCATCTTGGTGGATTAGGGTTTTCACCCCATTAACACCCAAGATCCATTGAGCTTGATGAAACTTGACCAAATCAACCAAGATTCAAGTCAAACAACAGTCAACAAAGGTCAAACAATGTTAAAATGCAATAAAATGAAATAATATGCATAAAGATGATTTTTAAAATGACTTTTAAAATGAAAATAAACATGAAAATGCAAATAATGCATCAAACAAGATCAAAAGTAACCATGAAAAATCCAAAAAATCAGAAACAATGCAAGAATGCTATGAAAATGTTTTAAAAATTTTTTAATGCATAAAAGTATTTTTAAACAATTTAAAATGCATGCAAAAAGAATAAAAATCATGAAAAATATTAAATGACAAAATAAAAATATAAAAAAAAATATCATCAGAAAGAGAAAAATAAAAGAAAATTTTAGAAATTATTTTGGTATTTTTTGGACAAAGAATGAAATTACTATGAATTTTTAAATGAAAATGCAATTTAAAATGAAAATTAGAAAATAAAATAAAAAGAGAAAAAAGGATGCACGTTGGATCTGCTTCATTAATCTGACCTGGAATATCTAACAATCCAAAAGCGCTATGCACGGTGGAATTTACTTCAGCAATAACACAGGATCACATTTGAAATAATCCAATTAAAACATTTCAAACAGCCAACATGTCTCCACCTCAGATCATCTTCCTTACCTCTCTAGTCATCTTCTCCAGTGAGCTCTCACTAGAGCTCTGGAATACAGTTACCTCAGGTTATGAGATCTATGCCATTATGTCCGTCTCATCAAGGCAAACTCAACTTCATCCTCAATTTTCATTTATTGAAAATGAGTGAGGAGAATTTTGGAGAAATGCATAACTGAACACGAACACTCAAATAAAAATTAAATGATGAAATCAAGCAATCAATAGCAAATAAGTTAGGGGAAATGATCAACAAGCCAATAACTACATTGTGGTAACTTGTTTTAGTGAAAATGGAGCTTCCAACTACCTTGTTGAGATGGTGACCGGAGCTTGAAGAAGCTTGATCTGGTCAGAGCAATTCAAAAGGTATGAGAGCTTGAGACTTGAACCAAAAGCTTCAGAGGATGACGATAGAGGTATTAGAACAAAGAAATTGGGTTGAAACTGGCTAGAATTCAAAACTCGATAGTGGAAATTTCTTGGAAAAATTGAAGTTCAAGCAGAGGTTCAATGGCTCTCAAAAACTTGGGAATAAAGGTAGAATGAACCTTTATTTATAGTTGAAGATGATGGAATGCTGAAATGGGTGAATTGAGTAGAAATTGAGTGAATTCGTGCACACCCTCATCATGCCAAAAGTGTGACTTGAGATCATTCAAAACTCAGCTAAAACTTGCGTTTCAAGTATTAAACAACTTCTGGACACTTACTAAACTTGATTAGGCATGAAATTCGACTCTAATTTGCCCTTAAATTGGAATTATAACAAATCAAAAATCTAATCATGGAGCTTTCTTCAATTTCAAGTCACCATGTTCAACTCAACGGGGCATCCTACTCAAGAGGCTTTTTGATCCCATTCTTTTTGCAATGCGTAGTCCTCATGGCCTAGTTTACAATGTGCCAAGAAAGTATTCATTTGTACATATGAGGAGAAAGTTATGATCTGTTGAAGTTGGCATAAAAAAACTGGTCTCTATACTTAGAAAAAGTCTAAGCCTTTTAGGCAGAAAATGACCTATAATGTTCCACCACTTTCCAAGGACTTCCAATCATAATTTGATCTTGATCCTTGAAGCAAACTTGTAGAGGGTATGAGAAAGAGTGGATAGAAAAAAGAATCAACCTCAAATGATAAGAATTGATGAAGTTGTGATCCTTGAAAGTTGGAAAAAATCACTTAAAAATATGTCAAATTTCACTAAGTCCACAAATGACCTATAATGTCTTCAAACTTTTGATGATCCTCCAAGCATAATTGGCTCTTGTCATTCTAAGAGAATTTGAAGAGGATATTGAGAAGAGTCATATTAAAAAAGAAGCATTAAAAATATGGAGAATTGAAGGAGTTGTAGTCTTTGGAACTTTGACTTGAAAATGCTGACTTTTTGGTCAAACCTTCTTGAATCAACTTGTGCACTTGGGATTTTCTTGCATTCCAAGGTATATGAATGATCATATGATCTCAAAATAAGATGTCCTTGAATTTCCTTTGATTAAAATGACCAAGGTTTGAGATAACTTGTTGAAGATGGCATGGAAATAAACACATGAATCTTTGACTTTTCTTGAGAAATAAGCTACACAACCTTGAGGTATTCTTGATCTAAACGATATTGAATGATGCTTGAAACCTTGTACTTTGTGATTAAAAGCCATGTCTTGATAGGAAAACTCTTGAGAACCAATGAATGTCCATATTGTGCCTTGAGGAGAACAAAGCCTTAACCGAGGAACAAAACTTTAGGCCCTTGATGAGATACTAGACCTTGCACAATAAACGTTAAATAAATAAATAAATAAATAAATATATATATATATATATATATATATATATATATATATATATATATATATATATATATATATATATATATATATATATATATGATTAGTGTTTAGATAAACAATAAGCATATAAACACACCAAAGGGTGCTTGGTGACCTCTGCAAGGACAAATCCCAAAGGATAAGAAGGAGGGAAAAACCAAGCACATGATCTTGTTTGTGGAAAAATACAAATGATATGTGGGGTCTTATGGTTAAAAATTAGGGTATGATTGATGACCCTATTTAAAATTCTTATTTTTGAAGACACGAAGATTGACATCTTTGTTTCGACGAGATAGAAGAGACTTAAATACAGAAAATCCAATTTTTGGCACTAAGAGACCACATAATGCATATGATATGCAATAAATGCAAACAAAAAACTCCGGGGGGAAATGGCGCCACAGAAGATACCGAAAGGCAACATAAAAGGAAAAAGACCCCACTAGGGAAACAATCATTCCACCAGCAAAAAAGAGAGACCCAACTCCAAGGGGAGAAACTTATTATTACAAGCAACTGCAAATACCAACTCCAAATGGGGGATAACACCTGGAGAGGAAAAGGCAAGATCCACATCAAAATTTTCAACAAGACTTTTTCGAAGAGATGCCATTTGAGGGGAAAGATAAAATTCATGTTAAACTTCTCGATGAGACATTTTTGAAGAGATGCCATTTAACAGGAAAAAGGGGTTCACAACAAACTTCTCAACCAGACATTTTCGAAGAGATGCCATTTGAAGGAACAAGATAAAATTCACATTAAACTTCTCGACGAGACATTTTCGAAGAGATGCCATTTAATGCAAAAGTGGTTTCGCACCAAACTTCTCAACGAGAAATTTTCGAAGAAATGCCATTTAAGGGAAAAACCAAGGTTTCACTTGATCGGATGAGAATCAAGAATTTCACAAAAAACTTCTTTGCTGAGGACAAACTAGAGAGACGCCATTTAATGTGAAATACAAATTTAACAATCTGGGGTCATACCAGCTACTCAAAAGAGACTGCCACTGGTTGAAAGACTAAAGGAGTGTTACAAAAACACTACTAAGGAAGCAAGAATATTTTAAACAAAAAATAATCTGATGATGATGATAAGGCATCTTTAAGGGTGCAAAACTGATTGCATTCTCAACCATCTAGGTTTCACAGCCTAGAGGGATCCAAATAACACTGTTGGGGACCAAAGTTCAATCCAGGATCAATCTGGAGAGAAACGGTCAAACAAGACTCAACCAAATGAGGAAATAACTCAAATTGGTTTAGTTCCATCCAGATAAACGAATTGGGAATAAAATCTGAATCAAGAATCTTCCACGAGAATCAAACTCAATGGGGATTTAGAAAGGATAAACACTATCTGCTTAAGGTCGACACTCTAATGGAGAGGGGACACACACACACTCTACAGGGAGAAACACACCAGAGAGCAGGGAAAAACACCAAAAGATGCAAGATGCATAATGCAATGCTCAAGGAAAATGATGCACGTGTATGAATATGCTGACAAAACAAGCACAACGATAACCAAGGAAAGACTGAACACACGGTATAATCAGATACTCGGCCAAATCTCAACAAGATGGAGATAACATCAGAGATATTTCTAGGGATGTCACTGAAAAAATCCTGCAAGGGATAACAAAAGTCATCAAAGGAAATAAATCCTATTACAAGGCTATACTCATGGGAAGAGAAGATATCTCTTAGTGATAAACACCCAAAGATCAATCTTCCAACAACAACGCTCCACTAGGGAAAATAACAATCGTGAACTCCACTCCGAGGGGAAAATTTACTGGGGAACACATCCAAACAACAAACTTCAAAATTCTTCCTGGGGATAAGAAGTATTCACCACTCTATTGGGAAGGGGTGAAGAATAAAAGCAAACTCCGCTGGGGGTATCAACCATTTTGCATAGGGGATGAAAAATATGCTAAGGGAAAGAGACTTCTTCTACAATCCTTACTGGGGATGGTGAAAACTCTGCTTAGGAAAGCATGAAGCTTCGCACTTTAAGATTTTACCATTCTTGAAATTACCGTTGACATTCCTATTTTATATTCATAAATCAAAGAGAACATTTTGTATATTCCAAAATTATGATTACTTATTAATCTTTTGTTTCAAAAATTATCATAAAAAATAAATGAAATTTTGTAAACTGAAACAACATAAGAATGGCAAACAATGGACAAAAGGCTCAAATTTTATTGATAAGAATGGTAGTCCGCAAATGGCGTGACTCCATGGATTATTACAAAGTTGAAAAAAATGGTAAATACATGGAAAAGGGCTACATTTAAACACAGTGACCACTAGTCTCCCTAATAACTTTGAATTCCGCTTATGCTTAAATCTTCAGTCGAGGATGAGTGAATGAGAATCTTTGATGAGCACCGTTGCTTCAAACGATCAAGACTGGCCTGATGTAGTTACTTGCCATGATCCCTAACTTTTACCTAGATTTCCATTTCGGATTTTCAATCTACAGGGATAATTATTTCTGTTTATGTCTCTAACTTTTACCTGGACCGCCCTTTCGGGTTTTCAATCCACCGAGACGCTCATTTTTCCTAAGCCACCCTTTCGGGTTTTCAACTTAGCAAGTTGTTCTTTTTATTTTTTTTAGGCGAACTATTTCTTGACTGCATCGGCATTCACAGGACGAGTGAACTCTTCACCATCCATAGTTGTAAGAATCAATGCACCGCCAGAGAAGGCTTTCTTAACAACATATGGGCCTTCATAATTAGGAGTCCACTTGTCTCTAGAATCAGAAGTAAAAGTCGAGATCTTTTTGAGTATGAGGTCGCATTCTCTGAATACGCGAGGCCGCCTTCTTATCAAAAGCTTTCTTCATCCTTTATTGGTACAGTTGACCATGGCACAAAGCGGTCATTCTCTTTTCTTCAATCAAATTCAACTGGTCGTACCTGCTCTAACACCATTCATCCTCTGATAATTTAGCTTCCATCAAGACTCTCATTGACGGGGTTTCAACCTCAATTAGGAGCACTGCTTCCATACCATAGACAAGAGAATAAGGGGTTGCTCATGTTGAAGTTCGGACGACTGTAGATACCCATTCAAGTTCGATCCATTATTAAAAATGATCTTACTTGGAACACCATAACGGCTGATAATCTGATTTTTGATAAATCGGACAACCACTTGCTTAGTCACATTAGCATATGAAGCCGCTTCAACCCACTTGGTAAAATAATCAGTGGCCACCAGAATGAAACAATGTCCATTTGAAGCTTAGGGCTCGATCATGTCAATCATATCACTGCCCCACATGGAGAAAGGCCATGGAGAAGAGATAACATTGAGAAGAGTTTGAGGTACATGAACTTTGTCAGCATAAACTTGACATTTGTGGCATTTCTTCACATATTTACAACAATCAGATTCCATTGTCAACTAATAGTAACCTGAACTTAACATTTTCTTTTCCATTGCATGTCCATTGGCATGGGTACCAAAGGATCCTTCATGGATTTCTTTCATCAATATGTATGCTTCGTGTCTATCCACACATCTGAGCAAGACCATGTCATAATTTCTCTTGTAAAGCACATCATCGTTCAAGAAAAAGTTACCAACTTTCTCAAAGTCTTCTTATCTTTGTTTGATGCCCCAAATGGGTACTCTTATTTTTGAAGAAAGCATTTAATATCATAATACAATGGTTTATCATCAACGATCTCTTCTGCCACAAACATATGTGCAGGTCTATCAAGACGTATAACATTGATTCTGGGCACATCATTCCATCTATTCACCACAATCATGGAGGATAAAGTTGTCAGGGCATCTGCCATCCGATTTTCTTCTCTGGGTATATGGTGATCACTAAAAGCTGATACATTCACTAAGTGTATAGATAATATATTGCTCGTCTAATTCGTATACATCCAGCATTAGAGTCTACGCAAACCTATATCATCAGATTCACTTAATAATGTGCATCAGTTCTAAGCCATCAGAAGCTAATAACTCAGCTTCTTTCAAATGCGTTCTTCTATCAAATTATGAATAGATTCTTCTTAAGCTTTGGAACCTGCATACTTAGAACACACATTAGATAACACAATTGTTCTTTCAATACTTTGTTATAATCAAAACCCAAAGGATATATGTCATGAACAAATCTTGTTCTAACAATCCCCTTTTTTTTTTATGATGACAAACATAAGTATTTAAAGAACAATGTTGGGCTATTTTAATTTATTTGGCAACATCAGAGTCCGAAGTTTCTAAGCTCCCTCTGAGTCTAATAGTCCAAAGGTTGAGGTTTGTAAGCTCCCCCTAAGTTCTATATTCAAGAAAACTAAAATATATCTCCCGGGTAAAATAAATAACTGAAATAACAGAATTTTAAAATAAACAACATTTAAAATCTGAAGGGTTTAGATTCTTATTAACTACTTATATATCTTTCTCCGTGTTTTGTCACATCAAAAAGAATAAAAAAGAAAATGAAAAGAAATACTTTCATAAATACAAAGCAGATCATCATTACGTGATCAATTCCCAAGGAAGAGAAAATGATTCAAGTAATAGAGAGCACTAAAAGTGTGTACAATTCATTTTTAATAGTTATTGGTCGTAGTACTTCCAAAGATCAAGAAAATGATTTTATCCAACTGGTTGTGCTACCTAGACTCCAGTATAAAAGTAACTAAAGCATAAGTCTTTTTCATCAACATCCTTCAGAGAAACATGGAAGTAAAATTTGAAAGTACCAACATCTCTACCATAACAGAGATTTCAGAGGATGCTACGAGTCTGGAGACGCAAAGTCCACAGAGACCAGCAAGTTTCGAAGCTTCTGAAACTGGCTCTTCATCTACTGTACTAAAATCTTTTAAAGAAGGTTCATCATCAGCTGCAATGAAACCTTCAGAAGCAGGTTCATCAACAGTTGCATTGAAACCTAAAAGGAAGTCAATGAAGAAGAAGAAGAAGAAGAAGATTAGAGATAAGATGGCGTTTTAGATTTTCATCTCCGAATGTGACGATGAAGATAAGCCATACTACACTTGGGGAGACTGGATGGGTTTTAGGGCTTTAGAAAAATTAGATTAATGTAATCTAACCGTCTTCATCCTTTTGTAATCTTTTCCTTATGATTGATGAAATTTTTTGTTGACCGTTATTATTTTGCATGAGTACAATCTTTTACTTTTCCATTTTATCTTTGATTTTCTGACATATGCATAAACGAAGTAAAAAAGAAGAACATATGTGATTTATACCAACAAATAGCTGTTAAAAAAGACATTTACAGTTGTCTTAAGAGAATCATTATTAGGACTAGATACTAGACATCACTTCCCAAGAGTCAGACATTAAAAGATTGATTTGACTAATCAATATTGAAACAATAAACGCTCAAGGTAACAGGTGAATATACTCTATAAAACGCTTAGCAAAATATCTTTCTAAATCACTTAATCTTTAGAACATAAAGATGTATAAGTGCTGGCTAATTATTGTTCGTGTAAGTATACACGGTCATATTAGTAGCAAGTGATAAGAAAAAGTATCGATCCCACAGAGATTGTATTAAGCATAATGATTTTCATACAAGAAGTTGTAAAGTAAACACGAGCAAAGGTAATAAAATAATGGTGTGTGTCATGTGGTTAAGAAAGTGAAAAAAAAAAGAGAAGATAATTAAGGTTAACAAAGAGTGAAATAATATGCTGGACAATGTTCCATTTAATGAATTCATCTAATGTATGCTTCTGATGTGTTCTGTCATGACATATGAGGTCAGAATATGAACTTAAGGTGTATCGCTACAACATCATAAACATATACATCAAAGCAATGGACAAACCTATAAGCCTCACTTGTAACTTTGGTGCATGTATGAGTTCATTCCGAAGTTCCCCTATGAGTGTAGCTCTTTATCTCTAAAGTAGCTAATTTAGTGAATATCTCTATCCTACTATTTTCAACCATATTTACTTATGAGTTCCACTTGTTAAAAGATCTCTCACATTAACAAGTTGTTATCTACTCCCAAGGTGGCCAGACAAAGGAATAAATATATATCATCAATTCACATGAGTAAAATATATCAAGACAACTCATTCATAACATTCAAAAGATTACTAATTCATTAAACTTCACATTATCCAACAAAGAAACTTTAGCTCATAATGAGTAAAGTAAGAAGATAGAAATGATAAACCTAAGGATGACACTTCAATCACTTGCAATTTGCTGAACAACATGTGATGACTTTTGCCACCCCTCCCCTCGTCTTTTAGTTTTTGTCTTCCTTTATTTCACTTATGCAGAATTTTCCCAAGTTTTAGAACCAATTTCTTCATTGCATTGCAGGTCTATTTATAGAGGATTTCCAACTGCATATTGTCTCTATTTGGTTCTTGGGCCTTTACAATGGTCCATTAGCTTAAGCCCAAAGAATAAAACATATTCCTTTATGTTGTACTATGATAGTACAGTGCACACGGGAGACAACATGACACTGTGGCAGAGTTGCAGGAGCAGCAGCAGTGCAGGAGCAACAACGGTACAGCAGCAGCAGGCCAAAAACAACTTTTCAGAGTTTTGTCTTGTAGTGTTTCATCCTTATCCATTAACTTTATCCTTTGTTTTGTAGCATTTCATCCTTATCCATTCATTTCCTCTAACTCAGCCCTATTTTCTTCTAAAATTTCTGCCACACCAGCATTAGCATTGCAGTTGAAAACTCATACCAGCATCTTCTAGCTCAAGGCCTGCTAGATGGTGTTCACAGATTCTTGTCGTGACAGTACTCGACACCTGAGCTAATTCTGCACAAGCACAAAACACATAAAAATGACAAAAGAGAGCACCTAGTGTGCTCTATCCTAAATTAACTAAAGCAACATAAAACATAAATAAATGACATTACTCATATAAATTACCCTAAAATTCAAGTATAAAAGGATTAAATATCTCACATAAAGTAAGTTATCAATAAGCAGAAGAAAATCTGGGTTCCAAAGAGAGATTTTAGAAAGGCAGCATTGCTAAAATCAGCAAATCAAGCAAACAAGAAGAATGTAGCAACTGAAGAGTCTTCAAGCAAGCAGATTTCTTCAGAGGCACATACATCTACAACAACCTTTGTTGAGACACGAAGAAGAAAAAGAACTTCTAGGTCAAAACGCATAAATCTTCTGAGGAATGAGGGTATTGTGTTTGCAAAGGAAGATTGGGAGGATTATTTGAACAATCTAGATATGTCAGATGAGCCTAGGGAATACTTTAGAATAGATCCAAATGTCTAGAAAGATTTTTGATAATATGTAATAGCTACCAATCTTTCAATGAGAATATTGCAAGTTTTTTAGAGTTTTAATCCTAATTTTTATTCGGCAAAAATACTGTCTAGGTCCTTTAAGTTATTTTTAAATAACAAGTTAGTCCTTTAAGTTTTTTTTTGTAACGGTTGGGTCCTTTATGTTAAGAAACGTTTGCATCGTTAACCTTTTTAAGATTCTCCGTTCCAAAAATGCCTATGTGGCACAGACGGAGATGAAGTGGCAGTTAAAGGTGCTGAAGTGTCATGGACGGTTGCTGAATTGAAATCTCTCTCCTTCTATCTTAGATTTCTGAAAAGCAAAACCCTAAATCCCCAAATCACAAATCACATACTTTGAACCCTAAATCTCGTTACTCTTTCAATGGCCTCGTGTGGTAGCAGTGGACAAAATCTAAGATGTTTGAACATTAATACATTCATATCGAGTGCATCCCAAACTGGAATCAAACCGACATGTCCGTGTGGAGCCAAAGCAGTGTTGAGAATAGTTAAGAAGAAAGGAAGAAACTTGGGGAAGCTATTTTGGGGATGCAGATACTTTGTGGTACGTCTGTTATTAAACATGGTTGGTTTTGGATCTGGTTTATGCAGATGTAATTAGTTTTTGTTTATTGGTGTGTTAATGTTAACAGAGTGAAGATGAAAATGTCGGTTGTAAGTTTTTTGCGTGGTATGAAAACCATTACAGTGATGAAGTCAAACAAGGGACACAACCTTCACTAATTTCCAAATGTTCTGACTGTGATGGCAAGGATGTTGAAATCAAGTTGCTTAGAAGTTTGATTGATAAGGATGAGAAATACACTAAGGAGATCAAGGAGAACTTGTTGAAGATGTTGAATATTCTAGGCTATGTCACTATGTTGTTAGTTTTGATCTTTGCAGTGTTATGTGTAATTTGGTTTAAAAGTGGAATCATTGTTAATTATCATTATAAGTCATGAGTTGTGGTAGTTTCATATAGAAATTCTTGATAATGGTTTGTTAAACTATTATGTGCTGCAATTATTGGCATTGGTTAATGAAATGATTATGTGTTGCAATTCTACAATTCTATACCACAGTTATGTTATAATTTGTAGACAATTATGTTTTACTATGTAGACCAGTCAAAATGAGTCTTAAGAATTTGTGTTAAAATTCTGCAATTCTATACCACATCTGTCACAGTTATGGTATAATTTGTACACTAGACAAATTGGAAGGACCTGTTTGTTACATTTTAAAAACATAAGGGACTCAAGTGTTACCAATTAAAAACATGATGGGCGTGATTGTTACAAATTTAAAAAATGAAGGACCTGTTTGTTAGATTTTAAAATATATCAGACATATTGTTTTACACAATTATGAACCTCAAACAAATTTGAAACTCAAACATTTATGAAACTCAACCTTAAACAATAATTAATATTCAGAACATTAAACAATTATAGGACAGAATACCAAACATTACATTAACTAATCATACTCAAAGTATTGTTATAATGTTAAAAACCAAAACAAATGTTAATAGATCAGATCCCAAAACATTACATGAGATTGTTATGGATCAGACAAATACCAAAACATTACATAAGATTGTTTTATAACTCAACAGAACATAACATTGTTATAACATTCAACAGAATTAAACAGATAGCTAAAAAGATAATCTATTTGGTCTTTCTTCTAATAGCCAACTTTGGTCTCATTGTTGTTGGTGGCTGAAATACTGTTGTACCAGTCTGTCTTCCTCTTCTCATAGCAAGCAACTGTGACACTGAGATGGACTATCGTGTCTGGATTCTGGAAGATGAGGTTGACAGTCTAGTTTGAACTCTTTGGGTTGGTTGGGATTGGATAGTTGGGACTGGAGTGGTTGTTTGGGATTGTCTAGTTTGAACTCTTTGGGTTGGTTGGGATTGGACAGCTTGTATTTAAGGGGTGGTTTGGGATTGTCTAGTTTGAACTCTTTGGGTTGGTTGGGATTGGACAACTTGTACTTGAGGGGTTGTTTGGGGTAGTCTAGTTTGAACTCTTTGGGTTGGTTGGGATTGGACAGTTGGGACTGAAGTGGTTGTTTGGGATTGAATATTTTGAGATTAGACAATTTGAGATTGGTCAGTTCGGACACTTGTTGCAATTTGGGCCTGTTTTGGTTTTGCAGGACATGATGCTTTGTTGTATCCAAAAATACCACATATTGAACATTTGTTTGGCAGCCCCTTCCTTGAAACATTTTTTGCATCCGTTCTCTTTTCATTAACCTCCTTGTTTCTTCTTCTTTTTGGCCTCCCTGGCGCTCTTCTTGAAGGTGGTGGTAGTATTTCAGGATAAGGTGTATGTTCCCATAAATTTTTCCCATTTGTTGGATATATGAATGGTTGGTAGCAAGCTTGGTATGCCTCCTTCCTATAACATGCAGGGATGTAGTCAGCTGGGTTTAGAGATCTACTCTGCATGCAAGAAGTTGCATGGTAGCATGGTATGCCAATTAGCATCCAGCTCCTACAAGAGCACTCCAACCTTCTGAGATCAACTGTAAATTTTTCACCAGTCAAACGTGTATGTCTCATTTCATAAATCATGTCACCTGATAACCTTTGAAACAAATGCAATTCATTGAGTCAGTGTTAATAAAATTAAAAGATATGTAAAAGTAATTTGTAAATTATAAATTTTTATGTACCTTGGTATAAAAAACCTAGACATCTTTTGCCTTCTTTCAAGCATTTTTTTAATTCTTGGAAGAGCATACCCTCTATACTCTTCAATCTTGGCTCTATTAGTTGCCAATCTATCCATGAGGTACCCTATAATCTCCTCCATCATTGCTACTATTGGCTTTTGTCTTAGTCCAATTATAACACTGTTAGAAGTTTCAGACATATTGTTCACCAACACATCACTTTTTGTATTGTATTTGAACATAGACTTACTCCAATATCTTGGAGGAATCTTCCACAAGTGTTTGAATGCCTCCTTATTAACCTTCCTCATTTCCTTCATCTCCCTTTCCCATGCTTGAGGATATGTTGCCTTGGCTGCCCTCCACATCAATTCCTTCAAATGTTTTCCTGGAAACCTTTTTTTGAAGTTGCTATAAAGGTGTCTAACATAAAATCTCTGGTAATCTCCAGGCAATAACTCATCTATTGCAAGTGACAACCCTTAATCATAAATTAAACATAATTTGTTACAATGCACACATGGCATATATGGAACGAATTAAAAACCTGAATGTTACCTTCTGTTGATCTGAAATAAATGTTACATTTTTACAAACATCTGGCCCTCCCAAGTCATGAACTAGCAGATCAAAGAACCATGCCCAGGAGTCTTTAGTCTCTGCTTCAACTACAACCACTGCAATAGGCAACATTTAATTATTAGGGTCTCTTCCTACTGATGCAAGGATTTGGCCTCCATAAATGGCTTTTAGAAAACATCCATCAACTCTAATTATTGGTCTGCAAACTGCAAAACTCTTCTTTCAAGCATCAAGGCACATATACAATTAATGAAAACTAGGTAGTAACGGTCTACTAACATATTCTTCAGGTTGTTGTTCAAGTTCAGATTATTGTTGTTCAGTTGCTTAGACATTTAACTTGATGGTGCTGTTGGGATTTGACCTTAATACCTCATGTGCGTAGTCATACAACCTTAAAAATTGCTCCTTGAATGACCCTTCAACAACATTCAGTGTTGTCTTCCGTGCTCTATAAGCCTTCATCCTACTTATACCAGCATTCCATTTCTCATGTACCTTTTCACATATAGCAGTCAACTTAACATTAGGGTTGATCCTAACTATGGTGTACAATTTCTTCCCAAACCAATTAGAATTAAACATTCTAACATTGAACTCCCTATTACAAGTGTGAATGTCATTTAGTGTTCTCAATTTCCAAGTATCTGAATTAGGTAATTTGGAACATAAGGCCACCCATGGACAACATTCCTTGCAACCAACTCTAACCCTAGTCTTGTCATTCTTCACGTACCTTAAATCCCTTCCATTATGAACAACATAACTAGCAATAGCTTCCTTGAACTCCTCCTTTATTGAGAATAAGATTCCCAAAACCCACTTATAGTCATTGAACTTCTTAGGCATGACAAATGATGGGTACTTAACATTTCCATCCTCACCTTAATCTTCACTGCTACTGTCATCCTCACTCTCTAAGTCCTCAGTTGCATAGTCAGAATCTGACAAACCACGACAAACTTTCTTACCTGTGTTTCTTTCCCTAACTCCAAGATCAATGATATCTTCATCACTTGATGCTTTATCACTTCTGATGGGAACTGAACTTCCTTCATCCACACCTTTTTTCTTAGGTCTGCCCTTGTGCCTTTTGGAACTGACTTTTGACTTATTCTTTGATGGTCTCCCTCCTTTCCTTTTTCTATTAGGAGTTGTGTCATCTACTAGTATATCAACATTAGGTTGACCACTTTGGCCTACAGGTAACACTCCTTATCCTACCAATACTTCAGCAAATCCATCATTTAAAACCTCATCATCCGAGTCAACAAAATCTCCTTCCCCTAATGAAATTTCATAACTATCATTAAGTTAGGCCTCATTCTGTTCCTCATGTTGGTCTACACTTTGATTCACATTTTCTTCAACAGGCTGGTCCCCACTTTGGTCCACACAATCCTCCACATTTTGTTCCTCATACTGGTCCCCACTTTCTTCCACATTTTCTTCAACCAGCTGGTTCCCACACACATCCATATTTTGTTCCTCATCTTGGTCCACACAATCCTCCACATTTTCTTCAACAGGCTGGTCCCCACAATCCTCCACATTGTCCTCAACAGGATGGTCCCCACAGTCCTTCACATTTTCCTCAATAGGTTGGTCCCCACAATCCTCAGATTGTGTTTCAGGTAGGGCAACAACTAAATCAGGTTCTTTAATAGGGTGGACTATGTATATGTCAACCTTCCCCTTAGTCTTGGACCAGTTCCATGCTTCTATTGCACTAAAATCATCTTCCAGCGCCTTCAATGTTCTAGCAAAGTCATACCATATTTCATGAACTCCTTGATACTTCATTTCTTTAACAACCCCCAATATTTCAAAATAACTCCATCTGTCACAATCACACTTCCAGTTTGACACTTCACCTCCTACATATTTGTCATCAACGAAATATCTCTCATGATGAAAGTCAACGTAAAACTCATCCATAACCATTATGTTCCTGTATACATCAACCTAAAATAAGAAACATACCCTACAATAGAAACTAAAATTACTTATAACCAACATTAACCTAACCATCAACCTAATGTTGATATGACGCAAGTGTGTGTAACTGTGCGTAACATAACTATTCAAATAACGATGAGCACAAAAAACAACCATCATTGTGTAAGTGTACGTACCTAAATGTATCCTGAACGCAAGGGTTTCTTCATCTTCAATGTATCCTAAACGCAAGAGGAAGAAGAATCTTCACCAGCCGTTACAGGCAGCAAGGGGGGAAAGAAAATTAGGGTTCTGTAACACTTAAGCCGTAACAGTGATGCTTAAACACTTGAGGAATAACACAAATGCCAATTCAGCAACCATCCATGGCACTTCAGCACTCTTAACTGCCACTTCATCTCCGTCTGTGCCACATAGGATTTTTTGGAACGGAAAATCTTAAAAAGGTTAACGATGCAAACATTACTTAACATAAAGGACCCAATTGTTACAAAAAAAACTTAAAGGACTAACTTGTTATTTAAAAATAACTTAAAGGACCTAAACAATATTTTTGCCTTTTTATTCTCTAAACAACATAAGAAATGCACATATAACAATTAAGACACACAAGAACATGAACAAGAATATGAACAATTTTTAATAACAAGATTGCTTAATACAAGATGTTTAACAATTACAAGGCATATATTTGCAGAAATCCATCATTAGAATCTCTCATAGATAACTTCAAGCTTTTCTCTCCAGATTTTAGAAGAATCATCCTCTGATCTTATGACAACTCCCTGTTGGATCAGTAGTTCAGAAAGAACTCGTCCATAAGGAATGACGAATGTCTTTCCCTTGTGAAAGGATGAAAAGTCTTCTTTAGATAGTCAAATATAATTTGAGGAAGATCAATCTGTAAGTCTGAATTGAGAAGAAGTAGCAAATATTTTTCAATAGAGTCCACCAGGTCTAGATCCCTGTCCTTAGGTAGCAAGTTTGAGTTCAGAATCTGATTCCAAACATTTGCATTAGGACAAAGATTTGAGACCAGAGAAAGGTTTTATGGATCTACAAAAGTACGCCAAGTAGGAAGATGGTATTCCCAAACAAGAGTACCTGAGATTTCTCCAATCTCCTTGCAATTTATTACATTAGCAATCGTCTTAGAGGTTACTGTTATAGAAACACTAGTAACTTTGGAAAGGATAACATACTCATAATTTAGCTCAACAATGGATGCATTGACCCAAAACTCTTTAACAATATTTGGATAAGTAAAGTCAAGGAGCATTTCAAAATATCCATTCCAACCATGTTTAGAATCAATATTCCAAAAGTTAAAACCTAGCTTAAATAACTCTTCAAAATCCACAAACTTTTCATTGATGACAACTAGTTGATTTGATGAAGAATTGACTAGAGAATTCATCTCAGGTTTTATTTGATCAACACAGATGAAAAAAAGAAAAAGAAAATATCTGAACAAAAGTCTGACCATAAAGGAATAAGAATCTTGTCAGAAGGATAGAAAAGGTGACAAGAAATCATAGATATCATAGATGTATAAAAATGAAAACATCATTACCCAATGGTTCTTACCCAGAAGATTTCTTAAACACACTAAATGATTTTCAACTTTATGTAATTTAAGTAAGACAAGGATTTTAAAAGGATTTTTACTTAAACTGCTTATCAAAAGTAAAGATACATTTTCTAAATCTCAGAGACTGACAATTTTCAATAGCTATATGTCATCAGAGTCTAGTAGGATTAGACTCTGAGTAAGACATCTATTGTTAGTCATCAGCTTTTAATATTCCATTCAGACTTAAGCATTTTCTCTTAAAACTCAAGATTATTTTTTTCAGATAGATGTGCTTGATTCATGAATGTTGAGTTGGTTTCTCTAACTACTAACTAGCAACAGTATTATCACAAAAGGTGAGAATACTGTTTCCATAAATATGATCATCTTCTAGTTAATGACTTATTTAGTATAGTCATGTACAACATAGTTTCTTTTTAAAGATTTCTGAAGATTCTTTTGTTATCAACAAAAAGAATTTCTCTAGAGATCTATCAAAAACTTTGTATTCACTCATACTTAAATAGTTCATTGAGTCAAGAAGTTTGTAAGGTTAAGAACAGAACGTACCTTTTTTTAAAAGTTTTTCTTGGTAAAGCTTCGGGCGAGTATTCAGATCTGACCATGGAATTTGAATCTTGTCTTAAGTAGATTTTGAGTCAATGGCACTTGTACCAATGATTCCACTTTCTTCTCCAAACTCCTATGCTTTTTGCATCTATAGCTTTTGAGTTTGGTATGTAGATTTTTCCTTCATCATAAGTTATAAGCAACCATTGATCAAGTATCATGGAAGATGCCTTGCTCTTTTCTTCTGTGATATCTATAGCAAATACAATTTTGGATTTTGGTACCCATATTTCCGTGGGTCCTAAAATGTTAGTCCTGACAGGCATTCTTTTACTTCATGTTTTAGTCTGATGGTAGTACCTTGATTCATTCCAAAATATAAGTCTAGGATGAGTTTTGATGCTAACAAAACTTGTTCTTAGCAGAGTCTTTAATTTTGAAATCTCTGACAAGCATAAAATCAAATAGTGTTTGCTATCAGAGGTTAACATACAATAAGTTCTCAACACTGTCTTAGTATTTCCAGAAAAAACAAGAAATGAAAGGTTTCTCACGGAATTGTCCTTTAACACAAGTTCTATGATAGCCTTCAATTTCCTTAGGAGCAATGGAGTTACTTAAGATTTGATCTTGAGAAGCAGACTCCTTATTACAAAAAAATCAAGAGACTTGATTTTCTCTTGAGAGATTTTTAGATCATTTTTTAGATGATCAATCTCTAGCTTCATGATTTCAGTTTGTTTATTAAAACAACTTGAGAGATCATGAGCTTAAAAAAATACTGAAGCAAGATAAATTAGAAGTTGCCTTTTTCTCTTAAATATTTGATTTATTCCTGGATTCAGATGTTTCTTCAGAAGATGTAATGACCAGCAGAGCCAGATCACTCTTTTCATCTATTTCTGAATCCTCAACTTTGTCAGCATCATTAGGATATGCTTTGAAGATCTCTGACATTTTCTTTTTGGGTTTTTCTGTCTGGTAGTTTTTCTCCTTGTTCTTAAGATTGGGATAATCAGTTGAAATATGAATATTTCAGAAGCTTATGAAGTTACTCTTCCATCAACAAATATCTCATTCCTTTTAGCCAGCAAATAGAATCTTTTGATAAGGAATGTCAATTCCTCATCATCAGACATTCCATGGGAATTCCTTTCAACATGCTTGAGGAAGGTTGATTTCTTTGACAACTTATTTTCATCTAATTTCATTTCTTTACTTTGAAGATTTCTAATCAAACTTTCAAGACTCAACATACTCAAGTTTTTGACTTCTTGAGTAGCTGTGAATTTTGGTTTGAATCTAGCAGGCACACTTCTCATAATTTTCTTAGAAAGATTATATGAAGTGTAACTTGTTAAGCTACTAATTGATTCCCTTCAAATTTTAGAACACAAGGATTCAAAGATAGTCTTAGCAATAGACATATCAATGATGTTGATATACTCCGAATGAGGTAGAGCATCTACCAGAATGCTTCTAACTCCAGGATGATTTCTGTAAAGCTTCTTCTGAGCTGGTGTGAGAGATTTTCTATCTTTTATCATCCCTACACCATCAAATTCTATAACAATACATTTCTCAAGGGTATTCCATAGATCTTCATCAAAATCCTTTATCAAGACCAATGATATATGAGTAAGCTTTGCATTTTCCATCATTTAAATTCAGCAGAGTCACCACTAAATATGGGAGGATTAGCAAAGCAAAATCTTTTTCATATGGTACTTGATTCCTTCTTGAAAGACAATCTTCATCAGACATATTTTTCTCATTGGATCTTTATCTACACCACTGTTAAGTGTTATGCACATACCATGTTCTGATGCCAACTGAAGGTGAGAAAAATACACAAGAAGGGGGGTTGAATTGTGTTCTCCGTTTTTGCTTTGCTTCTAAAAAAAGTTTAGATTCTAAACCACTATTTAGATTCTGATAATAAGTTGCAGCAAAATAATAACACAAGCAAATAAATAACAAAGTAACACATAGAGATTTATCCTAGTTCCTCCCAAACTGAGAGTAGTCCAGTCCCCTCGCAGCACAAGAGATTTTTCACTATAATCAAATCATGATTACAATTGCTTATGCTCTCAAGCATAAAAATTTTCTTCTTAAACCCTCAGCCCAAGACTTCTTGCTTAAACCCCTCAGGTTCAAGACTTCCTGCTTAGACCCTCAACCCAACACTTCTTGCTTAGATTCCATGAATCCAAGACTTCCTTGCTTAAACACCTAAGGTTCAAGACTTCTGCTCATACCCTCAAGTACAAGACTTTCCTGCTCAGATTCCACGAATCCAAGACTTCTGCTTAGACCTACAGTCCAAGACTTCCTGCTTAAATCCCACGGATTTAAGACTTCTGCTCATACTCTAAAGTACAAGACTTCCCTGCTCAATTAACAACTGATCAAGACTTCAATGCTCAAGAACATAATAAGAGACATACTTGGCTCAAGCTCATATCAAGATACTTTGATGCTTAAGAACATAGCAAGAGACTTTCTTTCTAAACTACTAAACAATCTGTTTAGCATAATAGACAAGAAGGTGTACTTGATATACAATCAGAGGTATAGGGAAATAACCATAACAAAGATCATAGAACTTAAGATTTCTAAGATATTCAATGTTTAAGAAATCTTAAGGCTTTTCACAATTTACAACATATAACAGAAATTCTGTATACTCGATTGTGTTTCCATTTTTTATCTTGTTATTCTTCCATTCTGATAGAAGCGTGGAACACTTTTTTTCTTCTTGGCTCTCTTTCTTTATTTTCCTTGTGTTAATTCCTGATTGAATCTTCAGCTACTTATATAGCAGTTACAGAATAATAGTCGTTGGAAGAGATATCTTGTACAAGTGTCTTTGTTACTCCATAGTACAAAGAGACGTTGAAGATAGATACACCAAAAGATCTTTATCCATTGTGTAAATATTTTAACCATAGCATTTTCCTTGGGATCTTGTACTATAGATCTGTTGAGAGTAGATATCCGTAAAACATGTCAACTCTTATTGAGCCATGTGAACACAGACTCTAGCTGACAAACTGATTTGACATTGTAGCTTGCTTTATGTAGTATAGATAAACATATCTTTGCCACTGGTTCTGAATGATCACCAGAAGTTGATACATTCACTAAGTGTAGAGATAATATATTGCTCTTCTAATTCTGATAAATTCAGCTTTAGAGTCTGCGCAAACCTATATCATTAGACTTCACTTAATAACGTACATCAGTTCTGAGCCATCAGAAGCCAATAACTCAGCTTCTCTCAAACGCGTTCTTTTATCAGATTTTGAATAGATTCTTCTTAAGCTTTGGAACCTGCATACTTAGAACACGCATTAGATAACACCATTATTCTTTCAATACACACCCAAAGGAGCTATGTCATGAACAAATCTTGTTCTAACACCGTTTAACAACTCACTTCAACAACAACAAAAATGCACTCCCTTAACCTCAAACATCTCACTGAACTACCACCACAAATAAACTTCTTTCGGCCACCATTAACCACCAACAACAACCTCACCTTCCAATAGATTCCGGTCGCGAACAACCTTCCACATACCCCCTTCTTTTTTCACCACATCTTCACGCCACTAAAACTCCCCCACACTTCAATCGCACCATTTGAGATAACCACCAACCTCCTCACACGAAGAACACCAGCAAGCCACCCTTTTCCTTCTCCCTCTTCCTCCATTTCTTCCATCAACCCTAGCGACACCATCGCTAGCAACACAAAGGAAGAGAAGAACCAATATCAAAGTGACTCATTTTGTAACGTTTTGGTTTCGAATATTATTTTGGTGGTGGTGTGTGTATGCTGTTTTATTATGTATTTAAATTTTGATTATCGGTTGCGTTCAATTTTGATGTGTATGTAAAATTTATCTCGATTCTATAATGAAGTAATATTGTAAATAATTTTATGTTGTGATTGTGATGTTGTTCTTTGTTTTCGTCATGTTGAAATTGGAACGACCCGCGGGTTCGAAATGATTTATATGTCATGACTTTGCTGTATTTTCTTTTTGATGTAATGATGAAAATATTTAGTATATGTGTTGTTGTTTGTTGTTTATTATTGTGCTGAAATCGGATTTGAGCATATTATGTATATTTAATTTAGTTTTGTTTGTCAGTGTTGCGTTACGTGCCTTTTGTTCGATTGCGAAGAACGCATTTTTGTGTAGCGGTTTACTGGCTAGTTTTCTTTTGTTTACATGCGACATTTCGATTTTGTTGTCCTGTCGTTTAACTCAGATTTGTACACACTTTTGGTAGTTCGGCATAGTGTCAATTCGCGCTTGTTTTCACTACTTTGTGTTTCGTCACATGACACTATTTTCATTATGATACGATACGCCGCATTATGATTATTTGTATTTTGTTTTGATTGCAATGACCGCGCTCCACGCTAGTAATTTGTTTGTTTGATTTGTGTTGGCACACAATATTTTGATTTTATTGCATTTAAATCAGATTTAAAATATGTGTTGGCAGATTTGCATTGCACGTCCTCGCGTTACGTGAACTCAATTCACGTTCTCGCGTTGCATTTAATTTAACACACACATACACACACACTTACTTTTTGATTCATTAGTAATGAATACGCGTTGTTAATGATTGTGGTATGCACATCGTCGTCCTATCAATTTTTTTTGTGCTTGTGTGCGATATTGCATTTCGTACGATTTGAGGCATTAAGTTACGTCGTTGCGTTAGAGTTTGCGCCCTTACACTAGAATTCGCGTGGTCGCTTTAGAGTTCTCACTCTCGCTCTCGAACTTGAACTCACGACTTAGTGTTACAACTCACGCCTTTCATTATTTTTCACCATTTCATCATCGATTCAAAACCTTTTTTAAACCATTTCAAAATCATTTTCGCACCGAAACTTATAACGTTTTCGCAATAAATAATCGAATGAAAAAGGATTAGTTGGATGTACGTATCCCTCTCAGTCTTCGAGTATTTGGATGATGGTCGTACTTAGCCTACCGTTTGAGTACTCGTCTTCCGCTTAAAACAGATTTTCAAACCAAAACAAATCAAACACTTGATTTTATCAATTTCTTTTCAAAATTAATCATTTCGAAAACTCTTTCTCACAATAAACAATCATTTGAAAAAGGATTAGACAGACATACTTGTCCTTCCTAGTTCCCGAGTATTTGGATGATGGTCGCACTTAGCCTACCGTTCAACTACTCGTCTTCCACTTCAAAAGACATTAAATAACTGAATCTAGTTCATTCTTTCGTGGACGAAAAATATTAGATGAACTTAATTGTCCTCCTTAGTCCCGAGTATTTGTGTGATGGTCGTACTTAGTCTTCCGTTCGAATACTCGTCATCCGTTGAAGAAACATGACTTAATTCGCCGCACAAATTTCATAAATAAATCAAATGAAAAAGTTTAGTTGGACGTATGTGCTCTTCTTATTTCTGAGTATTTGGATGATGGTTGTACTTAGCCTATCGTTCAAGTATTCGTCATCCACTAAAAAACACACTTAACCAATCAAACTCGTCTTTTCTTGCCTCCGCGCGATCAAAAACTTTTCATATACAAACAATTTTTATTTGTTTTATCGCGATATAAACAAAATGCTTAAAGAACCACCGCGCGAGCAAACAAGCAACATTTAACCGCTAAAATGCGACCTAAACATTTGTTCACTAAAATCAATAAATAAATATGTGGTTTTCTACCTAGAACTATGTAGCTTTGAGTTTTCCATCGCACCTGGGGATACGTAGGAGCGAAATTCAACGTCTCGTTAAAAACTATAACAAAAAACCCAAAAATATCTTTGTATTTCCAAGAACTAAGTAGCTTTGAATTCCTCATCGCACCTGAGGATACGTAGGAGCAAGACTCGCAATCTTTTAAAGCACCCTTATAAAAAACTCTCTTGCGACCTTTTATTTTTTCCTTTTCAACATTTCAATAACAAGAAGAAAACAAATAACAAAAACTAACACTCTATTTACAATTCTAACTAAATGGTTCTCGTTGAATAAAATGCATGTGAGAGTCGTTAATAACTTCCCCACGCATAACCGACTCTCGAACTCAAATTTGGTTTTGATGGCCATTTTCTTTTTCTTTTAAGGGTTTTTATCGAAATTTCCCCCTTCCTTTTGGAATAAATAAAATTTGGTGGCGACTCTGTTATCAACTCGAGCGTGCGAACACCCGTGGTCATTTTTCACGCCGCGAAACTTGGCCGATGAAGCTCCAAGTCCCTCAGGCAGGATGTATCTCCTTTTAGGCGGGACTTCCATCGAGCCCTCTAGCAAGACTTGACACCGAGTCTCCGGGGGTTGATATAGGTCGTGCCCCTTAGGCGTGATTTTTTGGTAGTGATCTTGCCCTAGGAGATACTCAATCCCTCAGGCAAGAGCTTTATCAATTCTAGGGATTCTAAGTCCCTCAGAGGTTATATCGTGTAACCCGACTGGGGATATGTTGAGTCCCTCGGGAGGGACGTTTTAACCTTTGAGGCGGGACTTCTATCAAGCCTTCTAGCCAGACTTTGACACTAAATAACAGGGGCTTGATATAGGTCACGCCCTTTTGACGTGATTTTTTGTAAGTGATCTCTTTTGAGGAGATACTGAGTCCCTTAGAAGAGAACTTTATCAACTCCGAGGATTCTAAGTCCCTCGAAGGTTGTATCATGTAGCCTGGCTGGGTGAGTGCAACAGGTGGGACATTTTAACCTTTCAGGAGGGACTTCTATCAAACCCTCTAGTAAGACTTGACACCAAGTCTCCGGTGCTTGATATAGTTTGCGCCCTTTAGGCATGATTTTTATGGAAGCGATCTAGACCTAGGAGATACAGAGTCCCTCAAGAGATAGCTTTATTTTGGCCAATCGGGTATAGCTCATTGATTAGATACACCGCACACTTCATTCTTATCTCGTTTGCTTCTTCTTCGAAATGGGTTTGTCTCCACGGTGGCTCGATTTCTACAGGAAGTGTCGCATCCACCCTATAAACCATGGAAAACTGGGTTTCCTTGGTGATTGACTGTGGTGTGTTGTGGTACGACCATAGTATCTCGTGGAGCATTTTCGCCCACACCTTTGATGTCACTTAGCTTCTTCTTGAGTCCTTTGAGGATTACTTTGTTCGCTAATTCGGCTTGCCCGTTTGCTTGAGGCTGTACAACAGACACGGGCTTTGTATATTCCCAAATCCTTACAGAATTTAGTGACCATAATGCTGAGGAATTGGGTTTGTTTGTCCGAGACAATGGCATTGGGGATGCCGTATCGACACATGATCCTCTGCTAGTAGAAGCATTTGACTCTTTCTGCCATGATTTTTTCCGCTTCCTCCACCTCTATCTATTTAGTGAAGTCATCCAGTCATAATATCAAGAATTTCAGCTGTCTTGGCGCCAAAGGGAATAAGACTAGGATATCCACACCCCACTGGTATAATGGCCTTTAATCTGGTAGGTCTCATTTCCAGGGCAAGGATCATACCGGCGATCAGCGCCTCGAATCACACTTGGTTGTTGTTGGCGGTGAACTCGAACTTCAACGTCTGCTTAATAACTATATCTCCCTGTCCTTCGAGCACTATTCTAGCATTTCTTCCTTTTATGTTCGAGGTGCCACCCATGTATAACTCCTATTCTAAAGGTGGATCTTCTTCGAAGGGTGAGCTTAGTTTGGCTACAAAATAGGCCAGGGCTTGAGATTTGATGATGCCCCTCAAAACGTACTGGATGTCGTATTTTGAGAGCTCTCCCAACTAGGATGCCATCCTTCCCGCCAGGTCGGGGTTTTTCAACACTTGGCGGACGAGATAGTTAGTTTTCACAAGGATGGCATGCCCCTGAAAATAAAGTCAAAACTTTCTCGCTGCGGTGACAACGACTAATGTGAGCTTCTTAATCTTCTGGTAGCGTGTATCATCTCCCTTGAACACTTTGCTTACAAAATACTCAAGTCTCTTTGCTTTGTCTATTTCTTGGATCAAGACTAAGCACATTGCCCGCTCCTTGACCGAAATGTAAAGGAATATGGGTGAATCTTCCCTCTGGTGAGTGAGGATTGGGGGCGACGTGAGGAACTCCTTGATCTTGGTGAAAGCTTTCTCACACTCTGACATCCATTCGAACTTCTCATTTTTTTCCTTACGACGAAGAAAAGGAAATCCTTATTGCCCTTAAAGGAGAGGAAGTGAGAAAAGGCAACTGAGTGTCCAGTAAGTTGTTGTACTTCCTTCACATTAGTGGGGCTCATCATATCAATGACTCCCTGGCATTTGGGTGGATTGGATTCGACCCCCTCTCGTCAGCATGAATTCTAGACATTTTCCCGCTTGTACTCTAAAAGAGCATTTGGCAAGATTTAGGCACATGACATACTTTCTTACTGATTGTAGGATCTCCTCCAGATTGTCGGTATGATTGTGCCCTTCTTTCATCTTGATAATCTTGTTGTCGACATATACCTTAAGGTTCCGAACAATCTGATGGGTGAAGACAGCGTCCATGAGTCGTTGGCATGTAACACCATCTTTTTTTAGGCCAAAGGTCATGACATTGTAGTAATAATTAACCTGATTTGACATGAAAGAGGTTTTGGGGGGATCCATGGGATCCATCTTGATTTGGTTGTATATTGAGTAGGCATCCATGAAACTCAGCACGCGGTTTCCTAAGGATCCGTCTATTAGGCATTCGATATCCGACAATGGGTGCAGGTCCTTTGGGTAGACGACATTCAGGTCCATGAAGTCTACGCACATGCGAAATTTTTTATTGGCCTTCCATACCAAGATTACGTTGGCCATTCAGGTGGGGTACTTTATCTCAATGATGAATCCGACACTAGATAACTTTTCGACTTTTCATTAATGGCAACCCTCTTCTCTTCACCCATGTTCCGCTTCCTTTCCGCCACTTCTCTGGCAATCGATGGATGGCAAGGCGATGGCTAAATAGTTTGGTGCTATACCTGGAATGTCTAAGGGGTCCCAAGCATACAAATCAACATTCCTTCTAATTCATTCGACTAGCTTCAGCTCCTCCCCTGCAGACAAAGAGGTGCCTATCTTTGTGATTTGATAGGCATGAGGTCCTATTTGGAATTCCTTTGAGTGTTCAATGGGCATGAGTTGTTCTTATTCCGCACCAAATCTAGGGTCTCAACCTTCAAAGTAAGCATTTGGAACTTTGGAAGGATGGGCTTCAACTAATGTGAGCTCTTCTCTGACTTTCTCCACACTGCTCAAATACATTCGTGAGCTACTTGTTGATCTCCCCAAATGGTGTCTACTATACCATCTAGGAGCGGATATTTCAAGGTTAAATATCTGGTGGATATGACCGCTCCTAGGGCATTGATGGTCGGGCTCCCCAGGATAATGTTGTAATGAGCACGGTGTCCACGATGAGGTAGCTAACATTGATGGTTTTGGCGCCAACTCCCACGCCACAGGTGGTTTGCATGGTCACATAGCCCATTATCTATATCCGTTCCCCCAATAATCCTGTCATGGAGCCTGTGAAACCCTGTACGTCATCAAGATTCAGTTGTAACTTATGGAGACATCCCAAAACAAGACATCAGCTGTGTTACTAGGGTCTATTAGGATGTGCCTGATATCCCAATTGCCATGTTGGACGCTTATGACCAATGGATCATAGTCATGAGGGTTGATGCTCAGGAATATTCTTCAAAGAAAACAATGTTGACCCCGGTTGCTCCTGTATTACCCTTTGGATAACTAGACTCTAACCTAGCCAGATTTGATGTTGGATGACTCATCTACGAATATCGTCTATATAGAAAGTGTATCTTATGTTTGTAATGTAGTGTATGTTACTAAATTCGCAACAACTTCGACTTTGAGGGATTTATGGGGTTCGTAAGTACTATAAAACTCAAAAGCTCCATGGTTCACTTAGTCATTCTTCCGGAAATATCATTCCTAAACAATACCTTCCTGGTCAGATGGTATATCCTAATTGTAATTCGGTGTACCAAGAAGTATTGTTTTAGCTTGCAAGTCGTTGTTATGAGAGCCAACATAATCTTCTCCAACTTCTGGTTACTTGTTTTTGCCCCATGTAGTACTTTGCCAATGAAATAGATCGGTCATTAAGACTCCTTGTCTTCCTATACTAAGCACAATTCAATGGCTTTGCTAATACATATGGATAAACTAATATAATTTCCCAAACTTGGGTCTAGTCAGGATGGTAGGTTGAGATAGTACCTCCTTGAGTTTTGTGAGCATTGCCTTGCATTCTGGTGTTCACTCAAAAAATTTCTCCTTCCTCAATACATAACTTGCAAAATAGAAATGCATGGTGGGTCAACTTGGCGATTAAACTTCAAAGGAAGACAAACATTCAATTTAACAGTTGCATTCTATAATTCGTCATAGTAGTCTCTCCATATCTATAATGGCTTCACATTTGTCTTCATGAGGTAGTACACTAGGAACTTCCCTGTTCGAATAGTAATTGTTCATTTCTCAAGGTTCAATCACATGTTGTACATATGGACCTCACTAAACAAGACCTCTAGATGGTTCTTATGAGCTTTTTCCTTGGAGGATGTCACTGTCATATTTGTGATGTATACTTATAACATGTCTCCAATTTTGTCTTTGAAGACCTTGTTAATCATTTTTGATATGTTTCTTTTGCATTTTTTAGTACAAATGGGATCATTCTATTATACAAACTTTAGTCGTTGGTTATGAACACCCATTTTATGCGGTCTTTAGGGTCCATCTATATCTAATTATACCCTAAATATGCATCCATGAAAGATAAACTTTTGAAGTCAGATGAGTTGTCCATATAACAACTCTATATATAGTTAAGGATAAACTCCTTTAGGGAATGCCTTGTTGAGGTATGATTAATTAACACATACTTCATTTGTTGTTTGACTGATTAGTGAGTACGCAGTTTGACAACCATGTGGTATACTTATCCTCAAACACAAATTTGACCCTTAAGAATAATTTTATATGGAGTTTGGTATATTATGCCTTCTCTAGCTAGTGACTATTCTTGGTGAAACTAGGCCATATAAGAATAATTTTAATGTATGACTAGAGATTAGCGAGCTACTTTTGATCTATGTCAGACATTTCCTCTACACACCGGTGAATAGACTTACATTGTTTTGTTAGTATTTCAAGAATTTGCAATACACCTCTTTGGAGAAGTCCACTCTTATCTTGATGACTTTTGAAAGGTTTTCCCTTGTGGGGATCTCGACGAAGTCTTGGTTTGGCTACTGACGTTGAAACTTCATACGTGTTTTCAAAGGAAATGATCACTAGTCATTTTCGTAATTTCTGATGGATTGTGGTTCTAAATGGGAGTCCAAATCGATCCAATGAATACACATTATTTCTCCAATAAAGTGAGGAAATAAGCGTGAGACTTTTTCAAATCGGCTCATGTCTTGCAACTTTTTCTATGCTAGAATGGTATTTTAACCTCAAGGGTCCACCTGAATATGCAGTTGTAGACGAATTTGGTGGTGATCACCAGTAATATTATTTTCACAATCCTCTTACTCTCATTCTTTCCAAATGTTAGCAGAAACTCGACATATTCATATGGTCTAGTGTCAGGTTTGTATCCTTGGAGCTTTCTACAAAGGTACAATTGCAAAAGTCACTCAAGCTTCATGGTGATGAACAATAAGACATACATGCCATCACACAAACTCCTTTAGTCCTTTAACAGACAATGAGTGACACACCGTACCATCGGGGCATTCACCAACAATATGGATGTAATAGTTTGGTATTATATCCTCTCAGTAAAATAATAAAGAATGCATCTTCCTATTCAAATTATGGATCTATGTGTTTGCGGGTATGAATTTGATGATCCTGATGTTAGGGATCTTCTTGGTGTTTTGATGACTATGATGCTTATGCTTGTTGAAGTTAATGGTGATACCTTTCCAAATCTTTGATGATGGTGATTAACTTAAAGATATCTCAAGCCTTGTGAAGTAGAAGATTCAAGGTTCCAATAAAGTGCTTATATGATCAGTTTAGTTGGCAAAGGAACTTGAAAAATTCATAGTTGTGAAAAAAGAGGAAGTGTGAAAGCTCACTTGGTCGTCTTTGTCTGAGTGATCAGAGTCTTGTGAAAGTAGAAGAGTAACTCTTAATATAACAAGGCAACACACACACACACACACACACACACACACACAAACTCACACACACACCTACACACTCACACGCTCACACACACACACACACACACACACACGCATACGCACGCCGATAAACATGTACAAACACACACGCACACACACACACACTCGCACGTACACACACACACGCATGCGCGCACACACATACACGCACACACAGACACAGACACACACACGCGCACACACGCGCACACACACGCACACACACATTCTTAAGATATTTTTGAAACCTCTTTTTTGCATAACAAACACCCAAATATGTTTAGAAACTCTAGCCAGTTGATTGAGGAATCGTCAACTTGATTGGAAGAAAATTTTGAACTGTCTAATCGATTATTGCAATTATCTAATCAATGATTGGTTACATCTCTATATCAAAACTTTTCTTTTCGGGCCATAATAATTGATTATTGCAATTATCTAATCAATTAGCTAATCGATCAGGTTATTCAAAAGGTCCATGGATTTTTCCATTTTTAGTAAAAAAAATCCTATATAAAGGAAACTTTTCCTCACTTCATTACACACCAAAAATTAAAGTTTTCCTAATTCTTCATAATTTATCTCCCTTTTCTCTCTCTCTCTCTCTCTAAATATTTTTCTTTCCCCAAAATTTCCTTAATGCCTTGTGAATGAAAACTGTTGGTGAGGAAATAGTTGTAATAGTGTCATGTCACTGTTGTTATTTTAAAGAGTGTGATATTCTTGATGAATTTAGTTTGGTTCTTGAGATCAATCACTTGAAAAATATCTATTTGGAGTTAGAACTTAGAGTGGAAAAGTTTTGTTTGGTTATTGAGATCAGCTTATAAAATCTCTACTTGGTTCATGAGTTAATCCCATGGAAATATCTTTTGGTTGAGGGGATAAACTAGTGTAAAATCTCTTGATTCGATTGTTTCAAAGATTCATGGGCATAACATGTAAAAGCTCAGTATTACAATGAAATCTCAAGAAGATCTCTTGAAGACAAGACTAGGTCAATGTTCGGCTGAACCTGGATAACTCTTTGGTGCCATCTCTCTAACTCTATCTTTTTTATTTACTTTACCACTTTATTTATTTTTCGTTGCTTTTTCTCTCTAATTTTGTGAATACTAACACAATTATATTCTTAAGTAATAAAATCTTAAAAATTTAATAAAAAATTTTGAATAACACAATCCACCCCCCCCCAACACACACACACAAAACCCCTTCTTATGCTTGGAGTCATTTGTCCAACTCAAAGTTGGTTCTGGCTCGTCCCTCCATATGGAAACCTCATTTTTTCTCTCTCTCGAAGGAGTATCATATTTTAGTTTAGAGTTGGGGAGACCATTGATAATGAAGGTGTCACATGAATGTCTGTACTCTAACAACTCATCTTTCCCTAAAACTTTGATGGGTAGATTTTTCCAAGAATACATTCGCTTATGATACCTGCCACAGTGAAGAAATTGTTGAGTTGTAATTCCTTGTGTCGAAGCAGTGTAGCTCGACAGATACAAGGATTATTCGAACTAGCCTAATGTATGTGTCGAGTTGTAATAGTGCGTCGAAGTGTCGAAGCAGGTTGTATCACACAGGATTTCGACTTAGGCCTATTTTAGTAATGTTAGCTATTTTGGGATTTTATAGTTTTGGGCTTTGGCTTGGGGTGCAAGCTAACCTAAATCTATAAATAGGGAGTAACCCTTATTTTGTAAACAACTCAGAACGTATAACAGAATTCACATTTTTGCAGTTGCAAAGTGAATAAAGAAGTTTCCACAGTTTGTGGGAAGAGAGAAACTCTGCAGAAAATTCATTTTCTTCTCCAACGTTATTTTTCTTTCTTTCTCAACCTTTTCTTTCATTGCCATTGTGTGAGTGAAACAATCTTGAGATCAAGATTGAATGTAATTCTCCATAGGTTGTGGTTGAATTCCAACATCTGGTATCTAGAGCTCCGGTTGCGATTCAAGGAAGCAAAACCATGATGACGATGAATCATCCAAACAGGCACTTTCCGGCGAACCTTCTGATTCTCAAGAAAGATAATTATGAGAATTGGTGCAAGCAGATTAAGGTGGTTTTTTTATTATCAAGATCTTTAGGATCTTGTGAAGGAAGGAGTAACACCGCTTGCAGAGAATGCGACGAATCAAGAAAAGGCTGCACACAAAGAATTAAAGAAGAAAGATTATAAAGTTCTCTTTATAATTCATCAATGTGTTGATCCAGATAATTTTGAAAGGGTTAGTGATGTAGAATCAGTAAAATAAGCTTGAAAGATTCTTGAAAAATCGTTTGCAGGAGCAGAGAAGGTGAAAAAGGTGAGGTTACAAACTGTCAAGAGAACCTATAAATTGCTTCAGATGGAAGACAATAAAAGTATAACAAATTTCTTCACTAGAGTTACTAACTTGGTGAATCAAATCAAGGTATGTGGAGAAGTGTTGACATCAAGATCAGTTGTTGCAAAGATCTTAAGGACATTGGCTCCAAAGTTCGACCACATGGTAGTAGCCATAGAAGAGTCGAAAGACGTGTCAGTATTGACGAAGGAAGAGCTTCAAGGGGCAATTGAGTCTCATGAACAAATGATGGCTAAAAGAGTTGTAGGAAAGTCAAAGAGTGATATGGCTTTATAGGCGCAGTCAGAAAAGGGAAAGAAAGGCAAAGGAAGCTGGAATGGCAACAAAGCTAGAGAAGGCTACAACAATTCGACTAGTCAAAATCAACAGGAAGGAAACTGGTCGAATCAGAGAAAACCCTGGAACCAAGGCAACCAAAGAGGTGGTGCTGCAGGTAGAGGAAGAGGTGGTGGTTGAAAGCCTGACAAAAGTAACATCCAGTGTTTCAATTGTCAGAAGTATGGTCACTATTTTAGTGATTGTCCAAAAAAGAAGAAGAATCAAGAAACTGATGCAAATTTGGCGAAAGATGAAGAAGAAGTGATGTTGTTGATGGTCAAAACAAAAGATGAAGAAATATTCCAGGATCAGTGGTACTTGGACTCAGGATGCTCATCACACATGACTGGAAGGAAAGATTGGTTTGTCAACATGAAGCCCTCAATGAAGAATATGGTGAAATTTTCAAATGACAATACTCTAGCAGTTGAAGGTATTTGTGATGTTCTGATTATGAGGAAAGATGGCAAGAGGTCAATAATTTCCAATATGTTGTACATACTAAGCATGAAGAGTAATTTGCTCAGTATAGGGTAGCTGGTCGAAAAGAACTACAAGGTGTCGATCGAAGACAAGATGATGAGAGTTCTTGACGCAGGTGGTAGGTTAATCTTGAAGGCTCCAATGTCTCACAATAGAACCCTCAAGATTGAACTTAATGTGATGGAGCATAAGTGCCTTGTAAATGCAGCCATCAGAGATGAATGGATATGCCATTATCGACTTGGCCACCTCAATTTGAAAGACATCAGAGATTTGAAGAGAAGAAATATGGTTTCAGGATTACTAGAAATCGACATACCAAGCGAAGTGTGTGAAGAATGTGTTTAGGCGAAACAACACAAGAATAGCTTTAGCAAGGATGCAGAAGGCAAGTCGAAGGTGTCACACCCTAATTTTTTACTCTAAGATCCCACATCTTTTTGCATCATCTGTATAGTTTATCATCTCTTGCATTTTTCATAATGCTCAATTTATTAGCTGAAATAAATTTGTTGGAATTACAGCCGAATCAGTCAAACTAAAAGTCAATTGTGCGTAAAATCAATGGACGAAAATTTTTAAAATCGAGCCTGCACACGTCAGTGATATTAATCTACGTTTCACGTAGTTTAACCGGGCGTGCTCGTTTGAATTTTTCGACCACTTTTCGGTCGCATTTTTGGATAGTTTATGCCATTTAACTAGGTAAAATTTATTTTAAAATTTGACCAAATGCTGTATTTTTCTGAACCGTATAGTTTTTTGCTGATCACTTTGGTGTATTCATTTTATTTTTTTGAGCACTTTAATACCTTTCCAATTATTCATTTTTTACCGATTTTATTTCCATTTTTCAATAATAATATTTATATTTAATCTCTTTTATTTTTTTTCTATCAGATTTTCATATTAAATATTTTATTTATTCTTTTCTTTTTTTAATATTTAATTTTTTATCTTTAGTTATTTTTAGTAATACTTATTAACTAAGGGTTGAAAAGTGATTTCATTTTTAAACTCCATTTGGTGTAATGCTTAGCGGAAAAGGACACCACACATATACTTTTTTCCTGTGCATGAAAAAGGACATGACATCTCAATGCACTTTATCTCTTTCCCTCATTCATGTTTTTAAATCTTTTTTCAAAAAAAGAACAATAAGGCATGCCACACGCCTAGACCTTTTCAACATCTCTCTTTATATATTTCTAGATCAGTTGACATCCCCATCCTCTTTCCACTTTCAGAACCTTCCACATATTGCTCTCACCCATTATTCTCACTTCCTTACTCACTATTCCTCTCTTAGTGTTCAAATATGTGTTTCTCCTTTCACTAACCAAAAACAAAAAGAATCCATTTCATAAACTCCTTCCACTCTATTTTTATTCATACATGATAACGAGAAATCGTATCGTACTTTGTGGCTCATTAAGCATATGTTTCGTTCGTTTTTATTCGAGTTTTATTAGTATTTAATCGTGTTTTATGAGTTTTGCAGTTGATAACTTCATTTGTGGAAAAATCGGGCAAAGGATCGAAAAAGAGCAAAAGAAGAGGAAAATCCAGTAAAGAAAAGAAAAATCTGCAAGTCTACTGATATGGCGCTCGCCATCCCCAGATGGTGTTCGCCATAAGCAAGGAAGCCACGTCATTAAAAATGCCAGGACCATGGCGTTTGCCATGGCCTGGTGGCGTTCGCCATCACTACGCAGTTGCAAAATTTAAAAACTGCAACTGCTTTGGGCAGTTTTCTCCACCCTATTTTCCCTCCACTTCCTGTGCACGACCTGGCAGTTACAATTGGGATTCTTTTCTATATATATAAGACCTTCTATTCATGTATTTTGTACCCGATTTTAGACACGGAAGCTCTGTTGAATTCCGTTTAGGCATATAACTACTTTTAGAGCGACAATGACTCACATCGAGGAATTGTCGCAAAATTCTTGTAATTTACATTGGGTGTTGTACTACTGATTTCGAACAAGCCTTCCGGCGTTTTGTTTTTGCAATTCAAGTTCCGTATTTACTTTTATAGGTTATTTACTCTTGCTTACTTTTATTTTGCAATTTACAATTCTTGTCTTGTATGTTATGTACTTTTCCATGTCAATCACCGTAACTATGCTTATAATTAAAACCAAAATGTGTTGCTAAATTTGCTTGAGTTCGGCGTGTGAGGACCGTCCTTACCTGTAACACCCCCACTTTCCCTTTTTATAAATATATATATATTTAAGTACAAAAATAATCAGAGTTTAAAACCAACAGTGGAATGTCACCTGATAAAATCCAACAATGAAGCCTCAATTTCTTCATTTGCCTCTTCTCTCATAGATAAGTCAAAGCAGCGGAATAAAATGTTTTATCCAAAATCACGGTAATTCGCCACATAAACAAAATCCACATAAACCTCGTGGTTCACAATGTTTTTAAAATAATTAACGATACGTAACAAAATTAAATAGAAGAATAACAAATACTAAAATTCCCAATATCCCGTGTTACGTATCAGAGCGACTCCTAAGACTCGATCAGGCAACACGCACTCCATGCACTACTCAAGTACCTGGATTATCTGTACTTCCCAAGAAGCACAGACACAAGAAACAACAAAGGGGTGAGAACTACATTCAATAATTAACGGTGTATAATACATGCTAAGAAGTAGTAATCACTCAATCACACATAAACAACAAAGGTCACGACATACGTGTCACTCCCCATTTATAATCCAACAAAGACATAAAAATGCGATGTGACTCAATGACACAATGCACGTGGTACCACAACACCATGGTTCATTCAATTGAACCCGATTCATAATAGAATCCGTATAAATCACATACATTCCCACTGAACAATGGTTTATCTCCGTAACAACTCCACATTGGAATCCGGACGAAAAAGATACACTCCCACTGAGCAATGATTTATCTCCATAACAACTCCACATTGGAGTCCGGACAAGACTAGGCATCCATCATGGATTCCCACCTAGCTGTCTCCACCAGACACAATATGAAATGCATGACACAAAAGATGCACAAACACATGTATAATAACAATTATACATCTTCACGATCCTCATTTTCACACGTGAGATACCTATTCACCGTAATGTACAATAGTATTACCACACCTGTCCAATCAATTCAATATAACATATACATAACAAGAATTATGCACAAAACACATGTATAACGATTAGTTATACATCACACGAACCTCATGGTTACACGCGCGTTACACTCGCACCGTAATTCACCATTGAATTACTACACCTGTATCACAATATCATTACACACAAAAATATATGCATGAGACATTATTATCAAGCATGGTACACGATCCTCGTGGATCTCACGTGAGTCATACACTCACCGTAATTCCCACTGGAATTACTCACCTGCACCAATACAGTTAATCACATATACCCCAATACATTACGTCGCATTAATTAGTCATTAATGAAGTAATCCACACAAAAATACAGTTTAGTATATTACCTAGTATCACTAGATTCCCATGTTCTTATACACATATATATGTCCTCACTATGAGTCGCTTAAGCATTACCACCCTGCCCAAACAGTCTCACACAACTCACACGATTAATAACCACACCTCACGTGGCCTTAATTGGGTAATTATCCAATTAATCCACCCAAATGAAATTCTTAAATATTTCCACCACCATTTTAGGTTCATCAAGTTCTGACACCTGCCCCAACCTCTCAGACCAAAAGGAACTGCATCGGACGCGAAATCGGGAAAGAAATCGCGAAACAGCCAAATTCTGCACTCTCGCTGGTCATACGCGTATTGCCCACAGCCATACGCGTATTGCCCAGCACGCTCGCCCAACCAGTTGCGTACCAGACGCGTATTGCCCACTCTGCAGCCTGCCATATGTGTATTGCCCAGAGGGTTACGCGTATGGGCAGAGACTGATTTTTCCCCAAAAATTCCATTTCCAGATCCACGTACGCGTATTGATACCCCGTTACACGTACTGCCTTACCCCCTACGCGTACCATTACACATTTCAGCAGAGGGCCGTGTGAAAACGGGTTCCATACGCGTAACGCCCCCATATTGCCCTTGCCATACGCGTATTGCCTTACTCAATACGCGTATTGCCTTACCCATTACGCGTATGGACAACGAATACCCAGAATTTCCTGTTCCCACACCAGTCCAATTCCTGCAACATCAACACTCACACAGCAGCAACAACAGTAAAAATTCTACACGAAATTAATACTATCGTCAACCAAATCATACAACTTAACAACAACCACCCACATCAGATTCAAAATTCATCAACAACACATACATACAAAAAGATAAGACGGGAAGGAATCCCTCACTACCCTCTTATGGTATTAACACCCATATTGAATATATTCTCCCCCTCACCTCGAATTTGGGTCTGAATTCCTGCGAAAATTGGAGAAGAAAAGCCCTAATTCTTCCTCTTTGTCCACTTTCTCTTCCATTTCCTCTTCTTACCAACCTCCTCTTCTTTTTTTTTGTTTCTTTCTCTTTTCAATATATATATATATATATATATATATATATATATATATATATATATATATATATATATATAATACTTATTATATAATATAATCCAACAGAGTAAAATACCTTCAATTGATATTTTATCGTCTAACACCAATTGATCAATTATTAGAGTTACCTTAAAATCCTTTCTCGAACTAATAATCACTAATCCGTCTCTTTAATAAAATAATTGATCTCTTCAAAGTTCACCAGTTGCTTAATTTTCCCGATCCGTTAAGAACACTACACCACCGCGCTCAACTACACACACCCTAAACAGGCCAAACAAATAAAATAACACACGACGATTAAATAAATTAAATGGGGTGTTACAACTCTCCCCCACTTAACATATTTTCGTCCTCGAAAATATAACTGAGACGAACAACTTTCAGATACGACTCTCGCATCCGACTAACCAACTATCATGCCAACACTAGGCACACCACGAATAACACAACTAACATCCCACCTTACTAACAGCAACTACAACAACGACAAGATGCAATGCCCATACAATGCACTTGACGACTAACTCACGACTCAAAGAATACCCAAGTTACGAACACATAGGTTCACTCTAGAACTAGAATACAACAAGATCGTTACCCTCACCATAGGTAACACACCCCTAATTCCCCACATAGGAATTAGCTACTCGCACTCGAACCATCACGATGGAAACGAGGCAACAACAAAAACAAGAACATAAGGTCCCACGACACAACATCGTTTCAACAACCTCTACATAACCATAATACCAACATCCTTGTCACTAGAGCCGTCAAAATGGGCTAGCCCACATGGGCCGGCCCACCAGGCCCGAAGAATCATAGGGCTTGCGCCTTAAAATTAGAGCCCATATTTTCAGGGCCTTTTTAGCCCAGTCCTAAAAAGCCCGATACCCATTAGGGCTAGCCCATATGGGCCGTGGGTAGCCCATTTGGCCCATATCACTATAAATTTTAAAAAATATTACTAATACTTATATTATCTTAATCCAAAATAACACATTGATTTTTCTCACCTCACTAAATTTTATATATATATTCTATTTAATATTTCTTTTAAATATTATAAATTAATATAATCAACACTTTTTTCTCGTATTCTATTAGCTTCCCTTATGTTAAATATTCGAGTATTATTTTATACAATTTAGACATGTATTGTATTTAAAAACACATTATAATATTGATAAAAGATAATATAGTACTTAAAAATGTATTATGTTTAAAATAATATATTTTTTAATTTTATTTATAATAAATATTATGACATTTTTATTTTTATTTTTTATTTAAAAAAGCCCATTTAGGGCCGGGTAGCCCGAAGCCCATCTAGGGCCGGGCTCGGGTAGTAATTTTTGAGCCCATATTAAAAATGGGCTTTTTTGACCCAGCCCTAAAAAGCCCGAGCCCATTAGGGCCGACCCATTTAGGGTCGGGTAGCCCATTTTGACAGCTCTACTTGTCACGCAACAATATTACAACAATGCTACGATTCACCAATCGAACATATAACCAAAACATCCCTCTACATAGTAGCCCATGAATAATATTTAAACCTTTCACCTAACACTTCCATTCTGAAACATCCAATGGTCTCATCATTCCTACATGTTTCCAATGTCCAACCTATGAACTCTTACAAGTCACACACGCATATACAAAATGTGCCACATCACGCTTTCGATGCGCACTCTGATTACTCGCAACAATCAAATCTACCAATTCCATACCCAACTTCTGACTCTCTCTAATATTCACTAGAAAAATCATATTTCTTTTCTAATATACCTAACCATCCTCGTTGTCTCGTACTCTATTATTTCCGACCAAACGGGTACTCAATATTCTTGTGATTACTAAACATTTCGAACTCAAAACCATAAAAAATGATACTTCCAGATTCTCAACACAAAAGGAACCGCAGCCATCTTGAAATCATGAGTCCTCAATTGTCGTAAAGTATAAGCCACGACTTTACCATGTTGCATCAACACACTGACTAAACTCATCATATACGCATCCCAATACCTCACAAACGGTTTATCAGGATCACGCAGAATCAAAACTGGAGCCGCAGACAAATTCTACTTTAACCCTCTCCAACTTTCCTCACAATGAACATCCAAAGCAAACGACCTACCCTTTGCAAGTCAACTGAAGTAACGAAAACGCTAACTTGGAAAAGCCTTCCATAACCTCCGGTAATAACCAACTAAAGTTCAAAAAGCTTCTAATCACCCTAACCGACTTCGGAGCCTCTCATTGTAGAACTACATCTACTTCCGATGGATTCATAACAATACCATCATCAGAAATAACATATCCAATAAAACTAACCTTTTTCAACCCAAATTCTCACTTGAATAATTTAACATAAAAAATTCATTTCTTGTCAACACTTGCAACTCGATTCTCAAACACCCTATATACTCTCTTTCTGATTTTATAATAGATCAGAATATCCCTAATGAACACCACTCCGAACTTATCCAATTAAATATGGAAGATACGATTCATATACCCCACAAATATTCCAGATGAATTACTAACACCGAATAACATCACTGTACATTGTAATGCCCAACCAAATTCCAAAAGATATAAATTCTTAAAGTTCTTGCAAAAATTTTTCATTGGGTAATCGGTTATTCTGCTACAGAATTGAATAAAACCTATTTTTAGGACATAAAACCAAACCCAGCCTCATCCAAACTTGTCCAGACCCACATACAAGCTTAACCGAGTAAATAACCACCTATTCCGATGATAACAAACATCTTAGTCTCATCTCCTAAGAGTTTTTCTACTTACTTAACAGATATAACCTCAACTATTCACCTTTTTCCAATTTAAGTTCACTCTCTACTCTTTGAGGAGCAACCATCAATAATACCCTATTGTTCTCCCTCAGAGACATCCCGACTTGACCAACATACCAAAGCCTCTAATCTGCCTCATCTTCCGATAAAAGAATCTTCATCGACTCATCAAAACAATCTGTAATCATTTTCTTAATTCCAAATAATTCATTGCACACACTATCAACGCTGGAAAGACACGTCTATTCCATCCAACATAATTCCGTCTACTATCAACAAGAGATTAAGGGTGATCAGTTCTTCAATTTGTCAATAGACAGCTGACAATCATGATGGGGCATAAACCATCTTTACCAGACCATAATAGCATTTCTTGCAAACAACGACACACTAAGCCAACGCTCCTCAACTGAAGCAACTTGTAGAAGCACCAACTTCTCCCCCACTTATCTCATTCTCAATCTTGAAGACAAAGGATTAGAAAACCAGAAAGCACTGGCAGTGTTTCACACACATATCACGTACTGAGGAACAAACAACATCGACAGTATTCAACTGTCATGCCACACCGACTCACAACTTGGCCGGACGGACCGACCTGCTCTGATACCAATTGTAACACCCCACTTTCCCTTTTTATAAAAATATATATATAAGTACAAAAATATTCAGAGTTTAAAACCAACAGTGGAATGTCACCTGATAAAATCCAACAATGAAGCCTCAATTTCTTCATTTGCCTCTTCTCTCATAGATAAGTCAAAGCAGCTGAATAAAATGTTTTATCCAAAATCACGGCAATTCGCCACCTAAATAAAATCCACATAAACCTCGTGGTTCACAATGTTTTTAAAATAATTAACGATACGTAACAAAATTAAATAGAAGAATAACAAATACTAAAATTCCCAATATCCCGTGTTACATATCAGAGCAACTCCTAAGACTCGATTAGGCAACACGCACTCTATGCACTACTCAAGCACTTGGATTATCTGTACTTCCCAAGAAGCACAGACACAAGAAACAACAAAGGGGTGAGAACTACGTTCAATAATTAACGGTGTATAATACATGCTAAGTAGTAATCACTCAATCACACATAAACAACAAAGGTCACGACATACGTGTCACTCCCCATTTATAATCCAACAAAGACATAAAAATGCGATGTGACTCAATGACACAATGCACGTCGTACCACAACACCAGGGTTCATTCAATTGAACCTGATTCATAATAGAATCTATATAAATCACATACACTCCAACTGAGCAATGATTTATCTCCATAATAACTCCACATTGGAGTCCGGACAAATCACATACACTCCCACTGAGCAATGATTTGTCTCCATAACAACTCCACATTGGAGTCCGGACAAGACTAGGCATCCATCATGGATTACCACCTAGTTGTCTCCACCAGACACATCATGAAATGCGTGACACAAAAGATGCACAAACAAATGTATAATAACAATTATACATCTTCACGATCCTCATGATCACACGTGAGATACCTACTCACCGTAATGTACAATAGTATTACCACACATGTCCAATCAATTCAATATAACATATACATAACAAGAATTATGCACAAAACACATGTATAACGATTAGTTATACATCTACACGAACCTCATGGTCACACGCGCGTTACACTCGCACCGTAATTCACCATTGAATTACTACACCTGTATCACAATATCATTACACACAAAAATATATGCATGAGACATTATTATCAAGCATGGTACACGATCCTCGTGGATCTCACGTGAGTCATACACTCACCGTAATTCCCACTGGAATTACCCACCTGCACCAATACAGTTAATCACATATACCCCAATACATTACGTCGCATTAATTAGTCATTAATGAAGTAATCCACACAAAAATACAGTTTAGTATATTACCTAGTATCACTAGATTCCCATGTTCTTATACACATATATATGTCCTCACTATGAGTCGCTTAAGCATTACCACCCTGCCCAAACAGTCTCACACAACTCACACGATTAATAACCACACCTCTCGTGGCCTTAATTGGGTAACTATCCATTTAATCCACCCAAATGAAATTCTTAATTATTTCCACCACCATTTTAGGTTTAACAAGTTCTGACACCTGCCCAAACCTCTCAGACCAAAAGGAACTGCATCGGACGCGAAATCGGGAAAGAAATCGCGAAACAGCCAAATTCTGCACTCTCACTGGTCATACGCGTATTGCCCACAACCATACACGTATTACCCAGCTCGCTCGCCCAAACAGTTGCGTACCAGACGCGTATTGCCCACTCTGCAGCCTGCCATACGCGTATTGCCTAGAAGGTTACGCGTATGGGCAGAGACTGATTTTTCCCAAAAAAATCCATTTCCAGATCCACGTACACGTATTGGTACCCGGTTACGCGTACTGCCTTACCCCCTACGCGTACCATTACACATTTCAGCAGAAGCCCGTGTGAAAATGGATTCCATACGCGTAACGCCCCCATATCGCCCTTGCCATACGCGTAATGCCTTGCTCAATACGCATATTGCCATACCCATTACGCGTATGGACAGCGAATACCCAGAATTTCCTGTTCCCACACCAGTTCAATTCCTGCAACATCAACACTCACATAGCAGTAACAATAGTACAAATTCTACACGAAATTAATATTATCGTCAACCAAATCATACAACTTAACAACAACCACCCACATCAGATTCAAAATTCATCAACAACAAATACATACAAAAAGATAATAGGGGAAGGAATCCCTCACTACCCTCTCATAGTATTAACACCCATATTGAATATATTCTCCCCCCTTACCACGAATTTGGGTCTGAATTCCTGCAAAAATTGGAGAAGGAAAGCCCTAATTCTTCCTCTTTCTCCACTTTCTCTTCCATTTCCTCTTCTTACCAACCTCCTCTTCTTTTTTTCTTTCTTTCTCTTTTCAATATATATATATATATATATATATATATATATATATATATATATATTATATAATATAATCCAACAGGGTAAAATACCTCCAATTGATATTTTATCGTCTAACACCAATTGATCAATTATTAGAGTTACCTTAAAATCCTTTCTCGAACTAATAATCACTAATCCGTCCCTTTAATAAAATAATTGATCTCTTCAAAGTTCACTAGTTGCTCTATTTTCCTGATCCGTTAAGGACATACACCACCGCGCTCAACTACACACACCCTAAACAGGCCAAACAAATAAAATAACACACGACGATTAAATAAATTAAATGGGGTGTTACATTACCGATGGGACTCCGTAGAAAATGTAGGTGCGACTTTAATTGAATGCATGCTAGTTTTGGTCTTTGTTTCTATTTTTCATGTTTTATTATTCCGACACGAAAGTGAGGAATATGCTAAGTTCGGACCGATAGCGCGAGAGTGTGAGGAAAGAACGGATAGTAGAAACTAGGCACCTATCCTAAAAATAGCGAGAGCGCTTTAGGCATCGTTTAGGATTTCATTAACTTCCAAAATACGCTTTTCAATTAAAACGGGCGAGCGAGAGCAAAATCCCGTGGTTGTTAGGTGTGGTTCTTGTCGATAGCGCAAGAGTGTGAGACAGAGTCTTTAAGTTAGTACTTCCTACGGAACGAAGTGCAGTCGTAATTAGCACCCGACTTCTACAAGTCCCTTAGGTACGCGGAATCCATATTCCGGACTTGATTTTAGTATTATCTCCTAAACCTTTAGAATTAGTATCTTTTCCTTTTCGTTTAAGTTCCGTAAATCCTTAGCCTTAGCTTTACACTGCAACTATAGATTGCATTAGTTTGATTATCCCTTCCCTGTGGGTTCGACATCCTTATTTAAAACTATACGAATAGCTGTATACTTGCAGTCTTAGCTCGACGGTCACGTTAGTTCCCTTGACACACATCAATACACATACTCTCCTCTCAGCACAATAAAAAAAGATACACTACCTGTATATTCAATGAAAAAAACCATAACACTTTCACCCTTCATGAACTCACTTTAACTCTCTTCTTCTACTCTCCATTACATTACCAAATACTCATCAAAACAACTCTTTTCATATTCACCCACACCCAAAACCTCTTTCTAACACATTCAAAACAACTTCATTTCACCAAATATAATATCCTCTTCTGTTTCATTTTTAAACACCATATCAACACCCCGGTTCTGTTATATACAACCATTGTCTCATCTCACCATCTTTCTTCTTGTTCTGTATACTACTCCCCGTGCTTGTGATATCTCCGTCGGTTTCCACCCTTCGTCGGAGCAACAAACTTTCACTGTGAAGAAACACGCTGTAACACCCCCAATCTATACCCCCAAGCTCTTAAAGCGATAAATAAAATTCAAAATTTCATCAGAGTATATTTAAAATATCACGACATAGACCGAGGGCTCACATCAATTTGAAACAAAAAAAATACAACACCTGCTCATACAGATATGCAACCACTCAGGTAGTAATACACCCACAATCCAATTACAGAATAAAAGTGGAAAATCCGTAACTGAATATCAACATATATATATATATATATATCATGAAAGTTTGTCATACATCAAGTCATACATGTACAATCCAAAAGATACATATACATAATACAAAATAATCACAAACGGCCACCCTAACTACCCGGTGTCACATATCAGAGCCGACTGACAAAAGAATGAAGACGCAAAGCTTCACAAAAGACCTCCAGCAACTCTAATCTGCAATGCCTCATAGAGCATTATAAAACAACAGAAGGGTGAGAAAAACAATCATAATACAGTTGCATATAATTATATATTAACACAGAAATGCACAAGTAAGACATTCTCACCACAAATGCACCACAATCAAATACAACACAACACAATACAATTCTCAAGTATCAAATACCACTACACATCAATCATACACAATACACTCATCATCAATACAATTACACATATTACATCTCATCAATCACATTCACAATTCCATGCACAATTAATCCATGCTTTATGCAAATGCACAGAGATCGACACAACGACCCTATGCACATGCCATGCGGTACCGACTTCCAATATTTCTCATCACTAGTTCACTCAGGAACTCTGCTGGAATCATCGCTCGTTACTGAGGATCACTCAAGTAACACCCCGTCGGGCCTACGATGTTCCCCGTCGCTTTAGGTCCTCTTGGTATAAGGCGCACGACGTTTATGGATTGCTTTAGGTCCTCTCGGTATAAGGCGTACAATCCGATCGCTCACACCCCACATGGGCACACGATCGTCTATAACCACCGCTTTAGGTCCTCTTATTTTTAAGGCGCACGATATATCAAATCGCTTTAGGTCCTCTTATTTTTAAGGCGCACGATGTTATAGCAGATTCCCTCTGGAATCAATCCGTCACTCAGGACGTCACAACAATGCATATCATGATGCTTGGCATACAATGACTCATGACATTTAACATGCACACATATACACATCCATAATCATGCATAAATCAACAATTACCATACATCGCATTTTCTTGCCGTAATGCCCCCAACCATCATCAAGATATGTATTTCATGCAATTTCATCACTCAACAGTACACAAGTCATACAATATCCACACCAACATCATATTGCACGTACACATCAAGTTCACCCAACTAAACGGCAAAAGTCGACAACAAAAACAACACATTTCCTAATTCCCAACATAATTTAATCGGCCAACAATTTCAAAACCACCATCATAAGAAAGTACATTTCACAAGCTTTCTAACGCATCAAACCACACCTCAAACCGAACCACAGATCAAAAGTTATAAAGAAAACAAATTGGGAAAACTGCTACATTCGCAGTGCGAAGCTCCTAGCGAGTCCTTCGCTACTTCATTTGCAGTGTGAATGTCCCAGCGAACCAAGGCAGAAGCAAAATAGCCTAGAAAATTCCCAACGTTCGCAGTGCGAACGTCCCAGCGAATGCTCGCTACCCCATTCGCAGTGCGAACACTCCAGCGAATAGTGGCAGAATGAAAAATGCTACAACGTTCGCAGTGCGAACATCACGCGAACGCTAGCCACCCATTCGCTGGCCATTCGCAGTGCGAACCTGCGATTTCAGCAAAACCCAGCAGCGCACCAAATCACCCAAAAATGATATTTTCTCAAACCAAACATTTCCAAACCAACATATGACAATCGGAACCTATTCTAATCATGATAACAAGTATTCTACTACGTTTACACCGATTTTCAACCGCGAAACCATCGATTTTTCATCATATTTCTCATTTCCAACCTAGACTCAAAGCTATGGAAAAACAAGAAAACATCCAAGCAACACATACATAATCATACACAAACATAGTATAATTGAGTTTCACACCCTTACCCGATTTAATCGTGTTCTAGAAAGTCGGTTGATTGATTTCCAAGTTTTTTCTTTATCTCTTTTTCTTTCTCCTCTTCTTCTTTTCTTCTTTTCTCTTTTTCTTCTTTTCCTTACTATTTTCTCTCTTTCTATTTTCTTTTATATTCTAACTTAACAAAATAAATCAAAATGCCCAAAATACCCCTACACTCAAACATCTCGCAAATGTTCCCAAAATGCGACAAAATATATTCACGATGAAAAATAACATATTTTCACATAAAAGTCAGAAATAAAATAATATAATAATAAAATACTCAAAACAACTCAATTAATTAAAAAGACAAAACTGACAGAACTGACTGGGGCGTTACACACGCCGGCAACCCTTCACTCCACACGCGACATCTTCTCCCTGCTTTAAACCGCACAACTCACCATGCTACATAAACAACTTTCAAACACATCACTGCGCCACCGCTCGCCGACAACACCGATGACAACCGCAACACAAGTCGCGCCGCCGAGAAAGAGTCGAGAGAGAAGAGGAAGGCGGTTCGAGGTGTTCAAGAGAGAGGTAAGGTTAGATCCTTTTGTTGAAATAGCTTAATTTTCTTTCCTTTTTGTAGTCATTGTATTTATCCTTGTGCAAACATGCTAAAACTGTTATGTGTGTAATTTTTTTTTCTAAGCAAAATATATTCAAAGACGGATACAAAGGGGTATCCGAACCCAACTACAGAAAACCAACAATGGATCCACCTTTACAAAAAATCTATCGGTGATTTAATCCAATCGTAATAATTACAAGTAAAGTTAGATTTTTTAGCAATCCACCTCTAAGATAGAATCACAATGTTGTGAACTATGTCTTCATCATTCCAAAGCTTGTCTTTAAACATAATTCTGTTCCTAACATTCCACAGACTCCAACATATAATAAGCCAAAGACCAATAGCATTTCGAGTTGAGACACCCAATAAAAGTAATGAATGTGTCCAACTCGAAAGGATTTCCCCTACAGACCCATTAAAGTAAACCACAACCCCAAACCAATCCATAATTTTCTTCCAAATGTGACTTGATTTTGAACAATAAAACAACAGATGAACCATATTTTCATCCACCTGAAAACAAAAAGGATATACCAAATTGATTGAAGACTGGATGATTCCGCGCGCCCTTAAGTTATCTCTTGAAGGTAACCGATCATGAATTAGGCGTCAACCAAAAACCAAGCACTTAACCGGCGATGTTGCAGACCAAATCAACTTAAACGCCTCTAAATTTTCAGCAGAAAAATTAACAGCAGGAAGTTTAGTATAAGCTAAAAATTTGTAAGCAGAATGAACAGAGAATTCACAGTTCTGGTTCAGGTTCCATATGAGACTGTCCGCACCTTCCTTGCGCAGCGTACTGTGATGAATCAAATTAAGCAAACAGTCTATCTGTTGAGGAATGGAATGATTTCCAACTGTATCCTACAATTCCACCTTCCAATTCCAGCTTTCGCCATTCCAAAAACCATTCTCAGCGACTACACTCCGAGAATCTTTCGCCACAGAATATAAATCAGGAAATAGATGGGCCAAAGCCACGCTACCACACCAAATCGAAGACCAAAAAGCCGTCATTTCATCATTAACTACGGAAGCAACAGTGTTACTAAAGAAAGACGCACCTCCGAAATCACGTGACAGATAGCAAATGTCACGCCACCAAAGAGAAGTTTTAACAGAACCAACCTGGGATTCACCACGAATCAAATGCGTCACGAAATTACCATACCTGACCTAGAGAATGTCAGACCAAATGAAATTATGTGAGCTTGTACATTTCCAAATCCACTTGGCGAGCAAGGCTTCATTCAAACTTTGGATGTCGATAATGTCCGGGCCACCTTCTTCTCTTAGAAATTATGTGTGTAATTAGATTCATAGATTGCAAGTTAAAATAATATGTATGTGTTTGTTTGTGAATAGTTAAAAAAAATTAATATTATATCTGATTGTGTGTACATAACGTAATGCTTAGATATCTCGTGTGTGTTACTGGTAGGGCTGGAAATGAGTCGAGTCGAGTCGAACTCGCCTCAGCTCGACTCGACTCGTTAAAAATTTGTTCAGCTCAAATATTGGTTCGAGTTCGATACGAATTTTTTTTAAGCTCAAATTCGACTCGTTATAAGTTCACGAGCCACTCAGTTCGACTCGTTAGGTTCATCTCGTTAGGTTCAGCTCGCTTGGTTCGCGGACTTAAAAGCCATTGTAAAAGTCTATTTATATATATATATATATATATATATATATATATATATATATATATATATATATATATATATATATATATATATATATATATATATATATGACATTTTCAATTAATATTATTTTAAAAATTAAGGATTGAAATAAAATAAAATTTATTATATTGAAATTTAACTTTGTCTCAAAAAATCTACAAATGAAAAAATTAATTAATTTATATGATGTTAATTTTATTTGTATAATTATTTTTAGAAATATTTTTCTCACTTGAGAATATAAAATATTAATTAAAACCGTTAGACTAAAATAAAATATAAGATTAAAATTTATATTAAATTTAAACCTACTCCTAAAGACAATATAATCCTTCTCATACATAATCGAGTTAGCTCATGAACCTAACGAGTCGAACTATGTATAGTTCAAATTCAACTCATTTAGTTAACGAACTTAGTTTTTCGCTCATATTCAGCTCATTAGGTTCATGAACCAAGTTCAGTGAATTAATTGTCGAATCGAGTTTTGAACTATTTTCGAGTTGGTTCGGTTCATTGTCAGCCTTAATTACTGGCATATTCTAAACTTTTTTTAGATTTAGATGTTAACCATTTTAGTTTTAATTATTAATTTGTCTAAAAGACCAAAAGTATTTTATCTTTTTTTTTTTTCTTTTTTTTTTCATTAGATATTTGATTAAATGTAAAAAAAAAAAAATTGTTTTAACTATTTTATTTTGTAATATTGAATATACTAAAACTTTATTTTAACTTTTTATTTTAGTATGTGAATAATAAAAATACTCAAAATACTATAATCTTTTGCTGCTAATATTTTTATTAAATTTTATGATATTAAAAATAAAAATAAAATTGTTTGATTATTAACTAATTTAAATATTTTTATTTAATATTGATTAATTAAATTATTAATTAATCTTATAAATTATTTATATTTAAATTAATTAATAGTTCTCTTGTCACCCGATTTAGTGTGATGTCTTGTCTGTTTCCATGTTTTGGGTTTGTTCTATCTAATTAATTTTTGAGGTTGCTTTTCCATGATTAATCTGTTTCACGATGCTTTACCATGGCTGTCTATTGATTTTATCTGTTAATATTTTCTCAGATGCTTTGCCGTGATTGTTTGTGGATTTCATTCGCGATGCTTTATCGTGTATCTTTGTCTGTTGATACCATGATGCTCTTCCATGTATCTTCTGTTGACTTTTGTTGTCTGATTACCATGATTTTTTCCATGCGTATTCTATGACTTTTTGTCTGTTTAATCTGTTACACAATGCTTTGTCGTGTGCCTTTTTTTATCCACGATGTTTTGCCATGTATTTTCTCTCTGCTTACCACGATACTTTGCCGTGAGTGTTTTATTTTGTCTGAGGATTTTATCTGTGATTTCTCACGATGCCTTGCCGTGACTGTCTGTTAATTGTATGTGCTGATGATTTCTCACGATGTTTTGTCGCGACTTGTTTGTGGGCCTTTATCCACGATGCTTTTCCACATATGTTTTCTTTGTTTGTGGATTTTCTCACGACGCTTTTCCACGCACCTTCTGTTTATTTTACACGATGCTTTGCCGTGTACTTTCTATCTATTTTTTACCATGATGTTTTTTCATGTGTGCTCTGTGATATCTTACCTGTCTGACTGTACATGATATTCTTGCTGTGTACTGTGTCTGTGTTTGATGCTTGCCATTTACATGACGTTCTTCCATGTATCTGTTGTTGTCTTTAATCCTTGTTGACCTAACCCAAGGGAGGGGATTGTATGTTGACTTATTGTCATTGTGCGTGTCCCTCATTTGTTCTTTATTTATCTTAATTGTTCTTGGTTCTTAGAACCTAACAACTCATAGTTCCACGAACTACAGACGCTCTGATTTCTCAAGTTCCTCTTGAGAATATGTAGGCACAAGGCCCTGATCCTTGGGGATCACACTTTTCTTTTTTTCACACTCTTTTCTTTTTTACACCCATTTCCAACGTAGTTCTGAACTACGATTGCTCTGACTTTCTATTAAGGATACATAGGCATATGATTGCGAGATCCTAGCGAGCTACCTTTTTCTTTTTTCACCTTTTCTCTTTTCTTTGCCCATCCTTACCTTTAGCAAACAATTTAAGAAAAAACACAAATATTTCAAAAGGTTCCTGTAGAGTACTGCAGATGCTTAGGGTGCTAGTACCTTCCCTTAGTGTAACCAACCCCCGTACCTTTGATCTCTCTTTGCTTAGCTTTAGGCGTTGCTTTTTGCTTTTCATTTTTACTTAGAGTTTTTGTTTCATCTTTTCTCTCTTCCCTTGGAAAAATAAAAGTTTGATGGTGATATCATTGTTTTGCGAGCCAAGCTAATCCCATAGCTTTGGTATCCGATTCTCACCACGACAGAAGGCAATTCTCGAAGTCATATACTCTGATGTATGTGGTCCTATCTAGGTAGATTCGATTGGAGGTAACAGATACTTTATCACATTCATAGATGATTTTAGTCGAAAACTATGGATTTACATGATCAAGAAGAAAAGTGAAGTGGTTGAGGTATTTGCCAATTTAAATCTATGGTCGAAAGCTAAAGATTCTGAGGACTGATGGTGGTGGAGAGTATGTGTCGAAAGATTTCGATGCATTATGTGAGAAAGAAGGGATTGTGCATGAGGTGGTGCCAGCCTACACTCCACAGCAGAATGGAACTGCAGAAAGGAAGAATAGATATATCATGAATACGGTGAGAAGTATGTTAAAAGGCAAGCATCTACCCGGAGAATTATGGGGAGAAGCTGTGTCGACTGCAACATATATTTTGAGCAAATGTTTGATGAAGAAGCTAGAAGGAATCACACCAGAAGAATGTTGGTCTGGTGTCAAGCCTAACCTAAGTCATTTGAAGGTGTTTGGATCTATAGCACATAGACATGTGACAGATTAGTTGAGAAGAAAGCTTGATGACAAGTAGAATCATATGATCCTGATAGGATATCATTCGGCTGGAGGATACAAGTTGTTCGACCCACTGAACAAGCAAGTAGTGATCAATAGGGACGTGATCATAGATGGGCTTAAGGAATGGGATTGGACTGAGAATGTTAAGAAGGATTTAGTGAGAATCTCATGTGAAGAACCAGCCAATGAAGTCAAAAGAGAAGTTCAACAAGAAGAAGTCAAAGGTGAAGTAGGCCCAAGCAGACTTCAACGAACAAGACAATGTGGTCGATGAAGAAGGTGAGCTGGTACACTATGCTTTATAAGAAGATGTTGAACCAGTCAATGCAGCTGAGGCATTGAAAGATTCGAAGTGGGTGAAAGCAATGAATGAGAAGTTAGAGTCCATCGAAGTCAACAACACTTAGTCACTTATCGAATTGTCTCAAGGCAAGATGGAAATTGATGTGAAATGGGTTTACAAGGTGAAGGTGAATCCTAAAGGAGAGGTAACTCGACACAAGGCGAGACTTGTAGCGAAAGGATTTCTACAGAAGGAAGGAATCGACTTCGACAGAGTTTTTGCACTTGGGATCAAAACAATCAGGTTGGTTGTTGGTTTAGAAAACATAAACAATTGGCACACATGTCAGATGGATGTGAAATGTGAATTCCTGAACGGCCCCTTAGAAGAAGAAGTTTATGTTGCACAACCAACTGGGTTTGTGAAACAAGGCGAAGAAAGAAAGGTGTACAGGTTGCATAAAACCATGTATGGACTTAAGCAAGCTCCAAGAGCTTGGAATAAGAAGATCGACAGCTTTCTAAGGGAGAAGGAATTTGTGAAGTGCATAACTGAGCATGAAGTATATGTAAGGAGAAGCAATAGTGAATTACTTATACTATGTCTGTATGTCGATGACCTATTGATAACAAGAAGTTACAAGAAGGACATCGAAGATTTTAAACATGACCTAAGTGAGGAGTTTGAAATGTCAGAATTCGGAAATCTCTCATATTTCCTTGGTATCGAATTCTACAAGAGTGGTAGAGGTTTGATGATGCACCAAAGAAGATATGCAGGCGAAATACTCAAGAGATTTGAGATGCAAGATTGCAACCCAACTTCGACTCCAGCTGAGACCAGATTGCAACTGTCGAAAGACTCAGATGAAGATGATGTCGACCCAATCCAATATGGAAGACTTAATGGGTCACTTCGGTACCTTTGTCACACAAGGCCTGACTTAGCATACAATGTGGGTATGGTAAGTAGATTCATACAAAATCCAAAGGTATCACACCTAGCAGCGGCGAAGAGGATACTGAGGTATCTGAAAGAAATTCTCGACTACGAAATTTTGTTTCCTGCAGCTGATGAAGGAAAAGAATGCAAGTTAGTGGGATACAGTGACTCAAGTTGGTGTAGTGATGCTGAGTATAGAAAATCCACAGCTGGCTATGTGTTTATGTTAGGTGGTGCACCAGTTGCTTGGAGTTCGAGAAAGGATCCAGTAGTGGCATTGTCATCATGCGAAGCATAGTACATATCTGCTTCTCTCTGTGCATGTCAAGCAACATGGACGGTGAACTTGGTCAAAGAGATTAAAAGGAAGAGTCATTGAGCAATTACCATGAAGATCGACAGCATGTCAGCTATCAACCTGCAGAACTGAGAATCAGATTGCAGACATCATGACGAACGGAGTGCAGGTCGAAGTGTTCATAAGACTAAGAGCTATGATGAATATAGATAAATTAGACCCAATGAATTAGGTGGTCTGTTGAGTTGTAATTCCTTGTGTCGAAGTAGTGTAGCTCGACATAAACAAGGACTAGTCGAACTAGCCTAATGTATGTGTCGAGTTGTAATAGTGTGTCAAAGTGTTGAAGCAGGTTGCTTCACACAGGATTTCGACTTAGGTCTATTTTAGTAATGTTAGCTATTTTGGGCTTTTATAGTTTTGGGCTTTGACTTAGGGTGCAAGCTAACCTAAATCTATAAATAGGGAGTAACCTTTATTTTGTAAACAACTCAGAACTTATAACAGAATTCACAGTTTTGCAGTTGCAAAGTGAATAAAGAATTTTCTACAGTATGTGGGCAGAGAGAAACTCTGTAGAAAATTCATCTTCTTCTCCAATGTTATTTTTCTTTCTTTCTCAACCTTTTCTTTCATTATCATTGCGTGAGTGAAACAATCTTGCGATCAAGATTGAGTGTAATTCTCTATAGGTTGTGGTTAAATTTCAACAGAAATTGTTCCATAGATTGAGCATCTCATCGGAAAGATTGGGTCTACTCGGCACAAACATTGATTTCTTCGTCCTTTTTTACTTGATCGCCATAGGCGTTCCTTCTACTTCTGGATACTTTCGAATGTTTTCTAGAAGGTCCTCTTGAAAACTTCTGATTCTCAACGCGTAGAGCAACTCGTTAGTTTGTGTGGATTTGTAATTCACCATTAAATTGGAAAAGGAGTGAAAATGTTGGAGGACATTTCTAATGGAGTGTGCCAAATGATCGGTGTGACCTTTCTCTTTAAATATTGTTGGTGATAATATGGATCTAATGACGAATTCTGATGACAACTTTCAAGTTATTTTCAACAATGAGAGTTGTATCTTCAAACACTCTAATAACGGTCGTAAGCGCATGGGATTTATATTTAAATTAATGTGTATTTTAAGACCAAATTATTTTTTAGCCTTTATAACACATTCGAAGAGTTTGAGACACAAACCTTCTTTTGGATGACCCATGTCTCAAAAAAAATATGTCAAAAAAAAAAACTTTTTGTTAACAATCACGTTTATAGAGTCTAAATATCATTGAATGGATCACAACATCAATCTTTTATACAAAACCAAACCTTACGCTTAACTGTAACTCACAATATATTATAAATAATTTTAGCATATTTTGTAATGTGGGAACTAAATAAATAATTTTTAAAAAAAGTTAGCATAATGAAATATCACAATCATGCATTAAGAATATCTATGTATTTAAAATTGTTGGGAATCCTGTGATAATGGCTGTGTCTGTTATAAAGTATAAGAAACGACTAAGTCACTAGAACCAAACAAAACCCGAATGAGAAAATAATAAAAAATGTTATCCTCAAGTTCATAGATGTGATTATAAAAGGAATAGATGATGTGCTAGGAGTATTGAAGTAATAATGTTAATACTAACACACAGGTTAATATACAATTTTTAATACATTTTTAACACATTAGATGTAATATATTTTTTTAAAAATACATTTTTAAGGCTCTTTATATTGAAATTTGAAAGAGTATCAAGAGCAACATTTATTTGGTGACAGACATAAACAAAAATGATTTGAACAAGAGTTTTGGAAGCAATAATAATTGCAATGCAGGTAGCCAGGTAGTGTAATGTAACAGTGTTATTCTTCATAGAAAGAATAAATGAAAATTGGTATTGACCTCGAAATATGAGGAAAAGAGAGTTGGAGTCAAGTGTCAAATTGAATAGTGAAGGTTATTTGTTTTTTTGCCTCCTTCGCTTAAATCAAAGCCTTTACTTTTGCCGACCTTGTTTGCCACACCTACCTTTCTATTATCTCTATCTGTCATTTGTTTTTTATTTTTTTAAATAAATGATCATATCGACCATACTATACGATCATTATATTATTTTATTTTTCAGAACACTTTATTTTTGTTATATTATCTTTATGTTTATGTCTAAGAGAACGGGAACCATCACAAAAACAAAAGATCACAAAGTCTATATTTTAAAACAATTATTAAAAAAATAAAAAATAAACATAAAAAAAACAATCAAAGGTATATGGTTTATTCGAGAATAAATGAAGCTTTGGTGCAACAAAGCTTCATCAACGACTCTTTTGTTTGGTCAGAGACTAATTTTGTTAAGGCTGCTCACTCGAGATAAATAAATAAATGTGGAGTTATTAATATATATATATATATATATATATATATATATATATATATATATATATATATATATATATATTTCATATTATATGAGAATGCAATTTTTATGTAAGAATATGAGAATGAATCTGAATAATTAGATTTTAAACTAAATGGTGGAGATTATGTGTGACTTTTGTTTTTCTCTCTCCTCCATTATTAAAATAAATGATGGAGTAGAGAAAAAAACTGGCACATAATCTCCACAATTTATTTTAAAATCTAGTGGTTGAGATTCATTCTCATGGTCTCACATAAAAATGACATTCTCATATGATACGTTCCCTATATATATATATATATATATATATATATATATATATATATATATATATATATAGATGTTATTTGACAATAGTACTAATTATATATTATTACATGTACAAATTTAAGAATATCCTTTAAAAATTGATAAAAAGAAATGTTCCATTTCTCCTTCTCTCTTTCTTCTTTTTCTCATCTTTCTCTCTCTACACTCATTTTCTGGGTTTGAGAAACCCTTGCAATAAAACTCCTCAATCTCTCATTCAAAAACACAAAGCATTCAACTCTTATCCAATTGAATCAGAAATTCATAAATGTAACCGATATCTACTCTCAATGATTCAATCCACATAGTTTTCTGTCAAAATATCCCTTTTTCCGCTCAAAACTCGGGAACAATATCGCTATCAATCTATACTCTTATTGAAATTCAGTAATTTCTCTCGCTCTCATTAGAATAAAGACCGTTTCGTTTCGTTGACTCGCGGGTCTGATGCAAACTTTCAAGATCGGTGAAACTTTAGCTTCGTTTTCTTCACTATAAGGTTCAATTTTTCACTCTCACTTTGTTTAAAGTGTAAACTCTAGTTCAAACCTCAACCCTAGTTCAACATAATCCGATTCAATTTTTAGTTTCTACGCATATTTTCGTATCAGATTTACTTGATTCATAGCTCAAATCACTCTATTCGATTCATCTTCAAGTTAATTTTTTACTACTCAATTTACTTGTTGTTGTTGATTTTATTGCTTTTGAATTGTAAGGTTTTGAGATTTGAAAGTTTTTATTTGGTGTTTTTGTTTACAGATATGAGTTTGTTGGTTTTCAATTTTCTTGAGATGTCAAAGTCGAAGGCCACATCCTATTGGAAATTGGTCCCGGCCTTCTCGTTCTCGTCGGAATTCACGATTCTGACTCTGATTACATGTTTGATTTTATTTCTCTTTTTCGAATTTTAATTCAATAGTTCATTTTATATATTTACTTTTAAATTTAACAGATGCCGAAAGGTGTTGAACATGAGGCTATTTTCAATTGAAGATACTGGCAAAGCATGGGATCTTAGTGTCATGCAGAAAAATTATCAAGTTTTACTTGGTAAAGTATGCAACCACATTTATAATTGCTTGTGCTATAAATTGTAAATTAACTGTGTATCCAAACAAGACCTTATGCTATAAGTAATTACGTGATAATGTTTGGTTATGCTTAATTAAGTTGTTTATCTGAACATGGTCTAGTTGTCGTATTATGGGTTTGTACAGTGAGTCTGTTTACGTTGTATGGATTCTTGAAGGGTAACCAGATTTCCACGTGGCAATGGCGCCTCAAAGAGCCAAGCCCTTCTATGCCTCTTTAGTGGACAGGTTTAGGAATGCTTATAACTCTGATGCAATCAAGGTAGGCTATACGTTTTTTCTTATACTTCAATTTACAATGCCAAAAATCACAACCGACGCTTTGTGTGATTTTAGAAGTAGTTTGTGAATTTGATAATTTGACTTCTCATTTAGTAACTAGGTATAAGTTATAACAATGCATTATTTTCCATTCATGTTATAAAAGATACAAGTTATATATGCTGATTCTTACAAAAACATCATGCATGCGTGTATGAAAGTCATGTGCAATGAAGATAGTTACGAAAAAAATGTTAAGAAAAATGAAAATGAGAGATATAATCAAGTGAGATATGAGAGGTAAGGTATTCATACAATGTGAAAGGAAAATGGTGTGTGAAAATTACGATTGTAATTTAATAAGTATTCAATTTAGTAAGAACTTATTATATTATGCTACAGACTCTACATTATGATCATCAAGTCATACTGTGAGTTTGGTTGGAGCCTTTCTTATTTTGAACACACCTCCAATTTACGTACCTAGTAATGTATAGTATCTTTGTTATTTCTCAGCCTAGAGTTTCTTTTTATCAGTAGTCATTGAAATCGGTAGTCGGGGTTTACAGTACTCACAACCACCGATCTCTTGTGCTAAGTCTTGATTGGAGGTTGATCTGACTTGCTGAGCATGAACTTGAATTCTGACCATTTTGTCGACAAGACCAAATGTAAGACATTAGTTTTAGTGTATTCTACTTGAAGCTTTTTCTTATTGATGTAGTAAACTTATCATTTCATAAGCTAAAAGAATGATTATGTTTGTCTTTTTCGGTTCTGGGAGCTTGGAACAGTGCCAGTCTTTATAATTTGAGTGCCATGGGAGAACCAAAGAAAAGGGTGCCTTTATAATTATTTAAATATCATTCGTTATAATTGATTCCAGTTTAATCCTATTTTCTTGAAGAGTATTTGGTTTTTTCAAAATGTATTTGGCATTTTTATTTACAGATCTGAGTCTTGTTTTAGTTTTCAACTATTCAGATAATATCTGCAGTGTTAAAAATATTTTTCAGTGAACTATCATGATATTCTCTGCATTTAACTTTGTTGATACTTGAAATAGTTTATATGCTATGATATGAGAATATAATCAAATCAAGTAAATTGCTGCAATATATGATTTCATTGTAGTGTGACCTATTATACTTTTCTTGAATTAGTAACCAAGAAGCTGACTCCAGAAGGAGCAAGAAAGAAACAAAGGGGACTTCTGCAAAAGCTGAAGTAACACCTGATATAGGTGCACTTTGCATATAAAATGATAAAAAATGTAAGACTCATATTATTGTTTACTGCAACTGTTTTTTGCTTCAAGAAAGTGATTTACGGGATTTTGTATATTCTAGCAGAAGTTAACTTATGTTCCCCAAGAGGAGAAAACTACTAATAGGTCAATTTATTCTGCTGGTTTATTTGGTCGGTATTCTGTCAGAGATACTGGGCGTAAAGTCAAAATTTTGGATATGTTGGAGAGAATTCGACTGACTATTATCAGCAATCTGTTGTAGTATCATCCTATAAGTATGTTGTATACATACTTTTCTTTGAATTTTCTTATATGGTTATTTTACATGAGAAACTTCCTTGTTACTTTTAGCCGATATACTGTTTAACTTTCCCTTAATTTTCAGTTTTTCCTGCTCATGAGTATTATATAATTTGTCCAGGAGTCCAGTGAACTCTAGCAGTGGGTGAATTTTTTGGCCTAAAGGATCCATAAAAGAATGTGAATAATACTTTTCTAATTTTCATTTCCTTATTTATTTTCTACATACTCCCTCCGGTCACTATTATAAGCAAAAAAAAAAACATCTTAAATCTTGGTCACATTATAAGCAAAAGTCATTAAATTTTTTACTAATTAATACTTGTATTACTATTATACCCTAAATTTAATTCAAAAGCATTTAATGTTGGTAGTTGATTCCTTAAATAAATTAAGGATATTATCGTAAATTTTACTTTGATTGTACATGAAATCAAGAAAATTAATTACACTTAACTAACTTTCTTAATACGTGTGAAAGTAGTTATTTTAGCTTATAATTGTGACCGGAGGAAGTAGAATATACGTTACTTTTTAAGGGAGACCTCTGTACCATTATTTTCCTTTCAACCATTAACATCGCAAATATTTGTAAAAATTATTTCCTAATTCGTTGCAATCCAAAGTTGTGTGCTTGAATGAATTTTTAGGCATTAAACTTTGAAATTATATTTAATTTTGTTCATGATGAGAGTGTTGCAGTGGATAATTATATGATATGAGTAATGGCTATATGGAAAATGATAAACATGGTAGTTCTGTTAGATTGTTTGCAGATGTTTATGCAGATTTTCCTGGTCCAAAACTCACATGGCAAAAAATGGCAACTTCGCCTGTTCCTCGTCTTGATGGTGCTGCAATTCAGATTTGAAATCTTCTCTTTGTTTTTGCTGGATATGGTACTGTTGATATTATAATACTCTCTTTTTCATTCTCATATCAATATCTTTATTATTGCATTCATTGAGTTGTTTTGATATGTAGCTTAGTTATGGAGGTATTGAATAAAGGTTTGTTTGGATAAATAGCTTAATTGAGTATTTATCATATAAGTTCTTTTATACAAGCTATTTCGATAGTCAAAGATTAAATTTGGTAAAATTGTTTTCATATAAGTTATAAGTTGTATTTTTAAGCTATTGTTGATAGCTTATTGAAATAAGGTGAATACATTTTATGATCATTTCAAAAACTAATTTTGTAAGCCCTATCAAATGCTTATGCTAATAGATAGGCCTAAATTAGTTATTGTTTATAAGCAAATCCAAATGTAGTCTAAGTATTTATTGTATATATAAGAGATTTTATGTATAAGTTGTTTTGAACAAGCTTAATTAAGCATGTATAGAATAAGTGTGTATTGTGTAAGAGCTTTTATGTATAAGATGAGCATTTATGTATAAGTTGTTTCTAACATGCTTTTATCGTATAAGAGCTAAACTGTTTCTAAAGTCATGCTTTTATTGTATAATAGCTTTTATGTATAGTGTGCTTCCTGTATATTTGGCCCATATAATTTCTTCCAAGCGTGTCCCGAGTGTATTTTGGTATATTCTATTGTGTTTTGTAGGTACATTTTCATGTTGATTTATATAATTTTGATGGTGGAACTTGGGGAGGAAGTTTTGACATGCCAAAACAAAAGAAATGGCAGACTCGCATTTAGGAATGGTGACAGATGGAAGATACATTTATATAGTTACTGGGCAGTACTGCCCACAATGTAGAGGTCCCACCGCTCTTAATTTTATTAGATGCAGATTTTAAGCCCCATTTATACTCATTGTAATGATATTAGTAGTGTACTTATGATTATTACTCACATTTGACCTATGAATATGTATGAATGAAATTTAAGAGACTCACATTTGATCTATAAATATTTATGAATGAAGTTTAAGAGAATTATAGACTAATTTTGGAGAGTTGCATATTTTATTGTTCGTGTTGTTCATAATGAATATCTTAATTAGAAATATTGAGGAAATAATTTATAAAAATTCAAACGAGCCTAATTAATTTTCTGAAAATTTTTAATCTAGTCTAATTAGTTTTAACTAAAAATAATTAAAAATATATAAAAAAAATAGCTTGAGATTTGCTATGATATTTTTGCAGTGCTATTGTAGTTGTTTAGTTTGGAAAATGTAAGTTTAGGACTGAGGTTTTGCTATAGTTTAGTTTGGATTTAGCTAGGAAAGTTAAAATATTAGTTGGAATTTAGCTAGGAATATTTGGACTAGATAATTAGCCACCTATTCCACGCTACGACTTATATTGTAGTTAGTCCACAACTAATCTCCAACTAATTCTATTTGATAGGGATTATCTATAGATTGACTTCTGTTTTTGTCGTAGCTAAACACAGATTTTCTGGTAGTGTATGTTTGACAAGTTGATGGTTGATGATAACTGTAATTAAAATTTAGAGAATTAGTTAGTTAGTTGAATTGACTTCTCTTCAAGAGCTCAATATATAAGAGATTAATGTATCTCTCTTGTGTAAGAAAAAAATGAGAAGTTGTTGGCAATGCCAAAGTTTCAACTCTAGTATGGTATCATACGCTTAGATCTATTTACACTTTTCTTTCGCTTTATTTGTCATCACTCATCTTCTTATTCACGCGTTTTCTTTCCATCTTCATCAAGCTTTGGAAAAGCTTCCATATTGATGCACTAAGCTTTATAGAAGTGTTTCGTCTATCCCTTTCATCAATCAGAAATATTCAAATGACATTGAGAAATGGAAGATTTTGTTGAATTGAATGTTGCAAATTCAAGCTTCCCATTTCCTAAATTCAAGCATGTTAGAACCAAAATTTTCAATTAAACTCCAAGAAAACAATTTTTTATTATGGAATCAATATTTTTAAGGGGTAATTCTAACTCAAACTCCACAAATTTTTGTTAACCCTCAAATTTCCCCAATCTTCAAAAGTGAGGAAGATTGTGTCACCAACATAAAATCGAAGGACTATGAATCTTGGATAGTTCAAGATCAAGCTCTCTTTACTTGCATACTTTTTACAATCTCAAAATAGGTTCTTCCTATTGAGATACAAATGTGAGTTAAGTCACACATTACTTGGAAAAGTGGAGGTTGAACACTTTATAAGTGAAAGGACCCATACACCTAATGTCTTAAAGTTTTTGTTGAATATGTGGTGTCTCTTTCACTTATTTGGGTGAGTCTTTGACCCAGTGTGAATGCTTCCCATCATGATGACCCTTTATTGGTATCATATCTGATGGTTCGAGTAAGGGTCTGGTTCTTTGTATCAAAAGTCTTCCTAACATGGTGTTCATTAGGCGACATGTCTTGTTGAAGTGCTTGTGACGTGGTAAGGGTGTGAATGAAAATACAAGTGTATATGGATGAAAAAGCATCTGCTTGAGGGGGACATAGTTGATGGATTCACATTTGAGAGGAAGATTGTTAAGAGGACATGTCAAGAGTGAATGAAAAGAACTATAAATTCAAAAGTAAGAAAGACAAAAGGCCAAAGAAAACATATATAACATAGGATGACAATAAAATAAGTTTATCTTCAGATGAAGATCATGCAAACAAGGCATTGATGATATCACACAATTCAAGTGATGAAGAACATTAGGTTAGTGATTCTGAAATTGATGATAGTCATTCATATGATGAATTACAAAGTGCTTTTTTTTATGAATTACATGATGAATTTTCGAAACTTTCTAGAAAATGTTCAAAACAAAAGAAAACTATTTAAAATCTAGAAAGTGAAGCTAGTAACACAAAAGTGGAGTTAGACATAATCAAAAATTCAGTATGCAATAATTGTTCATCTCTTGAGTCTAAAATTGTTGAATTAAACCAAGTGATCATGAAATATGAAAAATGTCAAATTGGATTGGAAAATGTGTTGAGTAGTTAAAGATATTCAAGTAATAAATTTGGACTTGTATTTTCTAATTTTGATAAACCTAGTACAAGTCAAACTATCTTTGTAAAGGCTGCTATCAAAATCAACAATAAGGAATCAAAGAAAGTACATGTTATAAATCATCACAAAAGTCCTCATGATATAAATAACTTTTATGTCAATAATAAGAATCATGTTTTTAGACCTACTTGTTTTTATTGTAATGCAAAAGGCCATACTTCTAATATGTGCAACATAAGAAATTATGATATTATATATGGTGAGTGTGTATGGGGGAGAAAGAGATCTAACCCAAGAAGACCCAAAGAATGTTGGGTACCTAAGAATTACTAGTTGTTTTGTAGGTACTTGAATATAATATGATAGTATTGTCAAATCAAGATTGATCTTTCAAGATAGAAGACCATATGATATTGTAGTTTTAAAAGTTTTTAATGAATTAAAGATGATTTGAAAAAGGATTGACACATTGATATCAACATTGGCATTAAATATTTATGAAAGAGATAAGTATCTAATTATGTGCTATTAATTTTAATCTATCATGATTTATCGTTTCCATGTTATCACTTTGCTTTGGACTTTATTCTACTTGCTCTTTTTTTATGATGTCAAAAGGGGGAGAAATAAAAGGTATTGACTGTACTTGCTATTGTTTATAATATTTTCAGGGGACAAAGCCTTAAATTTTAAAATAAAGGGGGATACATACAAGATAGGGGGTTTCTAGCTATTGCACAAAATCGCAAAAGTATATTTTGAAGAAATTCTTTGAAGAACAATAAAATTTCAAAGGATGTTCATCATCATAAAAAAGGGGGGAGATTGTGAAGAAAATTTTTTCTTGGCCTAGGTTAAATTTTTGATGAAGACAAACACATCAGCAAAAAGAAGACAAAAGCTTGTCTAAAAAGAAAAAGATTGAAGGCTAGCATAATCAAGCTCAAGTGATCATAAGATTTATAAATCAAACGAAAGAATCAAGATTGTTAAAGTATGCATTACAATTCATATTCCATATCTTAATGGTTCAAAAATTATGATACATATTCATCTCAAACCTTTTATGCATCATTAAAATGTTTTAACTTAGGTTCAGAATCATAAAAACAAGTATTTGGGATTTTTATAACATATGTAACGGATTAAGTGATTTTGGTAATCGGTTACACCTGAAGCATAATGTTTTCATTTGAACCAACATGAGTCTAAACGGTTGCAGCTATACATGGTAATGTTTCTAAACATATGCATAAATTCATAGAGGTATTTTATGAAGTATATAAAGGTTCAAAAATTAAGTAAAAATCAGCAAGTCTAATTCACCCCCTCTTAGGTTACACACTATGTACTTACATTTGGCATCATAGTAGGTTATTGGTAACTTGCTACTTAGATTTAGAAGATGGCTTCCACAAATACGGTTTTTAGAGATGGTGGTAGTAACGATAAGCCTTCTTTGTTATGTGGTGAATATTATGATTTTTGGAAGATCCGCATGCAAGCATATCTTGAGGCACAAGGCGATGACATTTGAAATGTTGTAGAAAATGGTTCATTCATTCCCACAAGTGTTGTCAATGACGTTGGTACATCCAAGATCAAAAGTGCTTGGAAGGAAGATGATAATTAAAAGTTCTTTAAGACAAGAAGGTGAAGAACATGCTACAATTGACATCTGGAATGGATGCATTCTTCCATGTCTCTCAATGCAAAAAATCGAAATAAATATGGGAAACATTATAAGTCACTCATGAAGGAACCGCGGAAGTGAAAAGATCAAAACTAAACACATTATCTTAAGAATACGAAATGTTCAGGATGACTTGCAAAAAAATATCCGCACACTTGGCGAACCACTTAATGGAACTTGGTAAGACTTTAACTAATGATGAGTTCAATCTCAAAGTACTCAGGTCATTAACAAAGGCATAACAACCGAAAGTGACAGTGATATAAAAAATAAAAGTTTATCCAAAATGACTTCCGCAACAATGTTTAGAAAACTCAAAGTGCATGAGATAGAACATGAAATATTGGAGAAGCATGAAGATCAAGAAAAGAATTTTAAAAATATTGCCTTGAAAACTAGAGTAAAAGATCATGATAGTAATCAAGAGGATGTGCCCACTTATGATGTTGATGATGATGATGATCTTATAAAAAAATTTGAAAATTTATTAAGAAAAGAAATGAAAAAGGAGATCATTTAGAAAGAAGCACCAATCTAGAAGGTTACATGCTTTGAACGTCAAAAAAGAGGACATGTTAAGAGTCAATGCCCTGCACTTGAAAATAAATATAAATTCAAAAGCAAGAAAACACACTGGTTTGAGTTTTGACTGAGCAATAAAAATAATTTAAGTTTAGAAAATATCCTACAAAAAGCTGTTTTTATAAGAATGACAATAGTAAAGTGTACCTTGATCATAATATTACTTTGTCTACCACCGATACCACTGTGAAAATAGGAAACTTATTATTATATGATGATGCCCAATAATCCAAAAGCATAACAGCTTGTCTGCAACCTGTTTTCTGAGTAGAACCAAAACAAAGGTTAATATTGCTTTGTCTGCAACCTGTTTTCTGCAACCTGTTAATATTGCTTTGTCTGCAACCTGTTTTCTGAGATCAACCTGTTAACATTGCATCGTATATGGAGAGGTTAATATTGCTTTATCTTAATAAGTGAAGTCTGATCTCAGTTGTTACCATTGCTATTTTAATTTTTATGAGTAGAACCAAATCAAAGACAACTAAGACAATTAAGATTTACCACTGCTATTTTGATTTCAGTTGTTGTATTGAGTTTTTCAAATGGATCAAGCGAACACAACCCCGGAACCGGAAGGAACATCTAATCCTACACAAGAAAGTACATGTCCACCAACTCATCAGAAGGTATCTTCTAATCCGATTCCGACACCTATTGTAATACCCCGTAAATTCCGTTACTCTGGATGATATTAGTTGTGATCAACTGAGTCCCAGTGTGCTCTGAGAAATTATCTGCAGAGATAATTAGGGTCACTGTGGAACTTAGAGTAAATCCAATTAATATTATCTGACTCTGAGATATTTAAATATTTGGACTTTAGAGACTTTTTGGACAATTAGTAGTGTTGATATTTGATGATGTTTTACTATATCATTTCCTTTTCCTCTCATTTTCCTCTTTAGAAGCAAAGGGAGAAAAAGATAGAAAGAAGTGGAGAGAAAGAAAAGAGAAGGAAAGGAAGAGAAAAAGAGGAAAGCTCAAGATCAAGAACATCATCAAATCTTCATCCAATCATCTTCAAATCTTCACCATCTTCATCTATTCAAGGTGGGTTCTAGATAGATGCTTTTATTTTAGATTTTCTTGGATTCTAAGACTTAGGTTAGAGTTGTAAGAGAATTGGTTAAATTGGAAAATCTTGAAAATTAACAGTTGAAATGTGTTATAAACTGAGTAGTATGAGTTATATGAGTGTAGAATCATTTATGTTTGATTGTGGGATGTTTGGATATGTTTTGGTGGGGTTTTGGAACCATAGGAGATCAGCTGTTACGCTGATGAACTTTTTTATTTCCCAGATTCGCACTGCGAATCCCCCAGCGAAGGGGAAATCGTGGACTCGCTGGCTGCTTCGCACTGCGAATGAGGTAGCGAACGTTCGCCAGTGGTTCGCACTGCGAACCTTACGTTGTTTTTGCTACTGCCTTGGTTAGCCAGCATTCGAACTGCGAATGGGGCAGCGAACAAGTGTTGGATAGGCGTTCTCTGGACGCTTCGCACTGCGAATGAAGTAGCGAGCATTTGCTGGCTTCTTCGCAATGCGAACATAGCAGAACATCCATATTGTTTCTTGCATAACTTTTGACTCGTTTATTCATTTTGTGTATTCTTGGTATCGTTGTGAAGCTAAGGACATATTCTGGCTGATGGTAGTGAGAAATATCTGTCTATTGCCCGATTAAATGAATCGGAGGGAACCGTAAATTGGTATAAATTGTGGTATGTTGAATTTTGGTGTTCCATTATGTGATTGATGATTACATGCCTATGTTATTATTGTTAAACATGTTGGAATATGTATGCATGTTAAAATATGAATAGGTAGAGTGAGGAACATTACCGTAAATGATATCGAAAGTGTGTAAATGACATGGTGACAACGCTCATGCAAAGAGGCCGAGCCGTGTGTCTAGTAATCATAACCGATTGATCTTGCGGTGTAGTTTCATGAGACTCGAGCACCTCCTCTGAAATGTATGCATAATTACTTGGCAGGTTTGATTCCCGCGTATAGTACGATTGGAGCCTACGGGTAAAGAGACTTGTGATGGTTAACAGGCCATGAGAAGTGACGGTTCACGGTTAACAGGCCGATGATCCCGAATCCAATTCGTATGCCAAGTAAATACGAGGATCCATGACTCGGGTCGTCTTCTAGACGTAGAAGCAGACGGGAACAGGGGATGCCTTCGTACGGTTATTGATTAGCGAGATTCTTGAGTTAACAGGCTCAGGATTTACTTTGGTACTATTGTGAGTTAACAGGCTCACAAGTGTAGATGTTTATATGGCGTGTGCGTACTCAAAGTCTTTTCCCTTCCCTTTGGACTTGAGTTAGGATGTTAGAACCTTGTAAAGCCAAGAGGACTATAAGATAGCGAACTCACTGAGATTTGATGTATCTCACCCCACTGTTGTTGTTTACATCACAGGTTCTGCAGGTTCGGCGAAGGGTAAGGACAAGGTTATTTGACTTTCCTTACGGATCGTAGCTTTTGGTTGGCAGGCTTCCGTTGTGAAGATTTCTTTTGAGATCACTATTTTATCTAGTTCTTAGTATTTGTCTTTGGAACATCTTGTAGATATACTATGCCGTAGTTGTTTGTATTTAGTCTCTTTGGGGCATGTATACCTATAATGTGTTTACTAGGAACTTATTGTATATTTCAGTACCAAACGTATTATTCATGTATAATATATGCTTTGATATATGTATGTATATGTGGGCGTTACACCTATTGATGGGCAACAAGAGGAAATTGACACAAGCTTAGAACCTGCATCAAAGAAACTAAGAAGTAATGTGTGGCAAGAATTTAAAAAGATGAAAGTGAATGGGAAAGATAAGGCTGGATGCATCTGGTGTAAGAAACAACTTAGTGGCACTTCAAAGAATGGAACAAATCACTTGAAAGGACATCTCTTGAGTTGTATTAAAAAAAGATTAAGAATAGAAACCATGACAAAGGACAACCATTTCTCCTGGCTACTATCTCAGAAGGAAAGGAAGAGTTTGGAATTGGAACTTATAATCCAGAAAATGTGAAGAAGTTGATTGCTGAAGCTATTATTATGCACGATTATCCACTATCAATTGTGGATCACGTTGGTCTTAGAAGAGTCTTTGTTTCTCTTCAACCATTGTTTAAAGTTCCTACTCGAAACACAATCAAGAAGGAGGTATTGAAAGTTTATGATTTTGAGAAAAAATGTGCTATGAAGATGTTAGATAGACATGACGGAAGAGTGGCGATTACCACAGATATGTGGACTTCAAGCAACCAAAAAAAAGGGTATATGGCGGTTACGGCTCACTATATTGACGGCTCGTGGACTTTACAGAGTCGAATCTTGAGGAAACAAAGTACTTATTTTATAACTTAATTGTATAATGTATTTATTATTATGTTTAAGTGTAATTGAGTGTAAATATTGATTGAGTGTAAATATTGTTATATTAGGTTCATTTATGTTCCAGCCCCTCACACTAGTGAAAGACTTGTTGAAGCACTTGTTAATTGTTTAATGGATTGGAACATTGATTCAAAGCTTTGTACAATTACTTTAGATAATTGTAGCACAAATGAATCCATGATTAGGAAAATTAAGGATAAGTTGTCGTTGGAAAGTTTGATAAGGGATGGGTCTTTGTTACATATGCGTTGTTGTGCGCACATCCTAAATTTAATTGTTCAAGAGGGGCTACAAGTGCTTAAGGACGGGGTAGAAAATATTAGGGATAGTGCTGCCTTTTGGAGTGCTACACCTAAAAGGCATGAAAAACAAGTTGCTAAAACACACATTTATAAAAACAAGTGGGTGTATTATAGCAAATCCCACAGAGGTGCTATAATACACCCACTTGTTTTTATGAAGGTATGTTTTAGCAAGTTTAACTAAATAATGGTTAAATGCACCCTAAAGTGCATGTTGTTAAAATAGACCTTCATAAAAACAAGTGGCATGCTTAATATTAAAATTACTAAAGTGCCCCTACATATATATACTTGTACAACAAATTAGGGTTCACTAATTCACTTCAGACTCTACCTCCGTCTTCACTCTTCACTGCTGCTGCGTCGCGTCTTTCACTCTCCCTCTGTCTAGGGTTTCACCATTTCGGAGTTCAAACAACCTCCGTCTTCCACAATATCTGCATACGGTAAGTGTTTGAAAAATCTTCTTCATTTTCTTCACGTCAATCCCTTGCTCGCTGTTCTTCATGAAATCAGTTTTATTTGGTTACTCTGTTCTTCGTGTTTGCTCGTTGTTCTTCGTGAAATCGGTTTTATTTGACAAACCTCATTTTGTAACAGAGTTTGAGTTGGTTTTGATCTTGCATTTTACTTATAACAGAGTTTGAGTTGGTTCTGCCCTTGTTAAAGTGAGCTTCTCAAAGGACAACCATTTCTCTTTGGTAAGTTTGTTTATGGCATTGAAAGTGAGCTTCACAAATTTTTGATTTGCTGCTAGTGTTATATTATTAACTGTTTTCATTCATGTGATGCTGCAAAAATTGCGGCTATGATAGACTTTGAATCTAAGTTTTATGCATTTAGTAGTTTTGGATCATTCAACAATTCTATGAACACTACTCGACTAACACATTATTGTCCCTGCAATTATGGTTATAGTTCTCAAACTCCTAATAGTTTCTTTCTCCAACCGGTAACATAATTCAATTTCAAATTCAAGAAAACACACTGGTTTGAGTTTTGACTGAGCAATAAAAATAATTTAAGTTTAGAAAATATCCTACAAAAAGCTGTTTTTATAAGAATGACAATAGTAAAGTGTACCTTGATCATAATATTGCTTTGTCTACCACCGATACCACTGTGAAAATAGGAAACTTATTATTATATGATGATGCCCAATAATCCAAAAACATAGCAACTTGTATGCAACCTGTTTTCTAAGTAGAACCAAAACAAAGGTTAATATTGCTTTGTCTACAACCTGTTTTCTGCAACCTGTTAATATTGCTTTGTCTGCAACTTGTTTTCTGCAACCTGTTAATATTGCTTTGTCTGCAACCTGTTTTCTGAGTTAAACCTGTTAACATTGCATCGTATATGGAGAGGTTAATATTTCTTTATCTTAATAAGTGAAGTCTGATCTCAGTTGTTACCACTGCTATTTTAATTTTTATGAGTAGAACCAAAACAAAGACAATTAAGACAATCAAGATTTACCACTGCTATTTTGATTTCAGTTGTTGTATTGAGTTTTTCAAATGGATCAAGCGAACACAACCCCGGAACCGGAAGGAACATCTAATCCTACACAAGAAAGTACATGTCCACCAACTCATCAGGAGGTATCTTCTAATCCGATTCCGACACCTAATGATGGGCAACAAGAAGAAATTGACACAAGCTTAGAACCTGCATCAAAGAAACTAAGAAGTAATGTGTGGCAAGAATTTAAAAAGATGAAAGTGAATGGGAAAGATAAGGCTGGATGCATCTGGTGTAAGAAACAACTTAGTGGCACTTCAAAGAATGGAACAAATCACTTGAAAGGACATCTCTTGATTTGTATTCAAAAAAAGATTAAGAGTAGAAACCATGACAAAGGACAACCATTTCTCCTGGCTACTATCTCAGAAGGAAAGGAAGAGTTTGGAATTGGAACTTATAATCCAGAAAATGTGAAGAAGTTGATTGCTGAAGCTATTATTATGCACGATTATCCACTATCAATTGTGGATCACGTTGGTCTTAGAAGAGTCTTTGTTTCTCTTCAACCATTGTTTAAAGTTCTTACTCGAAACACAATCAAGAAGGAGGTATTGAAAGTTTGTGGTTTTGGGAAAAAATTTGCTATGAAGATGTTAGATAGCCATGTCGGAAGAGTGGCGATTACCACAGATATGTGGACTTCAAGTAACCAAAAAAAAGGGTATATGGCGGTTACGGTTCACTATATTGATGGCTCGTGGACTTTACAGAGTTGAATCTTGAGGTAACAAAGTACTTATTTTATAACTTAATTGTATAATGTATTTATTATTATGTTTGAGTGTAAATATTGATTGAGTGTAAATATTGTTATATTAGGTTCATTTATGTTCCAGCCCCTCACACTAGTGAAAGACTTGCTGAAGCACTTGTTAATTGTTTAATGGATTGGAACATTGATTCAAAGCTTTGTACAATTACTTTAGATAATTGTAGCACAAATGAATCCATGATTAGGAATATTAAGGATAAGTTGCCGTTGGAAAGTTTGATAAGGGATGGGTCTTTGTTACATATGCGTTGTTGTGCGCACATCCTAAATTTAATTGTTCAGGAGGGGCTACAAGTGCTTAAGGATGGGGTAGAAAATATTAGGGATAGTGTTGCCTTTTGGAGTGCTACACCTAAAAGGCATGAAAAATTCAAAGATACCGCTAGACAATTGAGAATTGTTTGTACTAGAAAGTTAGCTCTAAATTGTCCAACAAGATGGAATAACACATATAAGATGCTTGATATTGCCATAGAGTACAAGGATGTATTTATTCGGTTGAAGAAAACGTGAGTCTTTGTACACTTGTTTGCCAACTAATTCACAGTGGCAATTTGCTAAAGATATTTGTTGGTGCCTGAAATTGTTTAATGAAGTAACTGAGTTGATTTCTAGTACAAAATATCCAACTGCCAACTTGTACTTTCCTAAGATTTGTAAGATTAAGTTGGCAATAGAGGAATGGAAGAAGTCCTCCAATTCAATTATTGAGATGATGGCCACAAAAATGATGGAAAAATTTCAAAATTATTGGAGTGGTGTTCATGATATGATGGGAGTTGCTGCAGTTTTAGACCCTAGGAAGAAGATGGCTGTACTTGATTTCTGGTTCCCTAAGTTGTATGGCCAACATTCAAGTGCACAAGTTAGTAGAATCAAGGAGATGTGTTATGATTTGCTCAATGATTATCAACAGATTAGACTTAGAGATGCACAACCTACCACTCCATCCATTGGTACAACTACTGTTGTTGATGACGAGGCTGAATTTGATGCATATGTTGAGACGATTGCGGAAAACTCAAGTTCAAGTGTTAAGTATGAGTTGGATCATTATTTGAAGGAGCCAGTTATAAAAAAAACTCCAGATTTTGACATTTTGAATTGGTGGAAGGTAAATGGAGTTGTGTATCTAACACTTCAAGCAATTACAAGAGATGTGTTAGTTATTCCTATCTCCACAGTAGCTTCTGAATCGGCCTTTAGTAATAGTGGTCGAATATTGAGTCATCATCGTAGCCGACTTAACTGGAGTACTGTAGAGGCTTTGATGTGTGCTAGGAGTTGGCTATGGGCTGCTGAGAATAATGGTAAAAGTTTAAACTATCAATTCAATATTGTAATGTATGTCAAATAATGTTTACATATTGTCAACTAATTGTTATTCTACATGTGATGTATAGGAACTTCTAGAGTTGCAGAATAATTTGCTACTGTGTTGAATGAAATGGAGTCCGATGATGAAGGTATTTTGTACTTCATTTAGTGTAAAAGTGTTGAATGAAATGGTGTTTTATTTAACTTCATTTTACTTCTTATTACAGGTGAATTGATGGAAAGTTGTTTGGGTTACCATTTTGAAGATTAAGAGTTGTTGTTTCTATGCTTTAACATGGTGAGTATTTGTGTTTTGGAATTCTGTCACAAGTTGTTTGTATTTGTGTTTTGGAGTTGTAGTTTCTGCAGTGTTTTTACTTTTTATATAGTTTCTGCAGTGCATCATTACTGCAGTGTTTTTATATAAAAAAGTGTTTTTATAGGAAGAACCAATCGAATTGTTGAGAGAAATATCTATTGGGGTTTTTGTCAATTAAATAGTTATGCTTTTCCATTCATTAAATAATAATTAACCTGATATACTTTTTTAAAAAAATTTAAAAAATAAATTATACATGCCTGTGATATCAAAATCAGCTTGAGAAAAAACATGAAAAATTCAATCTCATCACCTTCAGCATTTAACCAGTTCATGAGCTGAATATAGAACAGTTCAACCTCGGTGCAATTAATAGATAGCCAACAAGATTTTTGGAACAAATTCAATACAACTCCTTGGCTTGAATAATGATTTATTGAGCTGTTTTTATATTGTTTCTGCACTGTATCATTAACTGCTTCAACTTGAAGTAATTTCTGCAGTGTACATTGCTGATTTTCTGCAGTGTTTTTAATTTTCTGCAGTATAGATTTATCTTTCTAATTTTCTGCAGTGTTTTTAATTTTCTGCAATGTAGTATTGTTATTACATTCAATAGAAATAAACCCTTGGACCATGGTAGTACAATCTTTCAGCTGACCATACCAAATTCCAATGTCTTGCTAATGTTTTGCTAGGATAATGGTGGATTTAGCTAAATTATTAGAGATTTTGGAGCTCTTATGCTAACTTTGATGATTTCTGCAACAGTAGTTTTTTCTTGGTGTTCTCGCTCAATTATGAAGTTAATGGCTGTGAAATATTAGGATTAAAAGTGAAGTTAATGGCTGATTGAAATATTAGGATTGAAATATTAGGTTTTAACATTTTTTCTTGTGATGACAGTGTTGTTGATAGTTGGATGTGTAGCAGCCACAACCATTGGATTTGTGGGATAGTATGGAGAAGTCACAGCTGGATGTGCAGCAGCCATAACCATTGGATTTTCTCTTATGATGTTGTTGTTGTTGTTGTTGGAACTTGGAAAGTTGTAAATTGTAATTTGATTGTAGCTGTGTTAATGTTGATTGTTAAGATGTTAAGATGTTAATGTTAATGTTGATTGTAGACTTTCAAATTTCAATGTTAATGTTAATGTTGATTGTAGACTTTCATCAAACATGCTCCATTTTCCAATAATTTAATTGTAGACTTTCAAATTTCAATGTTAATGCTGTATTTTTCGTGTTTTTGCTACGGGTCCGGGTTTGGGTGGAAAAACCCGAACCCAACGGGTGTGGGCGCGGGTGTCATTTTGCCACCCGAATAGCCTTTGGGTTTGGGTTGGGTTCGGGTGGTGATTTCGGGTGCGGGTTTGGGTAGTGTGAAACCCGCACCCGACCCTACCCGTTGCCATCCCTACAAGTGGGTTTATTTTAGTAAATTCATAAAACACACACACACACACACACAGATATATATATATATATATATATATATATATATATATATATATATATATATATATATATATATGATTCATATCCTATGAGAATGTCATTTTTATGTAAGAACTTGAGAATAAATCTGAATCATTAGATTTTTAAATAAATGATGGAGATCATGTGTGATTTTTATTTTTCTCTCTCCTCAATTATTAAAATAAATGATGGAGGAGAGAGACTGACACATAATCTCCACCATTTATTTTAAAATCTAATGGTTCAGATTTATTCTCATGTTTTCATATAAAAATGACATTCTCATATGACACGTTCCCTATATATATATATATATGAGAAAAGGAGTGATGCACTAACAGTGTAAAAAAGTTTTACACTGTCAACCAATGACGATCATGCATCCCGCCAAGTCAGACTGAAAATTTTAAATTATTTAAATGACATGCCAGAATGTTATATTTCTATTGGATGACAGTGTAAAACTTTTTTACACTGTCAGTGCATCACCATTAAACCCTATATATATATATATATATATATATATATATATATATATATATATATATATATATATATATATATAAAATTAGAGTTATACTATAATTTTTTTTACCAAACTTTAAACAACCATTTAAATATATTTTAAGTATAATCTAAAAATTAATCTTTCTTAACTAAATTCTTTTAATAATTGTAAAAAATATTCTTTTTCTTATAATAATGATCAAATAAAATATTTGTTAATTATTCAATATTACTATAAACCTAAAATAAATGATATTTATTACAAACTTGTAAATATTTTTAATTAAAATATATAATTAATTTATAAAGAAAAAAATATTTCACTAAAATTGAAATGACTTTTACTAAACTATTCTTTTATAAATATATCAATCATTAGGGCGGGAAAAAGTCATATATATGAATTATAAGTAAGGTGTGCAGTCTATCCACCCAAAATACAAAAATAGAAAGTTACGTGTTCGGTAAATAATTGCTAATTAAGGACTAAAATGATTTTTCCCCCCTGCAGAAGCCATGCAATTCTTTCAATCAAATTTTGAAACGTTGCTACTTGCATGACAATTGTTAGTTATTTATTCGAATACGGTCATATCCGGTCAGGGTTCATTTATTTGAATAATTCAACCTTTTCTTATGTCCCAAGTTATATAAATCATGTTGACAATGTCATAGAAACTACTGTTAATATTGTATGAAAAATTAAAATGATGGATATTTATTAAATTATTTTTGTAATAATATGTAGGTTAAATTATCGTCCCCTATTTTACTCTACCTAGGATGAACTTCGGTGAAACTTGGATGAGTTGGATAGAAGCTTTGGTCCTCAAGGGCACGGCGCCGGTTCTTGTGAACGGTAGCAACACTCCGGATTTCAAGATTGAAAAAGGGTTGCGCCAGGGCGATCCCTTATCTCCTTTCTTGTTCGTATTGGTTATGGAGGGACTTACGAGAATGATGAAGAAAGCGAGCGAGGAGGGAGTGTTCAAGGGTTTCAAAGTTAACGACCGAGTCAGCTACAACATTGTTCAGTACGCAGATGACACTAAGTTAATTGGCGATTGCAGCTGGGATAATTTATGGAGTGTTAAAGCCATTCTCAGAGGCTTCGAACTGGTTTCCGGCCTTAAAGTCAATTTCACTAAAAGTTGCCTCAGTGGAGTTAACTTACCTCCTAACTTTGTTGCTGCGGCGACAAATTTTCTGTTTTGTAGGGTTGGTGTGCTACCTTTCTCCTTCCTTGGTATAATGGTGGGGGAAAGCCCGAGGAAAGTCAAGACATGGTCGAAAGTTTTGAGCTGTTTGAGGAATCGTTTGTCGGTTTGGAAAGGAAGACATCTCTCCATAGGAGGGAGGGTGGTGCTGATAAATTCAGTCTTGAATCGCTGCCGGTTTATTCCCTGTCTTTCTATAAGGCACCGGTTGGAGTTCTTAAAGAAATTATCCGTATCCAGAGTAGTTTTCTGTGGGGTGGGGCTGATCGTAGTAGAACTATCCATTGGGTGAGTTGGAATAAGGTGTGCCAACCTAAAGAAAAAGGCGGTTTGGGCATTAGAAACATTGTCTCCTTTAACAAAGCCCTGTTATTCAAGTGGAAGTGGCGGATCATGTCGGAGAAGAACGGGCTTTGGAGTGGCATCTTAGAGCATAGATACTCGCCTAAAAGCTTACGTTTAGAGGTGAACAACAATGTCGGTGCTAGTGGCGGGAAGAAAGGATCTCTGTGGTGGAGAGAACTTTCTTCTATCAGCTACGACAAAGCCCTTGGGTCCGATTATTTTGTAGATAATATCATTTGCAAAATGGGCAACGGAGTGGACACCTCATTCTGGAGCAGCAGATGGTTGGGAGACCAACCACTCAAAGTTGTGTGTCCAAATTTGTATTTGCAGGCTATTAACTCTAATCAGAGTGTTCGTGAGGCCGTGGGAAGCCTTGCTTTGTCTAACAATAATCTGGCGGAGATTATACATCTCAGAGGTATCACTGACATGATGGATGAGACAGCAGCATTGTCTTCTTTGTTGTTGGAGGCTAAACCCTTGGAAGATCTTGAAGACTCTTATGAATGGGGTGGAAATGCTGCAGGAACTTTCTCTGTAGCAGACTGATATCATCTAATTCAGGAGGTGTCTGGTTTGAGTCATTATGAAGACATTTCAAATTGTGAGAATTTGATTTGGAAGCTTAGCATTCCCTCAAAGGTCCAGGTTTTCCAGAGGAGGTTGATGAGGGATTGCATAGCATCAAAAGCTCAACTTCTTCGAAGAGGGATCCCTCTTGACATAGAAGATTCCTTATGCCCGCTGTGCAAGTTAGCAGAGGAAAGTTTTGTCCACCTGTTTCTCCTTTGTGATTTCGCTGTTGCCGTGTGGAAAAGAATTATTGAATGGTCGGGAGTCAAATTCAAGGTTGGGGATAGCTGTAAGGATGCTTTCTCTTTTGCTTCTTCTGCAGTGGGAAGGAAGTCTGACAGAAAGACAGCTATGTCCATTTGGGCGGCGACGGTTTGGTCGATATGGAAAATCCGTAACGATGTTGTTTTTAACGTAGCAAGCGGCACTGTCGAGGAAGTGGTTAGTTCTATTAAGAGGGTGTCTTGGCTTTGGCTGGGTCCTTCCTTAGGGCATTTGGTTCTGTAGTTTTTGTCGCCACAGTTGGTCTGTTCTTCGGTTGTATTTGCAAGATTTATGTAAATGGAAAAGTAAATGAAATGAATCAGAAATGTGATGTGGATTTTATGTCATATATGAAAATTTTTAAGATTATCAACAAATTGGGTTATGTAAGAATCAAATGCATATGGTATCATGATCTGAACTTTTCATTTGAGTGTGGGTTTAGATCTCTTAATAATGATACATATGTTTTGAAATTCTGGGAAGACATGAATGGTTATGACCTTGTTAAATGAAGTACGAGAGTATGTTGAACCTGTGCATGATCCAATTCAGATCAACTCAGATGATGAAGTCCATGTTGAGGAGACGGGAGAAGTGTGTGTTAAGGACAGGTAAGAAGTACATGTGGATGAGAGGGAATAAGTACATGTTGAGGAGAGGGAAGAAGTATATGTGGATGAGAGGGAAGAAGTATATGTTGAGGAGAGGGAAGAAGTACATGTGAAGGAGAGTGAATATGTTAGCGAGGAAGACGAAGATTTTATGCAAGATGATAATGATGATTCAGGGGATAGTGAATTCGATGACTTAGATGAAGATGATTAGAATTAGACACATGAAGTACCTAGCCACACATTTATGCAAGAAAATAATGATGCAAACCAAGTCGCTTAAAACGAAGACGCTTAAAACCAAGAACCAATAACAATATTTGATTTTGAAGAAGGCTAAGACATTGAATCAGATAACCTTGTGGTGACAATTTAGAAAGTGTACTAATTGTATCAAAGTAATAAAATTTATAAGTTTGTCTCCACATGGATTGTGCTATTTTAACAAAGTGATTCACGTGTTATTGAAATTAATATTGGGTTTTTTCAAGGTTAATTTGGTAAAATAAAAGCATAAATAAAATTGGTGGAAAACTTGATCAGATTAACAATGGTAAGACCTTGTTTTGAATCCCTTGTATGTCGTTGTTGATGTTGGCGTCTATTTTCCCCTAAGATGATTTATCAGTGATTATGACGATTTAAATTAGCCATTATACACAATTCCTTAGGGTATAACTCACTATTTTAGACTACGCTCCCTAATCCCTTAGGTCAGCTGGCTAGTTAAAATAGACAATGCTTCTGCGTGTTAAATCCTAAGTCACAACTTATAATTTATTGTCCCTAATAAATTACTAAGTTAAAAAAGATTAAGTTAGTTTCGATTCACAGAGTTATGTTCAGTAATCACTACGAGTATAGATCGATATACATATTCGTAAACACATATAAAGCAATGAACACAAAATTAAATTGAATAATGATACTGAATAAATAAAAGATGTAAATAGTATAGAGACCCAAACATATGTCCCAACAGGTTCATACAGGTTTATCTAACAAGCCCTAATAAAAAAAAAATAGATATTCATACACATAAGAATCATAATAAAGTAATAAAGAAACAATACATAAATATCTTGTTATACTTTAGCTTCCAATGATAAAAACCTTCGCTTCAGAGCTCCCGAAATTTTTTCACCATCAAAATTAAGTCACAAGAATGTCCACACCTTTTTCCCATTTTATAGAAGCAACAATGTGTTAGAAAAGCCTTCCATCACGCCCACAATGATGGCATCGTGCCCATGATGGTTTTGTATCAACAACATCACGATCATGATGCATTTTATCATGCTCGCGATGGTTATTTCGTGGTCGAGATAATTCCAGTGTCTAGAGCTATTTTTTTAGCTTTCTTTTGCAAAAAGTCATGTGTCAATCCGAGCTACGAAACTCCTAATATGATCAAATCATAGGACATACGCCATGTTGTAGATTATGCTTAAGAATGCTCCTTTCTTCACAATTTCTCCTTTTTTTTTTCCGTATTTTAGCTTTGTTTTTCTACTTCTTCATTTTCTTCCTATTTCTCCATAAAACTCAAACATAATTAATCAAAATTTAATAAAAGCAACTGCAAATGCTTATAAAACACTATTACAAAAATCCCATTTAACAACGGTTGGAAACTACATATAATGACGCAGATCAGGGCGTTGTTAAGTAGAGTGTTGTCGTAAGTACGCTGCCTATTATGACGGACCTGGGACCGTTGTTGTATTCTGGAAAGCGCGCGTTATATTGCAACAGTTAGGTATTTCAACCGTTGTAATATATATTAACTATCCATACGGTTATGAGTCTCAACCGTTGTGGAATGTACCCTTAGTTTATTATATACGAATGTATTTTGCATGTTTTACCATACACCTAATTAAAGTAATACAACCATTAAAATTGGTAAAGAACTATATAATTTGAAAATTAAACTGTTCTTGAAAACCAACTTAAACACACCACTGTTTTCCGAATTACATCCATTTCATTCCGCACATTTTATGTTCCTTAACATAAAATTTATGGTTCAATGGTCGGTTTCCTTCAATCCATCGATATCTTTTATTATAGTTTACCTCATCATCGCCACAAACCATCACGATTTTATCATCATAACAATCATGATCTTAACAACCACGATGATTAGTGACGACGATGAGGTAAAGTAGAATTGTAGATATCGATGAATTGAAGCAAACAGGCCATTGAACCATAAATTTTATGTTAAGGAACATAAAATGTGCCGAATGAAATGGATGCAATTCAGAAAACATTGACATGATAAAGGTTGGTTTTCAAATACATCTTAATTTTCAGATTATAAGTTTCTATATCAATTTAACTTATTGCATTTTCAATAAAAGGATAGTGAAACAAACAATATACATAGTATATAATAAACTAAATTTCATATACAATATCAGAATGAATTCATATATATGTACCTTATCAGAATGAAATCATATATATGTATCACAATTATCATCACCATGTGAAACAAACCCTAAGAAGTGAGAAGCAATGAAGAAAATTAGTTAGTATTCAAAACAAAACAAGAAAAATTGAAACAAAACCCTAAGAAGTGGGACTGTACCATTACAATGAAGTTTACCTTGCTTGTGAAGCATTGAAGTCGAATCTGCACAAAATGAGAACAATCAACAAAAACAACATGAAGCAAATGAGATAATGGGAACTATCTAACAAAAAGATTGAAGTAGAAGAATACCTTATTTTCCATAAACAATATGTACATTACGCTTGCTACCGCCAGCATCATCACCATGGTCATCTAGTTTTAGACTCTGCAAGAAGAAATACAAGGAGGAAGAAGCTTAAATCAAAAGCTTCATACTTCTTGTATTTCTTTTCTATAATTACGTAAAATAGAAAAATGTTGTTGCCTGGAGTCGAACCTTGTACCACGTATAAGGGGTATCGCCACGGTTATTATTACTAACCGTTGTAATATTATAACCCTTGCTCTTCCAGGAATAGAGAACACTCTGGCCAAGTATAATAATGATTTAAAATTTTCTCCATTTTTCAAAAAATATCATTCCAGAATATCAACGATTTACAAGTTATCATCATTGCAAGCATTAAACTATCAGACTTTTCATCTCAACCTCATCTATAAATAGACAATTTTACATTTCTTCATAATATATTCTTCGTAACAATGAGTTCTACAAATGAGAATGTTAGAAACATCACCAATGAATGCACAAATGAACAACGTCAGCCGTCAAATGAGGAGGTCCAACCAGCGGCCAACGTCAGGGATGCGTTAAGGGTAAGGAAGGAGAAGAAGAAGAAGAAGAAGAAGAAGAAGAAGAAGAAGAAGCTGTAGAAGAAAAAGAAAAAGAAGAAAAGGAGGACTGTTTATTATGATTCTGATGAGGGAAGTGAGGAGAGAGTCCTAGATTATGAAGATGCATCTGCAGCTATGGGCTCTGACATTGATAAATATATGTAATATATGATTATCAATGTACTCTTCTTATCTGGAATCTTAATAAAGTTTTCTTTTATATATACTCATCTCTTTCACTTTTATTTTTAAAGAAGTTATGATCAAACTATTTCAACCTATTCTCTTGCACTTAAAAATAGAAAAACAAAGATGAATTTTGAGTTTTGAGGTCAAATCCCCGTAACACTAACAAAAGAAATAAAATATATGTTTAAAATCTAAAAATAAGGAAAAAAATGTAGTTGCTGGGAATCGAAGCTTGTTACACATCATGTATTACAACGGTGTTTTAATACAAGCGTGTTTAAAATGTAAAAATATGGAAAAAAATGTAGATGCTGGGAATCGAAGCTTGTTACACACCATGTATTACAACGGTTTTTTAATACGACAGTCGTTAAATATGGCGCTATAAATCAGCTGCAAAATTTTTAACCCATTACAACGGTGGGATACGAATCCGTTGTAAACCTGGCGTCGTTAAATGGGTTTTTCGTAGTAGTGAAAATTACATGATGACAGACTGCCATCACCTTGATACTCACCAAGGAAGTGAAGATGAAGGTCATGAACATAAGTATCCTAAGTTTAAAATGCCTGACTGTGGTGATGAGGTGAGACTTGTGCTTGGAATGACATTTTACACAAAGAGTATTATTAGAGATGCATTTAAGTCATATGCAGTGTAGAGGAAAAACTTGAAGTTTAATAAAAATGAAAGCAAAAAAATTATTTTCAGGTGTGACAAGGTCTGTCCATTTCACATGAGATTTAGTAAAACGGCACCCAACCAATTATGGTAACAATAATACTACTACGGTTATGCAGTCTAGTGTTGTAATATCGCAATCTGGATGCACCTGATTTTTTTTAAAGTTATTTAATCACGATTGGGGTAAACAACCGTGGTGATAACGTAAGTGTTACAAATTTTGAATTCTAGCAACTACATTTTTTCCATTTTTCCTATTACAAAAAGCATGTGTCACTTAAGTTCATAAATAAATAATTGTAAACTATTTAACCACGGTTTTACTATACAACCATTGTAATAAAATCTACATTTCACTGCGGTTGAAATTTACAACCATGGTCAAAGGTTTTCCTGATAATTAAAACAAAAAAGATTCATTATTTTCTTCATTACATGCCCTAAGCGAACTAACGAACCAGCGAACTAGAGACGACAGCGATAGCGATAGCGAAATCTTCATCTTCACAATCTTCGTTCATTTTAATATTCATTCTTGATAATCTTCACTATCTTAATTCCTTGTATCCTCCTCTTTGAAATACAGTATGATTCGTTCACTCTCTTCCTCATCTTCCTAATTCTTGATAATCTTCACTATCTTCATTCTTGTTTGATTTTGTGGTCTGTTTCGTGCAAAGTTCATATGCTTTATGTTTTGTTGTTGGATTTAGCAGTGAACAAAAATATTATAACTTTGCTACAATTGATATCCATATGCTTAAGATTTAGATTTATATTATTGTTATGAAAATGCTTTAGTTTTTCGACATGCTTTAGGTTTAGATTTTGTTGTATTGTTCACAATATTGTTTTGATATAAATTTCAAAATTTATTATGGATCATAGTTGGATGAAAGCTGATAGATTAGATCCGGTATATGAAAAAGGAGTTCTTGAATTCCTTGAATATGCTGATCAAAATGTTCTTGACAATAATGGTATCTTTTATTGTCCTTGTGTTAATTGCAGGAATATAAATAAAGGTACAAAGGATGAGATATTCCATCACCTATGTTGTGATGGTATATGTCAAAATTATACAAAATGGATGTGGCATGGTGAGGTGGAAAAAAAGCGAAACAGAGCGTCACAAAGTCACGAAGTTGATGAAGATGAATATATGGATGACCGACTAGAAGATATGTCCCGTGAAATTGGAGAATCTTCTTTAAAGAAAGTTCATATTTATGATACTTTATGTAGTGATAAGGACACCTTTTTATATAAGGGGTGCACAAGTTTTACATGATTGTCTGTGGTATTAAAATTGTTTAATCTGAAAGCAAAAAATGGGTGGTCGGATAATAGTTTCACGAAATTATGATGCCAAGAAGATATTGTATCCAAGAAGATAAAAATTTGTCAGATCGTTGTTATGACGCCAAGAAGATATTTTGTCCAATGGGTTTGGAGTATATCAAAATACATGTGTGCCCTAATGACTGCATATTATACAGGAAAGAGTATGAAAATTTTGATCAATGTCCGGAATATGGGGTGTCGCGTTACAAGTTGAAGAACAACAATGGTGATGATAATGACAATGACAATGACAATGTTAGTAGGAAGAGGCCTCCTGCTAAAGTGTTATGGTACTTGCCAATAATTTCAAGATTCAAGAGACTTTTTCCTAATGCGAATGACGCAAAGATTATTAGATGGCATGCAGATGAAAGAAAATGTGATGGAAACATACGTCATGCAACTGATTCTTTGCAATGGAAGAAAAATGATTCGTTGTTTCCGGATTTTGGCATTGAGCCAAGAAACCTTAGGATTTGGCTTGTCACTGATGGAATGAATCCATTTGGTAATCTGAGTACTAACCATTCTTCGTGGCCTGCTCTTCTCATGATTTACAACCTATCTCCTTGGTTGTGCAAGAAGCGTAAGTATATGTTGTTAAGAATGATGATTTATGGACCACGACAACTTGGAAACGACATAGATATTTATCTAAGTCCGTTAATTTAATATTTAAGAATTTTGTGGGAGGAAGGCGTTGAAGTTGATGATGCATATTCTGGTGAAAAGTTTAAGATGCATGTAATGTTATTTTGCAAAATCAACGACTTTCATGCATATGGTAATTTGGTTGGATATAGTGTCAAAGGATACAAAGCATGTCCTATTTTTGAATATGATACATGTTATCACCAAATTTTGTTCGGAAAAAAGAGTTTTTACCTTGGGCATCGAAAATTTCTAATACTCGGTCATTCTTATTGTAGATTACGGAAGGCTTTTAATAGAGAGTATGAGTTTGATATTGCTCCTAAACCTTTAACCAGGGAAGAAGTTTATCAACGACAGAAACACATTAATATTATCTTTGGAAAGAGAAAAAAGGGCTAGTTGAGAAAAATATATGGAAAAAGAAGTCTGTGTTCTTTGATCTTCCATATTGGTCAAGTCTTGATGTAAGACATTGTCTTGATGTGATGCATGTGGAGAAAAATGTGTGATAGTTTGATTGGAACACCTCTAAACTTTCCAGGCAAGACTAAAGATAGTAAGAAATCTTGTCTCGATATGGAGAAGATGGGTATACGAAAACAATTAGCTCCAATAGAAAAAGGGAAAATAACTTATCTACCTCCTGCTTGTTACACTCTATGTAAAAAGGAAAAGAAAAGTTTTTGCGAGTGTTTGTATGGTATCAAAGTTTCCCAAGGTTACTCATCAAACATCAAGAAACTTGTATTAATGAAAGATCTCAAGTAAATTGGTTTGAAATCTCATGATTGTCATGTCTTGATGCAACAACTTCTACCAGTGGCTATCTGTGGCATCCTACCAAAAAATGTGAGAGTAACTATAACCAGATTGTGTTTGTTCTTCAATTCCATATATAATAAAGTTCTTGATTTCAAAAAATTAGATGAATTAGAAGATGAAGCTGCCATAATCTTGTGTCAATTGGAGATGTATTTTCCTCCATCATTTTTTTTGACAGTATGGTTCACTTACTTGTTCATCTAGTCAGAGAAATCAGAATTTGTGGTCCAGTTTATTTAAGGTGGATGTATCCAATAGAGTAATACATGAAGATCTTTAAAGGATATACAAAGAATCATCACCAACCAGAAGCTTTGATTGTTGAAAGGTACATCACAGAAGAAGCTGTTGAGTTTTGTACAAACTATTTGTCGAAAACAGAGTCTATAGGAATTTCAAAGTCTCATCAAGCTGACACTGAAGGTAGAGGTATTCAATGTTTAAATGTTAAGTCAATGGCTCGGGATGTAGTTATTCAGGCACATTTCTATATATTGAATAATCTTGAAGAAGTTCAACCTTACGTGGCTACTCACAAAATACTTTAGAAGAAAAGATATCCACGAATGAGTGACAAGTTGTTGTTGATCGAGCATAACAAGAAATTGCTAGATTGGTATAATAAAAGGATACCAAATGATCATAATGCATCCGAAACAATTAAATTGTTGTCGTACATGCCAAAAGTTAATGTGATAACTTGGACTGCATATGGCATTGGTTATTATACCTTTTATACAAAATCAAAAGATGATCATAGTACAATGCAAAATAGTGGGGTTATGGTTGAGGTCGAATCCATATATTTTTCTAGTTCGGAAAATAAGAATCTAATATTGGCATCTAGTGCATTATATGGTGTCATTGAGGAGATTTGGGAGATTGATTATGTCATCTTCAAAGTGCCTTTTTTTAAATGCAAGTGGATTCCCAATAATATTAATGGTGTATAAACTGATGACTTAGGATTCACCCGGGATGACCTTGGCAAGGCAAATTATATAACCAAACCATTCATCATGGCTTCACATCGGGGAAATGGCCAATCGTTCTTTGAGGAAAAGACATTCCTAGTAGTAATGAAAGTTTTGATGTTCCTTCTACTCCTTACACAACAAAAGTGCCTACCACATATGATGAAGTTGATAGAGATGATGTGCATGCTGTTCGTATCAATCATAATGAAGGCATATGGGAGAATTAACAAGTAAGTATTTTATTCTTTATTCATAATTTAATGTAAGTTATTATTTCTAAGTATATTTACTAACAAGTATGGTTATTTAAAATTGTAGGTGTTTAAAGTCAAGACATCAAGAGACAAGACGCCAAGAGATAAAGAAACCAAAACACTAAGATACAATTATGTAATGTTATATAATGTTTGTAGGTTGTTTAGTGCCATTTTTCTTTTGATTTAATATATATACAATGTTTGATTCTTAATCCAATGTATGGATTTGATGTAATATAATATAATTATTGTTATGATACAGTTGTTGTTTCTGTTCGAATACGGTTCACAAAAATACAAGTTAAAAAATGGAAAAATTTTAAAAAACATAAATATTTTTTTTAAAAAGCAGATAATTTAACGACAGTTGTTAAATATGACTGTGGTTGTAGAGTGAACGCTTTCCAGAATAATATATATACCAAAAAGGCGATGCTGAGAAACGAACTTGGGACCTTTAATATATTACAATGGTTAGTTAAAGCAATCATGGTAATAAATCACGCGCTTTCATGTTTTCTACAACGGTCATACGACCGTGATTGTAAGTAACGCATATACAACAACACGTTATGTAACAACGACTGGTCTTACGTGATAATATATCTTTTCCAACTGTTGTTGTATATGTTTTCCATAGTAGTGAAGGATAGGCAAGCTAAAAAAATGACTAGCAAAGAAGTTTATACCATTCTTAAGGCATACATCTGAAGGCCAAAAGGATTGATTGGAGAGGAACTTGAAAAGTGGGGTGTGAACTTGTCCTCATATCAAGCATATAGATCCAAAACAAGAGCATAAGAACTAATACAAGGTGCTGAAACTTAGCAATACTATTATTTGAGGGATTATGCTGAAGGACTGAGAAGATATTAACACTATTATGTTTTATAGGGTTTGGTATCGGCTATTGCTAACCTGGGTCTGAATGTAGAACACATGTTGTATGTTAAACATTTGTAATTTATATGCATTGCTGTCTGATATATGCCTTGTTGACTGTGTTGCCCATTTTACTCATGCCTTTACATATGCCTTGCTTTGACTGTGTTGAATTTAACTCAATCCTTTACATATTTATTACTTACTTATGCATAATGAGATGTATTATTTACTTTTGCATACCGTATGGAACTTATTGATGCATTGTGATATATCCATATTGGTATATTCATACTAATTGTCGCGGTGAGAATCGGATACCATAGCTATTATGTTAACTAGGATCACAAATCTTAAGGTTCACCACCGGTCTTTATTTTATCCAAAGGAAAGGGTTAAAGATCGAAAAAAAAAACCTATGAGTTCTAAGGTTCGGGGGTTGGTTACGCCTAGGGAAGGTATTAGCATCCTAAACGTCCGTAGTACTCTACGGGAATCTCTTGTTATTATTTATGTTATTTATTGCTTGCTAAGGGTATGTGTTAAGGGAAAGCACCTAAAAGTTGACGGTGATGCTTAAAAAGCAATCGACTTACAAGGAAGAAAATGGCTCGATGTGAATCGAGAGTTTATTTTGAAAAATGGTTTGAATGTACGGGCGAAGAACAAAGATCGAAATAAGAGTAGAAATTTTCTTTTTAACTAATCAAGAAATATTTTTTGGATTTTTAAATAAAAAATATAAACAAAATATTAAGAGAGAAAAGCAAATATTTTTTGACATTTTCTTCAATTTTTTTTTAACAAGTAAACTAAATGAGAAGTTAAATCCTAAATTAGAATTAACTAACAAGAAAACTATATATTAACAATTTATTAAAAATAAGGATTAAAATAAAACTCTAAATAAATCTAATTAACTAATTAATTTTCTGATTAAAACTAATTTAACTGAACAAATAAATTCTAAATAAGATCAATTAAATTAAAATTATAAAACAACTAGTTAAATAAAAATTAAAAAAAAAAAAGAAAATCTAATTAAATTAAAAGGGGTGTTATATCATCGACCAAAATAAAGAAAAAAAACGGGATCAAAATGAAAATGAAATTGGTCTCGTCTTAATCAAGATTTAATCGATAAATCGATAATCTTGGATTTTTGACTTTCATCGACCAATAAAGATAAATAAAAAAGTGGCCCCATACTTATCAAGACTCTTAGTCATTTTGAATAAATCCACCCAGTCATGATTTTTGTAATATCATAGGCCAAAAATAAAGAAAAGTGAAACTAAAGGTGGTTTCGTCTAAATCAAGATTTAACTCGATAAAATCGATAATCTTTTATTTAGCCTTTCATTAACCAACCAAGAGGAAAAAAAATACGGCCTCAACAACATTGCTATCACGAAAACGCGGTCATCGCAATCGGATCCGAATTGTACGGATCTAAATATAACAAAAAAAAGCAACTAAAAAAAAAAGAGAAATTTAACTTTGATAAAACCTCAACAATATTGCTATGGCGAAAACGCGGTCATCGCAACCGGATCTAAATCGTAAGGATCTAAAATTTTTTTAGAGATAGAGAACGCATGAAAAAAAATAAATTTTAAAATAAAAAGTTTTAAAACAATAATGTTGCTACGCAAAATGCGATCATCGCAGTCGGATCGAACTAAATATAAAGGTCACGCATCATGCACATATATGCAGACAGCGTATCGACGTAATTCGATCTGAACAATCTAATAAAAAAAAGAATTAAAACAAAAAAGGCAAATTGCTACCGCATAAGCGGTCATCGCAACCAGATCTGAATTGTACAGATCTAAATATAATAAAAGGAAAAGTAAAGCAAAAGGAAAATTTTAAAATTTGATAAAACCCAACAATGTTGCTAACGCAAAAACGCGATCATCGCAACCAGATCCAAAACAAAACTTATGAGATGTAAAACAAATTCATATAACACATGTATATACTATCAACGATTCGTGTGTGAAGCTAGCAGTACCGGCATAAATAGTAGTTATATATAAAACTCTCACCTTCAGCATTTTGAATTGAGAAGTTCCTCAATATCATGCGCCGATCAATCTTACTTTTTTATCCACCCTTTTTTTTCTTTCCCCGTCCCCATTCTTAGCATTAGCACACATATATATAATAAAATAAATTAGGGTTATCTTTTAGTTGCCAATAATATCCCTAATATCCAATTTGAGGCCCAAAATAACATTAAAATTAAATAAAAATTTAAACTAAATGAAATTTAAACAATTTAATTAAAATAAATTTAAAACAGAAACTAAAAATCCTATTTATTTATGAAAAACAATATTAGTTAAAAATAAAAATAAATATTTAAAATAAAATAAAATAAAAATACTAATTATCTTATTTATCTATTCTAAACATTATTTAGATTAAAAAAATAAGAATAAAAGTGAAAATAAATATTTAAAATAAAATTAAAATAAAATGCTAATTACTATAATTATTTAATGTTAAAAAACAAAATTTTAGGGTCAAAAATTAGGGTGTGACAGATGCCCCTATTTAAGTTTCTTCTATCCAGAGATACGGGGATTGAAATCTTCGTCTCGACGTGATAGGAGAGACTTAAATACAAACATGCACAATTTTTTTTGGCCCTAAGATGCCTTATGATATGATATGATATGAAATGAAAGACAGAGATCCTGAAGATATACCCGAAACATTTAGAAAAACATTAAATGTACGGGTAAAGATTTGGAAGACATATCTGAGAGAACGTCAGATACGGAACATCATATCTGGGAAAACATCAGATAAACAAGGTCATATCTGGAAGAACATCAGATAGACACAAAAGGGGTTTTGGAAAAGCATCAGAATAAAGTCACATATCTAGAAGAACATTGGATAAACAAGGTCATATCCGGAAGAGCATCAGATAGACATAAAAGGGCTCTGGAAAAACATCAGGAGCAGACACATCTGGGAACACATCAGACGGTAAAAGCAAGATCATTCCGGAAAAGCATCAGAATAAAGTCACATATCCGGAAGAACATCAGATAAACAAGGTGATATATCTGGAAGAACATCAGATAACAAAGACTCAATCTGGAAGAACATCAGAAATAGAGACATATCCGGAAAAACATCGGATAGATTCCGGAAAGGCATCAGAATCGATATGAATGTCTGGAAAAACGTCAGACGGGTTCTGGAAGAACATCAGAATAAAAGTACATATCCGGAAGAACATCGGAGTGATTCTGGAAAAGTATCAGAATCAAAGGTAATATCTGAAAGAACATCAGATAAATTCTGGAAGAACATCAGAATAAAGGACACATCTGGAAAAATGTCAGACACAACGTCATATATGGAAGAACGTCAGATAGACACAAAGAATGTTCTGGGAGAAACATCAGAACAAAAGGTACATATCCGGAAGAACATCAGATAGAGGGACCCATCTGGAAAAACGTCAGATGGAAAAGAAACCAGACATCCAATAATGGCCTTGAATGAAAGGTACAATCACAATATCTAATAATGGTTTTAGATGAATGTGAACAAAGATATACCCAAGAAAGCATTGGACGAATATGAACAAGGAGGTACCCAAGAAAGCATTGGATAGACGCAAAAATATTTGTTTGGTAGGTTCCAAGTGAGTTGGAGTTTGACTGCAACGGTAAGACGTGGATAACAACATGACCAATGAATAATGCAAATAAGTGTAAATGAGGATGACACTCTTGCTATGCATATGTATATGAATTATGCGGATGATATATGATCAAATGCAAATGTAAATGCAATGTAGACGTCGAAGACACGACTCGACTCTTTTGTGGAGAAGTCAAAACTGGAATACTGATTCCTCAACACGGAGATCACTGCCATTCTGCTTTGGAACTAAAGATGCTACTGAGCACAAATCTGCCACACTAGTAAACTGTATTAAGTTGACGATCCTTGTAGGAAGAATGGAAAGCTGCATGGGGATTCTTCAAGTAAATTTCCCCCAGCTTAGCTGATTGTTGTAGGTGAACTGTTCACTGCTTCAGCTTGTCTAATTCTGTAAATGACTGGATTACTGTGCACTTGGAAAGCTTGCCCCAGCATGAGTCTTGAAAAAGTCTTCTGTATAAACCAATTCTGAGAAGGACTTGCACTGAACAAATTTTGAACTGATTCTCAATAGGATCTAGAAGGAACTTGCCCCTGATTGGATCACTGACCAAGTTTCTCAAATGTTTGAAAATTCCTTAAGCGGAAGCCAGATTGCAAACAAAAGTGTTCATACAAACATAGTAAATGCTAAGTTCATGCAACTTTTGAAATCAAAATCATTTTTTGGAAAGAGGTAAAACAATAGGGTCACTGGTCAGAACACGGTGGTTCAAGACGTTTAAAAGTGAAAAATAAAGCAAATAGGGCGTGATGCCAAAAAAATGATCTGCAAAGATCTTTAGGAGTCAGTTTACGCAACCTTGTTGTAGTATGCTTTCAAAATAACCTTGCTTCAATTAGGTCTTTTGAGGGTTATAACGTGGTCGGGTTCACGGTTTAAGAAACAAAGGATAAAGGCTCAAAGTTTATTTGTACCCGCCCAATCTTCGTGATTATCTCCAGTCCTACACTCAGTTAACTCAGACTTTGCACTCAGGTTCCCATAGGTTAGGGATTGCATTGATGATAGTGATGATGGTTCAGAAGTTAAGGGACTTTTGAGGTGACAGTCACTACTTCCTTATAACTCTTGGTTGTTTTTTTTCATTGAGGATTTCATGGTAAGGATTTAAAGATTTCTCCTTTTTATTATCCCTAACTTTTGCCTGAACTGTTTCTCGTGAGTCTTACAGTCAGCGGGATGCCCCAATTTTTGCCTAAGTCTCCTTCATAGGTTTCGGCTTAGCGGGCTTTTTCCTTTTTTTATTTTTTTTATCTTTTTTTTTTGAAAGAGAGTGACTGCTTGGCTTAATGATTACGGTGAACCATCATCGACTTTCGACTTGAAAGACATCTTCGACACTTGCTTGTTGCGTGCGAAGGAAAAATTAAGAATGCAACCTTTTTGTTGAAAGATGTCTTGCATGAAACTCTTGTATTTGAATGCACAATTTAGTTAACTGAGAACTACCCTGCCCCAGGTTAAGATTGCGAGTTTTTATTTGTAAAGAAAAAGAAACTCCTACTTCAAGGCTCAAAGGGGTAGACAAAGGGTTATCTTCCTTATTTCTCCACTGTTTGGGAATTGAAACAATGCCTTACATCCTTAGCAAAGTTTTGATTTGAAAGCATATCGACAACAATTATGAGTATTTTGTATTCATCATCCTCCCTCCAATCTTTGCATAATCAGAAGAAAGTGGAAAAGAGATAAAATATTTTTTTGTTTTTTTGTTTTTTTTGTTTTTGTTTTTTTGTTTTTTGTTTTTTTTAAGAAAGCATAAAGATGTAAATAATGGACAAAATGAATTGAATCAAAAGTTGCACTGCTCATTTTATTAATTACGAAAGTACAAACATAATTTAAAAGCAAACAACTAACACAAAATAAGGAAAATGCAAACAACAAGAAACATGGCCTAGTGACTAATCAGAAACAAAGAGTGAGCTGTCATGTCTGAAACACTGAAGTCTGTTGAAGTCGACAGAAGCTTCACTTGGCATGCTTTGGCAGAGGATTCCTCTGGACATTAGGATTGGTGTCACGAAAGTTGATGATTTCGACCTTAATCAAGTCACGCACTCTAGCCTTTAGTGCATAGCAATGTTCCAAGTCATGGTCGGCGGCACCTTCATGGAATGCACAGTGGAGATCAGATCTGAATCCAGGTGGAAGTGGATCTGGAGGAGGAGGCAAAGCCTTAGTAGTAATCAAACCTTTCTGAACTATACCAGGATATAATTCGGTGTACGTCATTGGAATAGGATCAAAATGACTCCTATCACGGTACTGATTTTGTCTAATAGCCGGACGTTGAGTAGCTTGAGCCGGTCGTGGAGCAGTAATCATGGGAGTGACAGCAGCAACAGCAGGGTGATCAGAATAATGAGGTTGGGGTCGAGGCTTTCTTGTTTCAAATATGACAGCATTAGTCTGATCTTCTTTCTTCTTCTGGAAGTTCCCATAGGATTTCTTCGCACCATTAGAAGATTCAACAGTCTTTGACACTTTACCTTTCTTAAGACCTTCCTCGAGTCTTTGGCCAATAGTAACCAAATCAGTGAAATTAGAGGAAACACTACCAATCATCTTCTCCCAGTAGAATGGAGACAGTGTGTCCATAAACAATCCAGTTAATTCTTTCTCTGCCAAAGGAAGTTCAACTTGAGAAGCGAGTTCTCTCCAACGCTGAGCATATTCCTTGAAGGTCTTTTTATCATTCTGAGACATGTTTTGAAGCTGACGGCGATAAGGAGCCATGTCAAGGTTATATTTATATTGCTTCATGAAGGCATTAATAAGATCCTGGAAACAGTGAATGCTGTTTTGTTCAAGATTCATATACCATTTGAGAGAAGCTCCACTCAGACTATCCTGAAAACAGTGGATAAGTAATTTCTGATTCTTGGCATGAGCATCCATCTTTCGAGTATACATGACCAAATGAGCTCTTGGGCAAGAATCACCTTTGTACTTCTCGAAAGTAACAGTCTTGAATTTAGCAGGCATAACAAGGTCTGAAACCAAGTGCATGTTTTCTGCATCAATGTTGAAGAAATCAATACCCTCTACAGCTTTAAGTCTCTAATCTATAGTCTGAAACTGTTCACGGACAACCTCAGGTTCAACAAAGTCTTCACGGTCTTTACCCTGAGCACTGGCAGCATTGTACTCATAGAGAGGGTTCTCAAAAGGAGCCCGAGTAGTCTGAACTGTAGGTTGAGGCTCGGTAAAAATAGGAGCTTGAAAAACTGGTCCAGCAGTCTGACCAATCATACCAGTAGATGCAAGAGGTGGTGAGTAGTTGGAAGGTAAACTAAACTCTGGCCAAGTTGAAGGTTGCACCTGAACAGGATGAGGATCTACATTTGAAACTTCCTGAATGACAGTCCTTTGAGGTGGTTCTCCTCTAGCAATCAAAACTTGGAGCAGGTCGTCGATCTCCATTCGCATCTCAGCATTGTGTGCTTCTTGCTCTGCCATTATGCGTCTGTAGTTAGCTCTAGTCTGGTATCGATGTCGAGGAATCAGCTTGACGACTCACAGGTGACACTGAAGATAAAGATAGCTGGAAATGAGTTGCTGGACAAACGGATGTATGCAATGAATCATACAAATGATATGCAATGCAATGTAATGGTTTCAAGGAACTCAAGAGTAGGTTGCAAACATTTCGAAAAGGCTAAAAAAAGTTTCATTTTATAATCCAGGATTTTTATTGATTTTGCAAATGAAAGAACAATTGAGTTTCTTGAAACCGAATGGTTATGCATGAATGCATGAATGGATGCATAAGCACAGGTATACACATATACAGGCAAACAAAGGCCTAGGCTTGAAGATCTGAGCATGGAGCCATGGTCTACCCTTCCCAAGGTATGTACTAGAGGTTTATTTGTACCTGCCGAACGGGTTCTACAAAGTTCCCAAAGTCTACAATCCATCTTTCGGATATTATCGATTTTCCAAATCACTTGGTAGTCAATAATATTCTCAAGAGAATCTCGTCTGAGTGTAGTATCGCGTAGCGACTATTGCAGAAATAGACTCCCGCATAGTCCCCGCACTACATCCTAATAGGCCAAGTTGGGTTAAAGGTAACTACGGTCCCCAGTCCCGAGGGCCTTTAGATCGAAACCATATCGTCTTTACGAATGAACTCGTTGGACAAATATTTTATTCGAGAGGGCCTAGACTGAGTGGTGAAGTCTCAATTTACTTTTTCAGGAATCGACTCCCTCAAAGTATCATGAAGTCTCACCGTTTTCCTATCTTAATTTCACTCTAGTCTGGGTGTAGGACTTTGTCTCACCACACAAATAGTACCCTGCACACAGAAAAACCAAGCAAAACAGGTATATATACAGATATAAAGATATATAGGCAAATAAGCAAATAAACAACATAGATATAAACAAGTTAGGGGAAACCCTCGAAAAGTCCCCAGTGAAGTCGCCATTTCTGTCGCGGTGAGAATCGGATACCATAGCTATTATGTTAACTAGGATCACAAATCTTAAGGTTCACCACCGGTCTTTATTTTATCCAAAGGAAAGGGTTAAAGATCGAAAAAAAACCTATGAGATCTAAGGTTCGGGGGTTGGTTACGCCTAGGGAAGGTATTAGCATCCTAAACGTCCGTAGTACTCTACGGGAACCTCTTGTTATTATTTATGTTATTTATTGCTTGCTAAGGGTATGTGTTAAGGGAAAGGACCTAAAAGTTGATGGTGATGCTTAAAAAGCAATCGACTTACAAGGAAGAAAATGGCTCGATGTGAATCGAGAGTTTATTTTGAAAAATGGTTTGAATGTACGGGCGAAGAACAAAGATCGAAATAAGAGTAGAAATTTTCTTTTTAACTAATCAAGAAATATTTTTTGGATTTTTAAATAAAAATATAAACAAAATATTAAGAGAGAAAAGCAAATATTTTTTGACATTTTCTTCAATTTTTTTTTTAACAAGTAAACTAAATGAGAAGTTAAATCCTAAATTAGAATTAACTAACAAGAAAACTATATATTAACAATTTATTAAAAATAAGGATTAAAATAAAACTCTAAATAAATCTAATTAACTAATTAATTTTCTGATTAAAACTAATTTAACTGAACAAATAAATTCTAAATAAGATCAATTAAATTAAAATTATAAAACAACTAGTTAAATAAAAATTAAAAAAAAAAAGAAAATCTAATTAAATTAAAAGGGGTGTTATATCATCGACCAAAATAAAGAAAAAAACGGGATCAAAATGAAAATGAATTTGGTCTTGTCTTAATCAAGATTTAATCGATAAATCGATAATCTTGGATTTTTGACTTTCATCGACCAATAAAGATAAATAAAAAAGTGGCCCCATACTTATCAAGACTCTTAGTCATTTTGAATAAATCCACCCAGTCATGATTTTTGTAATATCATAGGCCAAAAATAAAGAAAAGTGAAACTAAAGGTGGTTTCGTCTAAATCAAGATTTAACTCGACAAAATCGATAATCTTTTATTTAGCCTCTCATTAACCAACCAAGAGGAAAAAAAATACGGCCTCAACAACATTGCTATCGCGAAAACGCGGTCATCGCAATCGGATCCGAATTGTACAGATCTAAATATAACTAAAAAAGCAACTAAAAAAAAATAAGAGAAATTTAACTTTGATAAAACCTCAACAATATTGCTATCGCGAAAACGCGGTCATCGCAACCGGATCTAAATCGTAAGGATCTAAAATTTTTTTAGAGATAGAGAACGCATGAAAAAAATAAATTTTAAAATAAAAAGTTTTAAAACAATAATGTTGCTACGCAAAATGCGATCATCGCAGTCGGATCGAACTAAATATAAAGGTCACGCATCATGCACATATATGCAGACAGCGTATCGACGTAATTCGATCTGAACAATCTAATAAAAAAAAGAATTAAAACAAAAAAGGCAAATTGCTACCGCATAAGCGGTCATCGCAACCAGATCTGAATTGTACATATCTAAATATAATAAAAGGAAAAGTAAAGCTAAAGGAAATTTTTAAAATTTGATAAAACCCAACAATGTTGCTAACGCAAAAACGCGATCATCGCAACCAGATCCAAATCATGCGGATCTGAATTTATAAAAATAGAAAATGCATAAAGAAATTAATTTTAATGTGTTAAAAAACAGTGTTGCTACCGCGGAAATGGGATCATCGCAACCGGATCGAACCAAACATAAATGTCACGCATTATGCATACAAATATGCGAACAGCGTATCGACATAATTCGATCCGAAAAATCATATATAAAAAAAATAATATATATATATATATATATATATATATATATATATATATATAAACAACACGTGCAGAACTTGTTATAACTATATAAAACTTGTTATTGTTATATATATATATATATATATAATGTTTATAACAAAACTTATGAGATGTAAAACAAATTCATATAACACATGTATATACTATCAACGATTCGTGTGTGAAGCTAGCAGTACCGGCATAAATAGTAGTTATATATAAAACTCTCACCTTCAACATTTTGAATTGAGAAGTTCCTTAATATCATGCGCCGATCAATGTTACTTTTTTATCCGACCTTCTTTTTTCTTTCCCCGTCCCCATTCTTAGCATTAGCACACATATATATAATAAAATAAATTAGGGTTATCTTTTAGTTGCCAATAATATCCCTAATATCCAATTTGAGGCCCAAAATAACATTAAAATTAAATAAAAATTTAAACTAAATGAAATTTAAACAATTTAATTAAAATAAATTTAAAACAGAAACTAAAAATCCTATTTATTTATGAAAAACAATATTAGTTAAAAATAAAAATAAATATTTAAAAAAAAAAAAATACTAATTATCTTATTTATCTATTCTAAACATTATTTAGATTAAAAAAATAAGAATAAAAGTGAAAATAAATATTTAAAATAAAATTAAAATAAAATGCTAATTACTATAATTATTTAATGTTAAAAAACAAAATTTTAGGGTCAAAAATTAGGGTGTGACACTAATATATGCACAATTAAATAGGAAATTAAGCTTCTTTAAAAATTCTTGCATATTGTGTTACCATCCAACGAACCAAGATTATGGCATTCAAATAATGGGGAAATAATTAATCCACCGGTCATGAGAAGAGTTCAGAGTAGATCCAAGAAGAAAAGAATCAAAGCTAATGATAAACCATGTTCGAGTAACGTACTACCAAGAAATTTGAGAAATACAAAGTGAAAAAGTTGTGGAACTTTTGGCCATAACTCAAGAACTTGCAAAGGAAAAACAACAGTAGATCGATAGTTGTTCAAATGTAGTAACAATGCTAAAAAAAAAGGAGGGTGTCAACTAAGAAATCACCTACTGTATTGATCCAAGGATCACAAATGTCATACCCAAATTTTGACCACTAAGATTTCCCATCATTATGCAAATCATCATCACAATATGGATGTACCTTTATGCCTCATCAATCTCCTCAAGAATTATTGAGCATTCCATGCAATCAAGCATTAGGGTTTTAAGCCCTCTTAGAGCCTTAGACAAAGGATCAATCAAGAAATGACATGATCTTCAACTTGTCTAACCTATCAAACATTCATAAAGGAATCAAGAGGACTCCCACATCAAGAATCAAGCACAAAGTTGCAGCATTCCAAGTGGATTAAGCCTCGAGATCGCCAGTGTCACCAAATTAGGGTTTTGGTCGACTGAGGCCTCCAGATGGAAATTTTCCTCTGGGCATGAGCCAATTCTTCAAAGCATAACTCAAGATACTCCAAGAGACCTCATGGACCTAATCATCAAGTCCATTTAGCCTCAGGAGATGCATTCACCAAAAATCAGGAATTAGGGTTTCTTGACCGAATTCACCCCTAAGTTGACTTTTGGGACAAAACATGAGCCAAGACCTCAAGACATGATTTGAGGGTCTCTAATACACTACATTGATCCATTTCCAACAATGTATTGATCCAAGAAGCTTGATCCACAAGTTTCAATTTCATCAGGACCACAATTAGGGTTTCGAGGAAAAAGTCAACTGAACCTTTGACTTTTGACTCAGACATGCTCCCAAACCTTGGGACATGATTCAATACACCCTATAACACCTATGGAACATATCCATCAAGGTTGATTTAGGTCAAGGACTTGATTTCACAAAGGATTACACAGTTTGGAATTCATCTGATAAATAGTCAACTGTGCACAAAAGTCAAGTTTGACTTTTTGAGATTTTTCACAATTATGGTTCCTCAACCCTAAAACAATGTTAATATGTGATTTGAATCACCATTCATCAAGAAAAATCAAAGAAAGTGGGATAACTTATAAAAGGGGTAACTATAAAAACTTAGAATTTTTCTACGTTATGGAACAAAGTGGCTAAGGTACCAACTTCCAAGGATCATAACTTAAGATCCAAGCAACCATTTTGGATGGTCCAAAGATGGATTTGTAGCTCTCATGGCATACTTTAAAAGTATCAACTACACCTCATTCCAATTCTTCATGGATTTTTAGTTATGGAGTGATCAAAATGGCTGAAAACATGAAATGTCACTTTTTCCAACACTTAGTGAAATTTTCACTAAGTCAGAATCTGTCTTGCTTTTTTTCAAAAATTTTCACTAAGTCAGAATCTGTCTTGCTTTTTTTCAAAATATAGGGGTATTTTTCACTTGGATCCAAAAAGTTTCAAGACAAACTATGATCACACACGTGTTGTCACATAAGGGCTTTCCAAAATGTCCAAGAACTCCATCAAACTCCACCTGAGCAAGGAGTTATGACAGCTGCAACATGCCTTGCTGCAAACTGTCTTGACAAGGCAGATTTGTGCATAAAGGCTCGATTTGCTCAAATTGTACAATTTCAAGCATGCTTATCCATCTGCACACCTCAAGGGGGAACAACCAAGGGACAAGCACTAATTCATCAGCCTCCCAAGTCCAAGATTCCCCAAGTAGCATACCAAACCCTAAAAAGCCTAAAAGAGGCAAAGACTCCAATTTTGTTTCCAAGCATTCAATGGATACACCAAGGTGGCATGAACTGAGCCTATTCCAACTGAATGAGTCAAGGATAAGATCTGAACCAAAGAACCATAGGCCTGTGCTCTAACCTCTAGTCAATGGCTAGAGGAGACTTGAGATTCCAAAATGATCCAATTGGCCAAAGGCCCGCTACCGCCACCATTCATTATTGCTTGCAAAACAAACTTACTCTACTATAAATAGATCTCATTTGTGCTCAGTTTGAGTACACCAAAGCACTACAACACTTGCTTTCCTCAAAATCTCTTTCTCTAGGCAAAAATGCCTTCTTTTGCAAGGTAACTCTGAGTTTTCGAGTTAGAGAGCATTTCCATCACAACTCATGATCCAAACACATCCAATATGTCATATCTAAGCTGTCCAAACTCTCATAAGTGATCTGTAATACCAAAATCACAAAGTCCTCTCTCAAAACCTCAAAATTGGACTTTTTTGCATTTTTCAAGCCATGTCTTGATTCAGTCACTTTCAAAGCCAGATAAGACCTCAAACACACTCCAAATATCATCCTTGAACTGTCCCAAATGGTTCCCAACATTTGGAACACCATTTGAGAGAGTTGCCATATTGGCCACTTTTGCCCTTTTTGCAAGAAAGAGCTCAAACTTGTCCCTGAGGATTCCAGTTGGTTCCAACCATTCTAAAAGCTTCTAAGGGATTAATTGAGAGTGTCCAAAGCATCAAATTGTTTCTGGCACAAGAAACTTGGCAGATAGCCCAAAAAGCTCCTAAAGAGGTAAGCATCACAACTTGAACTCTTAGAAATATGCATTGCTTTGAAGTCCACTGATCATGCACATCTCATACATGTTATATATGTTGTGTTTGAACTATTTCATCATGTAAATCATGCCTGTAACAAGAGGTAGCATAGAAAATTCAATTATAGGCCTATTTCGTGAACACTATCGGGTTTTGAAATAGGAGCCTCATCTGAAAAAACCACCACCACCATTGGATTCCTTGTGAAATTCTAGGCAGGATAAACCTAAATTTTGTCCCAATCCATGGAGAAATGAGAAAGTTACAAGCTTCACATTTTTTGCCAAAACCTTGCCTTGCCTTGCCTTGGCCAGGTCAAAAACAAGGCATGCCTCATATATTCATGGGGTGGTTTTGATACACGGATGTATCACCACCCCAGTGGTAGAGGGCGCGCGCTACACCCTAGAGGTCTGGGGTTCGAATCCCCGCCGCCTCAGATCCTCTCTTTTATCACTTTTTCCACTTTTTATTATTTTTCATGTTATTTTTAAATGATTTGGAAAATTAATAACTCTCTCAATTTTAATTATTTTTTATTGGTTCTTTTTGCAAAAGATCACAAAAATGTTAAAATATTTTATTCCACAAAAAAATTAGATTTATATTATTTATTTAATATAGTTGGTATTTTTGTAAATAAATTCATTTTTATTGTTTTTAAACCTTTTAAAAATGAATATTCGTCTTGAAAATCAAAATCAAATGAGTTCTAAATCATCTTGTGATTAAAACCTCATTTTTCAAACCTTAACCAAAAATCACAAGTAGTTTATTTAGACTTATTTGGTATTTTTGTCATTTTATTCATTTTTAAAAGGATTACTTTTAAAAGAAAATGAAATTAGGGTTTCTTTGATTTTCACCCCAACAAATCTTTTTCAAACACTTTTTGGGCCTCTAATAGAGTGTAAGACCCAACCCTTTTTGAAATCCAAAATAATTTGGGCCTCGGTCATCGTATAAGACCCACTGTGTTTTCAAACCTCGGTGCGATCGCCATTTTTCAAACAAATAATCGCCTTGGGCCTCTCCTCGAGCTATAAGTCCCATTTCTTTTCTTAAAACACTTTTGGGCCTCTAATAGAGTTGTAAGACCCAACCCTTTTGTAAACAAACCTTGGGCCTCTCCTTGAGTATAAGCCCCAACAATTTTTCACAAACAACTCCCTTTTGATTTAGGTTTAAATATACAGTTGTTATCAAAACTTTCTTTAATTTCTCTGAACAACTAACAATACAGCATGGAAGCTCGCTCACCTGTAAGTTTTAAACAACTTTCCTTTACTCGCTTTCCTATATATAACTGTATTATGGGAAGTTGTGCATGGTTAGTCTTCTTTCATTCTTTTAAATACATGTCAGATATATATAACTGTATTGTGGGAAGCTGCGCATAGTTAGTCTTCTTTCATACCTTTTAAAATACTTGTCATATATCAACTGTATATATACTAGTATAGTTATTTAGAGTTTTCCCCGGCAACTAGGTTTAGAACTAGGTAAAGCCATGTTAGTCACTCTTAAATACAAACAAAACTAGATCCCCATAGGATTTCCAGATACAGTCTTCCCTTCTCTTGGGGTTAAACAATATGGAACAAAGAGAAAGGCAGTATTCTCGGTAAACCTTTTCTCAGACTGTCACCCTTAGAAATTGTCAAAGAAATTCTACTCCCCGGAGTTGATCTATTCTCTGTGAATAGCATCTCTTGAGTTTCTTCCAAACCCTCGAACTTTCCTGGAATGATCTCTTCTCTGTGAATTGCATTTCTTGAACTTCTCTTGGTTTGGGGACCCACGGGCTTCCTAAAAGCATCCTCGCCTCCTCTGGGGCTTTGTACAAGGACCCTTCGGCTTCTTAGAAGTTCTCATGCCTTCTCTTGGGCTTAATACAAGGACCTTGGCAACCTCTTAAAGGTATAAGACAGAACTTAGTCATCCTTTGCTCGAGCAGTCTTTCCAGTGTCAGACCTCAGGCCACTTTAGGGTTGATTCTCATCCCTTAATGCCTTTGCCTCCTCATTGGAGGCATCATACAAAAGATAAAACTCTTCCACACCAACAGACTTGGACAGTCTAATCCCCTTGAGTCTCAAAGACATTCTCAAGTTCCTTACAACTATAGGAAGAAACCCCGGGCATTCTGAATCGATCTCCAGCAGAAACCCAGCCTCTCTCATGAGAGTTCCCCGACCAGGGTCAACACTATCTCAAATCAGAACCTTAGGGTATCTGACATCTCAACTCTTCAGGAAGAGTTGATTCCCCACTTGGACCTGCCTGGGGATCTCAATTATCCCCGGAAAAAGATAACCTCCTTTTAGGCTTTGTATATGGACGTTTCCTCAGCGGAAAGCTAGCCTCCTCTTAGGCTTTGTATAATGATCATTCCTCAGCAAAGTCAGCCTCCTCTTGGGCTTTGTACAAATGATTCTCCCCAGCAGAGCTAACCTTTTCAGACTCTCTTGTTGAGTCAAGACCTTTTTAGCCTTAATCTCGGGCTTCGTACGAGACAGCAAATCACTCTCTTGTTGAGTCAATCACCTTTTCAGACTCTCTTGTTGAGTCAATCACCTTTCAGACTCTCTTGTTGAGTCGATCACCTTTCAACACTCTCTTGTTGAGTCAGAACCTTTTTAGCCTCAATATTGGGCTTTGTACAAGACATAAATTTCCCTCTCTTGAGTTGGGGACAGATACCTTCCCCAGCCGAGTCATTTTCTCACAGCCTTCGTTTCGGCTTTGAAGAATAATGTCCCTAAGCAGAGTCAAACTCATTGCAGCCTCAATCTTGGACTTTGTACAAAAAACATCCTCACCAGAGTCGGTTAAATTTCCTGTTTTAGCCTCAATCTTGGGCTTTGTACAAGACAGATAATACTCTCCAGCAAGAGTCAAACTCATTTCAGCCTCAATCTTGGGCTTTGTACAAGACAGATAAAACACTCTCTTGTTGAGTTGGTCTTACCCAGCCTCCTCTTAGGCTTTGTATAAAGAAATACCCTAGCCAAATCAATTAACCTTTTAGCATCAACCTTGTGCTTTGATCAAGGCACACAAAAGTCAACAATCTCTCTGTAGAGATGACAAATTCCCTCTCAATACCCTTTTAGCTTCAATCTTGGGCTTTGAACAAGACACAAATACCCTTTTAGCTTTAATCTTGGGCTTTGAACAAGACACCAAAACATCATTTTCCTCCCTTAGAATTGGAGGAACTACGATTGCTCTGATTTCCCTGTTTCGTTTAAACGGGAATACGTAGGCATAAGATTGCGAAATCTTAGCGAGCATACAAATCAAAAACCCTAGTTCCTGTACCCTCATATCAATCAAAACTTTAGGTTTCATACCTTAAACCATTATCATTATCATTTTCCATAGAAAACAAAATTCACTCTCCCTGTCACACTTTCCCAAGAAACATTCCCAACCCATCAGCAGATAAACACTATCAATTACAAAGCGAAACCTAAAGCTAATATCCTGTGGATAACTATATATAGGATGGATAATTGACAACTACCCATTGTATAACCTGACCCCGACTCCCCGAATCTCTTAAAGCGTTTGTTCAGTTAAACATTCGCGTGTAAGGTTAGTTTTAGATACCTTCCCTTTCCCTTCCAGCTTCATGGGATAAATAAGAAATCAGAAAGTAGTACCCTTTCTCCTTGAGGAGGAAAACCCAAACTTCAACGATAAGGTGGTCGCGTCACCGACAAAAATCGCTCGCTACAGGAAAATGGCGACTCTGCTGGAGAGTCATTTTATTTGTTAGGACTAGGCTATAGCTCTTAAGAGGTCAAGGATGTTAGTTTTAGGATAAATATATATCGCTTTTCCTAATTGATATTCGTGTTTATTTTTCTGCTAATGGGACTGCGGGTGATGCCGCATCTGGAAAGATTGAGTATACACCTAAGATAAGTGATGGCACTAGACGGGTAATGTTACAGGGAGTGATTCCCAAATAAGAGGTCCCGGTCGACCATCGAATCAGTGGAGATGCCCTTTGCGGATTCAATGCCTATACGACTTCGGTTGTTGAAAGTAGATTGTTCGATTGGGTTATCTGAGAACAGGGAAAGAGTCCACACAATGAGTAACAACTCAGTGGGGAAGACAAAACACTGGGGAAATTGAAACAAACTGGGAGAATCTAAAGTGGTTGAGTAACAGGTCTGAGCACGACCATGTGACACTTTAGAAATAAAGATATTCACTGGAGGTTGAATCGAAAGATGGTCTCCACTGGGAAATATCCAGAGCAGTTGATCAACAAGTTCAAATAAATGACTAGCTGACACTCTAAAAAGAATAAAGCAACCTCATTGGAAGTAGAACCAAAAGATGGGCTCTAATAGAGGTATCTAGAATGATTGATCATCAAGTTCAAGCATGACCGGATGACATCCTAGAAAGAAAAGATCCTCAATGAAGGTTGAACCGGAAAAACGGTCTCCACTGGGGAATATCTAGAGTAGTGGATCAATAAGTTCAAGCAATGAATGGGTGACACTCTAGGACAAAAGATAAAGAAACCTTATTGGAAGTAGAACCAAGAGATGGCCTCCAATAAAGGTATCTAGAATGATTAATCATCATATTCAAGTATGACCGGATGACATTCTAGAAAGAAAAGGATCCTCAATGAAGGTTGAATCGGAAAAATAGTCTCCATTAGGGAAATAAAATTAAACAAGACATCTAAAGTGATGGAACAACAGGTTCAATCCATGACCAGTTGGAACTTTAGAAGAAAAGATCCTTAGTGGAGGTAGAACCGAAAAAACAGTCTCCAATGGGAAATATCCAGAGCAGTGGATCAACAAGTTCAAGCAATGACTAGCTGACACTCTAAAAAGAATAAAGCAACCCCATTCGAAGTAGAACTAAAAAAATGGGCTCCAATAGAGGTATCTAGAATGATTGATCATCAAGTTCAAGCCTGAACAGATGACATCCTAGAAAAAAGATATCCTCAATGAAGGTAGAACCAAAAAGACGGTCTCCACTGGGGAAGGAAAATAAAACAAGAAATCTAAAGTGATGGAACAACAGGTTCAAGCCATGACCGGTTGGCACTTTAGAAGAAAATATTCTCACTGGAGGTAGAACCGGAAAGACGGTCTCCAATGGGAAATAAATAAGCATATCCACTTTGTTGGGGAGTAAAAGAGTCACAAGACATCACAAGGGAAAAAGGTGCCTAAAAACTCACTGGGAAACACACATCTACTTCACTTGGAGCAGTATGAAACCTAAGCAAACTTACTGGGGATCTCACAAAAGAGATGCAATTGGTTGCTTTACGAGCAAATTTCCTCAAATAAAGAGAAAAAACCATCTGAGTCTTCATCAATTTTCTCAAAGAAATTCCTTTTGATAGAAGGAAACTGGGTAGAGGACCTACTGAGGAATAATCACTTGCAATAAAATTCTTGTAGAGAGGGTAACTCAAATAAAGAGAAACCATTTGTAAGATTTTCAACAAAATCTTTCTGACAGACTTCTTGGGGAGTACCAATTGTAATTGCAAGAGGTTAAATAACACCAAGGATGGATAAGCTTCTCGGGAGAGACTGCCACTTATCGCCAAATAAAACAAGCTTCTCCAAGAGATTGCCACTTGTTGTTAGGTGTAAATTCCAAGGAGATGTCATAACAACCATGCTGGAGAATGGATTATGTCTTCAATGAGGATATGTAAAAGATTCTTCCTGCGAGACACAGTGCAAAATAAATGCATGTTCAAATTAGGTTCAACGACCTAATTAGGTTCAAAAGCAACACCTGCCAGGGACCAAAGTTCAATCTATGAACAAGCTAGAAAGAAACGGCCAAACAAAACTCCAACCATTGAGGAATGAACTCAAATGGGGATTTATCGTATCCAAACATGGAAAAGATAACTGAAGCAACCATCATCCACGAGGATCAAACTCTATGGGGAATTTAGAAAGGATGGGCACTTTATGCTTAAGGCTGACGACCCTATTGGAGAGAAAAGACAAACCCAGTCACTTGGGGAGTAAACACAACCCAAAGTGAACAAAACAGGTAAACATAAAAAAGGTAGCAAAATGCTCGGATGCCATACATATATATATATGAACGCATGTATGTCATGTTTAGGCTTATGCTGACAAAATAGTCAAGTGGAAGCGAAACTGGAAATGAAATAACCATCTCAACAAAGATACCCAGCCAACCTCAGCAGATTGGAACATCATTAGGGATGAACATGCAGAACAACACAATTCTTCTTCAAGGTTTCAACCTTCTCTGGGGGAAATGAGTACTCCATTTGGAGGCATTACGTCATGACTTCACCTGAGAGATTTCCATCATGAGCCTGATTTCCTTGTTGAAAGAGGGAGATCCGTGGGAAATTGCCAAGATCAACTGAAGTAACAACTTACTGGGGGCTAGCAAAGGATATCACAATAACAACGTAGTTCTACATTTCGATTGCATAATGATTATCACAACGAGCAACGACTCTTGCAACAAATAATCTTTAAATCTCCTCTGCCCTAGATTACATGGTCTGTGAGAAGAATCCATTAAGAGGATTTTACAGAAGAATTGGCATACAGAATGTCCCAATGTCTTCAAACTCTTGGAGAGATTCAACAAATCTCGACGTAACTGCCCCAGATTAACTGCATTTGCAAAACAAAGTCCTCAAACTTGTCCTTCAGACTGTTGGAGTAACAGTTAGGAAATAAACTTGCCCCTATTGGCGGGTCCTTGGAGTTCTTGCCTTGAAAGGAGTTGGGAAACAACTTGCCTTAAGATGACTTCAAGACGGCTTGCCCTAATATTCTGAACTTTAAAGAGTTCTGCCCCTGATTCACCAACTCCCGAAATGGTTAATTATCAAATCCTCAAAATTGTATGCCCCAGGCTGAGCTTCCTTTACCAAGTCAAATTCCCTAGCTGGTTGCATTTCTTGGAATTCCTTTGATATTGGATTGTCTTGCAAACAATATTGTTCATTAAAAATTGGTAATTTCAATGTAACATTCATGCAAGCTTTTGAAATCAAAGTTTATTGATAAAACACACAGTGGAGTGATTAAATAATAAAAAACAAAGTGGATCCACTCATTTATAGAATGACAGATGAAGTGATCAACATAAACCATTAGCAAAGATCATTAGGAGTCAGGTTATGCAACCTTGCTGTAGTATGCTTTCAAAACAACCTTACCTCAATTAGGTCTTTTAAAGGTTGTAACGTGGCTTGGTTCACGACTCATGAAACAAAGGATAAAGGATCAAACTTTGTTTGTCCCCCCTCCCCCAATCTTTATAATGAACTTCAAACCTACGTTCAGTTAACTCAGGCTATACATTCAGGTTCCTATAGGCTAGGAATTTAACCGATGACAGCTGGTGATGGTTCAGACACCTAGGGAAGTCACTACTCCCTTACAACATTTGGTTGTTTTTTTCTATTGAGGGCTTTCAGAGTTAAAGCTTTAAAGGATTCCTCCTTTCATTATCCCTAACTTTTTGCCTGAACTCCTCCTTCACAGGTTTTGACTTAGCGGGCTTTTTTTTTTAATTTTCCTTTTTTGAGAAATAAGGTGACTACCTAGTTTAATGGCTACGGTGAACCATCATTGGCCTTTAGGCTTGGAAAACATCCTCGACACTTTTTTGGTGTGTGCGAAGGAAAACCTGTGAGCACAACCTTTATACGAAAGGTCTCTTGTATGAACATATCGCCAAGTTAACTGAGAACTACCCACCCCAAGGTTGAGATTACGGGTTTTTTGTAAGGAAAGAAAACTCCTACTTCTAAGCCCGAAGGGGGTTAACAAGGGATTATCTTCCTTATTTCTCGGGTGTTTGGGGGTTGAAACAATGCCTTACATCATCGACAAAGTTAATTGAAATCATACCAACAACAGTTATGGGTATAACATTTTCGTCATCCTCCCCAATCTTTGTTTAAACAAAAGATTGGTGAAGATAAGTGGATGGAAAAATAGATATTTTTTATTTTTATGACAATAAAAGGAAATGAGTGGATACGAATGGACTGATCCAAAAGATGCATAAACATTTCACTAATCTTGCCAATTTCAAAAACAACAAAGCTTACAAGCAGTCATGAAATCAAAAAGCAAGGAAAATACAACTGAAAATACTTAAATAATCAAAATACAGCCAACTTTGGAGAAATGACTTCAGCAGACTTCAATTTCCAGGTCCAAGCAGGGGAACACCTCCATCATTGATTACTTACTCCTAGTGGTACATAACCTTGAGAGGCCTCATTGGTCCCTTGTCTTTTGATTCAGGAATCAAAACATTAGCATTAGGCTTACCTTCTTGATGTTTCATCAGCTTCAACAAGCATAGCAATCTCAGTTCAAAATCCTTGCACTTTTCAACTGGATGCCCCATTGTCCCAGTACGGTATTTGCATTCGATGTCCGAGTGATCTTCCTCGAGGATCAAATATTTGTCATAGATTAGCTCTTGCACAACAGATCCTAATGCCAGGCAAGTATCCAGGTCGTGCCCTTCAGCCCCTTTGTGAAACTCACAAGCCAAGCTCACGTTGTTCCATGGTCCTATCACAGGGTTGAGAGGTCGTAGAGTCTCCAACGAGTTATGAATCAACAGCAGATAGAGCTTGCTCAGCGGCATAGGAATTGGCTTGTAGAGAACCCTATTTCTTTTGATATGATTCTTTTTCTTGTTCCTGTTCGGACTTTGAGAACCTTGCAGGGAAATAAACACTGGTTGCTAAGACGCTCTTCCGGTAGCCACTTGATGAGAATGACATTTTGTTGCAGGACCAAATGCTGGTTGACACGGAGTTTCCTCAAGGGTGTGTCCTTGATGTGGAAGAAACACAAGAGGTGGTGAAGGATTGTTGACTTGAATGCCTTGAGGCGTGAATGAGAACATTTCGGAGTCAAGCAGAGTCTGAACATTGCTCTTGAGTTCCTTACAGTCTTCAGTTGAATTCCCCTGTGCCTCAGCTTGGTAGTCACATCGGGCGTTGGCGTCAAAGCCTGGTGGGTATGAAGGGATCACTAGATCCATCTTCTTCGGTACTATCAATCCACCTTTGATCAAATTTGGCAATATCTGACTGTATGACATTGGTAGCTGAGTGAAATGCCTCTCTGGCTTCCTTGGCCTTTGTCGGGCGTACTGACGCGGTTGACGGTGGTTTGACCGTTGATACTGAGGAGGTCCTTAAGTTGGAAGAACCACAGGAGATAACGAAGTGATAACTTCTCTTGATGCAACAGGGTAAGGGTGCCCCTCTTTCTTCATCAAGTTATGCAAAGTCTCTAAGACTCAATTCATCTGACCTTTGAGAATTCTGATCTCCTTCTTCAGGGCTTCCTGATCTTTCAAAATCTCTTTCATCGTCGCCATTTGTCCAGAATGCATGCTACGTATCTTTCTAGAGATAAGAGGAGGAAGATGAGACTCAAGGCTGAGAAACGCAAGCGAGATGAAAATGTAATGACATGCACATGCAAGCTAAAAATTTTTAAAAAAACTCAAAGATAACTGCAAATATTGATAGTAGTCTCAACAGAAAACCTCATTCATTAAAGATTACAAATTTCCAACAAAATTCAATAGTGTTTACAAACAGCATCACCAAATACAGATAGAAATTACAACAAAAGGCTGAAACAAACAACATGTTGCCACCTTTAGGGAATCAAAATACGGCAAATCAAAGATGAGCCCGACCACTGACATCTAGTCCCTCTTCATCTTGCTACCCATTTGTAGGAAGCCATCGTCGACCTGATTCTGAATATCCTTCTGAATTAACAAACATCCTTTAGGGTTAACATCACAATCTTCACCTTCTGAATGACGATCCTTAATTAAACCAGCCTTTATCAACTTTGCACGAAAGGCTTGAAGCGGGGTTTTAATCTCAGCAACATCAAGGATCAACGTCTCACCAAATGCATCCTCCACAACATTAACTGCCCCATGAGTGGGAAAAGGACTGTTTTTGATATTAGGCTAAGAATTGCCAAAAGACAAAATCTTCTTCTCCAACAAATCCCTTACAATATGTTTCAAAGCAAAACAACCTTCCAAATCATGGCCTGACGCGCCTTCATAGAACACACAATGAGCATTGGGTTTGTAAGAAGGTGGAAGTGGATTAGGAGGTAGACCCAATGACATTGTAGTTATTAATGCTTGTTGCACCAAGAGGTGGTCATTTTTCCACTCTTCAGACCAAGCTCTACTTTAACTACCACAACCACAATATCGGAGAAATTAGCAGACACACTCCTGATCATCCTTTCATAGAATTATGGTCTCACCATGTCCACAAACCAGTCAGCTAACTCCTTTTCAGTTAAGGGTGGCTCTACCTGCGAAGCCGTTTCTCTCCAACGTTGAGCGTAATCCTTAAACGTATCGAAGTTCTTCTGAGGCATACTCAAGAGTTTCCTTCTGTCTCAAGCAAGATCCATATTGTACTTGTAGTGCTTAATGAAGGCATCTGAAAAGTCTTGGAAGCTATGGATACGAGATTGGTCCAAACTTAAGTACCATTTGGTAGAAGCACCCTTCAAGCTATCCTAAAAATAATGAATCATCAGCTTGTCATTGTCAACATAGGCGACCATCTTTCTATAATACATGATCAGATGGGGTCTAGGGCAAGTGGAACTCTCATAATGGTCAAAACTCGGAGTCTTGAACTTTGGTGGAATAACCAACCCAGATACCAAACACACATCCCTTGCATCAACGCCAAATATTTAACTACCTTCCATAACTCTCACTTTTCTTTCAATAGTCTAAACATTTTCTCTCAGCTTTTCATTGCGCTCATCCCCCTCTTTGGACATGTCCGAAACGTCATAGACTTGATGTGCGTCATAGAAGTAAGGCTGCACTGGTGTTTGCACGACAACTGGTACAGATATAGGAACTTCTTGAGGTACCTCAAAAGTCAAAGGAACAGTCTGTTGAGACAACTATTAAATGGTTTGCACTGTAAATGGTAGTGGTACTAAACCAAAAGGGAGACCATAAGGAGGTACACTGGCGACAGTAGTTGTTACAGGTGGAGGATCCACTGCTGTGTTGATGATTTCAGAAACCACGGTGGTCTGAGTGTCCATCTTTGCACATATAACCTGTAACATCTCCATAATCTGTCGTACATTCCCACGTAGGTCTTCCAATTAACCACTAACTCATTCAATCTCCACATTCTGCTCTGCCATTCTTCTATGAGCTTGGGCTCTAGTGTTGTAAGGGTGGTGAGAACTCAGTGTGAACAACCAAGTGAAACTTGTGCAGAAGAAAACTCTATCTTGCTTTCTCAACAACTTCTACAAGGAAACAAACATGAGTCTTACAAAGAGAAACTGGTTAATGAAATCATTTTATGAGTCAATGATAAGTGCAAAATGTACCTATTTTTGTATATGATTTTTGTTGCACTTATCGTTGCTTTTTGTTAAATATCATACGAATAAACCCTGTTTTGTTTATAAATGCGTATAGTTTACATTTTAGTGTATATATTGCGTTTCGTGTAAATATCATTGAGTTTAATGATTTTATCTCATTTTTGTAGGTATTCAAGCAGTGGTATTTTTCCATTGTTGTATAGAGCATTGAATAAGCTTTCCAACGCTTCGAACCGGGCAAAAAATAGAATTACGGTTCAAAAGTTATGAAGAAAACAAGCTTTGGATTTTCAAGCATGCTACGAGCGCGCTGAGCGCACTCCTAGCCCACAGAAGGAGCAAATTCCAATGAGTAGCGCGCTCAGTGCGCTCCGAGCCCGCTTAGTGCACTTTTAAGGCGGTTTAACAATTTTTGAGGGCGCGCTTAGCGCGGTCTGCGACTTTGACAGTCCATAAATTGTGGAAAAACAGATTTTTTAGGGGATGGTTTGGGTATTTTTTGCTCCCCCTCCATCAAACTTCATTTCTTCATTGGATTTGCTTAGAAACATCATGGAAGCTTGCATTTGGATGATCCGGGGTGGATTTCTCATCGATCGACTCTGACAATCCGTGAAGTGTTTGGTTCATTTCTGATTTTTTTCATGTCTTTCTTCTTTGTTGGGTTTGTATATGTTTTTACTTTGATCTTATGTACATTTGTCGCCCATGGCATTATATTTAATTTGCTTTACAAATCTCTGTTGGTGATTGTTCTTGATTTTTGCTTAAATGCTCGGGGTTTGGGTCATGTTAGAGATAAACGTCACAAACTTCGATTAAGGATAATTATCTGTTAGTTTCTGGATGCTAGAGATAGATTTAGGGCTAACAATCCGTATGGGTGTCGGAACTTAAATGCCTTCCGTATTTCGAGGCTTCGTGCGTGAGAGTGACCAAGAGAGTGATACGGTTGTTTCTCAGCTCGGTGTGTCAGATATGAACACTATTGTGAGCGATACCGGGTGATATTGAGGAGTATTGTAGGTTGAGTATAATTGGTCGATAAGTTTAAGTCTGTGACGAGTGGAATATATACATGCTTGATAAATCTTTTCTCTCTGACGAATGAATTTTCTTGTGTTAATATTTACTTTTCTGTGTTTATGTTTCAACCAATTCTAAACCCAAACTCATTAACATTTAAATTGTCGAACGGCAGTTCAGTAGCACCGATCTCTGTGGACACGATAATTCCCGGAAAAATACTTCCAAAACTTTTGTTGCTTGCCCTATACCGCTTCCAACAAAATGGCGTCGTTGCCGGGGATTGGTGTTTTTATTGGATTGCATTGCGATAGTTTCTTTGTTTTTGAGTTTTGTAGATGTCGTATATATTGTCTATTTTCACTTGTTGATATTGATACTTGTATATGTTTACCATATTTGTGAATTTTATATGTTTTGCATAATTGTGAATATAGTGTATATGTTTGTTTCTCTTCACGTTTGCTAAGTGTTTGGTTAGGTTTCGTCGTCAGTGAGCACTAACCGTGTAAAGAAGCAACTTGGAGAAGTGTGTATAAATAATAGGCGTCGAGCTTACGACGTGAAACAAGTATGTTTTATCCTTTTTTGTTCCGTTATTACTTTTTTATTATGAGATTTTGTATATGAGATTGTGTAGGTGTTCAGTGGAGGCCTACACCAGAACCTTGTTGTTGTACTGGTTTTTCTGGTTCTGGTGTAGCGCGCTTAGCGCGGGTCTGCGCGATTAGCGCGCTCTGCTGTGCTGAGCCAGTGAATTCTTTTAATTGTACACTTATCCCCCTTTTTCCCACTTCCACTAAGGCCTTATATATTAGTAATTATTAGTAATTTTTCTAATTCTTTTGTTGATTGTTTGGACTCAAATTTTTGCCCGATTGCTTGAAGTCGCATTCGGTGTTTGTCCATTTTTTATCATTTCAATTTGCGAATGCGTGGGTATGATAGTGTTTAAAGTTTTGTACACGTTCAAGGTATGTGTTTATCGCTTTCTAGACTTTAGCATATTAATGATACTTAGGCTTTTTACAAACTTTCATGCCATTTATTCTTTTGTATACTTGTTCTTGTGTGAATCACTTTAGTTCCCAACCTTTTTGTGAGGAAGCCTTTCATTGTTCATATATGCTCGGAGTACCAATATTCTTGTTTTAACTGGATTTTATTATGCTTAATCTGTTGTTTATGTTGTGTATATGAATGCATGAAAAGGATCAAGGCAATTGTTTCATTTTGAGCACAACTACCTTAGCCAAATAGTCAATTCACCTTGTGAGTGTGTGAGAATTTGTAACCCCTTTGAGCTTTTTGATCCATGTTTCTATGTGAACTTAATGCTTGTCTATGAGTATTTAGTTCACTTATTTTTAAATGGATTTTGTTTTTTCTTGGACCTCAATTTTGTGTTGTTGTATGGATTTTTTTTACCTTGCCTTAGAAAGTAGGAAGTATTCACATGATGATGTGGTTGAATTCAAGTTGGGGAGAGCAATGTTTGCTCACTTATGTTGTTGGTTTCTATGAGGTTGAAAAAGAAAAGAAAAAAGAGAAAAATAAGAAAAGAAAAAGAAAAGAAAATAAAAGAAAAGAAAAAGATAGAAAAAAAATTGAAAAAGCTTTGAAAACGAAAAAAAAAAGAGTAGAATAATGTTGTGCTAATAAGTTCTATGTGTTTGGTGTAACACTTGGGATTTTGGAAGAATTTTGATTGAAATTTTGTTTTTGAACTTTTGTGAGTTGATCACTCCCTTAGGTTTAGGCAAGTTTTTGTTTCGATTAGCTTTAGGAATTATTCCTTGTTTGTTTACCCGACCACATTACAACCTTGAAAAGTCCTTGTGATTCTTGCCTTTGTATGTTCAATATGATTTTTGGATGGTTGCATAATTTAGTCTTTTGTTTGCAAGTTTGTTGTATGAGTGAAAAATACCTCATTTTGTGTTTTTCATCTACCGATGATTGTTTTTGCTAGGTGTGATTCACATTTGAACTTGTGTTGTTTTAGAATGTTTGGCATGATTTTTGTATTTAGTATTTGTTTCGTGACTATGTTATTGTCGTAGTTTAGTGGTAAGTATTTACTTTGTGTGTACCATTTTCGATTGAACCATTGCATTTGTTTTTGTTTGTAAAAAACTTGTTGTTGCGTGATTTCTTGGATTTCGCTTTTGTTCCTTTAGTTGTTGGCTTTGTTTGAGGACAAACAATTATGTAAGTTAGGGAGAGTTTGATAAGTGCAAAATATACCTATTTTTGTATATGATTTTTGGTTCACTTATCGTTGCTTTTTGTTAAATATCATACGAATAAACCCTGTTTTGTTTATAAATGCGTATAGTTTACATTTTAGTGTATATATTGCGTTTCGTGTAAATATCATTGAGTTTAATTGATTTTATCTCATTTTTGTAGGTATTCAAGCAGTGGGATTTTGCCATTTTTGTATAGAGCATGGAATAAGCTTTCCAACGCTTCGAACCGGGCGAAAAATAGAATTACGGTTCAAAAGTTATGAAGAAAACAAGCTTTGGATTTTCAAGCATGCTACGAGCGCGCTCCTAGCCCAGGAAGCATGCTAGGAGCGCGCTCCTAGCCCACGGAAGGAGTAAATTCTAGCGAGTAGCGCCCTCAGCGCGCTCCGAGCCTGCTTAGCGCACTTTTAAGGCGGTTTAATAATTTTTTAGGGCGCGCTTAGCGCGGTCTGCGACTTTAACAGTCCATAAATAGTGGAAAAACATATTTTTTAGGGGATGGTTTGGGTATTTTTTGCTCTCACTCCATCAAACTTCATTTCTTCATTGGATTTGCTTAGAAAACATCATGGAAGCTTGCATTTGGATGATCCGGGGTGCATTTCTCATCGATCGGCTCTGACAATCCGTGAAGTGTTTGGTTCATTTATGATTTTTTTCATGTCTTTCTTCTTTGTTGGGTTTGTATATGTTTTTACTTTGATCTTATGTACATTTTTCGCCCATGGCGTTATATTTAATTTGCTTTACAAATCTCTGTTGGTGATTGTTCTTGATTTTTGCTTAAATGCTCGGGGTTTGGGTCGTGTTAGAGATAAACGTCACAAACTTCGATTAAGGATAATTATCTGTTAGTTTCTGGATGCTAGAGATAGATTTAGGGCTAACAATCCGTATGGGTGTCAGAACTTTAATTCCTTCCGTATTTCGAGGCTTCGTGCGCGAGAGTGACGAAGAGAGTGATACAGTTGTTTCTCAGCTCGGTGTGTCAGAGATGAACACTTTTGTGAGCGATACTGGGTGATATTGAGGAGTATTTGAGGTTGAGTATAACTGGTCGATAAGTTTAAGTCTGTGACGAGTGGAATATATACACGCTTGATAAGTATTTTCTCTCTGACGAATGAATTTTCTTGTGTTAATATTTACTTTTCTATTTTTATGTTTCAACCAATTCTAAACCCAAACTCATTAACATTTAAATTGTCGAATGGCAGTTCAGTAGCACCGATCTCTGTGGACACGATAATTCCCGGAAAAATACTTCCAAAACTTTTGTTGCTTGCCCTATACCACTTCCAACAGTCATCTATTAGAGATAAGATGTTTGCAACTAAATCTTTAAGTTCCTTGAAGACTTATTTTGAAAGGGAATGCTTATGGATGCGTGAATGTATGAATGAATGTATGCATAAACAAACATATACAGATATTCACATATTCACACACATATATACGGAAAACAAACAAGGGCCTAGGTTTGAAGATCACGAGCATGGAGCCATGGTCTACCCATCCTGAAAGGTGTGTACTACGGGTTCTTGTATCTGCAGAACAGGGTTCTAAAAAGTTCCCAGAGTCATCGATAAATATTTTGGATATTATCGGTTTACATGACTACTCCGCGGGCTAATAATATTCTCAAGATAAACTCGTTTGAGTGTAGTATCGCATGACAACCATCACAAGACTAGACCTGGATAATCACTGCACAACGTCCAAAGGGGCCTCCGCTGAGTGTGGTTATCATATGTTAGGCATGTTAGGACTACTCTTAACAGCTAACTATTGATTATACCACAATCTTATCATAGGTGTACACTCAAGTCCGGGTTAAGAATTATCTCACCACTCAAGGTAACAATCCTGCATACAGAAAAACCCAAGCACAAACAGCTATATACACAGATATTTACAAATATGCAAGTGTACAAGCAAGCAAACATATAAAATAAAATAAATGCAAACAAGGTGGGCTTAACCCTCTTAGGGGAAGATATTCCCCAGTGAAGTCGTCATTTCTGTTGCGGTGAGAATCAGTTATCAAGCTATTAATTAACTAGAATAACAAATCATGAAGTTCACCATCGAGCTTTGATTTATCCAATGGAAATGGTAAAGATTGAACAAAACCCTAAGTGCGCTATGTAACAACAAAGCTAGAGATCTAAGGTTCGAGGGTTGGTTATACCTAGGGAAGGTGTTAGCATCCTAAGTATCTGTAGTACTCAACAGGAACCTCTTGTTAGTATTTGTGTTATGTTAAAGTTCGCTTGTTAAGCAAAAGGTGCTAAGGTAAAGAATTAAGGTATATACACTAAGTATGCTCGCCAAGACATTGCATCTCGTGCCTACGTATCCTTACTAGTATGGAATCAGAGCATTCGTAGGTCACCTCACTAAGGGTGAGGAACTCTTCACTATGGTCAAGGTTCCAAAGGGAAGTAAATGTTCATAACCATGACACTTACATGAAGTGCAGCAACTCTAATCCTAAGGCTAGGATAAAAGGGAAACTAAATGACCATGGCAGAACACCTACATAGATTACGGCGACTCTAATCTTAAGGCTAGGAAAAAGGTTAAGGTAAACTAGTTTCGATCGCGCGGCGGCAGGGAATAAGGGAGTTAGTTGTTAGTTGTTAGTGGTTAGTGGGCTCGCCAACATATCGCGTCTTGTGCCTATGTATTCTGACTAGGAATGAGGAATCAGAGCCTCTGTAGTTTGCCTAACTAAGTGTGAGGAACTCTTGATTGTGGTCAAGGTTCCAAAAGGGTGTAAGTGTTCATAACCATGACACTTACATAGAGTGCGGCGACTCAAATCCTAAGGCTAGGATAAAAGGGTAAGACTAACAAAGTCTCAAGGGAATGATGGACAAGGCTATCCTAATTATGACATGACAGTCAACAAGTGTGATCCTTTCCTTTGGAACCAACTGGAGCAGAGATTAAGAGCCTAAATCTATCCTACCCCGAGCTTAATTGAAAATTAAGTCGAGCTAAGAGATCCTAAGGGAACATGTGAAAGCAAGCTAATAAGTGATTAAGATATATACACCAACTTCAAGATGGAATAGCAAGAGGAAACGAGACTAAATCAAGATAGGAATCGAAATCATAAAATCGAACAAAAGGAGCCGAAATTCTATGCTGAGGAATCAAGCTTCAAGTCACCAAGTTAAAGGTCTAATAAATTAGTAGGAATTAATTAATAAATGTCTAAGTAATTAAATTAATTCACGAAAATAATTAGGAAAATGTTTTTGAGTTTTTTTTAGTTTAGTTGAAAACAAATAAGTTAATTAATCTAAAAAAAACTATAATTAAAAATATTTATATAAACCAAATTAAAATACTCAAATTAACTAATTAAGAAAATGAATCTATATTTATTATTAAGAACTCTAAACTTAATAAGATAAATAAAAAATCCACTTAAAAAAACAATTAATAAAAATTATTAATTAATTAACAAGAAATTTAACAAAGTGTCTAACAAGATTATTAACAAACAAATTAACTAGACAATTAACAATATTAAAAAAACAAACAAATGACCAAAACTAAACACATTCAAAATAAAGGCAAAATAGGGGATGAGTTACTTGGATATCAGATGGGCTAGTGAAAAAATTAGTAGGGTCAAAGCCCAACATGGTGCTTCACGTTGGGGAGAAATGGGTCATGCCTGGCCCACGATCCGATTGCCCGTGAATATTCTAGTTGGATTTAGAACCATCAAGAGATGGAAACCAAGAATAAAGCTGCCACTCATCAGAACACGTGCAAAAGAAAGAAAAAAAACTGAGATAAGAAACGTTCATGACAAAGGCCGTAAATCCGATCCTCTCCTCCTCTGGTGTTCAAATCGCGGTGGATCTCTACCGTCATGTTTCCTTATCATGCTTCAACATCTACTTCAATTTATTATCTCAGTCACGCGTGTCATACCCCAAATTTTGACCACTAAGATTTACCATCATTGTGCAAATCATCTTCACAATATGGATGAACCATTAGTCTCCCCAAAGATGGGTGAGCCTTCACTACAATCAGAATTAGGGTTTCAAGCCCTCTCTGAGCTTTAGACAAAGGACCAATCAAGGAATGACATGATCTTCAACTTGTCTAAACCTCTCAAACATCCCCAATGGATCAAGAGTACTCCCACCTCAAGGACTAAGCACAAGGCTGCAACAGTCCCAGTGGATCAATCCTCAAGATCGCCAGTGTCACCAAATTAGGGGTTTGGTCGACCAGGGCCTCCAGATGGGAATTTTCCTCTGGGAATGATCCAATGCTTCAAAGCATAACCTAATATACCCCATGGAACCTCATGGACACAATCATCAAGTCAATTTAGCATCAGGGGATGCATTCACCAAAAATCAGGAATTAGGGTTTCTTGACCTAATTCACCCCTAAGTTGACTTTTGGGGCAAAACATGAGCCAAGGCCTCAAAGGAGGATTTGAGGGTCTCTAATAAACTACATTGATCCATTTGCAACAATGGATTGAGCCAAGAAGCTTGAGCAACAAGTTTCAAGTTCATCAGAACCACAATTAGGGTTTCGCGAGAAAAGCCAACTGTGCCTTTGACTTTTGACCAAGACATGCTCCCAAACCTTGGAACATAATTTAATACACAATATAACACCTATGAAATTAATCCATCAAGTTTGATTTAGGTCAAGGACTTGATTTCATAGAGGATCGCACAGTTTGGAATTCATCTGATAAAAAGTCAATTGTGCACAAAAGTCAAACTTTGACTTTTTGAGATTTTTCACAATTATGGTTCCTTACCCCTAAAATGATGTTAATGTGTGATTGGAATCATCATTCATCAAGAAAAATTAAGAAAAGTAGGATAACTTGTAAAAGGGGTAACCATAAAAACTTAGAAATTTTTCTAAGTTATGGAACAAAGTGGCTAGGGTACCAACTTTGGAGGATCATAACTCCTAAACCACAGGGCCATTTTCCCCATTCAAAGCTGGATTTGTAGCTCTCATGACCCTCTACAAAAGCTTCAACTACAACTCATTCCAATTCCTCATGAATTTTAAGTTATGGAATGATCAAAATCACAAAAAGTGAAAATGTCACTTTTTTCCAACACTTAGTGAAATTTTCACTAAGTCAGAATCTGTCTTACTTTTTTCAAAATGTAAGGGCATTTTTCACTTGAATCCAAAAAGTATCAAAACCAATTATGATCCAACAGTTGTTGTATCATACGAGGGCTTTCCAAAATGACGAAGAACTTCACCAAACTCAACTTGAGCCATGAGATATGACAATGGCAATATGCCTTGCTGAAAATTGTCAAAGCAAGGCAGATTTATGCATTTTGCTCGATTTGCCAAATTTTTGCAAATGACAAACACACTTATCCATCCGAACACCTCAAGGCGAGATCAAGGAGGAACCAACTCTGATCCCAAGCCTCCCAAGTCCTTGGAACTAAAAATAGCATGCCAAACCTAGAAATCCCTAAAGAGGGGACAAGACTCCAATTTTGTTTTGGAGCATTCAATGGATGCACCAAGGTGGTGGCATGGACTGAGCCATTTCCAACTGAATTCAGTCAAGACTTATCCAAGACCAAGGGAACCAGCAGCCTGTGCCCTAACCTCTAGTCAATGGCTAGAGGAGACTTGGATTCTCATTGATCAACATTGGCCAAACCTATGCAGCAGTTGCCATTCACTATTCCTTGCAAAACAAACTTACTCTACTATAAATAAAGCTCATTTGTGATCAGTTTGAGTACACCAAAGCCATCAAACAGATGCTTTCCTCAAAATCTCCTTCTTCACTCCAAAATTGCCTTCCAAAGCAAGTCACTATCGGGTTTTGAGTTTGAGAGCTATTCCAACCAAACCAATCACACACACACCTCATAAACATCATATAGAGGTGATCCACACACTCACATAACATCTGGAACACCAGATTCTCAAAATCATCAGCCATCTGCACAAGCCTTTGACAGATTTGCAGTTGAGGTGCCAAATCAAATTTCAGCTCAATTCAATCCACTCCAAGCACCCAGACACACTCCATAGCACCTAGGGAAGTTGTTCATATCCTTGGAACCAAGTTGTAATACCTCTAACATAAAACACGATCACTAGCTGCAAGAGGTAAGCATGAGCTCTTCTAACTCTATGAACCATGCATTTTTTGCTGCACAATAATTTGGCCATATGTTCCTAATCATGCATAGAGTGTTTACCCTCAATCAATTGTTTTGTATGAATCGTGTATGGAATTTCTGAGCCTTCATGCAAGTTTTAGGGTTCTTGAGGTTTCTCTTTGATTTCTTGTTCCATGCTTAAAATAAATGAAATTAAAGACCATAGACATGATCGTGAGGTGAAAACGAGTAGATTGATATGTAGATTGCATGTTATAATCGAGTATTAAGTGAGATTGGATAGAAAACGCAAATCTGCAGAAACAGAGGGTGGCGCATGTTCTTGGCGCCCTTTTTGAAAATTCAAATATTTGAATTTTGTGATTTTATTTAATTGATTCTAAAATTAATTTCTCTCTGAATTTTAATGATTTTGAGTTGATTCTTTTTTTTAATAATTCACAAAAATGTTAAAATATTTTATTTTCCCAAAAAATCCCAAAAATATTATTTATTTCATATACTTGATATTTTTGTAAAGAATTAATATTTTAATTGTTTTTTGACATTTAAAATATTTTCTCCCTCTTGATTCTTCAAATTTTAGTGATTTCTAATCATTTTATGGATAGAAACATAATTTTTGAAACATTAATCCAAGATCACAATTTGTTTCCACACATGTTTAACAATTTTGATCATTTTGATTGAATTTTTATTCAATTAAAATACATTTTGAAAACAAATTAGGGTTTTTGATTAATTCAACCCTCATCAAACTTTTTCAAACACTTTGGGCCTCTATTAGAGTGTAAGACCCATCCCCTTTGTAAATACACCACTTTTTGGGCCTCATCCATTGTATAAGTCCCACTGTATTTTCAAAAACAACGGCGCGATCGTCGCTTTTTTTAACAAAATCATCTGGGTCTCTCCTTGAGCTGTAAGCCCCACCACTTGTACAAAAATAAATCATTGGGCCTCTAATAGAGTGTAAGACCCAAACCCCTTTTTTTTAACCAAAACGTTTTGGGCCTCAATGCATTGTATAAGACCCAGTATGTTAAAGAAATCTCGGCGCGATCGCCAATTCAAAAAACAAATCATCTGGGCCTACCCTCGTGTTATAAGCCCCATTACTTTTCTTTAAACACCTTTGGGCCTCTTGAGAGAGTGTAAGACCCATCCCATTGTACAGAAAACCTTTTTGGGCCTCAGTCACTTGTATAAGTCCCTGTACAAAACAACCATGCAATCACTGATAAATCCTTGGGCCTCTCCTTGAGCTGTAAGCCCCAACAACCTTTTCAACGCACTTTCTCCTTTGATTTTGAATATAATATTGTTATCAAAGCTTTCTTTGTTGAACAAACTAACCAAACAGCATGGAAGCTCTACAACTGAGTAAGTGTTTACTCGCTTTCTTTATCCGCTTTCATATATATAACTGTATTGTGGGGCTGCTCATTGTAAGTCTTCTTTCACAAACTTTTATATACTTGTCAAATATCAACTGTGTAATACTAGTATAGTTATTTAGAGTTTTCCCCGGCAACTACGTCTAGCGCTAGGTAAAGCCCTGTTGGTCACTCCTCTTGGGGTTAAACAATATGGAGACGTGAAAGGCAGCATTCTTAGTGAACCCTTTCTCAAACTGTCACCCTTAGACATTGTAAAAGAAACTCTAACTCCCCAGAGATGATATTTTCTCCGTGAATGGCATCTCTTGAGTTTCTTCCAAATTCTCGAACTTTCCTGGCTTGATCTATTCTCGGTGAATAGCATGTCTTGAACTTCTCGGGGTTTGGGGACCCACAGGCTTCTTAAAAGCATCCTCGCCTCCTCTTGGGCATTGTACAAGGACCCTTCGGCTTCTTAAAAGCTCTCATGCCTTCTCTTGGGCTTAGTACAAGGACCCAGAGACCTCTACAGGTATAGGAACAGAACCTAGTCATCAATTTGCTAGAGCTGTCTTTCTGAGTCAACTGTCAGACCTGTTAATGGGTTGACCTTCATCCCTTAACATACCAGCCTTCTCTTGGGCATTATACAAAGATCATTCACTATCCGAGAATCAATTTCTCCAAAACACCAGTAGACACGGACAGTCTCAATACCCTTTGGATTCCCCGTTTCCTTAAAGAATAGGAAATAACCCTGATCCTCTGATCAGTGCCAACGCACAACAATACCTTTAATCGTTCCCTTTATAAGAACTGATTTTCTCTTTTATCCAATATACTGGACCTGTCAATAAACTGAAATAGTCACCAGCACTTTTAGCCTCCATCCCGTGCTTCGTACGAGATAAAAATCACTCTCTTGTTGAGTATAAAAGACTCTCTTGTTGAGTCAACCCACTTTTAGCCTCCATCTCGGGCTTCGTACAAGATAAAAATCACTCTCTTGTTGAGTATAAAAGACTCTCTTGTTGAGTCAACCCAATTTTAGCCTTCACCTCAGGCTTCGTACGAGATAAAAATCACTCTCATGTTGAGTATCAAAGACTCTCTTGTTGAGTCAATCCCTTTTAACCTCCACCTCGGGCTTCGTACGAGATACCAAATCACTCTCTTGTTGAGTATAAAAGACTCTCTTGTTGAGTCACTTCCCTCTCAGCCTCCATCTCGGGCTTCGTACGAGATACAAAATCACTCTCTTGTTGAGTATAAAAGACCCTCATGTGGAGTCAAAACCTTTTAAGCCTCCATCTTGGGCTTCGTACAAGACATATATAAAATCACTCTCTTATTGAGTCAGTCTCTGGTTAGTACTCTCTTGTTGAGTCAACCCCTTTTAGCCTCTCTCTCAGGCTTCATACGAGACACCTAAAAGCACCCTCTTGTTGGGTCAATAGCCTCCTCTTAGGCTTTGTATAAGAAAACCCTGGTTGAGCCAATCAACCTTTTAGCATCAAAATATGTGCTTTGCTCACAGTATACAAACATCAACAACTCCTTTTCCTTCATCTAAATTGTTGTAAGCGGCAAGCCTCTGGATTATTTACATCCGCGCCACTGTCCCTCTTTTAGCATGAGAAAATCCTAAGGAAAGATGACATTGCTCTAAACTGAGTTAAAGTCTTCTCCTTCAGGTTTAAAATCCCATATAAAGGAAATTATGGCATTGCTGAATTCACATATCCCAGTAAAAGTAATTCTCCTTTATAACCAGTCACCCAACAGTTGTGACAAACAGACAAATATCCCCTTTTAGAGATGACAAATTCTCTCTAAAGTCAAACCCCTTTAGCTTCACATCTTGGGCTTCGAACAAGATACAAATAGACCCTTCAGCTTCACATCTTGGGCTTTGAACAAGATACAAACCACATTTAGCTTCACGTCTTGGGCTTTGAACAAGACACCAAAACAACCTTTTTTTTCATCCCATAGAATAGGAGGAACTACGATCGCTCTGATTTCCCTGTTTCGTTAAACGGGAATACGTAGGCATAAGATTGGAAAAATCTTAGCGAGCATACTAATCAAAAACCCAAAATCCCGTACCTTCATACATCAATCGAAAAGCATCAGTTCTAACATCTTACCAATAGCCTAGACACTGTTTTTAAGCAAATAACCCTAAGGGATTACCCCCTCTATTTTGATAGCATCTGTAAACCAACAGTTTTGACTGTTTAACCTCAGTTTGCAAGCAGGGTTAATTGGAGACATCTATTTCCCTTCCTTAATTAGCTCAATAGGATAAAAAATGAATCGAACTGTAGTACCAAAGCGATAGTGACTCGAAACCACAAAAATCGCGCTACAGAAAAATGGCGACCACAGTGGGAGGCATTCTTTCTTGCCTTTTCAAGGGATTAAACCCTAAATTCATGTCACAAAAATGACAACTCTGCTGGGGAGTCATTGTCTATATAGGATCATAAGACTAGAGGTCTATGATGATTAATACAAATATATATACTGCTTTTCCTAATTGATATCTGTGTTTATTTTTCTGCTAATGGGAATGCGTGTGATGCCACATGTGGAAAGATTGAGTATACACCTAAGATAGGTGATGGCAATACGGGTAATCTTACTGGGAGTGAATTCCAGTTAAGAGTCTCCCGATCGACCATCAAACTCCGTGGAGACTCCCTTTGCAGATACATTTCCTATACGACTTCGGTTGTTGAAAGTAGTGTGGTCGACTATCGAAAATAGTTGTCATGCGATACTACCCTCATCTGAGATCACTCTAGGATACATCAGCTCGCTGGCGATCCGCTTGCTGTTGTTATCCTAGAGGGGTCAATGATTTTGCGGACAGGTACAAAAAATCACCAGTATAAACCTTTGGGGGGGGAGGGGGGTAGAGCCTTGACTTTATGACACCGACCCTTTGACCCCATGTTTTTTCTATGTTTTTGTGTGTTGCATTCATGCATTAATTTAAAAAACATTAAAACAAAGAAAATCTTCTCTTCTAGTCTCTCTTTTTCAAATTAAACTAAGACAAGATTGCAAATGTCAGAGAAAGGAGATTACGCTAATGGATTTCGGTAGAAGGAAAACTCATAAGTACACCTTCAAGGTTCCAAAGTTAGAGGATTTAAGAGGTTTGGCGAGAATGATCACCAACCACGAGGCTTTCAGAGCCAAGTATGGAGGACTGTTGTCCTTGTTAAGGGTCCACGTAATTGAAGGAATCCTGTCCACACTAATCCAGTTCTACGATCCGGTCTATCACTGTTTCACATTCCCGGATTATCAGCTTGCACCAACGCTAGAGGAGTATTCTCACCTGACTGATTTACATATTATTGATCAAGCTCCCTTTACTGGACTGGAAGAAATTCCAAAGGGTCAGACCATTGCAAGAGCAATTTATTTGGACGAGTCAGAAGTCAGGACTCACATGACCACTAAGGGTGGAATCCAGGGTTTGCCAGCCCAGTTCTTGATAAAGAAAGCCCTATACTTTGCTATTATAGGGAACGTGGCCGCTTTCGAGAGCATCTTTGTTTTTCTTACCTACGGGTTATTTTTGTTTTCCAATATCAATAACTTTGTAGATATCAATGCCATTAAGATTTTCCTGATTAGAAACCCCGTACCGACCTTACTCGCAGATGAGTATCATTCGGTACATTTAAAGAATTTATACAGCGGAGGAATGATCGTGTGCTGTGTACCCTTGCTTTATAAATGGTTCACTTCCCACTTACCCAAGTCTGCTGCATTTTGGGATCAAAAGAATACTTTACGTTGGTCGCAGAGAATCATGTCTCTTACCAACTCTGACATCGATTGGTACAATCGAATCTATGACAGTATCAGGATCATTGATCGTTGTGTAAATTTCCCAAATGTACCCCTTATAGGAACTAAGGGAGGAATCAATTATCATCCAATTTTAGTTCGTCGTCAATTTGGATACCCGATGAGGCATGTCCCGCGTAATGCTCATCTGGAAGGTCTTTTCTTCAAGGAAGGAGAAAATGACAGGGCACTAAAGACGGAAATAGTGCACGCTTGGAAACAAGTTCATAGGAAAGGACGAGAGTCTCTAGGAAAACCAGACTGTGTCTCGATAGAGCCTTATCTCCACTGGGTACAAACTAGAGCTCTCAAGCTGAGGATGCCTTACCCTCGTCAGGAAGTTCTTCCATTAAGGGACTCTGCCCTTTATTTCATGTCTGAGACGGAAAAACTTCAGGTTACTCTCAGCAAAGTTCAGCAGGAGAAGAGATCTTGGAGGAACAAGTACCGTATTCTCAATGTGGAATGTAACGAAATTCAGCAGCTATTAAGAGAAAAGGATGCTCTTATTGAGATTTTAGAGCAACATGCTGTAGAAAATCAGGATAACCAAAGGAATTTGCTCGCTCCTTTCACTTGGCAAAGGAATGACAGCCCGACAAAGGCCCAAGAGCCCCGGTCAAAGAAAAAGAAAGTACCTGAACCAGCACCTGAGCTCTCTTCAGAGAGGACTCAGGATCCATTAGTTTAGATTTCCTTTTTCAGCACTTTGTAATCTACTGTATTTCCATTTTCGCAATCCTTTGAATTTAATAAAATGGGGTTTCCCCACTGTTTGATATTTGCAATCCAATTGTCGAAGTTTACTTTGAATAAACAAAAATAATTAATAATCATTGCATTCATCATTCTCATAAACGCATTCTTCTTACCTATGAATCTCACGTTTGCGTCTCGATTTCTAGAGTCAAACTGTCTCATTCGTACAATACTCGGGCCAATCGTCAGAAAAAGATGGATGATCTCGAGGAAGAGAACAGAGAGTTGAGAGAAGAGATCGACACTCTGAAAGAGGATCAGAGAAAGATTCATAACGACATGCAAGCTCTAGCAGAAGCTCAGATGCAACAACATAGGACTGTGATCTCGGAGATCACATCTACGCCCATAGTGGAGAAGTATGATCCTAGGTACAAAATGCCAAAAGATCGTCCCTGGGGCATGCCTATTAACTATATCCCTGAAGGATATGTTCCGTCGATCGCTGAGGATCAGGGAACCACAACAGGAACCACTGGGCCTGCAGGTTACAAACTTCGGGAAAACGAAGATGCCAGGGGCATGACAGCAACTCCTGAAGGTTACAAACTTCGAGAGACACCAAGAGTCTCGGCCATAATGACTATACCACCACCTGTGGTACACACTATCCCGGAAGGACAGATTCCACAGATACCTTCTTGTGGAAATGACGGCATGATCGACAGAATGAATGAGTTCCAGGAACAATTCTTGGAGATGCAGAAAGAACTGCAGCCCCTTCGCGGTCAGGATCTATTTGGAAAGGACGCCGCGGACCTCTGCTTGGTCCCCAATGTGAAAGTTCCGCACAAGTTCCAGGTACCCGACTTTGAAAAGTACAAGGGTAACTCTTGCCCTCAGAGCCATTTGGTGATGTACGCTCGGCGAATGTTAGCTCAGACAAAGAACTAGCAGCTACTGATTCACTACTTTTAGGATAGTTTAACCGGTGCCGCATTAAAATGGTACATGGGTTTAAACCGCACTACGATCGACACGTTCAGAGATCTTGGCGCTGCTTTCGTTCAACAATATACATACAATTTGGACATGGTACCGGCCAGAGATCAACTCAGATCAATGTCATAAAAGGACAGGGAAACCTTTATGGAGTACGCTCGGAGATGGCGTGAAATTGCCCCTCAGATTTCACCACCTCTTGAGGAAAAAGAGATGACAAAGATCTTCTTAAAGACCTTAAGTTCATTTTACTACGACCAAATGGTCGCTAGTGCGCCCAGTGACTTCACCGAGATGGTGGGCATGGGAGTTCGTCTTGAGGAAGCCGTCCGAGAAGGACGTTTAGTAAAAAACGCTGGATCATCAAGTAGTACGAAACAATACGGTAGTGCTCTCCATAAGAAAAAAGAGCAGGATATTGGGAATATCTCTCTCGGAAAGCAAAGGCGACGTTATCAACCAGTAGCAGCTGTAACTCCTGCTATCAATCCCACGCCTATTCCTACGTATCAACCTCAGGTTGCTCAGAGCCAACCTAATCAACAACAACTCCAGCAAAGGACACAACAGCCTCTTCAGCAGGCTCGTCCTCCATACAACAACAACCGTACAACGCGATCACTAGGGTTCGAATCTATACCGATGTTGTACGCGGAACTATTTCCCTTATTGCTGGTCAAGGGGCATGTCTAAACCAAGTCTCCTCTTACAGTACCAGAAAATCTACCTTTTTCGTTTAAAGCGGATCAGACTTGTCCTTACCATCAAGGAGGACCAGGGCATAACATAGAAAACTATCTCAGTTTCAAATCCGACGTGCAAAAGCTTGTTAGGAACGGGGTCTTATCTTTCAAAGATACGAATCCGAATGTTCTCACAAACCCGCTGCCTCAACACGAGAAAGCTACAGTCAATTTGATAGAGGGAGAGTCTAAAAACATCTATCAAATTCATGATGTACTCTTATTAAGGGCCAACTTGGTCAAGATGCATTGTAGATAGAGCGGATATGGCCATGTGCCACCTCATAACTATAACCAGTGTGATATCTGCTCTAAGAACAATCAGGGATGTTCTGTGGTGCAATCAACTCTATAGGAACAATTGGATCTCGGATGGATCCAAAAGCATCGAGTTCGTGGAGTCAACATGACCTATACGAATTCCAACATCATTCAGAACCACGACATCTGTGCAATGAATGTCAACTTGGTGGCGATGCACTCAAGGCAAAGCCAGTATCATAATCTACCGCGGCACGATTATAATTCCTGTCTGACTTGTTCGGTAAACAAACAGGGATGCTCTTTTATACAAGAGGCCCTCCAGCGTCAGATGGATCTTGGATGGATTCAGGACTACCATGATAGAAGTCCTTATCAGATCAACATGATTCAAATCTTTGATATTCGTCTGATGAACACCAGCTTGGTGGAATTACACGCCAAGCAGGTTCAACTCGGTTTTCTCACTTCGCATAATTATCAGAACTGTAAAGGATGTTGTGAGAGTAACCAAGGATGCGCTCTCGTTCAAAGAACTTTGCAACACTTGTTAAACCACTGGTGGCTTCCAATCTATCTGGATGAAGACACGTAACAAATTAGTGTGCTTAATAGAAACCCTACTCGGCGTCAAAGTTAGGATGTTTGATCTATGGAAACAAACCTGGTAAGGTTGCACTGCATTCAAAGCGGACGTGGCCAGGTGCCACCACACAACTATGAACACTGTAGAGTCTGCTCGGAGAATAACCAAGGATGCTACCTTGTGCGGGCAGCCCTTCAAGGTCAGTTGGATCGTAAAGAGATTCACCTGTGTCCGAGTCCTGAGCCAATCAACTGGACGCCTAACTACTTCGCTGATCAAATCAGAGACGTTGTCATAATCTCTGATCATCAACAGAACAAGGATGTTTGTACCATCATCCCTCTACTGGACGAATCAAAGGTTCTTAGCCAGGAACTGATTGAAGTTACTTACGACAGTCAAAAAAATCAGAAGGCTCCTGTAGTTATCTATCTACCAGGACCATTACCGTATGAAACAGCTAAGGCGATCCCTTACAAATACGGTGCATCAATAATTGAGAATGGAAAGGAAATTCCATTACCCTCTGTCGTGAATATTGCAGACATCAGTCGAGTAACACGGAGCGGTCGAATCTTCAACCGAGGGGTTGGAGAACCTAACAGAGAAAAGGAACTTCAGACAGAAGCTCCCAATCCACCAGTCGGTCAGTCCAGTGATCCCGACCTTTCAAAGAACAATGATGAGATGTTGAAGCTCATCCAAAGGAGTGAATACAATATCGTTGATCAACTGTTGCAAACTCCTTCAAAGATCTCAGTGCTATCACTTTTACTCAGTTCTGAAGCCCACAGAGAGGCTCTACAGAAAGTCTTAGAGCAGGCCTTTGTGGAACAGGATGTGTCAATACGACAGTTCGATAGCATCATCTCTAACATCACTTCCTGCAACAACTTAGGATTCAGTGATGAGGACTTGCCAGAGGGGGGAAAAGTCACAACATGGCACTCAATATCACAGTTAACTGCCAGGACGATGCTTTACCCAGCGTAATGGTAGACATGGGATCGACCATCAACGTTATGCCAAAGTCTACTTTAATGCAACTATCATTCAAAGGGTCCCTAATGAGGGGCAGTGAGGTCATCGTCAAAGCATTTGACGAGTCTTGGAAAGCAGTTATCGGCGAAGTCGACCTTCCTATAACTATCGATCCTCACGCTTTCCTAATCACTTTCTAGGTCATGGACGTCCGGGCAGCGTACAACTATTTATTAGGAAGACCTTGGATACACCAGGCTGGGGCAATAACTTCGACACTGCACCAGAAACTGAAGTTCATCAAGAACGATCAACTCGTCATGGTCTGTGGAGAAAAATCCTTGCTCATGAGTAACTTGTCATTATCTACTTGTATAGAACCCGAGGAGGTTGTTGGGACTCAATTCCAAGCACTTTCAGTGAGCAGTAAGAATCAATCAGAGAAAGGAACCTCGATTTCCTCATACAGAGATGCTCTCGAAGTGATCAAGAATAACAATACAAAAGGATGGGGACAACTTGTCATTCCTACTGATAACAAAACAAAGAAGGGTCTTGGTTTTTCTACAACCTGCACCCAGACAACTACTAACGATGAAAGTCTTCATCCCATTCAGGACTTCTTCCACAGTGGAGGTTTCCTTCACCTAGTGCCTCAAATAGTCCATACCATCAACGAGGGAGATCCCTCTGATATGGATGAGGATTGGAAGTCCTATCTTAACGAGGACTGTTATATGTCTCAAGAAGAGGTGCCTACGCCATTTTGCTATCCCGCACAGAGTCTGAGATTTATACCAAGGTCAGATGTCGAAATGATATACGGAGATTGTGATCCAGAAGGATGCCGTGCTCCACCAAATTCATTAGAGGAAGACACTCTGATGAAAGACAACTTTGACCATGACTATTATGGCCCAATGGATGGCCTGCCTATCTGGCAGCCGTACACAGGAGACTTGGGGCAAGAAAATCAGTCGAACGATGAAAATCAGCTGAGTGTCATTGAAAAGAATACCTTCATCCCACCATGTCATGGGATCAACACTCAGGGTATTCAGAACCTATCCAGCACGAAGATGAATTCACAAAGTTCGCCGGACTAGAATTCATCAACTATGCTTTTCCTGAGATCAACGTCATCGAGAGAGATGACTCCTCCAATTCTAAAGAAGTGTCAGACACCTTAGGGCAACCAAGTGGAAAATTTGACTTCATGGTCAAATACACCGCTCCTGAAAGCTCTCGTATCAGGTTTGAAGATATCCAGCCAACTCGATAGGGAGATATACCTGAGATCACAAATACTATACAAAATACAACGAAAGAATCCTCCTACAAAAACTCTACCTGGGAGACAGATTCCAATGATCCTGCTCCGCCAGAAATCAGCGTCATTTCTGAAGACAAATCAAGGAAGGTATCGGACTTTGTGATTCACCGAGGAGTTTGCCGCCAATGGGTTGCTGTCAATGGTCCGAAGATTGTTCATAAGTCAAAGTAATTGTCGTCTTTAACCTTTCACCCTGCCCAGGTGAAACGGATGTTTTGATAGGGCTCACTTTCTGTAAATATCCCTCTTCGCTTTGCCCAAAGCGTCAGAGTTTTGTTTTATAGGGCTGTAGTTTCGAGAGACGACTTGTTCATAAATAAAATAACGTCGTTCTGTAATCTCCGCATTAATTGCTGTTTTCTCTTTTCGCTTTTCTCAGAAAATGGTAATCCTAAAAAACAATTCAAAATAAATAAGCAGTTTTTCAAAAAAAATACACTGCACACACTTGCATTTTCTCTATCTCTTCTAAACACAAATCATCACGTCATGCAGATTACTTGTTTTAAACCACATTGAAAAATACGATCCAATGCCTTCTCCCAACTTTGAGTTCCCGGTATTTGGGGCTGAAGAAGAAGTTGACAACGAAATTCCATAAGAGATCTCCCGATTACTCCGACAAGAGGAAAGGTCCATTGAACCTCACAAAGAGTCGTTGGAAACAATCAACGTGGGTTCGGAAAAAGAAAGAAAAGAAATCAGGATTGGGGCACTGCTCAGTCCAACTGCCAAAGAGAGTTTGACAAAGCTTCTCAGAGAATTTCCCGATGTGTTTGCTTGGTCCTACCAGGACATGCCAGGGTTGGATACCAGCATCGTGGAACATCATTTACCATTGAAATCGGAATGTCCGCCAGTAAAATAGAGGTTGAGACAGACTCACCTGGACATGGCCGTCAAAATCGAAAAGGAGGTACAAAAGCAGATTGACACGGGTTTCCTCGCCACGTCAGAATATCCTCAATGGTTAGCCAATATCGTACCCGTTCCAAAAAAGGACGGAAAAGTCAGAATGTGTGTCGATTACAGAGATCTAAACAAGGCTAGTCCAAAGTACGACTTTCCTTTACCACACATTGACATGCTGGTTGATAGTACAGCAAAGTTCAAAGTTTTCTCCTTCATGGATGGATTCTCGGGCTATAATCAAATCAAAATGGCGCCGAAAGACATGGATAAAACTTCGTTCATTACCCCATGGGGTACCTTTTGTTACAAGGTAATTCCGTTTGGTTTGAAGAACGCCGGGGCAACCTATCAAAGGGCCATGACTACTCTGTTTCATGACATGATACACAAGGAAATCGAGGTATATGTGGATGATATGATTGCCAAATCTAGAACAAAGGAGGAGCATGTGACCCACCTGTCAAAACTATTTGAGCGGTTGAGAAAGTACAAACTCCGCTTGAATCCCAACAAATGCACCTTCGGTGTCCGTTCAGGGAAACTTTTAGGGTTCATCGTCAGCCAAAAAGGAATTGAGGTTGATCCTGACAAGGTCAAGGCCATTCAAGAAATGCCTTCTCCGTGAACTGAAAAACAAGTCAGGGGATTCCTAGGACGTTTGAACTACATTTCCAGATTTATATTCCTCATGACCGCGACATGCGCGCCAATTTTAAAATTACTCAAAAAGAATCAGGACTGCGTTAGGACAGAAGACTGCCAAACCGCCTTCAACAGTATTAAGGAATACCTGTTGAACCCACCGATTCTATCACCTCCAGTGGAAGGAAGACCACTGATCATCTACCTCACAATCTTGGAAGACTCAATGGGTTGTGTGCTTGGTCAACAAGACGAAACAAAAAGAAAAGAGTCTACCATCTACTATTTGAGCAAGAAGTTTACGGACTGTGAAACTCGGTATACTATGCTCGAGAAAACTTGTTGTGCTTTGGCTTGGGCAGCCAAACGTCTTTTCCAGTACATGATTCGTCACACTACTTGGTTGATCTCAGAAATGGATCCAATCAAGTATATCTTTGAAAAACCTGCTCTCACGGGAAGAATTGCCCGTTGGTAGATGTTGTTATCAGAATACGACATCGAGTACCACGCTCAGAAAGCCGTTAAAAGGAGTATTTTAGCCGATCATTTGGCTCATCAACCGATTGACAATCAGGAATCAATCGGGTTTAACTTCCCATACGACGATGTCATGTATTTGAAAATGAAAGATTGCGATGAACCGCTACCCAGTGAAGGGCCAGAACCAGGTTCCCAATGGGGAATAATCTTTGACGGAGTTGTCTATCATTACGGAAACAGAATTGGGGCAATCATCATAACACCTCAGGGTACCCACATTCCTTTCACTGCTAGACTTACATTCAAGTGCACAAACAACGAGGCCGAATACGAAGCTTGTATTATGGGTCTCGAAGAAGCGATTGATTTGAGGATCAAGAACTTGGATGTATATGGTGACTCAGCTTTGGTCGTCAATCAGATCAAAGGAGATTGGAACACATACCAATCCGGATTGATTCCTTACAAAGACTATGCGAGAAGGTTGTTACCATTCTTCAACAGAATTGAGTTTCATCATATCCCTCGTGAAGAGAATCACCTGGCTGATGCCTTAGACACGCTCTCTTCCATGATTAGTGTAGGTCAATGGACCGACTTACCTAAGATCGACATAAATGCGCCTTGAACGGCCCGCTTACATCTTCGCGATCGAAGCAGACATAGACGACAAACCTTGGTATCACGATATCAAATGCTTCCTTCAAAAACAAGAGTACCCACCTGGGGCACTAAGAAAAGACAGAAAAACCCTCAGAAGGCTAGCAGGCAGCTTCTTCCTAAGCGGTGATACACTCTATAAGAGGAAATTTGACATGGTCTTGCTCCGATGTGTAGACAGACCAGAAGCAAACACGCTGATGAAAGAAATTCATGGAGGATCCTTTGGCACTCATGCCAACGGACACACAATGGCGAGAAAAATTCTAAGAGCAGGGTACTATTGGTTGACAATGGAATCTAACTGCTACAAGTACATGAGGAAGTGTCACAAGTGTCAGATATAATCAGACAAAATCCATGTACCGCCAACACATCTCAAAGTTCTTTCTTCCCCGTGGCCTTTTTCCATACGGGGAATCGACATGATTGGCATGATTGAACCCAAAGCTTCGAATGGACATCGGTTCATCCTGGTAGCCATTGACTACTTCACCAAGTGGGTCGAAGCAGCGTCATACGCCAATGTAACCCGACAAGTGGTAGCCCGATTTATCAAAAACAATATCATATGCAGTTATGGTGTTCCGAGCCAGATCATTATTGACAATAGATCTAACTTGAACAATAAGATGATGAAAGAGTTGTGCGCTGAGTTCAAGATCGAACACCATAACTCATCTCCCTACCGACCCAAGATGAACGGAGCGGTAGAAGCGGCTAACAAGAACATCAAGAAGATCGTTCAAAAGATGGTTGTAACCTACAAAGACTGGCACGAAATGCTACCTTTTGCTCTTCACGATTATCGTACATCTGTCCGTACTTCAACAGGGGCAACCCCTTTCTCTCTGGTATATGGCATGGAGGCAGTGCTCCCCATCGAAGTAGAGATCCCATCGATCCGGGTATTGATGGAAGCTAAGTTGACAGAAGCTGAATGGTGCCAAAGTCGGCACGACGAACTAAATCTGATCTAGGAAAAACGAATAAAGGCACTATGCCATGGTCAGTTGTATCAACAGAGAATGAAGAAGGCGTTTGACAAAAAGGCTCGACCTCGCATCTTCAGGAAAGGAGACCTTGTGCTAAAAAAGATACAATCATTTCTCACTGATTCCCGGGGCAAATGGACTCCGAATTATGACGGCCCCTATGTGGTCAAGAAAGCTTTCTCAGGCGGTGCCTTGAGACTTGCAACCATGGAAGGAGAGGAATTTTCCTACCCCACAAATATTGACGTAGTCAAGAAATACTTCGCCTAAAAAAATGTGCTCGGTGGATTGAAAACCTGAAAGGGCGGTCCAGGAAAAAATTAGAGACATAATCAAAAAAATCATCCCGGTGGATTAGAAATTTCAAAGTACAATCCAGGAAAAAGTTAGGGATAATGGCAAGTAACTACGTCCAACAGGGGCAAATTCCCTAGTAGCAGTCCTGCCATCCATCAGAAAACTCCATTTAAGGTCATCTTCGACAGAAGCTCAGGATGTCCCGAATTCAAAGTTGGTAGAAAGATAGTGGTCGTTATGTTTCAATGTAGCCCTTTTCCCTTAAATTACCATTTTCAAACTTTGTAAATACTCTATGGAATCATGCGTTTGGCCGATTTCCATCCTATCAATAAAATTTGTGCCCTTGTGCTTTTGTTTGCAAGTCTTATTTGTTTTAGCTTTACAGAATGACATTTTAACATGATCAACGATTCTTGAAATAAAACAAAAGTGAATTTACTTGTAAAATTTTTCCACTTTTAAAATAAAGATGGCAATTTGTTTCGACTGTTGAACATCAAAAGAACATCGAACGCTTCTCTAGAAGTAAGTGAACTTCAAAGTGCAGAATCAAAGTACTCCTTCTAAACTAGTGCGCCTGAAAGAAGGATCAGTTATGTCAGATGCGAATACTCCATCTGACATCTTCGGCCGAGTTCTCATATCTTAAGCCCGACCAACAGTTGTTCCCCCACAAGGACTATTTCTCCTAAGCAAGGCAGAATTGCTATCTTGAACCAGCGATACTTTTTATCTCCCACTGTGGCCGAGTATCCAGTCGTGTTCATCTACTAGTCTATATGTCATGTCAGTTTTGTCAGCATATACATACATGCACCATGCATTATTGATTTACATTCATATTCATATTGCATCACTATCACTCTAGTCGGTCATGTCCCCTAGTGATAAAAGTCTTCACAATCGAGTTGTCGGTTCTTTCCTCGTCAGGAAATGTTGCGTCTGAACAATCTCTCTCCTCCAAATTATTTCTAGATTAGAGTTGGCTCTTGACCACTTTGATAACTTGAACCTCTGAGAAGACCATAGAAACTTTCGGCAAATGTCACTCTTCGCCATTGAAGATGATATCTTCGTTTTCCCGGATTTAGGAAAATCCCCAGAGAAAGCCTCACAACTAAAGACTTTCAGCAACACCTTGATTTTGCTCTCCAGAGATTCGATGTTAATGAAGTCATCAGCACCTCAAAATTTGATCACATCATATGGCATTTCTCAGAGAAGATCTCCGAGAAAAGTATAATGTAATATCTCCAAGCGGAAATAGTATCTCAAGAGACTCGTTTTCCCCGATAGAGTCGATAAATAGCGTCTCCAACAGAGAAGTTTATGCCCCTCTACAACTCAGACGACTGGGTTCCCCAGCAAGTCTGACATCAAAACCTTTTCCATCAAATGGCATCTCCCCAGGAAAATTCGGCGAGAAGTTTGAGGAAAACCGCTACACATAGCGTCCCTTGTCAATAAAGTTTATTGACGAAAGAAACTTAGACCAGTTCCTTGGTTAGAAACCAGGATCGAGGGGAAGTTTATATTAGAAACTTAGACCAGTTCCTTGGTAGGAAACCAGGATCGAGGGGAAGTTTATTTCAGAAACTAAGACCAGTTCCTTGGTAGGAAACCAGGATCGAGGGAAAGTTTATTTCAGAAACTGAGACCAGTTCCTTGGCTGAAGACCAGGATCGAGGGGAAGTTTTTACCTTTTCTAAGCATTATTGCTTAGCAAAAGAAGAAGGATGTGCAAACCGCCATTCATAACCACCATCAAAATTTCGGGTATTCCGATATTTAATCCTCTTGCACCCCGAATGCCCGAATACCTTCGCCATTCACACCTTCGGGTCCAAGAAGATTAAATAGGGGCATCTGTCATACCCCAAAATTTGACCACTAAGATTTCCCATCATTTTGCAAATCATCATGACAATACGGATGAACCATTAGTCTCCCCAAAGATGGGCCAGCCTTCACTACAATCAGAATTAGGGTTTCAAGACCTCCCTGAGCTTTAGACAAAGGACCAATCAAGGAATGACATGATCTTTAACTTGTCTAAACCTATCAAACATCCCCAATGGATCAAGAGGACTCCCACCTCAAGGATTAAGCATAAGACTGCAACAGTCCTAGTGGATCAAGCCTCAAGATCGCCAGTGTCACCAAATTAGGGTTTTGGTCGACCAGGGCCTCCAGATGGGAATTTTCCTCTGGGCATGAGCCAATGCTTCAAAGCATAACCTAATATACCCCATGGAACCTCATGGACCCAATCATCAAGTTAATTTAGCCTCAGGGGATGCATTCACCAAAAACCAGGAATTAGGGTTTCTTGACCTAATTCACCCCTAAGTTGACTTTTGGGACAAAACATGAGCCAAGGCCTCAAAGGAGGATTTGAGGGTCTCTAAAAAACTACATTTATCCATTTGCAACAATAGATTGAGCCAAGAAGCTTGAGCAACAAGTTTCAAGTTCATCAGAACCACAATTAGGGTTTCGCGAGAAAAGTCAACTGTGCCTTTGACTTTTGACCAACTCATGCTCCCAAACCTTGGAACATGATTTAATACACCCTATAACACCTATGAAATCAATCCATCAAGTTTTCTTTAGGTCAAGGACTTCATTTCATAGAGGATCGCACAGTTTCGAATTCATCTGATAAAAAGTCAACTGTGCACAAAAGTAAAACTTTGACTGTTTGAGATTTTTCACAATTATGGTTCCTTAACCCTAAAATGATGTTAATGTGTGATTGGAATCATCATTCATCAAGAAAAATCAAGAAAAGTGGGATAACTTGTAAAATGGGTAACCATAAAAACTTAGAAAATTTTCTAAGTTATTGAACAAAGTGGCTATGGTACCAACTTTGGAGGATCATAACTCCTAAACCACAAGGCCATTTTTCCCCATTCCAAGCTGGATTTATAGCTCTCATGACCCTCTACAAAAGCTTCAACTACAACTCATTCCAATTCCTCATGGATTTTAAGTTATGGAATGATCAAAATCACAAAAAGTGAAAATGTCACTTTTTTCCAACACTTAGTGAAATTTTCACTAAGTCAGAATATGTCTTACTTTTTTCAAAATGTAACGGAATTTTTCACTTGGATCCAAAAAGTATCAAAACTAATTATGATTAAACAGTTGTTGTATCATATGAGGGCTTTCCAAAATGACCAAGAACTTCACCAAACTCAACTTGAGCCATGAGATATGACAATGGCAATATGCCTTGCTGAAAACTGTCAAAGCAAGGCAGATTTGTGCATTTTGCTCGATTTGCCAAATTTGTGCAAATGACAAACACACTTATCCATCTAAACACCTCAAGGGGAGACCAAGCAGGAACCAACTCTGATCCCAAGCCTCCCAAGTCCTTGGAACTAAAAATAGCATGCCAAACCTAGAAATCCCTAAAGAGGGGACAAGACTCCAATTTTGTTTTGGAGCATTCAATGGGTGCACCAAGGTGGCATGGACTGAGCCATTTCCAACTGAATTCAGTCAAGACTTATCCAAGACCAAGGGAACCAGCAGCCTGTGCCCTAACCTCTAGTCAATGGCTAGAGGAGACTTGGATTCTCATTGATCAACATTGGCCAAACCTATGCAGCAGTTGTCATTCACTATTCCTTGCAAAACAAACTTGCTCTACTATAAATAGAGCTCATTTGTGATCAGTTTGAGTACACCAAAGCCATCAAACAGATGCTTTCCTCAAAATCTCCTTCTTCACTCCAAAATTGCCTTCCAAAGCAAGTCACTATCGGGTTTTGAGTTTGAGAGTTATTCCAACCAAACCAATCACACACACACCTCATAAACATCATATAGAGGTGATCCAAACACTCTCATAACATCTGGAACACCAGATTCTCAAAATCACCAGCCATCTGCACAAGCCTTTGACAGATTTGTAGTTGAGGTGCCAAATCAAGTTCCAGCTCAATTCAATCCACTCCAAGCACCCAGACACACTCCATAGCACCTAGGGAAGCTGTCCATATCCTTAGAACCAAGATGTAACACTTCTAACACAAAACACAATCACCAGCTTCAAGAGGTAAGCATGAGCTCTTCTAACTCTATGATCCATGCATTTTTGCTGCACAATAATTTGGCCATATGTTCATAATCATGCATAGAGTGTTTTCCCTCAATCAATTATTTTGTTTGAATCGTGTATGGAATATTTGAGCCTTCATGCAAGTTTTAGGGTTCTTGAGGTTTCTTTTTGATTTCTTGTTCCATGCTTAAAATAAATGAAATTAAAGACTATAGACATGATCGTGAGGTGAAAACGAGTAGATTGATATGTAGATTGCATGTTATCATCGAGTATTCAGTGAGATTGGATAGAAAACGCAAATCTGCAGAAACAGAGGGTGGCGCGTGTTCTTGCCATGTTCTTGGTGCCCTTTTTGAAAATTCAAATATTTGAATTTTGTGATTCTATTTGATTTATTCAAAAATTAATTTCTCTCTGAATTTTAATGATTTTGAGTTGATTCTTTTTTTTAATAATTCACAAAAATGTTAAAATATTTTATTTTCCCAAAAAATCCCAAAAATATTATTTATTTCATATACTTGATATTTTTGTAAAGAATTAATATTTTAATTGTTTTTTGACATTTAAAATATTTTCTCTCTCTTGATTTTACAAATTTTAGTGATTTCCAATCATTTTGTGGATAGAAACATAATTTTTGAAACATTAATCCAATATCACAATTTGTTTCCACACATGTTTAACAATTTTGATCATTTTGATTGAATTTTTATTCAATTAAAATACATTTTGAAATCAAATTAGGGTTTTTGATTAATTCAACCCTCATCAAACTTTTTCAAACACTTTGGGCCTCTATTAGAGTGTAAGACCCAAACAGCATGGAAGCTCTACAACCGAGTAAGTGTTTACCCGCTTTCTTTATCCGCTTTCATATATATAACTGTATTTTGGGGTTGCTCACTGTAAGTCTTCTTTCACAAACTTTTATATACTTTTCAAATAGCAATTGTGTAATACTAGTATAGTTATTTAGAGTTTTCCCTGGCAACTACGTCTAACGCTAGGTAAAGCCTTGTTGGTCACTCTTAAATACAAATAAAACTAGATCCCCATAGGATTACCAGACACAGTGTTCCCTCCTCTTGGGGTTAAAAAATATGGAGACGTGAAAGGCAGCATTCTCAGTGAACCCTTTCTCAGACTGTCACCCTTAGACATTGTAAAAGAAACTGTAACTCCCCAGAGATGATATTTTCTCCGTGAATGGCATCTCTTGAGTTTCTTCCAAATTCTCAGACTTTCCTGGCTTGATCTATTCTAGGTGAATGGTATGTCTTGAACTTCTCAGGGTTTGGGGACCCACAGGCTTCTTAAAAGCATCCCCGCCACCTCTTGGGCGTTATACAAGGACCCTTCGGCTTCTTAAAAGCTCTCATGCCTTCTCTTGGGCTTAGTTTAAGGACCCAGAGACCTCTACAGGTATAGGAACATAACCTAGTCATCAATTTGCTAGAGCTATCTTTCTGAGTCAAGTGTCAGACCTGTTAATGGGTTGACCTTCATCCCTTAACATATCAGCCTTCTCTTGGGCATTATACAAAGATCATTCACTATCCGAGAATCGATTTCTCCAAAACACTAGTAGACTTGGACAGTCACAATACCCTTTAGATTCCCCGTTTCCTTAAAGAACAGGAAATAACCCTGATCCTCTGATAAGTGCCAAAGCACAACAATACCTTTAATCGTTCCCTTTATAAGAACTGATTTTCTCTTTTATCCAACATACTGGACCTGTCAATAAACTGAAACAGTCACCAGCACTTTTAGCCTCCACCTCGGGCTTCGTACGAGATAAAAATCACTCTCATGTTGAGTATAAAAGACTCTCTTGTTGAGTCAACCCACTTTTAGCCTCCATCTCGGGCTTCTTACGAGATAAAAATCACTCTCTTGTTGAGTATAAAAGACTTTCTTATTGAGTCAACCCAATTTTAGCCTCTACCTCGGGCTTCGTACGAGATAAAAATCACTCTCTTGTTGAGTATAAAAGACTCTCTTGTTGAGTCAATCCCTTTTACCCTCCACCTCGGGCTTCGTATGAGATACCAAATCACTCTCTTGTTGAGTATAAAAGACTCTCTTGTTGAGTCACTTCCCTCTCAGCCTCCATCTCGGGCTTCGTACGAGATACAAAATCACTCTCTTGTTGAGTATAAAAGACCCTCATGTGGAGTCAAAACCTTTTAAGCCTCCGTCTTGGGCTTCGTACAAGACATATATAAAAGCACTCTCTTGTTGAGCCAGTCACTGGTTAGCACTCTCTAGTTGAGTCAACCCCTTTTAGCCTCTCTCTCGGGCTTCGTACGAGACACCTAAAAGCACCCTCTTGTTGGGTCAATAGCCTCCTCTTAGACTTTGTATAAGAAAACCCCGGTTGAGTCAATCAACCTTTTAGCATCAAAATTTGTGCTTTGCTCACAGTATAGAAACCTCAACAACTCCTTTTCCTTCATCTAAATTGCTGTAAGCGGCAAGCCTCTGGATTATTTACATCCACGCCACTGTCCCTCTTTTAGCATGAAAAATTCCTAAGGAAAGATGTCATTACTCTAAACTGAGTTAAAGTCTTCTCCTTCAGGTTAAAAATCCCCTATAAAGGAAATTATGGCATTGCTGGATTCACATATCCCAGTTAAAGTAATTCTCCTTTATAACCAGTCACCCAACAGTTGTGACAACAGACCAAATATCCCCTTTTAGAGATGACAAATTCTCTCTAAAGTCAAACCCCTTTAGTTTCACATCTTGGGCTTCGAACAAGATACAAATAGATCCTTCAGCTTCACATCTTGGGCTTTGAACAAGATACAAACCACATTTAGCTTCACGTCTTGGGCTTTGAACAAGACACCAAAATAACCTTTTTTTTCCTCCCATAGAATAGGAGGAACTACGATCGTTCTAATTTCCCTGTTTCGTTAAACAGGAATACGTACGCATAAGATTGGAAAAATCTTAGCGAGCATACTAATCAAAAACCCAAAATCATGTACCTTCATACATCAATCGAAAAGCATCAGTCCTAACATCTTACCAATAGCCTAGACACTGTTTTTAAGCAAATAACCCTACGGGAGAACCCCCATATTTTGATAGCATCTGTAAACCAACAGTTTTGACTATTTAACCTCAATTTACAAGCAGGGTTAATTGGAGACATCTATTTCCCTTCCTTAATCAGCTCAATAGGATAAAAAATGAATATAACTGTAGTACCAAAGCGATAGTGACTCGAAACCACAAAAATCGCGTTACAACGCGATGCTTCCTTCCTCTTCTCACGGCGGCGACAGTTTGTTGGATAGTGGCAAAATCGCGATTGTGGAAACATATATAGCTGAGCGGACGGTGGATACGAATTCATGCGTCTCAAAACTAGGTTTTGTCTTTTATTGTTCTATCTCTCTTCTCCTTCTTCCGTTTCTTGGATTTGGTCACGTTATGGCTTCGCGTGGTGATGGTTTGTGATTGATGAAGGAGGTTTGCAGGTTTTGGGTCGTGGAGTAGATTGGGTGAAGATTTGGAAGAGGGATTTGAGAGAAGATGTTCGATTGAAGATGAGGGTTCTGACTTGAGGTTTGAGGTGATGATGGTGGTTCGGAAGTGTGTTATAGGTTTGTTGTATTTGGTTTAACGCAACATGAAAACAAGATGAAGGATTGTGTCGGTCGCGGGTCAAGAAGAAAGGTGGCCTCAAGGAGGCCTTTCTTCTATTGTATGTTGTCTATTCAAAAGTGAAGGAGGGGTATTTCATGTGCAGGTCTTAGGAGTATCAAGAGAGTATTTTGTTTTCAATTTCTCCTTCTTTCTTCGCTGAAGCTCCTTCCCCTTTAATTGATTCAATTTTTGTTTTTTTTTAATTTCTTTTTATCTTGTTATTGTGATATGTCCATTTCAAAATCAGGTTTGTTTTTTTGGTTGTAATAGGTTTGTGCAGGGTGTTTTGAGCATAGCATAATTGTTTTGTTTTGTGCAAGTGTGTAGAGTTTTGCTTGGAATGGTGTATGGTTGGAGTATATAGCGCAAGCGGTGCAGCGGGTTTTGCTCATTAAGAACAGATTGCATATATCTTATGGACTCTTGTGTGGTAATAGCAGGATGTGCGCAGGATTTTGTTTTGCATTGCAGTGTAGCAGGTTTAGGCAGAATGTAGCAGGTTAAGCAGGTGTATTGTATCAATTTTTTGTCAAAGTTTTGGTTTGCGTTTTGGAGTAGCAGGCTGCAGAAGTTTTGGCATGAATGAGGATACTTTTGGAGTGTGGCATGATAGTGTAGGCATAACTCAAGGTCCCTTTGTGAATTGTTTTGGAGTTTTGTTGTAAGAAAATGTAATAAAAAAGGGTTAATAACATTTTACCCCCTGCCATATAGGCGACTTCCGGTTTACCCCCCTGTAAATTTTTTTTTTGCAAATGCCTCCTTGCCATTCCAAGATTCCATCAATATACACCTTTGAGAGATCTGGCACATGCCAAGTGCATATGTGTCAAGCTGGGTGGCATTTTTTATTTTTCATTTTTTTAATGACACCTATGATTATTTTTTGTCACGTCAGAAATTTTATATAATATGTTCATCTTCTCCAAATCGTGTCTGCATCAGAAGTTCATATTCTCCATCTTCTCCAAATCGTGTCTCAAAATTAGGGCACATTCTCCATCTTCTCCAAATTAGGGCATATTCTCCATCTTCTCCAAATGGGTGGTAGTAGAAGTTCCTCCATTGTCAAATCAATCGGTAGGGAAATACCCAGATGTGGTTGCAACATTCCAATGAATATGTTCGTGTCAAATACCCAAGAAAACCCTAGGAGGAAGTTTTGGAGATGCAAAAATCGTGGAAAGGTAATTTGTATTTGTTGGTTCTAATTAGAGTATAGTAACATGTCTGATTCATCTGAAAATTTATAAATGTAGAGTGTGGTAACATGCGATTTGTTTGTTTGGGACGATGAAGTGGATGACCTCCTTATGAGCAGTCGAAATACAGAAGTTTTCAGAAGTGAAGAGATGGAGTGTAACAACTGTGAATTCACAATTGGGCATCTTAAAGGTTTTGCTAAAGAAAATGGGAAGGAGTTTGGAACCGAGTTTGCCAAAGAATATGGGAAGGAGGCATGTTCAAAGAAGATTGAAAAGTTTAAAAAGATGTTGAAAATTGAAATGGAAAAAAAAATTTTGGTTGATGCTGGCCTTGATAGTGTCATGGATGTTATTTTCTATTGTCTAGAAAATGTGTTTAATGTAATGTTTTATGTTTAATGTAATGTTTACTTTGTAATGTTTAATGTTTAATGTCTACAAAATGCTTAATGTAATGTTTTAATGTAATGAATTACATATAAAGTTTGGTTAATTTTTGGTTAATTAGTTGTTTACAAAGTTTGGTTAAAAGCACTCTAAGTGCATTTGTCATAAGCAGGACCTAAACATAATTGTAATTCACATAAGCCAATCTAAGTGCATATGTCATAAGCCATTCACATAACTGTAATTCAACATAACCAAAAGCACTTAAAGTGCATGTGTCATAAGCAAACTGTAATTAAAAGTACTCTAAGTCCATCTGTCATAAGCAAACTGTAATTAAAAGTACTCTAAGTGCATCTGTCATAAGTCATTCAACATAACAAAATCAACATAACCAAAAGCACTTGAAGTGCAACTGTCATAACATAACTGCAATTAAAAGCACTCTAAGTGCATCTGTCATAAGTCATTCAACATAACAAAATCAACATAATCAAAAGCACTTGAAGTGCAACTGTCATTACAATACACAAAAAACTGAAAACTAATCAAGATTTCACTAATCCCGTGAAATGTCACTCCAAGGTTTCACTAATCCCTTGAAATGTCACTCCAAGATTTCACTAATCAACTGGTACATCTCCTTCATCAACTTGTGCTTCATCAACTGGTACATCTCCTTCATCAACTTGTGCTTCATCAACTGGTACATCTCCAGATTTTTTCTTAGGAGCCTTCCTCTACATTTGAAAATGGAAGCCAAATCAACAACAGGATATTAATATGAACATTTCAAAAAATATTGCAATAGGAATGAGTTAATGTACCTTTCTTTTCAAAGCATCTGGATTCTGAACTGTAGCCTTACACTTTCTTGAGTTATGACTAATTTTGTCACACTTAGTGCATCTATAGGTGTAACGCCCCAATTTTGTCCGTTTTATTTAATTGAGTCGTTTTTTATTATTTTATTATTATATTATTTTATTTTTTACTTTTATTTGATAATATGTTATTTTTCATCGTGATTATATTTTATCGCGTTTTGGGAACGTTTGTGAGATATTTGAGTGTAGGGGTATTTTGGTCTTTTCATTATTTTTCTTAAGTTAGAATATGAATAGAAATAGAAATAGAAAAGAGAGAAAATAGTAAGGAAAAGAAGAAAAAGAGAAAGAAGAAAAGAGAGAAGACTTGGAAAGGAAGAAACTCAATCAACCGACTTTTAAAACACGATTAATCGGGTAAGGGTGCGAAACTCGATTATCTTATGATTGTGTATGATATATATGTGTGTGTTTGAATGTTTATGGTGTTTTCATAGTTTTTCAATTCTAGGTCGGAACGATAGAAATCGATGTTTTAGCGGTTGAAATGTTATGTAAATGTTGTAGATTACTTGTTACCATGATTGGGGCATGTTCTGATTGTTATGTTTTGGTTTGGAAGAGTTTTTGGGTGAAAAATATGGTTTTTGGGGTTCAAACAGCGCTGCAGAATTTCTGGGTTTTCCTTGGTTCGCCTAGCGAACCTGGGGTGAAGTAGTAGCGAATGAGTTTTCGCAGGTTCGCCTAGCGAGTCAGTTAGCGAATGTTCGCTAACGTTGTTCGCCTAGCGAACTTTGTGTCTTTTTGGTTCTGGTTGTTGCTGCCTTGGTTCGCCAAGGGGTTCGCCTAGCGAACATGGCAGATTGTGCAATTTTGTTTTCTTCATAACTTTTGATCCGTAAGTCAGACTAGGGCGCGGTTAGGTGCGTTAGAAAGCTTTTGAGTTGTTCTTTCTTATTAAAATGGTTTTGAGATTGTTGGACGATTTAATTATGTCGGGAATTTGGAATGTGTTGTTTTGTCGACTTTTACCGTTTTAATGATGTGCATTTGATGTGCTATTATGCAACATGCGTGTGATATGGATTGTATGACTGGTGTGATGTTATATGATGTGAATGCATTGATTATGTGAAATTAAACGTTGTGATGATGAATTGTGGCCTAAGGGCAAGAAAATACAATGTGTGGTATTTGATGATATATGCATGATTATGGATGTGTATATGTGTGCATATGAATGTCATGAGTCATTGTATGTCAAGCATCATGATATGCATGTTGGTGATGTCGTGTGCCCTAGTGGGTGTGAGCGACGAAACGGTTCCAGAGGGAATCAGCTATAACATCGTGCGCCTTAAAAATAAGAGGACCTAAAGCGATCGGAACAGATCGTGCGCCTTAAAAATAAGAGGACCTACAGCGATGGTTATAGACGATCGTGCGCCTTATACAAAGAGGACCTAAAGCGATCGGATTGTGCGCCTTATACAAAGAGGACCTAAAGCAATCCATAAACGTCGTGCGCCTTAAAAAAATAAGAGGACCTAAAGCGACGGGGAACATTGTTTGCCCGACGGGGTGTTACATGAGTAATACTAAGTAACAAGCGATGATTCCAATAGTTCCTGAGTGAACTGGTGATGAGATTTGATGGATGGATGGTACCGCATGTTCATTGCATAGAGTCGTTGTGTTGGTCTCTGTGCATTTGCTTAAATCATGAATGAATTGATTGTGTGTGGAATTGTAGATGGAATTGATGAATTGGTATATGTATATATGTTGGGGATATTTGTGTTGTACATGGTTGATATACTCGGGTGATGGATATATGAAATATACAGTGTGTTGTTTTGGGGTTGAATTCTGGTATGAGTTGTGGTGAGAATATTCTATATGTGTATTTTTGTGTTATATATGATTGTATGCAATTATATTATGATTGTGTTTCTCACCCTTCTACTGTTTTAAATGCTCTACGAGGCATTGCAAATTAGATGCTGGAGGTCTTTTTGTGAAGCTTAGGTCTTCATTCTTTTGTCGGTCGGCTCTGATATGTAGCACTGGGTGGTCGGGGAGATCGAGTGCGATTATTTTGTATCATGTATATGTATCTTTTGGATTGTACATGTACGGATTGTTGTATGACAGATTTTTATGTGATATATATATATATGAGATTTCAATACAGATTTTTCGCTTTTATTCTGTATCTGAATTGTGGGTAGTAGGAACAAAGTTCCTCTGTTTATTGCTACCTGATTGTTGCATATCTTTATGAGCAGGTTTATGTGTGTTTTGTCTCAATTGATGTGACTCCTCAGTCTATGCCATGAATGTTTTAATTATACCCTGATGAAATTTTTATCGCTTTATTTAATTGGGGGTATAGATTGGGGGTGTTACATTAAGTGGTATCAGAGCCAGTCTGTGTCAGTCTGTGCCAGTCCGTGTCAGTCCGTGTCAGTCCTTGTTGGTCTTTGTGGTTTGGGTGAGCTGTTTGTTTAACCATAATTGCTGTTATTGGAAATGAACAGAATATGGTTGGTAGGAATGACACTGCTTTGGCTGCTGCTATGCAAGTTATGGCTCGGGCTGTGCAGGGTGCACCTAATGCTGCAAGTAATGATGAGTTCAGGAAGAACAAACCGCCTATCTTCAAAGGAAGATATGATCCTGATGGTGCTCAGATTTGGCTGAAGGAGATTGAAAGGATTTTTTGAGTGATGGATTGTGCGGAGGATCAGAAGGTGAGACTGGGTACTCACATGTTGCTGGAAGAAGCTGATGATTGGTGGGTTGGTACACGTCATATGTTGGAAGCTGCAGAGGAAGAGATTACTTGGGCGGTGTTTAGCATTGAGTTTCTGAGGAAGTATTTTCCCGAAGACGTAAGGGGAAAGAAGGAAATTGAGTTCTTGGAATTGAAACAAGGTAGTATGTCTGTTGTTGACTATACTGCTAAGTTTGTGGAGCTGGTGTAGTTTTACCCACATTATGCTGAAGCGACTGCGGAGTTTTCTAAGTGTGTTAAGTTTGAGAATGGGTTGCATCCTGAGATTAAACAGGCTATTGGTTATCAGGGGATTCGAAGGTTTTCAGACTTGGTGGATTATTGTAGGATTTTTGAGGAAGATAGTAAGGCTCGTTCTACTCATTATAATAGTATGAGAGACAGGAAAGGGAAGCAACAGGTTTGTGGTGGTCCATATGTGACACCGGCCGATAAAGGTAAGCAAAGGGGAACTTTTGATTGAAGGCCAAGTGGGGGAGGAATGTCTAGTCCTCTGAGATGTTTTAGGTGTGGTGATCTAGGACATTGTCAGTTTGATTGTAGGAAAGATATGAGGAAGTGTTCTAATTGTAGAGGTTTAGGGCATGTCGCGGCTGAGTGCAAGAGGAAGAATATGGCGAAGTGTTTCAATTGTGGTGAAGTTGGTCATATTAGTACAAAGTGTCCGAAAACGAAGCAGACTCCAGCTGGTGGGAAAGTTTTTGCATTGGCAGGGACTCAGACTTCAAGTGCAGACCGTCTGATCAGAGGTACTTGTTTTATTAATAGTACGCCTTTAGTTGCTATTATTGATACTGGAGCGACTCATTCGTTTATTTCGTCTGAGTGCGTGAAGCTTTTGAATCTTGTGTTGTCTTCGATGGATGGAGAGATGGTTATTGATACTTCAGCAATGGGGTCAGTAACTACTTGTTTAGTTTGCTTAAATTGTCCTTTGACCATTTATGGTAAAGATTTTGAGATGGATTTGGTGTGTTTGCCGTTGGAGGGTTTAGATGTGGTTTTGGGAATGAATTGGTTACAGTTTAATCGGGTTCATATTGATTGTTATCATAAGTTGGTGAGATTTCCTTCTCTTGAAGAAGACGAAGACTCGAGTTTCTTGTCTACCAAAGAGTTGAAGAAACTTTTGGCGGAGGAAGCTCAGTTGTTTGGGTTGTTTGCATTGTTGACTGTGGATAGTCAAGTTTCACTGGATGTGTTTCCTGTTGTGTGTGAGTTTCCTGAAGTGTTTCCTGAGGATATTTCAGACTTACCGCCAGAGAGAGATGGAGTTTTCTATAGATCTAGTTCCTGGTACTACACCTGTGTCTATGGCACCATATCGAATGTCGGCATTTGAATTGGTTGAGTTAAAGAAGCGGTTGAATGAATTGTTGGAAAAGAGGTTTGTGAGGCCAAGTGTGTCGCCTTGGGGTGCTCCAGTTTTATTGGTGAAAAAGAAAGATGGAAGTATGCGATTGTGTATTGATTATCGCCAGCTGAATAAAGTGACGATTAAGAATAAGTATCCTCTTCCGAGAATTGATGATCTGATGGACCAGTTGGTTGGTGCGTGTGTGTTTAGTAAGATTGATTTGAGATCAGGGTATCATCAGATAAGGGTGAAAGAGAAAGATATTCAGAAGACGACTTTTAGGACACGATACGGTCATTATGAATATTCGGTGATGCATTTCGGGGTTTCTAATGCGCCAGGTGTGTTTATGGAGTACATGAATCGTATTTTCCACGAGCATTTGGATCGTTTTGTCGTTGTGTTTATTGATGATATCTTAATTTATTCTAAATCTCGGGAGGAGCACGCAGAGCATTTGCATATTGTGTTGCAGGTTTTGAAGGAAAGGAAACTTTTTGCCAAATTGTCCAAGTGTGAATTCTGGTTGTCGGGGGTGAGTTTTCTTGGACACGTGATTTCAGGTAAATGTATCACTGTGGATCCATCTAAAGTAGACCCAGTTCTACAATGGGAGGCTCCGAGATCTGTTACTGAAATTAGAAGCTTTTTGGGATTAGCCGGATATTATCGGAGATTTATTAAAGGTTTTTCTAAGTTAGCACTTCCTTTGACCCAGTTGACTTGTAAAGGTCAAGCGTTCATTTGGGATATTCGGTGTGAGGAAAGTTTTAATGAGCTGAAGAGAAGATTGACTATAGCTCCGATTTTGATTTTACCGAATCCTAATGAACCGTTTGTGGTGTATTGTGATGCGTCTTTGATTGGGTTGGGTGGAGTGTTTATGCAGGAAGGTAAGGTGGTGGCTTATGCTTCAAGGCAATTGAGGATTCATGAGAAAAATTATCCTACTCATGATCTTGAGTTAGCGGCTGTGGTTTTTGTGTTGAAAATTTGGAGGCATTAATCTCTACGGTACAAGGTTCGAAGTCTTTAGTGATCATAAAAGCTTAAAATATTTGTTTGATCAGAAAGAGTTGAATATGAGGCAACGTAGATGGTTGGAGTTTTTGAAGGACTACGACTTTGGCTTGAATTACCATCCTGGTAAAGCTAATGTGGTAACCGATGCGTTGAGCCAGAAATCGTTGCATATGTACGCTTTGATGGTCAAAGAGTGGGAACTTTTGGAATCGTTTAGAGATTTGAGTTTGGTATGTGAGTTGACGTCGGATAGCGTGAGGCTCAGAATGTTGAAGGTTACTAATGATTTTCTGTTGTCTATTAGTGAGAGGCAGAAATTGGACGTGAAATTTGTGGATTTGATGACGGTTAGTGATAAAAGTGAAAATGAGGACTTTAAAGTGGACGATCAAGGTGTTTTGAGATTTCGTGGTAGAATTTGTATTCCTGATGATTCGGAGTTGAAAAGGATGATTTTGGAGGAAGGACGCCAGAGTAATTTGAGTATAAATCCAGGAGCTAATAAGATGTACCAAGATTTGAAGAATATTTTCTGGTGGTCTGGATTGAAGAGAGATGTGGCTCAGTTTGTGTATGCATGTTTGACGTGTCAGAAGTCTAAGGTTGAACATCTGAGGCCTAGTGGTTTGTTGCATCCGTTGGATATTCCTGAGTGGAAATGGGACAGCATTTCTATGGATTTTGTGACAGGGTTGCTGAATACTCAGTGAGGGCATAATGCTATTTGGGTGATTGTGGATAGACTGACTAAATCGGCGCATTTCATTCCGATTGACATCAGTTTTTCTTTGGAGAGGTTGGCTGAGATTTACATCAGTGTGATTGTGAAATTGCATGGGGTTCCGTTGAGCATTGCTTTTATCGAGACCCGAGGTTTACTTCGAGATTTTGGGAGAGTTTACAAAAGGCTTTGAGATCTAAGTTGAGGTTGAGTTCGGCTTATCATCCACAGACGGATGGACAGACGGAGAGAACGATTCAGTCGTTGGAAGATTTGTTAAGAGCGTGTGTTCTTGAACAAGGTGGTGCGTGGGATAGTTATCTTGCATTGATTGAATTCACGTATAATAACAGTTTCCATTCGAGTATTGGAATGACACCGTTTGAAGCTTTATATGGACGAAGATGTCGAACACCTTTGTGTAGGCACGAATCTGGTGAGAGTTCGGTGGTTAGACCGGAGTTGGTACAACAGACTACGGAAAAGGTGAAGCTTATTCGCGAGAAAATGAAGGCTTCTCAGAATAGGCAGAAAAGTTATCATGATCGAAGAAGGAAGGATCTTGAGTTCCAAGAGGGCGATCATGTATTTTTGAGAGTTACGTCGGTAACGGGTGTTGGTCATGCATTGAAATCGAAGAAGCTTACTTCTCGGTTTATTGGTCCTTACCAAATATCCGCGAGAGTTGGTGTTGTGGCTTATAGGGTGGCGTTGCCGCCGAGTCTGTCGAATTTGCATGATGTATTCCATGTTTCACAGCTTCGGAAGTATGTTCCGGATCCGTCACATGTGATTCCGATGGATGAGGTTGAGGTAAGGGAGAACCTTACGGTTGAGGCATTACCAGTGAGTATTTTGGATCACGAGTTGAAGCGGTTAAGGGGCAAGGATATTGCACTTGCGAAGGTAGCGTGGGGAGGCGCTGCTGAGGGCAATTTGACTTGGGAGTTGGAGAGTCGGATGCGGGAGTCGTATCCAGAGTTGTTCGTCTCAGGTAATATTTTCGAGGACGAAAATTTCTAAGTGGGGGAGAGTTGTAACGCCCCAATTTTGTCCGTTTTATTTAATTGAGTCGTTTTTTATTATTTTATTATTATTTTATTTTATTTTTTACTTTTATTTAATAATATGTTATTTTTCATCGTGATTATATTTTATCGCGTTTTGGGAACGTTTGTGAGATATTTGAGTGTAGGGGTATTTTGGTCTTTTCATTATTTTTCTTAAGTTAGAATATGAATAGAAATAGAAATAGAAAAGAGAGAAAATAGTAAGGAAAAGAAGAAAAAGAGAAAGAAGAAAAGAGAGAAAACTTGGAAAGGAAGAAACTCAATCAACCGACTTTTAAAACACGATTAATCGGGTAAGGGTGCGAAACTCGATTATCTTATGATTGTGTATGATTATGTATGTGTGAGTTTGAATATTTATGGTGTTTTCATAGTTTGTTTTCAATTCTAGGTCGGAACGATAGAAATCGATGTTTTAGCGGTTGAAATGTGATGTAAATGTTGTAGATTACTTGTTACCATGATTGGGTTATGTTCTGATTGTTATGTTTTGGTTTGGAAGAGTTTTTGGGTGAAAAATATGGTTTTTGGGGTTCAAACAGCGCTGCAGAATTTCTGGGTTTTCCATGGTTCGCCTAGCGAACCTGGGGCGAAGTAGTAGCGAATGAGTTTTCGCGGGTTCGCCTAGCGAGTCAGTTAGCGAAGGTCAGCGAATGTTCGCTAACGTTGTTCACCTAGCGAACTTTGTGTCTTTTTGGTTCTGGTTGTTGCTGCCTTGGTTCGCCAAGGGGTTCGCCTAGCGAACTTTGTGTCTGTTTTTATCTGATAGTGGTTTCGCTGGACATTATCCCGGTGAAGGTGGTAGCGAATGCTCGCTAGAGGGTTCGCCTAGCGAACATGGCAGATTGTGCAATTTTGTTTTCTTCATAACTTTTGATCCGTAAGTCGGATTGGGGCGCGGTTGGGTGCGTTAGAAAGCTTTTGAGTTGTTCTTTATTATTAAAATGGTTTTGAGATTGTTGGCCGATTTAATTATGTCAGGAATTTGGAATGTGTTGTTTTGTTGACTTTCACCGTTTTAATGATGTGCATTTGATGTGCTATTATGCAACATGCGTGTGATATGGATTGTATGACTGGTGTGATGTTATATGATGTGAATACATTGATTATGTGAAATTAAACGTTGTGATGATGAATTATGGCCTAAGGGCAAGAAAATACAATATGTGGTATTTGATGATATATGCATGATTATGGATGTGTATATGTGTGCATATGAATGTCATGAGTCATTGTATGCCAAGCATCATGATATGCATGTTAATTATGTCGTGTGCCCTAGTGGGTGTAAGCGACGAAATGGTTCCAGAGGGAATCAGCTATAACATCGTGCGCCTTAAAAATAAGAGGACCTAAAGCGATCGGAACGGATCGTGCGCCTTAAAAATAAGAGGGCCTAAAGCGATGGTTATAGACGATCGTGCGCCTTATACAAAGAGGACCTAAAGCGATCGGATTGTGCGCCTTATACAAAGAGGACCTAAAGCAATCCATAAACGTCGTGCGCCTTAAAAAAATAAGAGGACCTAAAGCGACGGGGAACATCGTTTGCCCGACGGGGTGTTACATGAATAATCCTAAGTAATAAGTGATGATTCCAATAGTTCCTGAGTGAACTGGTGATGAGATTTGATGGATGGATGGTACTGCATGTGCATTGCATAGATTCGTTGTGTCGGTCTCTGTGAATTTGCATAAATCATGAATGAATTGATTGTGTGTGGAATTGTGGATGGAATTGATGAATTGGTATATGTATATATGTTGGGGATATTTGTGTTGTGCATGTTTGATATACTCGGGTGATGGATATATGAAATATACAATGTGTTGTTTTGGGGTTGAATTCTGGTATGAGTTGTGGTGAGAATATTCTATATGTGTATTTTTGTGTTATATATGATTGTATGCAATTATATTATGATTGTGTTTCTCACCCTTCTGCTGTTTTAAATGCTCTACGAGGCATTGCAGATTAGATGCTGGAGGTATTTTTGTGAAGATTAGGTCTTCATTCTTTTGTCGGTCGGCTCTGATATGTAGCACCGGGTGGTCGGGGAGATCGAGTGCGATTATTTTGTATTATGTATATGTATATTTTGGATTGTACATGTACGGATTGTTGTATGACAGATTTTTATGTGATATATATATATATATATATATATATATATATATATATATATATATGTGTATATATATGAGATTTCAGTACAGATTTTTCGCTTTTATTCTGTATCAGAATTGTGGGTAGTAGGAACTAAGTTCTTCTGTTAATTGCTACCTGATTGTTGCATATCTTTATGAGCAGGTTTATGTGTGTTTTGTCTCAATTGATGTGACTCCTCAGTCTATGCCATGAATGTTTCAATTATACTCTGATGAAATTTGTATCGCTTTATTTAATTGGGGGTATAGATTGGGGGTGTTACATTAAGTGGTATCAGAGCCAGTCCGTGTCAGTCCTTGTTGGTCTTTGTGGTTTGGGTGAGCTGATTGTTTAACCATAGTTGTTGTTATAGGAAATGAACAGAATATGGCTGGTAGGAATGACGTTGATTTGGCTGCTGCTATGCAAGCTATGGCTCGGGCTGTGCAGGGTGCACCTAATGCTGCAAGTAATGATGAGTTCTGGAAGAACAAACCGCCTATCTTCAAAGGAAGATATGATCCTGATGGTGCTCAGATTTGGCTGAAAGAGATTGAAAGGATTTTCTGAGTGATGGATTGTGTGGAGGATCAGAAGGTGAGACTGGGTACTCACATGTTGCTGGAAGAAGCTGATGATTGGTGGGTTGGTACACGTCATGTGTTGGAAGCTGCAGAGGAAGAGATTACTTGGGCGGTGTTTAGCATTGAGTTTCGGGGGAAGTATTTTCCCGAAGACGTAAGGGGAAAGAAGGAAATTGAGTTCTTGGAATTGAAACAAGGTAGTATGTCTGTTGTTGACTATACTGCTAAGTTTGTGGAGCTGGTGCAGTTTTACCCACATTATGCTGAAGCGACTGCGGAGTTTTCTAAGTGTGTTAAGTTTGAGAATGGGTTGCGTCCGGAGATTAAACAGGCTTTTGGTTATCAGAGAATTCGAAGGTTTTCAGACTTGGTGGATTGTTGTAGGATTTTTGAGGAAGATAGTAAGGCTCGTTCTACTCATTATAAGAGTATGAGCTACAGGAAAGGGAAGCAACAGGTTCGTGGTGGTCCATATGTGACACCGGCCGATAAAGGTAAGCAAAGGGGAACTTTTGATCGAAGGCCAAGTGGGGGAGGAATGTCTAATCCTCTGAGATGTTTTAGGGGTGGTGATCTAGGACATTGTCAGTTTTATTGTAGGAAAGATATGAGGAAGTGTTCTAATTGTGGAGGTTTAGGGCATGTCGCGGCTGAGTGCAAGAGGAAGAATGTGGCGATGTGTTTCAATTGTGGTGAAGTTGGTCATATTAGTACAAAGTGTCCGAAACCGAAGCAGACTCCAGCTGGTGGGAAAGTTTTTGCATTGGCGGGGACTCAGACTTCAAGTGCAGACCGTCTGATCAGAGGTACTTGTTTTATTAATAGTACGCCTTTAGTTGCTATTATTGATACTGGAGCGACTCATTCGTTTATTTCGTCTGAGTGCGCGAAGAGTTTGAATCTTGTGTTGTCTTCGATGGATGGAGAGATGGTTATTGATACTCCAGCAATGGGGTCAGTAACTACTTCTTTGGTTTGCTTAAGTTGTCCTTTGACCATTTATGGTAAAGATTTTGAGATGGATTTGGTGTGTTTGTCGTTGGAGGGTTTAGATGTGGTTTTGGGAATGAATTGGTTACAGTTTAATCGGGTTCATATTGATTGTTATCATAAGTTAGTGAGATTTCCTTCTCTTGAAGAAGACGAAGACTCGAGTTTCTTGTCTACTAAAGAGTTGAAGAAACTTTTGGCGGAGGAAGCTCAGTTGTTTGGGTTGTTTGCATCGTTGACTGTGGATAGTCAAGTGTCACTGGATGTGTTTCCTGTTGTGTGTGAGTTTCCTGAAGTGTTTCCTGAGGATATTTCAGACTTGCCGCCAGAGAGAGAGGTGGAGTTTTCTATAGATCTAGTTCCTGGTACTAGACCTGTGTCTATGGCACCATATCGAATGTCGGCATTTGAATTGGTTGAGTTAAAGAAGCAGTTTAATGAATTGTTGGAAAAGAGGTTTGCGAGGCCAGGTGTGTCGCCTTGGGGTGCTCCAGTTTTATTGGTGAAAAAGAAAGATGGAAGTATGCGATTGTGTATTGATTATCGCCAGCTGAATAAGGTGACGGTTAAGAATAAGTATCCTCTTCCGAGAATTGATGATCTGATGGACCAGTTGGTTGGTGCGTGTGTGTTTAGTAAGATTGATTTGAGATCAGGGTATCATCAGATAAGGGTGAAAGAGGAAGATATTCAGAAGACGGCTTTTAGGACACGATACGGTCATTATGAATATTCGGTGATGCCGTTCGGGGTTTCTAATGCGCCAGGTGTGTTTATGGAGTACATGAATCGTATTTTCCACGAGCATTTGGATCGTTTTGTCGTTTTGTTTATTGATGATATCTTAATTTATTCTAAGTCTCGTGAGCAGTACGCGGAGCATTTGCGTATTGTGTTGCAGGTTTTGAAGGAAAGGAAACTTTTTGCCAAATTGTCCAAGTGTGAATTCTGGTTGTCGGAGGTGAGTTTTCTTGGACACGTGATTTCAGGTAACGGTATCGCTGTGGATCCATCTAAAGTAGACGCAGTTCTATAATGGGAGGCTCTGAGATCTGTTACTGAAATTAGAAGCTTTTTGGTATTAGCCGGATATTATCGGAGATTTATTGAAGGTTTTTCTAAGTTAGCACTTCCTTTGACCCAGTTGACTTGTAAAGGTCAAGCGTTCATTTGGGATATTCGGTGTGAGGAAAGTTTTAATGAGCTGAAGAGAAGATTGACTACAGCTCCGATTTTGATTTTACTGAATCCTAATGAACTGTTTGTGGTGTATTGCGATGTGTCTTTGATTGGGTTGGGTGGAGTGTTGATGCAGGAAGGTAAGGTGGTGGCTTATGCTTCAAGGCAATTGAGGATTCATGAGAAAAATTATCCTACTCATGATCTTGAGTTAGCGGCTGTGGATTTTGTGTTGAAAATTTGGAGGCATTATCTCTACGGTGCAAGGTTCGAACTCTTTAGTGATCATAAAAGCTTAAAATATTTGTTTGATCAGAAAGAGTTGAATATGAGGCAACGTAGATGGTTGGAGTTTTTGAAGGACTACGACTTTGGCTTGAATTACCATCCTGGTAAAGCTAATGTGGTAGCCGATGCGTTGAGCCGAAAATCGTTACATATGTCCTCTTTGATAGTCAAAGAGTGGGAACTTTTGGAATCGTTTAGAGATTTGAGTTTGGTATATGAATTGACGTCGGATAGTGTGAGGCTCGGAATGTTGAAGGTTACTAATGATTTTCTGTTGTCTGTTAGTGAGAGGCAGAAATTGGACGTGAAATTTATGGATTTGATGACGGTTAGTGATAAAAGGGAAAATGAGGACTTTACAGTGGACGATCAAGGTGTTTTGAGATTTCGTGGTAGAATTTGTATTCCTGATGATTCGGAGTTGAAAAGGATGATTTTGGAGGAAGGACACCGGAGTAATTTGAGTATACATCCGGGAGCTAATAAGATGTACCAAGATTTGAAGAAGATTTTCTGGTGGTCTGGATTGAAGAGATACGTGGCTCAGTTTGTGTATGCATGTTTGACGTGTCAGAAGTCTAAGGTTGAACATCTGAGGCCTAGTGGTTTGTTGCAACCGTTGGATATTCCTGAGTGGAAATGGGATAGCATTTCTATGGATTTTGTGACAGGGTTTCCAAATACTCAGCGAGGGCATAATGCTATTTGGTTGATTGTGGATAGACTGACTAAATCGGCGCATTTCATTCCGATTGACATCAGTTTTTCTTTGGAGAGGTTGGCTGAGATTTACATCAGTGTGATTGTGAAATTGCATGGGGTTCCGTTGAGCATTGTTTCTGATCGAGACCCGAGGTTTACTTCGAAATTTTGGGAGAGTTTACAAAAGGTTTTGGGATCTAAGTTGAGGTTGAGTTCGGCTTATCATCCGCAGACGGATGGACAGACGGAGAGAACGATTCAGTCGTTGGAAGATTTGTTAAGAGCGTGTGTTCTTGAATAAGGTGGTGCGTGGGATAGTTATCTTGCGTTGATTGAATTCACGTATAACAACAGTTTCTATTCGAGTATTGGAATGGCACCGTTTGAAGCGTTATATAGACGAAGATGTCGAACACCTTTGTGTTGGCACGAATCTGGTGAGAGTTTGGTGGTTGGACCGGAGTTGGTACAACAGACTATGGAAAAGGTGAAGCTTATTCGCGAGATAATGAAGGCTTCTCAGAATAGGCAGAAAAGTTATCATGATCGAAGAAGGAAGGATCTTGAGTTCCAAGAGGGCGATCATATATTTTTGAGAGTTACGCCGGTAACGGGTGTTGGTCATGCATTGAAATCGAAGAAGCTTACTTCTCGGTTTATTGGTCCTTACCAGATATCCGCGAGAGTTGGTGTTGTGGCTTATAGGGTGGCGTTGCCGCCGAGTCTGTCGAATTTGCATGATGTGTTCCATGTTTCACAGCTTCGGAAGTATGTTCCGGATCCTTCGCATGTGATTCCGATGGATGAGGTTGAGGTAAGGGAGAACCTTACGGTTGAGGCATTACCAGTGAGTATTTTGGATCGCGAGTTGAAGCGGTTAAGGGGCAAGGATATTGCACTTGTGAAGGTAGCGTGGGAGGCGCTGCTGAGGGCAATTTGACTTGGGAGTTGGAGAGTCGGATGCGGGAGTCGTATCCAGAGTTGTTCGTCTCAGGTAATATTTTCGAGGACGAAAATTTCTAAGTGGGGGAGAGTTGTAACGCCCCAATTTTGTCCATTTTATTTGAGTCATTTTTTATTATTTTATTATTATATTATTTTATTTTTTACTTTTATTTGATAATGTGTTATTTTTCATCGTGATTATATTTTATTGCATTTTGGGAACGTTTGTGAGATATTTGAGTGTAGGGGTATTTTGGTCTTTTCATTATTTTTCTTAAGTTAGAATATGAATAGAAATAGAAATAGAAAAGAGAGAAAATAGTAAGGAAAAGAAGAAAAAGAGAAAGAAGAAAAGAGAAAGAAAGAAGAAAAGAGAGAAAACTTGGAAAGGAAGAAACTCAATCAACCGACTTTTAAAACACGATTAATCGGGTAAGGGTGCGAAACTCGATTATCTTATGATTGTGTATGATTATGTATGTGTGTGTTTGAATGTTTATGGTGTTTTCATAGTTTTTCAATTCTAGGTCGGAACGATAGAAATCGATGTTTTAGCGGTTGAAATGTGATGTAAATGTTGTAGATTACTTGTTACCATGATTGGGTTATGTTCTGATTGTTATGTTTTGGTTTGGAAGAGTTTTTGGGTGAAAAATATGGTTTTTGGGGTTCAAACAGCACTGCAGAATTTCTGGGTTTTCCTTGGTTTGCCTAGCGAACCTGGGGCGTGTAGCGAGCGATTTTGGACACGGTTCTTAAGCGCTGGTCGCTCTCTGCGGTCTGAGTTTGAACTACAGGTCGATTCATTTTTTATCCTATTGGGAGCTGAATAAGGAAGGGAAATAGATGTCTCCAATTAACCCTGCTTGCATACTGAGTTTAAACAGCGGTCTGTTAGGTTACAGATGCTATCAATGTGGGGGGCCTTTGTACTGGTTATTTGTATTTTCGCCAATACTGTTTTCTTTCTTTTTACCTGGGCAGAAGGTTTCTGGCGGGGAACAAGGATTAGGATGTTAGGACTGATGTTTTTGAAATACTGCTTTTGGTTGATGGAGATATGGGATTTGGGTTTTTTGTTGATTGTGCTCGCTAAGATCTTTTCTTTCGATCTTATGCCTACGTATTCCCGTTTACCGAAACAGGGAAATCAGAGCGTTCGTAGTTCCTCCTATTCTATGGGAGGAAATGGGTGTTTTTTGTGTCTTGTTCAAAGCCCAAGACGTGAAGCGAAAGGTGGTTTGTATCTTGTTCAAAGCCCAAGATGTGAAGCTGAAAAGGTCTATTTGTGTCTTGTTCAAAGCCCAAGACGTGAAGCTGAAAGGTCTCGGCTTTAGAGAGAATTTGTCATCTCTAAAGAGGGGAAAAGGAGAATTACTTTAACTGGGATACGCGGATCCGAGCAATGCCATAATTTCCGAAGAAAGGGTTTTAACCTGAAGGAGAAGACTTTAACTCAGTGTAGAGTAATGCCATCTTTCCTTAGGAATTTCTCATGCTAAAAGAGGGACAGTGGCATGGATGTAGATGATCCAGAGGCTTGCCGCTTACAGCGATTAGATGAAGGGGAAGGAGTTGTTGATGTTTGTTTACTGTGAACGAGGCACAACTTTGATGCTAAAAGGTTAATTAGATTAACCAGTGGTTTTCTTATACAAAGCCTAAGAGGAGGCTAATTTCCGCTAGGAAAATCATTATACAAAGCCTAAGAGGAGGCTAATTTCCGCTAGGAAAATCATTATACAAAGCCTAAGATGAGGTTATTTCCGCTAGGAAAATCATTATACAAAGCCTAAGAGGAGGCTATTTTCCGCTAGGAAAATCATTATACAAAGCCTAAGAGGAGGCTATTTTGTGTCTCGTACAAAGCCCGAGAGAGAGGCTAAAAGGTTTTGACTCGACGATGGAATCTTTGTGTCTCGTACGAAGCCCGAGATAGAGGCTATTATTTGTTTGACTCTACGAGGGAGTCTTTGTGTCTCGTACGAAGCCCGAGATAGAGGCTAAAAGTTTTTGACCCGACGATGGAGTCTTTTATACTCAACAAGAGAGTGTTTTTGTATCTCGTATGAAGCTCGAGATGGAGGCTAAAAGATTTGACTCAACAAGAGAGTCTTTGTATCTCATACGAAGCCCGAGATGGAGGCTATTGTAACTGTTTCAATTGAGTGACAGATCCAATATACTGATTTTAAAAGATAAAATCAGTTCTTATATGAGCATCACTGTACTCAGGGATTTGATTTGAGTATCAGGGATATTTCCTTCTCTTTGAGGAAACAGGAAATCCAAAGGGTGTCGAGACTGTCCGAGTCCGCGGGTTTCCTTCCTATTTAACGAAGGGTGCTTGAGAATGTCTTTGAGACTCAAGGAAGTTAGACTGTCCGTGTCTAGAGTTTTATCTTTTGGACTATGCTGTGAGAAACAGTAGTAGACTCTATGAAAGGACTGTTCTATGAAGATGACTAAGTTCTGTTCCTATACCTCTAGGAGGTCGTCGGGACAATTTGTACGAAGCCCAAGAGGAGGCTAGAAACTTTTAAGAAGCCGACGGGTCCTTGTACAAAGCCCAAGAGGAGGCTATCATTCCCGGAGGAAGAGATCATTATACGAAGCCTAAGAGGAGGCTGTGAATACTTCTAAGAAGCCGTAGGGTCCTTGAATAATGCCCAAGAGGAGGCCGATGCTTTTAAGAAGCCCGTGGGTCTTATCATCTCCTTTCCATTAGGAGAGATAACTCTTTTAAAGGTAAAAACCACTGGTAAACGTGCGAGGTTTACTATCCTGCGACTTTTAACTTTTAAAGAGGGTTCCTTAGTTAAGGTCCAAGATTATGACCGTAGTGGGTATCCAAACCCCGAGACATTCAAGGCAAGCTATCCACAAGGAATAGATCAAGTCAGGAAAGTTCGAGAATTTGGAAGAAACTCAAAGATGCCATTCACGGAGAATACATTCATCTTGGGGAGTAGAGCTTCTTGACGATTCCTAAGGAGGACGGCCGAAGAGAAGACTGTATCCGGTGCTCCTATTGGGGATCTAGGCGTCTATTTCTACGAATAAACGAAACGGCGTCACCTAGTTCTAGACGTAGTTGCCGGGGAAACTCGAAATATCTATACTATTATTACACAGTAGATATGAGTTTATGAAAGGAGACTTATGTGAGGGAAGTCTCTCTCTATGTACTTGATTTTAATGATGTCAAAACTATCATGCTTTGCACATATATATTTCACATGAATGCACATTAGGTGTTCTAAGGATGTTTGATCATGTTGGCAATGTTCTAGGTGCATTAGATATGGTTAAACACCTTTAGGAAAGTCAAAAGTGTGATTTTTACATGTTTGAATGGTGTGAGTCGACTCATGACCTTGTTCAGGTCGACTCATACATGCTGAATTTGTGTCTGTTAAAACTGTGTGCTGCGGGTATGCTCAGGTCGACTCTTCAGGTCGACGCATACATCCTGCATTTGTGTATATCAAAAACTGGGTGTTATGAGTCGACGCATAGACCTGTTTAGGTCGACCGGTCGCTGTTTTGCACAAATTTTCTGCTGTGTTATTCACTCTAAAATTCTGTTTCTCTCATGTATTTCTTCTAGGATATTATATATATATAATTTTTAGCTCTTTTTTAACAAGAACAAGAAACGTGAAAGATTTTATGCCATTTTCTCTCATCAATTTCATCTTCTTCCTTGAGCATTCAAACAACTACACATAACCAATTTTTGTTTGTTGTGTTCATTGATTTGAAGTGATAAGGTTCAGATTTCTGGAAGTGTTATCTTCATTTCTGAGTTGAGATTTGTGGTAGGTGTTTCTTGAATAAAACCTTAGGGTTTTCTCCTCCAAGAATCTAAGAGATTTTGGGGGTTTTTGCACAAGCCAATTCATTCTACAAGGATTCAGCTGGGCGAAGGTAACTGAAGAGATCGGTTTAGTAGCTGTAATCAGAGGATCGTAGAAGAGTGGTTTGGGTTCGAATCTTTGGTAGATTGCAATTGATCGAGTGAAGGTAATCGAAGAAGAGTGTGTTCCTTCGGTTTAGTAGCGCGGGACGATAATTGGATCAACCATATTCGAAGCACTTGATTCATCTTGAATCAAGGGAAGAGAAGGCTCTACATCAACAATTCGAAGACGTTCGAAGATTTGATTGTTCATAGTTTTCTCTTGTATAAACGTACAATTGCAACGATAATATATATATCTCAATTCCATGTTAGGAATTGGGGGCAGAGGTACCCATAGCGAGGACGATTGGGGAACTGCCTAATCAAATTGCGTTTGTTCTCTTTCTCCTTCAACTCTTTATATTTTCTGCATTGTTTGAATTTGTCAAGTTTTCAATTTGTCTGAATTTCTGAGGTGTTGTAATCTAGAGCTGAAAAATTGTTTTTGTTAAAGTGATACAATTCTTTGAATTGTATCTAGGAGCAGCTTGAACTTACTAACCATAGAAATTCTGCACTTAGTGTGTTTGTACACACCAAGTGTTTGATAATTTGTCACAAAGCAAACTCAAACATTGTTTGTGTCTCATTGCTTATAGTTTGCCTCATTGTTTTGGTTTATAGATAAACACGTTATAATTTGTTGATTGTGTTTGAATAGATTAACACAACTGAATTTTTCTCTTCCATACTCTTTCACAATATATTCGTGCATATCCGATCCTTTTTGGTAGAAGGTTCGTTGTAGACTTTTGATCCAGTGGTAGCTTTCGTTTAAACAATTTTTTTTAAAACTGAACTTTGTAGTCCATTTGCGTGTAAAACTCAAAGGATCTATTCAACCCCCCCTTCTAGATCCATAGCCATAGTCTAATAAGTGGTATCACGAGCTCCGGTTTATTCTGGTGCTTCGGTAAAACTTCTTGGATCATGGCGAACGAACCTAAGGGGGCTTATAATAGAGCTCCAGTTTTTACAGGTGAAAACTACAGCTACTGGAAGGATTGTATGCGCGTTCATATTAATTCCTTAGATCGGAAGGTTTGGAACGTTATTTTAAACGGTCCCATGGAAATTACTATGACTAACGCGGAAGGCGTTGTCGTTCCTAAACCCGAAGCTCAATGGAATGAGGAGGACGAGAAAAAGTACAGTTATGATTGGAAGGCTCGCAATATGATCATCTCCTCCTTGGGAGTTGATGAGTATTATCGAGTCTCCCATTGTGAAACAGCCAAAGCCATGTGGGATGCTTTACAAGTAGCCCACGAAGGCACGAATGATGTTAAGTTGGCTCGAATTAATACACTAACGCAAGAGTTCGATCTGTTTTACATGAAGCAAGGGGAAACCATTGCGGATATGCAAAAACGATTCACTCACATTATCAACAAATTGCATGTCCTTGGTAAACCAATTCCAAATGAGGTTTCTACTAATAAAATTCTGAGGTGTCTTAGCAGGGAATGGCAACCGAAGGTTACCGCTATCAAGGAGGCCATTGATCTTGCTACATTAGACCTCACAACACTCTTTGGTAAACTTGATGAGCATGAGCAAGTGCTCATTAGCTTGGATAAATATGAGAAGAGTATAAAGAAAGAGAAAGCAAAAGATACGGAGAAGAAGTCGATAGCTCTTAAGGCTTCTTGTTCAAAGTCCACACATCAAGAGTAAAGTGATGATGAAGCCAAAGATGACAAGGATGAAGAATCCGGTGATGATATGAGCTTATTTGTGAAGAGATACAATAGATACATTCGCAAGAATGATATTCAGCACTCGGACAGAAATCTTGTCAAGTTCCGGAAGCAATCTAGAAGTGAAGGACATAAAAATGGCAAAGTAAAGGGGACGTGCTACAATTGTGGAAAATCCGGGCACTACAAGCCGGATTGTCCATTCCTAAAGAAATACAAAGATAAGGACAAAGATAAGAGTCGCTCAAACAAAAAGTCCAACAAGCCTCGACGAGCATACATCGCTTGGGAAAGCGATAGCGAGTCGGAGAAAGATGACTCATCAAGTGACGAAAGTGAATCCGTCAACCTTTGTCTCATGGCACGTCACAACAAAGGAAAAGAGGTAAAACACTCTAAATATGAAAACTGTCAAAATATGTCTCATGCTGAATTGAAAAAAGCTTTTGACACATTACACCACGAAGCTAAGGAAGCATTTCAACGCTTAGCTTCGAATAAAAAGATTTTTTCCTATTTGGAGAAAAAGGTTTCCGATTCCCAAAAGGAATTGGAAGATCTTAAAAACTCTATGGTGAATGTATCAAAAACTAATATCGATAAGGATGAATATACATGGTTTGACCTTGGGGGCTGTGGTACTTGTCACATTTGGCAAAGAGAGGTGAGAACCCTCGAAGACAAGTTGGACAAGGCTCTCAAGCCTAAGATTACGTTTGCTATTGATCGATCACATTATCGTGAAACAATGAATAATCCGTATCAAAAATACACGTATGTGATTCGAGATAGTGATAGCAAAGGTAAACTCCAAACAAATCGTGATTGCTTATATTGTTGTAAGCCAGGTCATACTATTGCTAAGTGCCGCTTTTGGAGATATCTTGTTCCAAAGGGCATTTATCAATGGTTGCCCAAAGGCAATCTTGGTTTCACTCACCCTAAAGGACCCAACGAGAATTGGGTACCTATTTTCCTTGATTGATTATGTAGGTACAAAGTCTTGAGAACACGAAAAGAATATGGGTTCTTGATAGTGGCTTCTCGAGACATATGACAGGAGACATATCTCTTTTCATCGACTTTGTGGCAAAGAAAAAGAGGTTTGTTACCTACGAAGACAACAACAGGGACAAATACTTGGCAAAGGTAGTGTAGGTAACCCCTCATATACTACTATCTCTATTATGCCTCTTGTGAAAGGTCTTAAACATATCCTTTTAAGCATTAGTCAACTATGTGACAAGAACTATAAAGTATCTTTTTCTAAGGATTGTTGCATAATTGAAAATAGTGATAAAAAGGATGTGCTTAAAGGCTTGAGGGTTTACGATAAGAGGTTACGTGTAGTTGAAGAGTCAGTTCATGTTTCTTTTGACGAGTCTTATCCGAGAAATGTCGGAGAAGGTAGTTCTTTTCATGGTGCAGGTGTACCTACTGAAGACATACTCAAGGACACTGATAAGGGAATTGATCAGCCTGAAGCAGTGCGTATTGAGGAGGAAAAGGATCACCAACCAGTGAAAAGTGAGGATGATCATCATGCTAAGAAAGATGAACTTCCTCCAGCTTAGAAGTCTTCAAAAGACCATCCAATTGACAACATTCTCGGTGATATCTCTAAGGGAGTAACTACTCGCTCTAAACTTTGTAACTTTTTTATTACTCTAATTTTGTTTCCCAAGTTGAACCTAAAAGCTCTAAGGAAGCGTTACTCGATGAGCATTGGTTTCTATCAATGCAAGATGAACTAAATCAATTCAGGAGAAATGAGGTTTGGGACCTTGTCCCCCCTCCGCGAGATCATCGAGTAATAGGAACCCGATGGGTGTTTAGGAATAAACTGGATGAAAATGGAGTAATAACGCATAACAAAGCTAGGCTTGTAGCGCAAGGCTATAACCAAGAGGAAGGAATCGACTATTAGGAAACTTATGCGCCGGTTGCTCGACTCGAGGCCATACGCCTTCTACTTGCCTACGCTTGTACAAAGAACTTTAAACTATTCCAAATGGATGTCAAAAGTGCATTCCTTAACGGATATATAAATGAAGAGGTTTATGTAGCCTAACCTCCAGGTTTTGAATCACACGAATATCCTGATCATGTCTATAAACTTAAGCGAGCTTTGTACGGACTTAAACAAGCCCCTAGGGCTTGGTATGAACGTCTAAGCAAATTTCTACTTGATCAAAGGTATTCAAGAGGAAAGGTTGACACGACCCTCTTTATTAAACGTCAAGGAAAACACTTAATTTTGGTACAAATTTATGTTGACGATATTATATTTGGGTCTACTAACATGACCTTGGTCAAGGAGTTTTCTAGTTTGATGCAGGGGGAGTTTGAAATGAGCATGATGGGGGAGCTTAACTATTTCCTCGAATTGCAAATCAAACAACTTGAAGAGGGCACATTCGTGAGTCAAACGAAATATTGTCTTGAGTTACTAAAACGTTTTGATATGCTGAACTGCAAAGCTATAGATACTCTTATGCCTACGAGTGTTAATCTTGATCGTGACGAAAAAGGTAAGGATGTTGAGGTAAAGAGGTATCGAGGTATGATAGGGTCTCTTCTTTATCTTACCGCATCACGTCCAGATATAATGTTTAGTGTATGCATGTGTGCGAGGTATCAAGCACATCCCAAGGAATCCCACCTAAAAGCTGTTAAACGCATACTTAGGTATCTCTCTGGAACCACAAAGTATGGTCTGTGGTATTCCAAAGGTAGTGCTTGTTCCTTAGTTGGTTATTCTGATTCCGACTTTGCCGGGTGCAAGTTGGATAGGAAAAGTACTAGTGGCACGTGTCATCTTTTCGCAAATTCCTTGGTGAGCTGGCATAGCAAGAAACAGGTTTCCGTTGCTTTGTCAACTGCCGAGGCTGAATACGTTGCTGCAGGTAGTTGTTGTGCTCAAGTCCTATGGCTTAAACAACAATTGCTTGATTTTAATTTAAAACTTGAGCGTATTCCAATTTTATGCGATAACACTAGTGCAATAAATCTAACTAAGAACCCTGTATTACATTCACGTACCAAACATATCGAAATACGTCATCACTTCCTTAGGGATCATGTTGAGAAAGGTGATGTGATTTTTGAGCATGTTGATTCAAAAAATCAACTTGCTGACATTTTCACAAAACCTTTAGCCACTGAGCCTTTCTTTCATATCCGTAGGGAACTTGGCATTCTCGACATTTCGGATCGTGTTTGATCTTATTATAAAGTGTCATTACCTTATCTTATCTATATGTACATCTATACTTTTGTCACTAACAATTTCAAAAGCTGTTACCACATATGTAAGGTCTTGCATCATCAAAAGCGATCAAGGTAATATCGTTCTCGTTCATTAGAAATTAAGTGTACCATAACTGAGTGATATTATTGTTGTTTATTTGCCTATAGTATGCTCACTGTCTTCATTTGTATGTTTGGTGTGCATGTTAGTTCTCTTTTTATTTAATATCATGGCTTAAATAACACAAAAATATGATTTTTCAAAATTTTCACTGTTTGAGTCGACTCACAAATGCTTCAGGTCGACTCACTTTGGTTGCTTTGTTTGCGTGTTTAGTCGGGAACGCTCAGGTCGACTATTAGGTCGACTCATAGCTTCTTTTTTCAAGATTATAGAAAAAGTTACAGTGTGCGTCGACGCACATAGACCTAGCGGTCGACCGCTCACTGAAAAATTGCGAAATATTCCTTGAGTCTTGTGCGGTTTTTGACCCATTTGATCTCTTTTTATGTTTTTTCTGATTTTCTATGTGGCATTAACATAACATATCAAGTCATTCTCTCATTTCCTCCTCTTCCCTAATTTCATCTCCATCAAAACCCTAACTTCATCAATCTCACCCAAAATTCTTGGAGTCTATAACTAGTTGGGAAATTCGTCACTATTCATCCTCCTTCAACACCAATCATCAATGGCTTCACGGAGAATCACCCGTAAAAGAGTCACAAGGGAATCATCTGTTCAAGCGGGTCCTTCTCAACCACCTCTAGATCAACCGGTAACTCTTTCTTCTCTACTTTCTCCTGAGAATGCTGATTTAGTTGAGAAAACAATGAAGAAAAGGTCTGTGGTCAAGCAATTTGTGTATTATCGTCATACGGTAGAACGCATGCACTTGGAAGAAGTCATGGATTTATTGGACTTTCAAAATTTAAATGGGCTTTTAGAATGTGATGTCAAATACAATGAGGATCTGGTAAGACTGTTCTATACTGGTCTAGTTGGAAAGTTTGATGATTTTATGTTCAATTGCAAACTAGGGAATAAGACCCTTACTATCCAAAACACCACTTGGCGAGATTTATTCCGTTTGTCTGTGACCAATGAGAGTCCTATCCAACACATAACTGATACCAAGCATGTTAATGATTATGAGTATAAGACAGCCTTAAATTCTATGCTCAGAAGACCATATCCTGATGCAGTTGTGGCGAGCAATCTTTTCCCTAGGGTAGTAACAACGGGAAAACTGTCTCCTATTCCTAGGATTTTGTAGTGGATCGTTGCCCATATTCTTAGACCCAAGCTTGGAGGTTATTCTAGGGTGGATCAGCCTGAGGTTCAGTTAATGTACATTTTGATGAACAAGATACCAATCAGTTGGCCTTATTACTTTGCAAGCAGAATGTATGCTCTTCGTGAATCCGGTAGAGGGACTGCACTTGGGTATGCATCTGTTATTCAAAAGTTTTTCAATAATGCTACAATAGTTGTTTCTGGTATTCCTTATAAGTCCATTACTATAAATCAAGAGTTCTGCCAGAAAACTATGACTATGATGGGCCATATGTGGGATGTTGTAGAGAAAAGGTATAAGTATATTTTGAAAGCCAATACGGCTGTTCTGGAAGAGTCTAGTGAAGAAGATGACGAAGAAGAAGAAGAAGAAAGGGAAAATGAAGAAGGAGAGAATGAACAGGATGATGCTAACGAGAACCAAAATGACAATGCTCAATGGCACCAAATGGATACGGGGGCTGATGACAATACTGCATGGATGTATCAAGGTTCTAAAGAAAATCAAGGGTGGAATTCATGGCAATCTCCAATGGAAACTAAAGTTGACCAAGGATGGGGTCAATGGCAATATAATAGTTGGACCAATCTTGGTTCCAACTATAGGCCATCAACTCACGGGATGAACTACCAAGATTCATATTACACTCCTCCTTCACCTCCGCGTCCTCAACAAAACAATGAAGATATTCTTGAACTTATGAGGACGATGCAACTTGATCAACAACGGTTTGCCACAGCTCAAGAGGAACGGTTCAAGTCTTTACAAGAAGAAATTCAAACTCACGCCAACAACTTTGACTCTTTTGCCACAAATTTGACTGGAAGATTCAACACAATGGCCGAAACTTCTGCTAATCAACACCGTGCTCTTACAAACAACTTCAACATTCTAAATCGCACCGTGTTGGAGATGACCGAGCAGTTGGATGTGCAACCTCCACCACCTTATCATCCTCAACCGTTTCGCGGAAGAGGTCATTCATTTAGGGGGAGGAGGCCATAAGAATCTACATTGCATCTTGCATCATGTCTCTTCATGCTTTATTCTTGCTTTGTTTATGTTTATGACTCTTCTATGTTTCCGTTTGCTGTATGCACTTTCTTTTAGTGACTTTGTATTGCTACTATTTTGGCTTCTCTATGCAGTGACAATCCCTATGTTCCTTAAGCATTATTGTTTGGTTTAAATAGTTTGTTTGTATTTATCATTATTATGTTCGTTAACTTGCATTATATGTGAATGTATGTTAATGATTATTCGTTGCAATTCGTTAAAAAAAAATGCAGCTATTCTTGATACTTTCTCTTTCTCTCTTTTTGATGTTGTCAAAGGGGGAGAAGAAATGGGAAATAACAGGTATTAACAGGTATTGAGATGATCAAACAATAGTGGATGCATAAAGTCAGGGGGAGGATACTACCTCAGTTTGACCGTTTTGCCATCATCAAAAAGGGGGAGTATGTGAGGGAAGTCTCTCTCTATGTACTTGATTTTAATGATGTCAAAACTATCATGCTTTGCACATATATATTTCACATGAATGCACATTAGGTGTTCTAAGGATGTTTGATCATGTTGGCAATGTTCTAGGTGCATTAGATATGGTTAAACACCTTTAGGAAAGTCAAAAGTGTGATTTTTACATGTTTGAATGGTGTGAGTCGACTCATGACCTTGTTCAGGTCGACTCATACATGCTGAATTTGTGTCTGTTAAAACTGTGTGCTGCGGGTATGCTCAGGTCGACTCTTCAGGTCGACGCATACATCCTGCATTTGTGTATATCAAAAACTGGGTGTTATGAGTCGACGCATAGACCTGTTTAGGTCGACCGGTCGCTGTTTTGCACAAATTTTCTGCTGTGTTATTCACTCTAAAATTCTGTTTCTCTCATGTATTTCTTCTAGGATATTATATATATATAATTTTTAGCTCTTTTTTAACAAGAACAAGAAACGTGAAAGATTTTATGCCATTTTCTCTCATCAATTTCATCTTCTTCCTTGAGCATTCAAACAACTACACATAACCAATTTTTGTTTGTTGTGTTCATTGATTTGAAGTGATAAGGTTCAGATTTCTGGAAGTGTTATCTTCATTTCTGAGTTGAGATTTGTGGTAGGTGTTTCTTGAATAAAACCTTAGGGTTTTCTCCTCCAAGAATCTAAGAGATTTTGGGGGTTTTTGCACAAGCCAATTCATTCTACAAGGATTCAGCTGGGCGAAGGTAACTGAAGAGATCGGTTTAGTAGCTGTAATCAGAGGATCGTAGAAGAGTGGTTTGGGTTCGAATCTTTGGTAGATTGCAATTGATCGAGTGAAGGTAATCGAAGAAGAGTGTGTTCCTTCGGTTTAGTAGCGCGGGACGATAATTGGATCAACCATATTCGAAGCACTTGATTCATCTTGAATCAAGGGAAGAGAAGGCTCTACATCAACAATTCGAAGACGTTCGAAGATTTGATTGTTCATAGTTTTCTCTTGTATAAACGTACAATTGCAACGATAATATATATATCTCAATTCCATGTTAGGAATTGGGGGCAGAGGTACCCATAGCGAGGACGATTGGGGAACTGCCTAATCAAATTGCGTTTGTTCTCTTTCTCCTTCAACTCTTTATATTTTCTGCATTGTTTGAATTTGTCAAGTTTTCAATTTGTCTGAATTTCTGAGGTGTTGTAATCTAGAGCTGAAAAATTGTTTTTGTTAAAGTGATACAATTCTTTGAATTGTATCTAGGAGCAGCTTGAACTTACTAACCATAGAAATTCTGCACTTAGTGTGTTTGTACACACCAAGTGTTTGATAATTTGTCACAAAGCAAACTCAAACATTGTTTGTGTCTCATTGCTTATAGTTTGCCTCATTGTTTTGGTTTATAGATAAACACGTTATAATTTGTTGATTGTGTTTGAATAGATTAACACAACTGAATTTTTCTCTTCCATATTCTTTCACAATATATTCGTGCATATCCGATCCTTTTTGGTAGAAGGTTCGTTGTAGACTTTTGATCCAGTGGTAGCTTCCGTTTAAACAATTTTTTTTAAAACTGAACTTTGTAGTCCATTTGCGTGTAAAACTCAAAGGATCTATTCAACCCCCCCTTCTAGATCCATAGCCATAGTCTAACAACTTACAGTGAGCAGCCCCACAATACAGTTATAATATGAAAGCTGTAAATGAAAGCGATAACCACTTACTCGGTTGTAGTGCTTCCATGTTGTTTGGTTAGTTGTTCAACAAAGAAAGATTGAAAACAACAGTATATTCAAAATCAAAGGAGAAAGTGCTTTGAAAAAGAAAGATTTGGGGCTTACAGCTCAAGGAGAGGCCCAGGGTTTTATCAGTGAGCGCACTGTTGAATTTGTACAGAGGGACTTATACAAGTGACTGGGGCCCAAAATGGTTTTCTGTACAAAGGGATGGGTTTTACACTCTCTCAAGAGGCCCAAAAAAGGTTTTAAAGAAAAGAGTGGGGCTTATAACACGAGGGTAGGCCCAAATGATTTTTCGTTTAAAAAAGGCGATCGCGTCGAGGTTTTCTTTTAACGCAGAGGGACTTATACAATAAGTGAGGCCCAAGATGCTTGGTTAAAAGGGGGATTGGGTCTTACACTCTAATAGAGGCCCAAAGTGTTTTGAACGGGTCTTATAGCTCAAGGAGAGGCCCAGATGATTTTTATTTTTAAACGGGCGACGATCGCGCCGTTTACTTGTACAGAGGGACTTATGCAATGGATGAGGCCCAAAATGTTTTTGTACAAGGGGGGATGGGTCTTACACTCTCTCAAGAGGCCCAAAGTGTTTTGAAAATGATTTGTGAGGGTTGAATTAATCCAAAACCCTAATTTGTTTTCAAAATGTATTTAATTGAATAAAAATTCAATTAAAATGATCAAAAATTGTTTAACACATGGAAAACAAATTGTGATCTTGGATTAATGCTTCAAAAATTAAGTATTGACCTACAAAATAATTAGAAAGCATTAAAAGTTGCAAAATCAATGTAGAAAAAATATTTAAAATGCCAAAAACAATCAAAATATTAATTCTTTGCAAAAATATCAATTATATGAAATAAATAATATTTTTGGGATTTTTTGATAAAATAAAATATTTTAACATTTTTGTGAATTATTAAAAAAAGAATCAACTCAAAATCATTAAAACTCAGAGAGAAATTAATTTTTGAATCAATTAAACAAAATCACAAAATTCAAATATTTGAATTATTCAAAAATGGCGCCAAGAACAGCTGAAGAACACGCGCGTGTTCTTGGTTTCTCAGATTTGCATTTTCTATCCAATCTCCATGAATACGTAATCGTATCATGCAATCCACATATCATTATGCTCGTCTCAACCTCACGATCATGTCTATATACTTTAATTTCATTTAAATTAAACATACAACAAGAAATCACGAAGAGACCTCAAGAATCCTAATTTCTGCATGAAGGCTAGGATTTTTGATACACGATTCAAACAATGCAATTAATTGAGGGAAAACATTCCATGCATGATTATGAACATATGGCCAAATTATTGTGCGAGGAAATATGCATAGATTGAGAGATGCCCAAGTTTAGGCTTACCTCCAAGTCGTGACAGCAAGAGCAGATGTGATTTTGGGTTGGAGGTGTTACAGATAAGTTGTGATGATCTGGACAGCTTCCCTACACCATATGGATTGTGTTTGAACACTTGGATTGAATTGAAATGGACTGGATCAGTTTATGGCATCTCAGCTGCAACTTCACTTCAAATTTGTGTGGATGGCAAGTGATTTTGAGATTTTGATGCTCCAGATGTTATGTGAGTGTTTGATCAGCTCATATGTGATGTATGTGAGGTGTGTGAGTGATTGGTTTGATTGGAATTGCTCTCAAACTCAAAACCCGATAGCTACCTTGCTAAGAAAGGCATTTTTGCCAAGAGAAAGAGATTTTGAGGAAAGCATCTGTTAGCTGGCTTTGGTGTACTCAAACTGACCACAATTGAGCTCTATTTATAGTAGAGCAAGTTTGTTTTGCAAGGAATAGTGCATGGCAGCTGGTAAGTAGGTTTGGCCAATGTTGGCAAATGAAAATCCAAGTCTCCTCTAGCCATTGACTAGAGGTTAGGGCACAGAGCTTTGGTCCCCTTGGTCTTGGATAAGTCTTGACTGATTTCAGATGAGAATGGCTCAGTCCATGCCACCTTGATGGTTCCATTGAATGCCTCATTCCAAATTTGAAGTCTTGTCCCCATTTTGGCCATTCTAGGTTCAACATGCTATTTCTTGTTCCATGGACTTTGGGGGCTTGGCTCAGTGATTGTCCCCTTTAGATTCAATCCTCTGAGGTGTCCAAGTGGATTGGAGCAATTGAATTTGGCTGATTTTGGCAAATCGACCAAAGTTGTAAATTCTGCCTTGCCTTGACAGATTTCAGCAAGGCAACTTGGCAATGTTGTATCTCATGGTGTAGGTTGAATTTGGCAATGTTCTTGGCCATTTTGGAAAGCTCTTACATGATACAACAACTGTTTGAACAAGTTTGGTTTTGATCTCTTTTGATTCCAAGTGAAAAATCCCCCTACATTTGGCAAAAAGTGAGGCAGAATCTGACTTAGTGAAAATTTCACTAAGTGTTGGAAAAAGTGACATTTTCACTTTTCAGCCACTTTGATCACTCCATAACTCAAAATCCTTAATGAATTGGAATGACTTGTAGTTGAAGTTTTTGTAGGTGATAATGAGGGCTACAAATCCATCTTTGGATGAGAAAAAATGGCCTTGTGGTTTAGGAGTTATGGTCCTCCAAAGTTGGTACCTTTGCCACTTTGTTTTTAACTTAGAAAAATTTCTAAGTTTTATGGTTACCCCTTTTACAAGTTATCTCACTTTTCTTGATTTTTCTTGATGAATGATGATTCAAATCATACATAAACATCATTTTAGGGTTAAAAATCCATTTTGGTGAAAACTCTCAAAAAGTCAAAGTTGACTTTTGTGCACAGTTGACTTTTTATCAGATGAATTCCAAATTGTGCAATTCTTCAGGAAATCATGTCCTTGACCTAAATCAAACTTGATGGACATGTTCCATGGGTGTCATAGGGTATATTCAATCATGTATTAGGGTTTGGGAGCATGTCCTGGTCAAAAGTCAAAGTTACAGTTGACTTTTCCCTTAAAACCCTAATTGTGGTGCAGATGAAAATGAGACTTGTTGCTCAAGCTTCTTGGATCAATCCATTGTTCCAAATGGATCAATATGGTATATTAGAGACCCTCAAATCACCTCTTGAGGTCTTGGCTCATGGTTTGCCCCAAAAGTCAACTTAGGGGTGAATTAGGTCAAGAAACCCTAATTCCTGATTTTTGATGAATGCATCCCCTGAGGCAAAATTGACTTGATGCATTGGTTCATGAGGTTCCATGAAGCATATTAGGTTATGTTTTGGATCATTTCCTTGTGCCCAGATGAAAATTTTCATCTGGAGGCCCTGGTCGACCAAAACCCTAATTTGGTGATACTGTCGATCTTGAGACTTGATCCACCTAGAAGGGAGCAGCCTTGTGCTTAATCCTTGAAGTGGGAGTCCTTTTTGATCCATTATGGATGTTTGAGAGATTAGACAAGTTGAAGATCATGTCATTCCTTGATTGATCCTTTGTCTAAGCACTCAGAGAGGGCTTGAAACCCTAATTTTGATTGTATTGGATGCTCACCCATCTTTGGGGAGACTGATGAAGCATGATGGTTCATCCATATTGTGATGATGATTTTCACAATGATGCGAAATCTAAGTGGTCAAAATTTGGGGTATTACAGTTGCCCCTATTTAATCTTCTTGGACCCGAAGGTGTGAATGACGAAGGGATTCGGGCATTCGGGGTGCAAGAGGATTAAATATCGGAATACCCGAAATTTTGATGGTGGTTATGAATGGTAGCTTACGCATTCATCTTCTTTAGCTAAGCAATGATGCTTAGAAAAGGTAAACTTCCCCTCGATCCTGGTCTTCAGCCAAGGAACTGGTCTCAGTTTTCTTTTGAAATAAACCTCCCCTCATTCTTGGTTTCCTACCAAGGAACTGGTCTTAGTTTATGATTTAAACTTCCCCTCGATCCTGGTTTCCTACCAAGAACTGGTCTTAGTTTCTGATTTAAACTCCCCCCCGATCCTGGTTTCCTACCAAGGAACTGGTCTTAGTTTCTTTTGTCAATAAACTTTATTGACAAGGGACGCTATGTGTAGCGGTTTTCCTTCAAACTTCTCGCCGAATTTTCTTGGAGAGATGCCATTTGAGGGAAAAGGGTTTGATGTCAGACTTGCTGGGGAACCCAACGTCTGAATTGTAGAGGTACACAAACTTCTCTGTTTTGGAGACGCCATTTGTCGATTTTACTGGGGAAAGCGAGTCTCTTGAGAGACTGTTTTCGTTTGGGGTTACATCATACTTTTCTCGGGATCTTCCCGGAGAAATGCCATATGATGGGATCCAATTTTAAGGTGCCAATGACCTTCTCATTAGTGGTTTTTCGGAGCAAAACTGGTGTGCTGCCGAATCTCTGATCACGATGTTTTCTCTGTGGATTTTCCTTAATCCGGGAAAGCAAGGATATCATCTTCAATGGCGAAGAGTGATGTTTATTGAAAGTTTTCTCTGGCTTTTCAGAGGTTCAAGTTATCAAAGTGGTCGAGTGCTGACTCTGATCTAATGATACACTGGTGGCGAGATTGTTCAGACACAACATTTCCTGACGAGGAAAGAGCTGACAAACTCGATTGAGAAAACTGTTATTACTAGGGGACAAGACCGACTAGAGTAATAGTGATGCAATATGAAATGCGAACGTAAATAAAAAATGCATGATGTATGTATGTATATGCTGACAAAACAGACGCGACATACAGACTAATGGATGAACACAATTGGATACTCGGCCATCGCGGGGCGAAGAAGTACCGTTGATTTAAAATAGCAATTCCACCTTGCTTAGGAGAGATAGTCCCGTTGGGAGCTATGTTGATCGGGCTTAGGAGATGAGAACTCGGCCGAGGCGTGTCAGACGAAACAAGGTCTCTGACACAGTTGATCCCTTCATTTAGGCATACTGGCTTAGAAGGAGTACTTTGATTCTGTACTTTGAAGTTCGCTTACTTCGGGAGAGGCGATCGATGTTCTTCTGATGCTCAACAGTAAAAAGAAATGCCATCTTTAATTTAAAAGCAGAAAAAGTTTAACAAGTAAATTTATTTTTGTTTTATTTCAAGAATCGCTGATTAAGTTTAAACAACATCGTTCTGTAAAGCTAAAACAAATAAAGAATTACAAACAAAAGCACGGGGGCTCAAATCTTATTGATAAGATGGAGATCAGCCAAACGCGTGATTCCAAAGAGTATATACAAAGTTAGAAAATAGTAATTTACAGGGAAAAGGGCTACGTTGAAACATAACGACCACTATCCTTCTACCAACTTTGAATTCGGGACATCCTGAGCTTCCGTCGAAGATGACTTTTGACTGGAGTTTTCTGACAGATGATGCTGTAACTGCTGCTGAGAGACTTGCCTCTGTTGAACATAGTTACTTGCCATTATCCCTAATTTTTGCCTGGATTGTACTATGAGATTTCCAATCCATCGGGATGATTTTTTTTTCATGTCTCTAACTTTTGCCTGGACCGCCCTTTCGGGTTTTCAATCCACCGAGACATTTTTTTTTAGTTTTAGGCGAAGTCTTTCTTGACTACATCAACATTCGTGGGATAGGCAAATTCCTCTCCGTCCATGGTTGCAAGTCTCAAGGCGCCGCCTGAGAAAGCTTTCGTGACCACATAAGGGCCATCATAATTTGGGGTCCATTTGCCCCGAGAATCAGTGAGAAATGATTATATCTTCTTGAGCACGAGGTCTCCTTTTCTGAAAATACGAGGCCGGACCTTTTTGTCGAACGCCCTTTTCATTCTCTGTTGATATAACTGACCGTGGCATAGTGCTGTGATTCTCTTTTCTTCGATCAGGTTTAGTTCGTCGTGTCGACCTTGACACCATTCAGCTTCGGTGAGCTTAGCTTCCATCAATACCCAGATTGATGGGATCTCTACTTCTATGGGGAGAACTGCCTCCATACCATACACTAGAGAGAAAGGGGTAGCCCCTGTTGAAGTGCGGACAGATGTGCGATAACCATGAAGCGCAAAGGGTAACATCTCATGCCAATCTTTGTAGGTTACAACCATCTTTTGAACGATCTTCTTGATGTTCTTGTTAGCCGCTTCTACCGCTCCGTTCACCTTGGGTCGGTAGGGAGATGAGTTATGGTGTTCGATCTTGAACTCTGCACACAACTCTTTCATCATCTTATTATTCAAGTTAGATCTAATATCAGTAATGATCTCGCTTGGAACACCATAACGGCAGATGATACTGTTTTTGATAAATCAGACCACCACTTGTCGGGTTACATTGGCGAATGACGCTGCTTCGACCCACTTGGTGAAGTAGTCAATGGCTACCAGGATGAACCGATGTCCGTTTGAAGCCTTGGGCTCAATCATACCAATCATATCGATTCCCCATATGGAAAATGGCCACGGGGAAGAAAGAACTTTGAGATGTGATGGCGGTACATGAATTTTGTCGGAGTATATCTGACACTTGTGACACCTCCTCATGTACTTGTAGCAGTCGGATTCCATGGTCAACCAATAGTACCCGACCCTGAGAATTTTTCTCGCCATTGTGTGTCCGTTGGCATGAGTGCCAAAGGATCCTTCATGAATTTCTTTCATGAGTACGTCTGCTTCTGGTCTGTCTACGCATCGGAGCAAGACCATGTCAAAGTTTCTCTTATAAAGAGTGTCACCGCTCAGGAAGAAGTTTCCAACCAATCTTCTGAGGGTCTTTCTATCTTTTCTGAGTGCCCCAGATGGGTACTCTTGTTTCTGAAGGAAGCATTTGATATCGTGATACCAAGGTCTGTCGTCTATGACTGCTTCAATCGCGAAGATGTAAGCGGGCCGTTCAAGGCGCATGATGTCGATCTTAGGTATGTCATTCCATCGACCTACACTAATCATGGAAGAGAGAGTGGCTAATGCATCAGCTATGGATTCTCATCACGAGGGATGTGATGAAAGTCGACTCTGTTGAAGAAGGGTAGCAACCTTCTTGCATAGTCTTTGTAAGGAATCAATCCTGAATGGTATGTGTTCCAATCTCCTTTTATCTGGTTAATAACCAAGGCTGAATCGCCGTATACGTCCAAGTTTTTGATCCTTAAATCAACCGCTTCTTCGAGACCCATGATACATGCTTCGTATTCGGCCTCGTTGTTCGTACATTTGAACGTAAGTCTGGCAGTGAAAGGAATGTGGGTACCCTGAGGGGTAACAATGATTGCCCCAATTCCGTTTCCATAGTGATTAACTGCTCCGTCAAAGATAAGTCCCCACTGGGAACCTAGTTCTGGCCCTTCACTGGGTAGCGGTTCATCGCAATCTTTCATCTTTAGATACATGACATCTTCGTCTGGGAAGTCAAACCCGATTGATTCTTGATCGTCAATCGGTTGATGAGCCAAATGATCAGCTAAAATACTTCCTTTAACGGCTTTCTGAGCATGGTACTCTATGTTATATTCTGATAGTAACATCTGCCAACGAGCAATCCTTCCCGTGAGAGCAGGTTTTTCGAAAACGTACTTGATTGGATCCATTTCGGAGACCAACTAAGTAGTATGACGAATCATGTACTGGCGAAGACATTTGGCTGCCCAAGCCAAAGTGCAGCAAGTTTTCTCAAGCATCGTGTACCGAGTTTCACAATCGGTGAACTTCTTGCTTAGATAGTAAATGGCAGACTCTTTCCGTTTAGTTTCGTCTTGTTGGCCAAGTACACATCCCATTGAGTCCTCTAGGACTGTGAGGTAAATGATCAGTGGTCTTCCTTCCACTGGAGGTGATAGAATCGGAGGATTCAACAGGTATTCCTTGATACTGTCGAAGGCGGTTTGGCAATCTTCTGACCAAACGCAATCCTGGTTCTTTTTGAGTAATTTGAAAATCGGCGCACACGTCGCGGTCATAAGGAATATGAATCTGGAGATGTAGTTCAAACGTCCCAGGAATCCTCTGACTTATTTTTCAGTTTTCTGAGAAGGCATTTCTTGAATGGCCTTGACCTTGTCAGGATCAACTTCAATTCCTTTCTAGCTGACGATGAACCCTAGTAATTTCCCCGAACGGACACCGAAGGTGCACTTGTTGGGATTCAAGCGGAGCTTGAATTTTCTTAGACGTTCGAACAATTTTGACAGATGTTCAACGTGCTCATCCGCTGTTCTTGATTTTGCAATCAAATCATCGACATATACCTCGATTTCTTTGTGTATCATGTCATGAAACAGAGTAGTCATGGCCCTTTGATAGGTTGCCCCGACATTCTTCAAACCGAACGGCATTACCTTGTAACAAAAGGTACCCCATGGGGTAATGAACGAAGTTTTCTCCATGTCTTTCGGCGCCATTTTGATCTGGTTATAGCCCGAGAATCCATCCATGAAGGAGAATACTTTGAATTTTGCTGTGCTGTCAACCAGCATGTCAATGTGTGGTAAAGGAAAGTCGTCCTTTGGACTTGCCTTGTTCAGATCTCTGTAATCAACACACATTCTGACCCTTCCGTCCTTTTTGGGAACGGGTACGATGTTGGCTAACCATTGAGGATATTCAGATGTAGCGAGGAAACCCGCGTCGATCTATTTCTGTACCTCCTCTTTGATTTTGATGGCCATGTCCGGGTGAGTGCGTCTCAACCTTTGCTTTACGGGCGGACATTCCAATCTCAACGGTAAGTGATGTTCCACGATGCTGGTATCCAACCCTGGCATATCCTGATAGGACCAAGCGAATACATCGGGAAATTCTTCGAGAAGCTTTATCAAACCCTCTCTGGCAGTTGGACTGAGCAATGCTCCGATCCTGGTTTCTTTTCTCTCTTTTTCTGAACCCAAGTTTACCGTTTCCAACGGCTCTTTGTGAGGTTCGATGGACCTTTCCTCTTGTCTGAGTAGTCGGGAGACCTCTTCTGGAATTTGGTCGTCATTTTCTTCTTCAGCCTCGAATACCGGGAACTCAAAGTTGGAAGAAGGCATCGGATCGTATGTTTCAACGGGGTATAAAACAAGCAATCTGCATGACGTGATGATTCGTGTTTAGAAGAGATAGAGAAAATGTGTAGTGTGTGCAGTGTTTTGATTTTACTGCTTGTTTTTATTATTGAATGTTTTTTAGGATTACCATTTTCTGAAAAAGCAAAAAGAGAAAACAGCAATTAATGCGGAAATTACAGAACGACGTTATTTTATTAATGAACAAGTCGAATCTTGAAACTACAGCCCTATAAAACAAAACTCTGTCGCTTTGGGCAAAGCGAAGAGGGAAATTTACAGAAAGTGAGCCCTATCAAAACATCCGTTTCACCTGGGCAGGGTGAAAGGTTAAAGATGGCAATTACTTTGACTGACGAACGACCTTCGGAACCTCGACAGTAACCCATTGGCGGAGAACTCCTCGGTGAATCACAAAGTCTGGCACCTTCCTTGATTTGTCTTCAGAAATGACACTGATTTCTGGTGGAGTAGGATCATTGGAATTTGTCTCCCAGGCAGATTTGTCGTAGGAGGATTCCTCTGTTGCATTTTGCATAGCATTGGTGCTCTCAGCTGTATCTCCCCATCCAGTTGACTGGATATCTTCGAGCCTGATACGAGAGCTTTCGGGAGCGGTGTACTTGACCATATAGTCGTATTTTCCACTTGGTTGTCCCAAGGTGTCCCACACTTCTTTGGAACTGGAGGAGTCATTTCTCTCGATGACGTTGACCTCGGGAAAAGCATAGTTGATGAATTCAAGTCCTGCAAACGTTGCAAATTCATCTTCATGTTGAGTAGTTTCTGAATGACCTGAGTGTTGATCCCATGACATGGCAGGGACACAGGTATTCTGTTCGATGACGCTCAGCTGAGCTTCATTGTTCAGCTGACTTTCTTGCCCCAAGTTTCCTGGGTAATGCTGCCACATTGGCAGACCATCCATTGGGCCATAGTAATTGTGATCAAAGTTGTCTTTCATCAGAGTGTCCTCCTCTAATGAATTTGGCGGAGCACGGCATCCTTCCGGATCACAATCTCCATATATCATTTCGACATCTGATCTTGGTATAAATCTCGGACTTTCTGTAGGAAAGCAAAAAGGCATAGGCACCTCTTCCTGAGACATATAGCCGTCCTTGTTAAGGTAGGACTTCCATTCTTCATCTGTGTCAGAGGGATCTTCCTCATTGATAGCATGAACTGTTTGAGACACGGGGTGAAGAAAACCTCCACTGTGGAATAAGTTTTGAAGGGGATGAAGACTTTCATCGTTGGCAACTGTCTGGGTACAGGTTGCAGAAAAACCAAGACCCTTCTTTGTTTTATTGTCAATAGGAACGACAAGCTGTCCCCATCCTGTCGTATCGGTACTCTCGACCGCTTTGATAGCATCTTTGTATGAAGAAATTGGAGTTCCTTCTTTGAACTGATTGTCCTTGCTCACCGATAGTGCTTGGAACTGAGTTCCAATAACCTCCTCGGGTTCCACACAAGTAGATGATGATAAGTTGCTCACAAGCAAGGCTTGTTCCCCAAAAACCGTAACAAGTTGATCATTCTTGATGAACTTTAGCTTTTGGTGGAGGGTCGAAGTGACCGCTCCCGCCTGATGTATCCAAGGTCTTCCTAATAAACAACTGTATGTTGCCCGGATGTCCATGACCTGGAAAGTGATTTGGAAAGTGTGAGGACCAATAGTTATGGGAAGATCAACTTCGCCGATAACTGTTTTTCTGGATCCGTCGAATGCTTTAACGACGACCTCGCTGACTCTCATCGGAGGGCCCTTGAATGATAATTGCATCAAAGTAGACTTCGGCATAACATTCAGGGCTGACCCTGTGTCTACCAGTACGTTGGCTAAAGCATCGCCCTGGCAGTTAACTGTGATATTGAGCGTCGTGTTATGACGGCGACCCTCTTCAGGTAATTCCTCATCACTAAATCCCAAATTATTGCAGGAAGTGATGTTAGAGACAATACTATCGAACTGTCCGATTGTTACATCCTGTTCCACAAAGGCTTGCTCCAAGACTTTCTGTAGAGCCTCCCTGTGGGCTTCTGAACTGAGTAACAGTGATAATACTGAGATCTTTGAAGGAGTCTGTAACAGTTGATCAACAATGTTATATTCACTCCTTTGGATGAGCTTTAGCATCTCATCTTGGTCTTTCGAAAGGTCGGGATTACTGGATTGACCGACTGGTGGATCAGGAATTTCTGCCTGACGTTCCTTTTCTCTGTTGGATTCTCCAACCCCTCGGTTGAAGATTCGACCGTTCCGTGTTACACGACTGATGTCTGCAATATTCACGACGGAGGGTAATGGAATTTCCTTTCCATTCTCGATTATTGTTGCACCGTATTTGTAAGGGATAGCCTTAGCTGATTCATACGGTAATGGTCCCGGTAGATAGATGACTATGGGAACCTTCTGATTTTTCTGACCATCATAAGTAATCTCGATCCGTTCCCGGTTGGGAACTCTAGATTCGTCAAGTAGAGGGATGATGGCAAAAACATCCCTGGTCCTGTGATGACCAGAGATCGTGACAACATCCTCAACTTGCTCGGCAAGGTAGTTCGGCGACCAAATGATGGGTCTTGAACCTGGATATGGACGAATTTCTCCATGATCGACCTGACCCTGAAGAGCTGCTCTCACAAGGTAACACCCTTGGTTACTTTCCGAACAGACGCTACAACTGTCATATTTGTGTGGTGGCACCTGGCCACGCCCACTTTGAATACAATGTAACCTCACTAGGTTACCTTCCATTGATCGGACATCCTGACTTTGACGACGAGTAGGATTCCTCTGACTGATACTAATTTGCTGAGTATCTTCGTCCATATAAATTGGCATCCACCAGTGATTTAACAAGTGCTGAAGTGCCTCCTGGACAAGGGTACAACCTCGATCGTTTTCGCAACCTGCTTTACAGTTTTGATAGTCATCTGATATTAAGAATCCAAGTCGGACCTGCTCAGCATGTAACTCTACCAGGTTGGTATTCATCACGCGAATGTCGAAAATCTGAACCATGTTGATTTGATAGGAGTTCCTATCATGGTAGTCTTGGATCCATCCAAGATCTATCTGACGCTGGAGGGTCTCTTGTATGAAAGGGCATCCCTGTTTGTTTACCGAGTAAATCAGACAAGAACTGTAATCGTGCCGCGGCAGATTATGATACTGGCTTTGCCTTGAGTGCATCGTCACCAAGTGACATTCATCGCACGGATGTCGTGGTTTTGAATGACGTTGGAATTCGTGCAAACCATGTTAACTCCACGAACTCGGTGCTCTTGGATCCATCCAAGATCCATCTGTTCCTGTAGAGCTGCTTGCACTACAGAACATCCCTGGTTGTCTTTAGAGCAGATATCACACTGGTGATAATTATGAGGTGGCACATGGCCATATCCCCTCTGTCTATAATGCATCTTGACCAGATTGGTCCCCATTAAGAGTACATCGTGAATTTGATAGACATTGTTAGTCTCTTTCTCAATCAGGTTGACTGCAGTTTTCTCATGTTGAGGCAGCGGGTTCGTGAGAACGTTGGGATTCGTATCTTTGAAAGATAAGAGCCCGCTCCTAACAAACTTTTGCACGTCGGATTTGAAATTGAGACAAGTCTCAATGTTATGCCCCGAACCTCCCTGATGATAAGGGCATGTTTGATCCGCTTTAAACCAAAAAGGCGGATTTTCCGGAACTGAAATGGGAGACTTAGTCTGAATGTGCCCCTTAGCCAGCAGTAACGGAAATAATTCTGCGTACAACATGGGTATAGGATCAAATCCTGGTGGCCGTGTTGTACGGTTGTTGTTATATGGAGGACGAGCCTGCTGAAGAGGCTGTTGTGTCCTTTGTTGGTCAGGTTGGCTCTGCGCAATCTAAGGTTGATACATAGGAACAGGCGCGGGGCCGATAGCAGGAGTAACAGCTGCTACTGGCTGATAACATCACCTTTGCTTTCCGAGAGAGATATTCCCAATATCTTGCTCTTTTTTCTTAGGGAGAGCACTACCGTATTTTTTAGTACCGCTCGTTGATCCAGTGTCTTTCACCAAACGTCCTTCTCGGACGGCTTCCTCAAGACGTACACCCATGCCGACCATTTCGGTGAAATCACTGGGCGCACTGGCAACCATTCGGTCATAGTAAAATGAGCTTAAGGTCTTTAAGAAGATTTTTGTCATCTCTTTTTCCTCAAGAGGTGGACAAATTTGAGCGGCAATTTCACGCCATCTTTGAGCATACTCCTTAAAGGTTTCCTTGACCTTTTGCGACATTGATCTGAGTTAATCTCTGTCGGGTGCCATGTCCAAATTGTGCTTGTAATATTGGACGAAGGCAGTACCAAGATCTCTGAATGTACTGATCGTAGTACGGTTTAAACCCATGTACCATTTGAGTGCGGCACCGGTTAAACTATCCTGGAAGTAGTGAATCAGCAAGTCCTGATTCTCCATCTGAGCTGACATCCGCCGAGCGTACATCACCAGATGGCTCTGAGGGCAAGAGTTACCCTTGTATTTTTCAAAGTCGGGCACTTGGAACTTGTGCGGGACTTTCACATTTGGGACCAAGCAGAGGTCTGTGGCGTCCTTTCCAAATAGATCCTGACCGCGAATGGCTTGCAGCTCTTTCTGCATTTCCAAGAACTGCTCATGGAATTCATCCATTCTGTCAAACATAGTTTCCTTCTTACCAGAAGGTGTTGGTGGAATCTATCCTTCCGGGACAGTGTGCACCACAGGGGGTGGTACCGTGACTACGGCAGTGAGTCTTGGCGTCTCCCGAAGTTTGTAACCTTCAGGAGTCTTCAGTATGCCCCTGGCATCTTCGTTTTCCCGAAGTTTGTAACCTTCAGGCCCAGCGGCTTCTATTGCGATTCCCTGATCTTCAGTGATCGGCGGAACATATCCTTCCGGGATATAGTTAGCAGGCATGCCCCAAGGACGATCTTTCGACATCTGATACCTAGGATCATACTTTTCTATGATGGGCGTTGAGGTGATCTCTGAGATCACAGTTCTTTGTAGCTGAGCTTCTGCCATGGCTTGCATGTCGTTACGAAGCTTTCTCATATCCTCTCTCAGAGCGTCGATCTCTTTTTTCAACTCTCTGTTTTCTTCCTCAAGATCATCCATCCTTTTCTGACGATTGGCCCGAGTATTATACGAATGAGACAGTTTGACTCTAGAATCGAGACACAAACGTGAGATTCGTAGGTAAGGAGAATACGCGATGTGAGAATGATGAATGCAATGATTATATTAATTGTTTTTAGGTTTAATAAAAAATAAACTTCGACAATTGGATTGCAAATATCAAACAGTGGGGAAACCCCTTTTTATTGAATTCCAAAGGATTACAGAAATGGAAATACAGTAGATTACAAAGTGCAGAAATAGAAACCTAAACTAATGGGTCCCGAGTCCTCTTCTTTGACCGGGGCGCTTGGGCCGTTGTCGGGTTGTCATTCCTTTGCCAGGTGAAAGGAGCGAGCAAATTCCTTTGGTCATCTTGATTCTCCACAGCATGCTGCTCCAAAATTTCAATCAGAGCATCTTTCTCTTTTAGTAGTTGTTGTATTTGGATACACTCTACGTCAAGGGTGCGGTACTTGTTCTTCCAAGACCTTCTTTCCTTTTGAACTTTGTTGAGAGTAACCTGAAGCCTTTCAGTTTCTGTCATGAAGTACATGACAATTTCCCTCGACGGAAGAATTCCGTAACGAGGATAAGGCATCCTTAGCTTGAGAGCTCTAGTTTGTACCCAATGGAGATAAGGCTCCACCGAGATACAGTCCGGTTTTCCCAGAGACTTTCGTCCTTTCTTATGAACATGTTTCCAAGCTTGCACTATTTCCATCTTTAGTGCTCTGTCACTTTCTCCTTCTTTGAAGAAAAGACCCTCCAGATGAACACTCAATGGGATGTATCTCATCGGGTATCCAAATTGACGAAGAACTAATAACGGATGATAGTTGATTTCTCCTTTAGTTCCTATGAGGGGTACGCTGGGGAAGTTTCCACAACGGTCGATGATTCTGATTCCCTCATAAATCCTATTACACCAATCTATATCGGAATTGGTGAGAGACATGATCTTCTGCGACCAACGCAAGACACTCTTGCAATCCCAAAAAGCAGCAGACTTGGGCAAGTGAGAGATAAACCATTTGTAAAGCACAGGTACACAACATGTGATCTCCCCTCCGCTGTACAAATTTCCCAAGTGTACAGAATGATACGCATCTGCAAGCAAAGTCGGCACAGGGTTTCCAATGAGAAAAACCTTAATGGCGTTGATATCGACGAAATTATTGATGTTGGGAAACAAAAATAATTCGTAGGTGAGCAAGACAAAGATGCTTTCAAAAGCAGTCCCGTTCCCTATACTAGCAAAGTACAGAGCTTTTTTTGTCAAGAACTGGGCTGGCAAACCTTGGATGCCACCCTTAGTGGTCATGTGAGTCCTGACCTCAGACTCGTCCAAATGAATTGCTATTGCAATAGTCTGATTCTTTGGAATTTCTTCCAGTCCAGAAAATGGAGCTCGATCAGTGATATGTAAATCAGTCAGATGAGAATACTCCTCCAGCGTTGGTACAAGCTGGTAATCCGGGAATGTGAAACAGTGATAAACCGGATCGTAGAATTGAATGAGCGCGTCCATGATCCCCTTAATCACATGGACTCTTAACAGTGGTAGCAAACCACCGTGCTTGGCTCTGAAAGCCTCTGGGTTAACGATCATCCTCTCTAACTTTCTCAAATCCCCTAGTTTTGGAACCTTGAAGGTATACTGGTGAGTTCTCCTTCTACCGAAATCCATTAATGCAATATTTTTCTCTGATATTTGCAATCACAGTCTTAGTTTAACTTGAAAAACAGAGAGACTAGAAGAGAAGTTTTTTGAATGTTTTAATGTTTTATTAAATGAATGCATGAATGCAGCACACAAAAATATAGAAAAAACATGGGGTCAAAGGGTCGTTGTCATGAAGTCAAGGCTCTACCCATCCCCAAAGGTTTATACTAGGGTGATTTTTGTACCTGTACTCATTATCATCAGCTCCTCCCAGGAAAGCAAGACAACAAGCGGATCGCCAGCGAGTTGTGTGCAATCTTAGAGTAAGTGCCATTCACCGAGAATAGATCACCAGCCTCAAATGAGGGTAGTATCTCGTAACAGCTATTTCCGATAGCTTCCGCACTACGAAAGGGTTTGGCATTTCTAGGTGTATACTCAAACTCACCACATGCGGCATCACACGCATTCCCATTAGCAGAAAAATAAACACGTATAGCAATTAGGAAAAGCAGTATATATATTTGTCCTAATCATCCTAGACTTATAAAGCTATGATTCCTAAGTTCCTGACAGGAATGGGTTCCCCGGCGGAAGCCCCAATCTGTGGTTCCCTGCCTAAGAGATGGACCAGCATAGGTCAACCTTTCTCTTCGGTAGAGTTCCCATTTTCCGTAGAAAACGGGGATGATGCCCTAAGGCAGAAAAGGAGACTCCCCAGCAGAGTCGCCATTATAAGGAAAACAGAAAGAAAGAAAAATAGGCCCCACGGTGGGCGCCATTTTTACTGTAGCGATCTATTTTGGACGCGGTTCTTAAGCGCTGGTCGCTCTCTGCGGTCTGAGTTTGAACTACAGGTCGATTCATTTTTTATCCTATTGTGAGCTGAATAAGGAAGGGAAATAGATGTCTCCAATTAACCCTGCTTGCATACTGAGTTTAAACAGCGGTCTGTTAGGTTACGGATGCTATCAATGTGGGGGGCCTTTGCACTGGTTATTTGTATTTTCGCCAATACTGTTTTCTTTCTTTTTACCTGGGCAGAAGGTTTCTGGCGGGGAACAAGGATTAGGATGTTAGGACTGATGTTTTTGAAATACTGCTTTTGGTTGATGGAGATATGGGATTTGGGTTTTTTGTTGATTGTGCTCGCTAAGATCTTTTCTTTCGATCTTATGCCTACGTATTCCCGTTTACCGAAACAGGGAAATCAGAGCGTTCGTAGTTCCTCCTATTCTATGGGAGGAAATGGGTGTTTTTTGTGTCTTGTTCAAAGCCCAAGACGTGAAGCGAAAGGTGGTTTATATCTTGTTCAAAGCCCAAGATGTGAAGCTGAAAAGGTCTATTTGTGTCTTGTTCAGAGCCCAAGACGTGAAGCTGAAAGGTCTCGGCTTTAGAGAGAATTTGTCATCTCTAAAGAGGGGAAAAGGAGAATTACTTTAACTGGGATACGTGGATCCGAGCAATGCCATAATTTTCGAAGAAAGGGTTTTAACCTGAAGGAGAAGACTTTAACTCAGTGTAGAGTAATGCCATCTTTCCTTAGGAATTTCTCATGCTAAAAGAGGGACAGTGGCATGGATGTAGATGATCCAGAGGCTTGCCGCTTACAGCGATTAGATGAAGGGGAAGGAGTTGTTGATGTTTGTTTACTGTGAACGAGGCACAGCTTTGATGCTAAAAGGTTAATTAGATTAACCAGTGGTTTTCTTATACAAAGCCTAAGAGGAGGCTAATTTCCGCTAGGAAAATCATTATACAAAGCCTAAGAGGAGGCTAATTTCCGCTAGGAAAATCATTATACAAAGCCTAAGAGGAGGCTATTTCCGCTAGGAAAATCATTATACAAAGCCTAAGAGGAGGTTATTTTCCGCTAGGAAAATCATTATACAAAGCCTAAGAGGAGGCTATTTTGTGTCTCGTACAAAGCCCGAGAGAGAGGCTAAAAGGTTTTGACTCGACGATGGAATCTTTGTGTCTCGTACGAAGCCCGAGATAGAGGCTATTGTTTGTTTGACTCTACGAGGGAGTCTTTGTGTCTCGTACGAAGCCCGAGATAGAGGCTAAAAGTTTTTGACCCGACGATGGAGTCTTTTATACTCAACAAGAGAGTGTTTTTGTATCTCGTATGAAGCCCGAGATGGAGGCTAAAACATTTGACTCAACAAGAGAGTCTTTGTATCTCGTACGAAGCCCGAGATGGAGGCTATTGTAACTGTTTCAATTGAGTGACAGATCCAATATACTGATTTTAAAAGAGAAAATCAGTTCTTATATGAGCATCACTGTACTCAGGGATTTGATTTGAGTATCAGGGATATTTCCTTCTCTTTGAGGAAACAGGAAATCCAAAGGGTGTCGAGACTATCCGAGTCCGCGGGTTTCCTTCCTATTTAACGAAGGGTGCTTGAGAATGTCTTTGAGACTCAAGGAAGTTAGACTGTCCGTGTCTAGAGTTTTATCTTTTGGACTATGCTGTGAGAAACAGTAGTAGACTCTATGAAAGGACTATTCTATGAAGATGACTAAGTTCTGTTCCTATACCTCTAGGAGGTCGTCGGGACAATTTGTACGAAGCCCAAGAGGAGGCTAGAAACTTTTAAGAAGCCGACGGGTCCTTGTACAAAGCCCAAGAGAAGGCTATCATTCCCGGAGGAAGAGATCATTATACGAAGCCTAAGAGGAGGTTGTGAATACTTCTAAGAAGCCGTAGGGTCCTTGAATAATGCCCAAGAGGAGGCCGATGCTTTTAAGAAACCCGTGGGTCTTATCATCTCCTTTCCATTAGGAGAGATAACTCTTTTAAAGGTAAAAACCACTGGTAAACGTGCGAGGTTTACTATCCAGCGACTTTTAACTTTTAAAGAGGGTTCCTTAGTTAAGGTCCAAGATTATGACCGTAGTGGGTATCCAAACCCCGAGACATTCAAGGCAAGCTATCCACAAGGAATAGATCAAGTCAGGAAAGTTCGAGAATTTGGAAGAAACTCAAAGATGCCATTCACGGAGAATACATTCATCTTGGGGAGTAGAGCTTCTTGACGATTCCTAAGGAGGACAGCCGAAGAGAAGATTGTATCCGGTGCTCCTATTGGGGATCTAGACGTCTATTTCTACGAATAAACGAAACGGCGTCACCTAGTTCTAGACGTAGTTGCCGGGGAAACTCGAAATATCTATACTATTATTACACAGTAGATATGAGTTTATGAAAGGAGACTTACAGTGAGCAGCCCCACAATACAGTTATAATATGAAAGCAGTAAATGAAAGCGATAACCACTTACTCGGTTGTAGTGCTTCCATGCTGTTTGGTTAGTTGTTCAACAAAGAAAGATTGAAAACAACAGTATATTCAAAATCAAAGGAGAAAGTGCTTTGAAAAAGAAAGATTTGGGGCTTACAGCTCAAGGAGAGGCCCAGGGTTTTACCAGTGAGCGCACTGTTGAATTTGTACAGAGGGACTTATACAAGTGACTGGGGCCCAAAATGGTTTTCTGTACAAAGGGATGGGTCTTACACTCTCTCAAGAGGCCCAAAAAAGGTTTTAAAGAAAAGAGTGGGGCTTATAACACGAGGGTAGGCCCAAATGATTTTTCGTTTAAAAATGGCGATCGCGCCGAGGTTTTCTTTTAACGCAGAGGGACTTATACAATAAGTGAGGCCCAAGATGCTTGGATAAAAGGGGGATTGGGTCTTACACTCTAATAGAGGCCCAAAGTGTTTTGAACGGGTCTTATAGCTCAAGGAGAGGCCCAGATGATTTTTATTTTTAAACGGGCGACGATCGCGCCGTTTACTTGTACAGAGAGACTTATACAATGGATGAGGCCCAAAATGTTTTTGTACAAGGGGGGATGGGTCTTACACTCTATCAAGAGGCCCAAAGTGTTTTGAAAATGATTTGTGAGGGTTGAATTAATCCAAAACCCTAATTTCTTTTCAAAATGTATTTAATTGAATAAAAATTCAATTAAAATGATCAAAAATTGTTTAACACATGGAAAACAAATTGTGATCTTGGATTAATGCTTCAAAAATTAAGTATTGACCTACAAAATAATTAGAAAGCATTAAAAGTTGCAAAATCAATGTAGAAAAAATATTTAAAATGCCAAAAACAATCAAAATATTAATTCTTTGCAAAAATATCAATTATATGAAATAAATAATATTTTTGGGATTTTTTGATAAAATAAAATATTTTAACATTTTTGTGAATTATTAAAAAAAGAATCAACTCAAAATCATTAAAACTCAGAGAGAAATTAATTTTTGAATCAATTAAACAAAATCACAAAATTCAAATATTTGAATTATTCAAAAATGGCGCCAAGAACAGCTGAAGAACACGCGCGTGTTCTTGGTTTCTCAGATTTGCGTTTTCTATCCAATCTCCATGAATACGTAATCATATCATGCAATCCACATATCATTATGCTCGTCTCAACCTCACGATCATGTCTATGTACTTTAATTTCATTTAAATTAAACATACAACAAGAAATCACGAAGAGACCTCAAGAACCCTAATTTCTGCATGAAGGCTAGGATTTTTGATACACGATTCAAACAATGCAATTAATTGAGGGAAAACATTCCATGCATGATTATGAACATATGGCCAAATTATTGTGCGAGGAAATATGCATAGATTGAGAGATGCCCAAGTTTAGGCTTACCTCCAAGTCGTGACAGCAAGAGCAGATGTGATTTTGGGTTGGAGGTGTTACAGACAAGTTGTGATGATCTGGACAGCTTCCCTACACCATATGGATTGTGTTTGAACACTTGGATTGAATTGAAATGGACTGGATCAGTTTATGGCATCTCAGCTGCAACTTCACTTCAAACTTGTGTGGATGGCAAGTGATTTTGAGATTTTGATGCTCCAGATGTTATGTGAGTGTTTGATCAGCTCATATGTGATGTATGTGAGGTGTGTGAGTGATTGGTTTGATTGGAATTGCTCTCAAACTCAAAACCCGATAGCTACCTTGCTAAGAAAGGCATTTTTGCCAAGAGAAAGAGATTTTGAGGAAAGCATCTGTTAGATGGCTTTGGTGTACTCAAACTGACCACAATTGAGCTCTATTTATAGTAGAGCAAGTTTGTTTTGCAAGGAATAGTGCATGGCAGCTGGTAAGTAGGTTTGGCCAATGTTGGCAAATGAAAATCCAAGTCTCCTCTGGCCATTGACTAGAGGTTTGGGCACAGAGCTTTGGTCCCCTTGGTCTTGGATAAGTCTTGACTGATTTCAGATGAGAATGGCTCAGTCCATGCCACCTTGATGGTTCCATTGAATGCCTCATTCCAAATTTGAAGTCTTGTCCCCATTTTGGCCATTCTAGGTTCAACATGCTATTTCTTGTTCCATGGACTTTGGGGGCTTGGCTCAGTGATTGTCCCCTTTAGATTTAATCCTCTGAGGTGTCCAAGTGGATTGGAGCAATTGAATTTGGCTGATTTTGGCAAATCGACCAAAGTTGCAAATTCTGCCTTGCCTTGATAGATTTCAGCAAGGCAACTTGGCAATGTTGTATCTCATGGTGTAGGTTGAATTTGGCAATGTTCTTGGCCATTTTGGAAAGCTCTTACATGATACAACAACTGTTTGAACAAGTTTGGTTTTGATCTCTTTTGATTCCAAGTGAAAAATCCCCCTACATTTGACAAAAAGTGAGGCAGAATCTGACTTAGTGAAAATTTCACTAAGTGTTGGAAAAAGTGACATTTTCACTTTTCAGCCACTTTGATCACTCCATAACTCAAAATCCTTAATGAATTGGAATGACTTGTAGTTGAAGTTTTTGTAGGTGATAATGAGGGCTACAAATCCATCTTTGGATGAGAAAAAATGGCCTTGTGGTTTAGGAGTTATGGTCCTCCAAAGTTGGTATCTTTGCCACTTTGTTTTTAACTTAGAAAAATTTCTAAGTTTTATGGTTACCCCTTTTACAAGTTATCTCACTTTTCTTGATTTTTCTTGATGAATGATGATTCAAATCATACATAAACATCATTTTAGGGTTAAAAATCCATTTTGGTGAAAAATCTCAAAAAGTCAAAGTTGACTTTTGTGCACAGTTGACTTTTTATCAGATGAATTCCAAACTGTGCAATTCTTCAGGAAATCATGTCCTTGACCTAAATCAAACTTGATGGACATGTTCCATGGGTGTCATAGGGTATATTCAATCATGTATTAGGGTTTGGGAGCATGTCCTGGTCAAAAGTCAAAGTTACAGTTGACTTTTCCCTTAAAACCCTAATTGTGGTGCAGATGAAAATGAGACTTGTTGCTCAAGCTTCTTGGATCAATCCATTGTTCCAAATGGATCAATATGGTATATTAGAGACCCTCAAATCACCTCTTGAGGTCTTGGCTCATGGTTTGCCCCAAAAGTCAACTTAGGGGTGAATTAGGTCAAGAAACCCTAATTCCTGATTTTTGATGAATGCATCCCCTGAGGCAAAATTGACTTGATGCATGGGTTCATGAGGTTCCATGAAGCATATTAGGTTATGTTTTGGATCATTCCTTGTGCCCAGATGAAAATTTCCATCTGGAGGCCCTGGTCGACCAAAACCCTAATTTGGTGATACTGTCGATCTTGAGACTTGATCCACCTAGAAGGGAGCAGCCTTGTGCTTAATCCTTGAAGTGGGAGTCCTTTTTGATCCATTGTGGATGTTTGAGAGATTATACAAGTTGAAGATCATGTCATTCCTTGATTGATCCCTTGTCTAAGCACTCAGATAGGGCTTGAAACCCTAATTTTGATTGTATTGGATGCTCACCCATCTTTGGGGAGACTGATGAAGCATGATGGTTCATCCATATTGTGATGATGATTTTCACAATGATGGGAAATCTAAGTGGTCAAAATTTGGGGTATTACAGGGCGAAGCAGTAGCGAATGAGTTTTCGCGGGTTCACCTAGCAAGTCAGTTAGCGAAGGTCAGCGAATGTTCGCTAACGTTGTTCGCCTAGCGAACTTTGTGTCTTTTTTATTCTGGTTGTTGCTGCCTTGGTTCGCCAAGGGGTTCGCCTAGCGAACTTTGTGTCTGTTTTTATCTGATAGTGGTTTCGCTGGACATTCGCCTAGTGAAGGTGGTAGCGAATGCTCGCTAGAGGGTTCGCCTAGCGAACATGGCAGATTGTGCAATTTTGTTTTCTTCATAACTTTTGATCCGTAAGTCAGATTGGGGCGCGGTTGGGTGCATTAGAAAGCTTTTGAGTTGTTCTTTCTTATTAAAATGGTTTTGAGATTGTTGGCCGATTTAATTATGTCAGGAATTTGGAATGTGTTGTTTTGTCGACTTTTACCGTTTTAATGATGTGCTGTTATGCAACATGCGTGTGATATGGATTGTATGACTGGTGTGATGTTATATGATGTGAATGCATTGATTATGTGAAATTAAACGTTGTGATGATGAATTGTGGACTAAGGGCAAGAAAATACAATGTGTGGTATTTGATGATATATGCATGATTATGGATGTGTATATGTGTGCATATGAATCTCATGAGTCATTGTATGCCAAGCATCATGATATGCATGTTGGTGATGTCGTGTGCCCTAGTGGGTGTGAGCAACGAAACGGTTCCAGAGGGAATCAGCTATAACATCGTGCGCCTTAAAAATAAGATGACCTAAAGCGATCGGAACGGATCGTGCGCCTGAAAAATAAGAGGACTTAATGCGATGGTTATAGACGATCGTGCACCTTATACAAAGAGGACCTAAAGTGATCGGATTGTGCGCCTTATACAAAGAGGACCTAAAGCAATCCATAAACGTCGTGCGCCTTAAAAAAATAAGAGGACCTAAAGCGACGGGGAACATCGTTTGCCCGACGGGGTGTTACATGAGTAATCCTAAGTAACAAGTGATGATTCCAATAGTTCCTGAGTGAACTGGTGATGAGATTTGATGGATGGATGGTACCGCATGTGCATTGCATATAGTCGTTGTGTCGGTCTCTGTGCATTTGCATAAATCATGAATGAATTGATTGTTTGTGGAATTGTGGATGGAATTGATGAATTGGTATATGTATATATGTTGGGGATATTTGTGTTATGCATGGTTGATATACTCGGGTGATGGATATATGAAATATATAATGTGTTGTTTTGGGGTTGAATTCTGGTATGAGTTGTGGTGAGAATATTCTATATATGTATTTTTGTGTTATATATGATTGTATGCAATTATATTATGATTGTGTTTCTCACCCTTCTGCTGTTTTAAATGCTCTACGAGGCATTGCAGATTAGATGCTGGAGGTCTTTTTGTGAAGCTTAGGTCTTCATTCTTTTGTCGGTCGGCTCTGATATGTAGCACCGGGTGGTCGGGGAGATCGAGTGCGATTATTTTGTATCATGTATATGTATCTTTTGGATTGTACATGTACGAATTGTTGTATGACAGATTTTTATGTGATATATATATGAGATTTCAGTACAGATTTTTCGCTTTTATTCTGTATCTGAATTGTGGGTAGTAGGAACTAAGTTCCTCTGTTAATTGCTACTTGATTGTTGCATATCTTTATGAGCAGGTTTATGTGTGTTTTGTCTCAATTGATGTGACTCCTCAGTCTATGCCATGAATGTTTTAATTATACTCTGATGAAATTTTTATCGCTTTATTTAATTGGGGGTATAGATTGGGGGTGTTACAATAGGTAACTCCAACTCTCCTCATTCTTGAACCTCCTTCCCCTAGTTCCCTTAATCTTAGCTTCTTGGGCCTGCCAGGTCCTTTCTTGTATAAAGGAGGAAGTAATTCATCTGCTTCAACTGATGGCCACATATCCATCCCATTTATTTGGCTAATTGCAACACTATATGTCAGTCCATATTTTTCCCTAGAGTAGCAATCATCCACATAATCCTCAAGTTTAAGTTGCATATAAGCCAATGCTGCACAAGCATGCCTACATGGAATCCCTACTAAATCCCAAAACCCACAAGAACATGTTCTTTTTCCCACATCAACAACAAATTGTTGAGAATTGTATGCATGTTTGACCTCTCATTGGTCATTCATACACCAAGATGGATTCCATTGCCCACTCGTGAATACCTCCTTATCTAGTCTCTTCCTAGGAATAGGCATAATCCTATGTTCCTATCTTTCAAGCTTAGTTATAGAAGATGAAATTTTGTTCAAGAGATAGTTTCTAATCGATTCGCACATTGTTCAAATTGGTTTATCCCGAGCACCTAGTATTGTTGCATTAAATGATTCTGAAATGTTATTCATTAACACATCACATTTAGGGTATATGTTAAAAGCACGCTTACACCATGTTTTAGTAGGGACCTTCATCAACCACTCACAAGCATTTGGATCCACTTTCTATAGCTCAACCATCTTCTCCTTCCAAACTTGATAATAGGTTGCCTTAGCTGCTCCCATCATTAGGTCTCTAATCAAAGTGCCTCCACAAAATTTCTTCTTGAAATTTGCATACAAATGTCTAAGGCACAATCTATGTTCTATTCTTTCAAACATGTTTTCAAAAACACTTACCAAACCCTGTAAATACTAAAAACTCAGAAATCAGATTATAAGGTAAATTTTTTTTCATAAGTAGTGATTAAGAAAAACTTGCAAATACCTTTTGTTGGTCTGAGATGAAGACATATCTTCTGTCTTGACCAATGTCTTCCATCAACAGTTGTAAGAACCACCTTTATCTATCTTTGGTTTCAGTATCAACCACTCCAAATGTCAATGGAAAGTACTGGTCATTTGGATCCCTTCCTACTGCTATCAACAACTAACCACCAAAATTAGTCTTTAAATGGCATCCATCCACACCAATAAATGGTCTACACCCCTGAATGAAACCCCTTTTGCAGCCGTCCAAACTGAAGTAGAAAGACCCAAATCTTGGTTGAATAGATGGACTAGGTCTTTCTACATTAATCTTCAATGTATTCCCTGCACATGTTTTTCTTAATTCAGCTACATACCTCCAAACCATTGCATATTGTCTAACAGCATCTCCTTCAATAATATTGTTTGCAATCTCATTTTCTTTCCATGCCCTACTTGGTGTAATCCTTATTGAGTAAGTCTTCCTCATGTCTTGAATGATGTCAACAATTCTCACTTTCTCACTTGTCTGCATCTTGTTTACCACAGCCTTTGCATCCCACTTGGACTTGGCACATATATTGTTTAAAACCCTAGCACAACTATGGGTCCCTACCAATGTTTTAATTTGATAAATCTTGTTGGAACCCACTTTAGAACATAGACCCAAAAACCCACATTTACCCTTACATTCTACCCTTACCCTATCTCTTTCATTCTTCACAAAAGTAATTTCCCTTCCATTCAAAACTGACCACTCAATTATTGCATCTTTGAAATCAGCCAAGGAATTAAATTCCATTCCCAACTTAAACTCATAATCCTTCCCAAGTTGCTCCTTCATAAACTTCTCATACCTTGGCATTTTTTCATCACCAGATGCATCTGGATCAGAGCTACCCAACTCATCACTTACATATTGGTCTTCATCCATCTCTACAGGTTCCTTTTTCTTTTTCTTTGGTGTAACCTTCCGCTTTTTCTTTGGTGTCATATTCTTCGTAAGTGATTTACTGGCACATCTCTTATCACTATAGGACTTCCCATCAATTACAATTCGACGTGAAGAATGTTTGGATTTATCTACTTCAAAACCATTAATCACTCTAGTTGTCCTCTCATCTTCTGTGTCATCAAACCTAACATTTGTTGCTTCATCAACACTTTCTGTATCACTTGAATCGGTTCCCACCCCATCTCAATGTATTTAGGCTCAACAACCTTATCTTTTATGTCCTTCACATTATGTTCAACATAAAAGTGCCCTTCAATGTTATTACCTAAAGCATAATTAGCAACATCCAATGCATGGTGATCACTGTTAATTTCAACAAAATTTTCATCTATACCTTCTATTTTGCTCAAAATCCTAAATTCATCTCTAACGTATCCCCATCCAAGTACCAGTTCCATCACTTCATCGATACCCTATTCTTCGATATCTTGATTAGACACAGTAGATTGAACCCTACCCCTATAAAACATATTTTTCTCCTTAACAAACCCCCCTCCATGATGAATAACAACATTGTACTTACTCATAATCTGTAAAGGGAACCCTAACATCAGACTAAACCCTAACGCACGAAACCAAAAAATGGAAAAAAAGGGGATGAAATGATCATACCTTTGGACGTGAATCCATTTATGGGCACGAGATGTTCAGCTGATTCCTTGAGTTGTTTTGGGCACGAATTGCTTCAATGAGGTTGCACAGCTTCAAGCTTCAATGGTGGTTCTCAGTTAGGTCAAATAAAGATGGCTAAAACGAATATTGCAAATGTAACATATTATATAAAATTTATGATGTGGCAAAAAATAATCATAGGTGTCATTTAAAAAAATGAAAAAAAAATGTCACTCAGCTTGACACATATGCACTTGGCATGTGTCTGATCTCTCAAAGATGTATATTGATGGAATCTAGGAATGACAATGGGACATTTGCAAAACAAATTTTTAAAGGGGGATAAACCGGAAGTTGCCTATATGGCAGGGGGTAAAATGTTATTAGCCATAAAAAAAGTAGTGATGCTGGTACATGTAGGGAGCAGTATGAATTCAGAAATTTGGAGTGTAGTGTAGTACCATCTCTCTTTTGAATTTTATTTAGTTGTAATAATTTTGTAAAGTAAAAAAAATAATGATTATTATACGAATATTAAATAAAACCTAATCTAAATTAAAGATGTAATTAACTAAATAAACTTAAATTAATTTTAAATTAATTGAAAAATTATTTAACTAAAAAAATAAAAAGAGATAAAAATAATTAAAGTTAACTAAAATAAAAATCCTAATTAACTAAGAAAATCTAAATTAACTCTAAATTAATTTTAAAAAAATATTCGAATAAAAAAAATATAAAAATAAACAAGATCAACTAAAATAAAATTCTAGTTATCTAAACCAAACTAAATTAATTTAATTAAAAAAATTAAACTAAGAAATAAGATAAAGAAAAATGAAAGTGATAAAATAATATAAAATTAACTAAAATAAAATATTAATTAACTAAGAAATCTAAATTAACTCTAAATTAATTAAAATTTTATCTAACCAAAAACTAAAAATAAAATGAATAAATGCGAATAAAAAATCGGGTATCAAAAATCCCGAAAATGAAAAAACGAATGCACCAAAATTATCAGCGCGGAATAAACCAGTCAAAAAATTACAGCGTTTTGTCCAATTTTAAAATTAGTCGGGACCAGTAGAAATGATCCAACTAATCAAGATGTGACTGAAAAGTCGTCAAAAAAATAAGATGAGCACGTCAGGTTAAACCGCGCGAAGCGTATATCAATATCACTTACTTCTGCAGGCTTAAATTCAAAACTTTGCAACCACTGACTTTTGCATATTGACTTTTAGTTTAACCGATTTGGCTGTAATTCCAACAAGTTTATTCCGACTGATAAATTGGGATAATATGCAATATGATTGACCTAGAATGGAATGAAAAGGATAAAAGAATCTAAGGGTAAATTTTGGGGCATGACACAGGGTAGTGGTCATAGTGTACCTTGTACTTTTATACTTATCATCTTACGCAAACCATTTTTGATCTTTATCTTCTATTCTCCAGAGGCTTCTGATATATGTTGATGAAGTGTGTTGTAGAAGGATCAAAACTTGAGTCTTCAGAACCTAAATTTCCAGAATCTTCATAATCTTCAGAACTTGTTCAGCAGAAACTTGTCTTTAGAGTCTTCAGAACTAGGCCCTCATAAGTAAAGCTTTAAAAGGCCTCCAAAGCTTACTTACTAAATCTTTATCAAAAGCTCTAGTAATAACGTTATTTAGAACCGTTGTATTAGAAGTATTCCAGAATCTTGACTTGAATTTGTAAACACCATATGTTTTCTTCTAGAGTGTTAATTTCAGAGCCTGATGATATCACACGCCTTTTCTTCAGAGTCAGAACCTATTTTAGAAAAAGCTACACGTTTGACAGAAAACATTAAAGTATATAATTGTTCTCTAGAATAAGATGTGAAGTTATCATCAAATCTTAAGTCCAGATGCAGGATCAAAACATGTTCTTACAATCTCCCCCTTTTTGATGATGTCAAACCATGTATTTTGATAGAATAGTTCATATAGGGTAATAACCGGAAAAACCATAAATTCAATAGTTAGTCTAATCAACTCCCCCTGAATCTGTTACACCCAAAATTTATTTATGCTTGTTCAGAGTCTCCCCCTGAGTCCAAGACTCCTAAAATAAATTTTAAAGTACAGAATGTGAAATAGAGAAGGAATACTTCCCTATTGACGTCTCATCAGAGTTTGACCAGAACTGTCTAGTCTTCATCTCAGAACTTGGCTAACTGTCTAGTCTTCATGCTTTCAGACAATTCACAACTTTTGAGAAGCTTGAGGTATCAGAGCAAAATTCTATGAGAATGGTTTTCAACTTCTAAAGAATGTGTTGTATCAGAGCTAGCTCATTAGAGCAAACTTTATGCATCTTGATCATGTCTTCTGATTTCCAAATGAAGGTCTTCTAATTTCTAAATAACCTGTCTAAGAAAATCGGTGAACTTTCACAAAGTTCCTGAGTCAAACATCAAACAAGGTTAGAAGCAAAATCATTTGAACATGTTTAGACTCAAGATTCTGTGAATAGATATAATCAAAATCTTACATCTTCTCCCCCTTTTTCAGAAATCAAAAATATTCCAGCACATTTTTCTAATAACGTGAATAGTTAAATGAATGATAAGAAATAAAGAACAGGTTCAAGAAATAGAAATTTTTAATTCATAAGGATTGAAGGAGTATAGACAAGATGCAAAGGATTACATAGGAGAGAAAAACAAAACCAAACACAAAAAAAAACACACAACCACTAAACAGAAAAAGCCACCAACAACACATAATTAATATTCATAGACTTCACATATTTCTTCCACAAGGGCATTATCCGGTCCAGTCCTGCGAACTAATCCAACAATCTCATCCTTATAGAAAAGTTCAGACAAAACTCTTCCAAAAAGTATGAAGGACTTATGTTGACTTCTTGGGGCAAGTTGACCCTGTGTTGCGGTGAAAATCGGATAACAAGCTATTAATTAACTTGCATCATTTTCTTTTACAACCGACTTTGATTTATCCAAAGGAAAGGTTCAAGATCGTTAGAAAAACCTAAAGGGGGGAGATCTAAGGTTCGGGGGTTGGTTACGCCTAGGGAAGGTATTAGCACCCTAAATGTCCGTAGTACTCTACGGGAGCCTCTTGTTTTACTTGTTAAATTTTACTCGCTTGCTAGGGGTGCTATGCTAAAGGTTGAAAACCCTAGGGGTTTGTTTCTAAGTATACTCGATAAAGCATTGCACTTTGCGCCTACGTATCCTTACGGGAGTGGAATCAGAGTATTTGTAGTTCACTGATTCTAAGGGTGAAGGAAGAGGAACCATTGACTATGGTCAAAGTTCCAAGGGGAAAATGAGTATGACTCATCTTTAGAGTTCACGATAACTCTCTAAATCTACGTTATAGGGGAAAGTGAGTTCTCATGATGATGAGAATCACATGGAGTTTAAGAACTCCAACCTACTACTAAGTTATGATTTCATTGGCTCACGATAGCCAAAAAATAAGGGTAAACCTAGAAGGATGAGGTAGGGTGGTTTGTTTAGTGACTTATGAGTCAATTTAAGGGTCTCCCTTTGAAATGGGGGAAAGATAACAGTTGTAAAGGTTCTAAAGATAACAAGTTAACAATGCAAATATGATGATGTAAAAGACATGAATAGGATGAGATGAAATAAAATAGAAATAGTCTCGTCTTAATAAATATTTAATCGAGAACTCGATAATTAATGATTCTTGACTTTCATCGACTAAATAGGTGAATAAAATTTAAATAAAGAGAAAGTGGTCTCGTGTTGATCAAAGTTTTGTCAACTCAATGAAATCAACCAAACCATGAGGTTTGTTATGTCATCGACCAAAATAAAGAAAGGGGAATCGAAATGAAAAATAAAGTCGGTCTCGTCTAAATCAATATTTAATCGAGAAATCGATAATCTTATATTTCTGACTTTCATTGACTAACAAAAATAAAGTGGTCTCACATTTATCAAGACTTTATTGACTTGAAATGATCAAAGTTAAGATTTGTGTAACGTCATCGGCCTAAATAAAGATTATGAAATAAAAATTAGGTTGATCTCGTCTTAATCAAGATTTAAATCGGTAAATCGATAATCTTAACATTTGACTTTCATCGACCAAAATAGAATCGAAATAAAAAAATCAAGTTGGTCTCGTTTAAATCAATATTTAATCGACAAATCGATAATCTTAGATTTTTAACTTTCATCGACCAAAATAGAATCGGAATAAAAATCAAGTTGGTCTCGTTTAAATCAAGATTTAATCGACAAATCGATAATCTTAGATTTTTAACTTTCATCGACCAAAAAGAATCAGAATAAAAATCAAGTTGGTCTCGTTTAAATCAAGATTTAATCGACAAATCGATAATCTTAGATTTTTAACTTTCATCGACCAAAATAGAATCGAAATAAAAAAAAAACAAGTTGGTCTCGTTTAAATCAAGATTTAATCGACAAATTGATAATCTTGGATTTTTAACTTTCATCGACCAAGAAGATGAATAAAAAGGTGGCCTAACATTTATCAAGACATTTAGTGATTTTCAAATGATCAACAAAGTCAAGATTTTTATGATATCATTGGCCCAAAAAATAAAATAAAAAAGAAGATGGAAATAGAAAAGAAAACTTAAACTAGTTAACAATAAAATCAAAAATAAGAAATAAAAGTTTCAATGCTAAAATTAGGAAAAAATGGATTTACAACAAAATAAATTAAAGTAGGAGAAGATCATATGGGCCCAAGGTCCATCACCTCTCCAAAATTCGGTGGAAAGACAACCAATCAACAAACGGGCTAGAAGCCCAAGAATATCACCATCCCTAGACCCAAAATCAAGACTCACTATATCCATTCAACAAGGCTCGGTGTGAAACAGATCCCTTGTTTTGATGAAAACACTTTCAGAATTTCCAGCTTATCATTGCGTCAAAATTAGGAGAAAAGAAAGAGCATTCAAATAAAAGACTCTCATCGTTGCATCGCGTTTAAGAAAAAAAAGACACCAACAGAGTCATGAAACATTTCTCGTCGAACAACAACAAGATAACACACTCGGGTTTCATTATCACCATCATCGCGCGCGTAGCAGAGGTAGATCAAGAACAACAACAGCCACGTTCCCGACCTTGGCTTCGTTCGGTTCGACTTGCTCGCACGATCCAGGTTTGTTCGTTTGGATCTTGCTTGGTTAATGAGTTTGTTTCGTTTCGAAATCCCTCTTCGTCTCCTTTTCCGGTTAGGGTTTTTTGTTCTGGCTTTGGGGTTTGAAAGGGTTGGGTTGAAACTGTCGGTTGAAAACGAACACGGAGGGGATGCTGTCGATTTCGATTATTGTTGTTGTGCTGTTTGGATTCACGATGGAGAGGAGGTTATAGGATGATGAAGATGGGTTTATGGTTTCTGGGTTTTGGGTTTGTGAGAAGTATTACATGAGGTTTTTTGTTACAGTGTCAGAGGAAGTATTTTTGAAGTGTGGGTGAGTTATTTTGGCATCGAGGGAGCTTTGAAGGCAACGGAGGTATGACCTGCGTAAGGTGTGGAGATGATGGTTCGTATGGTAGTGATTGGTGATTGTTCTTGGTGATGAGAAACTGAATAAGTTGTTGGGGTGTGGGTTCAACGGTTGTTTTGAGTTTAATGGATATGACTGTTGTGTGAAGAGTTTTAATATGATGATGAACCGTTATGAACAGTGTGAATGGTGGTTTTTGTAGGATGTTGTGTTGCTTGTTGTTCAATGAGGGTGGTGCGTGTGATTTTTTAGAAGAAGATGGCAGTCTCTGTTAAGAAAAATGGAAAAGGTATATATGAAAGTGGTGTAGTGATTTTCGGTTGTTGGAACATGGAAGCCCCCTCTACTCTCCCCTTCCTCTGCTATTTAAACTCCTCTAAACAGAACTTGTTTCTTCAATTATTATTTGAATTTTTTATCGTTATTGACTTGTCCTTTTCAGGCTACAGAGGGCTTGGACGGATTATGAGCAGGCTGATGGCAACTTGTCACAATAATCCTTGTATTTTTATTATTTGAATTTTACACAATGGGCCTTATAAGAAAACATGAAATGGGCTTACGGATTGTAATCTGAATTGAAATGTCAAATGAAAATGAACTTGGTTTTTCTAATTGAAAGAAATTGTTTGGATATAAAAATAGATAAAAAGGATAATGTTAAAATGGGAATAATTATGGATAATGAAGAATTATATGAATAAAAATGCAATTGGATTTTAGAAATGGATAAAAAAATGATAATTGGAAATGTGGATTTAGAGAATTAAATAATATTTGGAATGGACAAATGGATTTAATTGGATAAACAAAAAAGTGGATTTAAATTAATAATTGGAAAAATAGATTTAGAAATGGGTTAAGAGAAAGAAATGGATAAATAGATTTTGGATAATTAAAAAGAAGAATGGATAAAATGCACTTGGATTTGGAAATGGATTCGAAAGAAAGAAGTGGATTTTTATGAATATGGATAAAAGAAAATTTGGATAAGTAAGGTGATTATTGAAATTGGTTTGGAAATAAAAATGATAATTAAGGGTAGATAAAGGTGGGTAGAAATTTAGAGTTAAAATTGGATTATGGAGAGTGTTATGGAGATAATCCCTGAATTGATAGACTTGCTTGATTCAATGCTCCATCTAAAATCTTGATTAAACACCTCTTGAATTCTCTTAAGATAAAACCTGATAAAAATGAAAAAACACAAACAAAACCTGATAAAAGGGTTAGCTGTGCAGCATGATTGACCTAATATGACATGCAAGAGATCAATGGATCTAAGGGAAAAATTTGGGGTACAACACCCTGACATGATTAACCATAAACTAAATGAAAAGTCTGTCATCATAAGACAGAATGTTCTTGTCTACTTCTCGTGGTCGAAATTTAGTGAGCAGGAGATGAAACCAAACTTTAGCAATGGGAATAAGCTTTGCTGGATTAGTGGGTTCATAATAGGATGAAGAGATGTCATGGATGGAAATGAGCTTTTCAACAAAGGTGTACTTGAGACGAAAACGATCCAAAGTGATACCGATTTCAACGTAACTGATATCCTCAGCAATGGAGGATGAGTAATGATAACAAGAACATCATAAACATTGGAGCAAATGGAGCTACCGTCATCACTCACAAAAGCATACTTCCAAAAAGATTTTACAAGGTTTGAATAGATGGGTCCATGCATCATTGCAAAATATCCAGACCATCCCTGAATTTGCATGCTCAAAGTTATATTGATGTTCTGACAGGGGATAAAGTGTGAATATTTTTTACCTAAACCCAAGAATCTCTCATCTTCCCAATGTGTCACAGCAAGTACTATGCGTAGTTCAGGAAAGACTGTTGTCTTATTTTAAATTACACATTTTTTACTATTCTGACAACTCATTAATGAGATAAACTCATCAGTTTCCAACGTAAATAATCATTCTCAAGAGAATACTCTGACCATGGATACTTCTGAAATATGAGAACTTCACTTGTCAGAAGCCTCACAATCCAGAAGCCAACACATCTCGTCAAGCCTTAGAAAAGGATAGGAACGTTACTCTCAATAATTTGATAGTCTTTCAGCTAATTCTTCATTCAGAGCATCTGAGTGCTGCAAAGGGATGCTGAAATATATTCTGCTTCAGCAGTTGATAGTGCAATGGTTGATTGTCTTTTGCTTGCCAATGAGACGAGATTGTCACCCAGAAACTGGCAGTTTCCAGAAGCCCTTTTGCATTCTAATCTATCTCCAGCATAATATGCATCACAGAAAATTGATAGCTTGTATTGTGACGTTTTCTTATACATCAAACTGAGGTTAGACATTCCTTTCATATACCTTAGGATTCTCTTAGCAATTGTTAAGTGAGTTTCCCTTAAATCTGATTGGAAACGAGCACAGAGACATACACTGAATAAAATATCTGGACAAAAAGCAGTCAGATAGAGAACAGGGCCTATCATACCACGATAGAGCTTCTGACAAACCTTTTTATTTACCCCGTTTTTCTCTAGAATGCATGTAGGATGCATATGAGTCTTTGCTGGTTTATTGTCTATCATGTCAAATTTCTTTAGAAGCTCTTTTGTGTATTTTCTTTGATGAATATACATGGGTTCTAGAGTTTGACTTATTTGTATTCCTAGAAATTACTTTAGCTCTTACATCAGACTCATTTCAAACTCTGCCCGCATTAGCTTAGAAAACTCTTGACAAACAAATGGATTAGCAGAACCAAAAATTATGTCATCTACATAGATTTGGCATATCATCATATAGTTTCAAAAGTTTTTACAGAAAAGAGTAGTATCCACTTGACCTCTGGTAAAGTAATTTTCTAAAAGAAAAGAACTTAGTCTTTCATACCAAGCTATGGGAGCTTGTTTCAGACCATACAATGAATTTTTAAGTTTAAAAGCATGTTCTGAAAACTTGACATTTTCAAAACCTGGAGGTTGGTGAACATATACTTCTTCATAAATGTATACATTTAGAAACACACTTTTGACATCCATTTGGTATAAGATAATACCATGATTAACAGCAAAAGAAATTAAAAGATAGATAGATTCTAACCTGGCGACTAGAGGAAAGGTTTCATTATAGTCAATACATTATTGTTGACTGTAACCTTGTGTAACCAGTTTGTTTCTGACGACTTCTCCTTTCTCATTCAATTTTTTTTCTGAACACCCACTTGGTTCCAATAACATGAATCCCCTTTGACTTAAGTACCATATCCCAGACATCATTTCTAGAAAACTGATTTAGCTCTTCTTGCATTGCCAGAATCCATTCATTGTCCTAAAGTGCTTCTTCACAAGAGGTTGGTTCTATCAGAGACAACAATCCCAGAAGCATTTACTCAGTTTGGTTGAAGGTGGATCTTGTTCTGACAGGTTCAGATTTGTCTCCTGGAATCAATTCTTCAGAAATGGTTTGTCTATGCCTTTGTTTTTTCTGAGCTGGAGGACATTCAGTTGCTTCTGGTGTATCTTTATTAGTGTTCTTTGAGTCATTGTCCTCAGAGTCTTTTGCCTTTTCTCCAGAACTTGCAAGGGTTATTTCTAGACCTTCAAAATCCTCAACTAGCTTTGACTTATTTGAGTCAAGCTTATCGTCGAATCTAACATGGATTGACTCTTCCATAATACGTGTTTCTGTATTGTATACTCTATAGCCCTTAGAGCATTATGAGTATCCCAACATAATACACTTCTCTGCTTTAGAGTCAAACTTGTTCAGATTCTCTTTAGTGTTCATAATAAAAAAAGAGCTTCCAAATGGATGGAAATAAGAAATGTTGGGTTTTCTTCCCTTACATAATTCATAAGGAGTCTTCTCCAAAATAGGTCTGATAGAGATCCTATTCTGAATGTAACACGTTGTATTCACAACTTTTACCCAAAAATGCTTAGCCACATTAGTTTCGTTGATCATAGTTCTAGCCATCTCTTGCAATGTCCTCTTCTTCATTTCTACAACTCCATTCTGTTGTGGAGTTCTAAGGCAGGAGAAATCATGGGATAATTCTAAAACTCGCCACCATGATCACTTCTGACTATAATGATCTTAGAATCAAACTCCTTTTGCACTTTAGAACAAAAACTAGTAAACACAGAATGCGACTCATTCTTGTGCCTTAGGAATTTTACCCATGTCCAACGACTGTAATCATCTACAATGACAAGTCCATACTTCTTACCATTGACTGACGCTGTTTTTACTGGACCAAACAAGTCAATGTGTAGGAGCTCCAAAGGTCTAGAGGTGGAAACAACATTCTTGGTATTAAAATATATCTTTGAAAACTTGTCGTTCTGACATGCTTCACGGAGAGCATCTAGAGTAAACTTCAGCTTAGGAAGGCCTCTGACTAACTCAAGTTTATTTAGATAAGAAATCCTCCTCATGCTAATATGACCCAAGCGTCTATGCTACACATACTGCTCTTAATTAACAGACATTAAGCATTTAACATCTTAGTTTTTAAGATCAGAAAGCTTTATTTTGTAAATGTTGTTTTTGCTCTTTCCACTAAAGAGAACTATGTCTTCTTTCTGACTAATAGCCTTGCACGTTTTTTTATTAAAAATAATGTCATAACCATTATCACTTAATTGACTTATGGATAACGAGTTATGCATTAGACCCTCAACATAAAGTACATTAGATATGGAAGGAAGAGATTTGTTACCAACTGTTCCATATCCTTTGATTCTTCATTTCTGGTTTCCTACAAAACCTATGTAACCAGAATCTTTAAGTTCCAAGCTTTGGAACATATGCTTTCTTCACTTTCTCTTTTGTGTCTGAATTAGAATCTGCTTCATCTTTTAGAGGGATTTTCTCATCAAAAATTCTAACACTAGCCATCAGCACTATGTTAACTTGCTTTTCTTCTGAGTCGTCTTCAGAGGAATCAAAATCAACCCATGTTGCTATCAGCTCATTCTTCTTAGGGTTGTCCTTCTTGAGGTTGGGACACTTATTCTTGATATGCTTTGGCTCATTACACTCAGAGCAGGTGACTTCTTTGCCCCCAGAAGTAGACTCGAAGCTACCATAAGTCCTTCTAGCCCCTTTGAATCTGTTGCCATGATTCTTCTTCTAGAGACGATTAACCCTTCTGGACAGTAGTGACAGCGCATCTTCATCTTCATCAGAATCTTCTTCTGAATTCTTAATCTCTTTAGCTAGAAGAGCTCTGATTTTCTCAATTATTTTTTGTCAAATTTTAGCATAACAAATTTGCCTCTCTTCTGAGGTTTATCTTGTTCTAGCTCAATCTCATGGCTTCTCAAAGAACTCATCAGTTCCTCTAGAGAAGTGTTGTTCAGATCTTTTGCAAGCTTGAGCGCAGTTACCATATCCTTCGATTTGAATGGCAAGCTTCTAATGATTTTCTTCATGTGATCTGATGTTGAGTAATCTTTGTTCAGAACCCTAAGTCCTGCAGCCAAAGTTTTAAACCTCGGAAGAGAGTCATTCTGAGAAAGTCAACTATAGATTATTTTTTAATCAAGGCTAGAGCCTTGGTCTCCTTAACTTGATTATTTTCTTCAAGAGTCATTCTGAGAAAGTCAACTATAGATTTGAGTGGGTCTCTATTTGTGATCTTCAGTATAAGAAATAACATTCAACAAGATATTTCTTGCTTTATGGTGATTCTCATAAACCTCTTTCTCTTGATCATACAAAGCTCTTCTATTAAGCTTCTTGCCGGTGTCATCTGTGGGAGATGCGTAACCATCAACTACCATATCCCAAAGATCAACATCATGACCTAGAAAGAACTTTCGAGTCTATCTTTCCAGTGCTCAAACTTTTTACCATCAGAGACGGGAGGTTTAGCATTGTAGTTGTCTTTAACATTTAAAACTGGAGCAGCAGGAGATGGTGTAGGATAAACCATGGTGTTTCTAAAAACTTGTCTGGATCTTTATCTGACACGGTTAAGTGTTTGATAACTATCAATCCCAGAACCAGAGCTCTGATGCCAATTGAAGTTGCAAGAAACACAAGAAAGGGGGGTTGAATTGGGTTTCACCAAATATTATCGTTTCAAACTTTCAACACCAAAGTTAATAAGTGAATGAAAATAAATGAATACAATTATTTTTATCCTAGTTCACTGTTAATTAAGTTACTCCAGTCCACACGCCAAGGTGATTTCTCCTTCAATAAGGACTTAATCCACTATAACCAAACTGATTACATAAACTACAACAAGTCTAATTAACCTTATTACAAACCACAATGGACAACTGTCACTGTCTTCTTGAGACTTCTGACTTAACCCTAGTCTCTCAAGGAACTATCAACAATTGTTGATTACAAGTGTGTGTATACAAATATGTTTCTACACAACCAAATTACACAAAATTTAAGCACAATAACCCAAAAATGTTAATAGCAAGATATGAACAAAAGCTCCTTGCTAATTTACAAAACTATATAAATGTATATCTCAAAAGAGATTTGTCTAGCGTTTCAGCGTAACTTTTGTAGAGCAGATTGCTGACTTTCCAATTCTTCTAAGTCTTCCTTTTATAGTTAAAAATAGATCAGTTGGAGGGTAGAATGGGAAACAGAAATCCACTTGTTTTGTACCCAACGGTCATTGTGGGAGTGTTAGACAACGATGTATCAAAGGATTGTCCTTGCGCCAACTTAGCAGAGTAGTCGTCACAGTGTACCTTGTACTTTTATACTTATCATCTTATGCAAACCATTTTTTATCTTTGTTACGTGTCAAGAAGTGCTTATTTTCATAATTTATTTTGATGCCTTTAAGCTCTGTTAATCACTTTAATTGGGAAACGACTTATTAATTAAGCGGTTCTTGCATTTTTAGAAGTATTAGGTATTTTGATGTGTTTGTGTATTTTTGTAGCATTTTTGGTGAAAATATCGCAACTCGATTCACAAGGAAATGCTCAGAACAGAAAGCTCCCGTGTCGCAAATTAGGCCTCTTGAACCGCCCGGCGCTGCTAAGGCGCAGGAAGCTTGCATCGCCCGGAGCTGCTAAGGCGCACCATTCATCAATTTTCCTCAACTTCCAGAACCATTCCTGCTGCGCCTCTTCAGGTTTCTCCCGGCCTAGGACTGATCGCCCGACGCTGTAATATATTTTGTGAGGTTCAGGTGACACTGTAGCTGTCACGTGGCCTCACTTTTGGCCATCGCCCGACGCTGAAAAGGACCGCCCGGCGCTGCTTTCTGGGTTGAACTTGTACTTAAGTACATTTGGTAGATACTTTGGCCATATGATCATTTTTCATTGTACTCTCTTGTAACCTAGAAGTTTGTTTTAGGAGAAAAACTCCATTGTTACTATTTTTCTTAGTTTCAAAGCTTTTATGCTTCAATCCTTGAATCTTTGAAGATTGATGCTCCAAAAGCTTTGCTACTTACTTGTCAAGCAAGCTACCATGTCTATGGATAGCTAAGCACTCTTGTGTCAAGGTTAGTGGTAGGTGATCCATTATTTTGTATGTATTAATTTTGATCTTAAGCTTGTGAACCTTGTTGATGATATATATAGAAGGAAAACTTTGGTTACATGGTTTATATGTTGTTTAATTCATGTTCGAGAGAAATGTTTTAAACTTGACCTAAATTTTATTCCATCAATATTCATAAGGCTAGAGATAGTTTTGAATGTTGATGTTCATAAATATTGAACTTGAATGTTATCATTTTGGTAGTTTGTGTGAGAGATCAACAAAGGATCAAAATGATAAATCCCACAACAAGTGTTCGAGAGAAACTTGTTGAGAGGATATGTGGTTATATGTATTGTTAACGAGTTCACACGCTTGATCGAGTCGTTACGTACGAAACGGATTACCGAAAACTAATCTTGACATGTTTTACCAAAACCCTAAAACTAAACTTTTTTACCATTGATTTCAAAAATTCGAATGCAAACGATCCGATTGAAAATTACCCAAAACCTTTGTTACTATTAAAGTTTGAAACGCTTTTAACTATCGAACGGCGGCAATATACATAATCTCTGCGGATACGATAAAAACACCCACCCCCCCCCCCCCGAATTACTCATTCAACAAAATGGCGCCATTGCCGGGGATTATTGTTATATTGCGAGCATTGCAATAGTTATTGAGTTTTAAACTTGTTAACTTTTTCTTGTGCTTGTTAATTTGTTTGTTTTAGTGTGCAGACTCCGTTTTATGCGAGGGAAGTTACCCGCAGACCAACTTCTTTTTTATCCTGAAATCGAAAGAACTGCGCGTAAGTTAAATAGCAGAACAAGGCGGGGGAGGCAACTTGCCAAAGAAAGACGAGAGCGAGATGAAAGTCCAACTTCGACGCAAATACCATAGTTACCGCCAACTATGGCTGCACCACCACCACCACCACCACCTGCTTCAGTTCCTAGTACAAATAGCCCGAGAACTACAGCACAATTTGCACGCAATGCTCAGAATGGTCGCCATTCATAAATGAAAACTGGTATCCTCTCGCTTCTATATCAGAATCCTTTTACTAGTATGGATCACGAGGATCCTTTTACACACCTGACTAAGTTCTATGAGATTGCGGGAGCAACTGGTGCACCCGAAGCTGAAGAAGAATCACTATTTAAGAGACTATTCCCACATTCCCTCATTGGGAAGGTCAAGGAATGGTATCTTGACCAATCTACGGCAATCATGACGGACTGGAACGTACTTGAGGAAAAGTTTTTGGAACGATTTTTTCCACACAATCGTTTCATGGAGGCTAAAACAGCAATTGCAGTTTTCACTCAAGGTGGAAATGAATCTCTCAACGAAGCTTGGGAGAGATTCAAATCCATGTTGATAAAGTGTAAAGGGCATGGTTTCGATGAGCTTTCTCAAATTCATATTTTCCATAATGGTCTTCATTTGGTTCACAAAACACTGTTGGATGCCACCACGGGTGGATCCTTAATGAGCAAAAGTGTCGATGAAGCCATTTCCATCATTGACAAGATGGCTTTAAACGAGCATCAGGGGAACCACAATTGTGGCTCTTCTAAAAAGAAAGCTGGAGTGCTAGAGTTGGGAACGAATGATGCAATACTTGACCAAAACAAATTGCTCTCTTAACAGGTTGAGTTGCTAACCCAACAAATGTCCAAGCTACCTCAACAGAACAAAGAGATGCATGAACTTCCTAACAAAAAGGTGCAAGTAGCGATTTGTGAGTTATGTAAAGGTGATCATCCAACCGGCTATTGTCCTCCTCCTTGTCCTCCAATTGAAGAAGAAGTGAATTACATGAACAATCCAAATCGGCAGCAAGGTTATCAAAGGCAACAACAACCTTATCAACAAGGGTACCAAAATCAATAACCAAGAGGAAATTTTTATCAAAATTAAGGATATCAACAAAATTGACAAAATCCTTATCAACCTCAAGGTGGGAGTTCCAAGCTTGAAGAAAATCTTAACCAATTTATTCAAATATCCATGGCAAATCAAAAGTCAAATGAAGCATCAATCAAGAATCTAGAGAATCAAGTTGGGCAACTTGCAAAACAAGTGGCCGAACAACAAATTGGACCTTCTTTCTCCGCCAATACTCAAAACAACCCAAAGGAGCATTGTAAAGCAATTGTTACTAGAAGTTGGAGAGAGTTGGGAGAAGGAGAAAATAATGAGAAAAATTATGATGTGATAATTAAGAAGGTTGAGGAGGAAGAAAAAGTTGATGATGTTGTAGTTGAAAATAATGGTAAGGAAGAAGTTGAAAAAGATAACCTGGAAAAAGAAAAGATTGAAGAAAAGAAAAGAAGAGTGAAAAAAGGGAAGGAGATAGTGAATCCAATTTCGATCCAAAACTTACCTTACCCTCATGTGCCCACCAAGAAAGACAACGAACGGCATTACGCTCGTTTCATGGACATTTTCAAACAATTACAAATCAACATTCTGTTTGCCGAAGCACTTGAACAAATGCTGAAATATGTTAAGTTCATGAAGGATATCCTTACAAAGAAAAGAAGACATTCGGAGCCGGAAATAATTGTCCTTGATGCTAGTTGTAGTGCTATAATTCAAAGAACTTTACCAAGGAAAGAGGTCGATCCGGGGCGTGTTACTTTGTCGGTAACAATTGGTGATGTCTATGTCAGAAAAGGCTTAATTGATTTGGCCTCAAGCATAAATTTAATTCCATTATCTATTGTGAAGAGGCTTGGGAACATTGAAATGAAGGCAATTCGGATGACGTTACAATTGGCCGACAAGTCCACAACACATCCGCATGGAATGGCTCAAAATGTCTTGGTCAAAGTTGATAAGTTTTTCTTTCTGGTAGACTTTGTTGTTATTAATATGGAAGAAGATGAGGATGTTCCATTAATACTTGGACGCCCTTTCGTGAAGACCGTCCGTATGATGATTGATGTTGATGACGGTCTAATGAAAGTGAGAGTTCAAAATGAAGAAGTGAGTTTTAATCTCTTTGAAGCAATGAAGCATTCTAAGGACAAACATGATAGCTTCCGTATTGATGCAACGGAAGAAGCCGTAGTGGAAGTTTCAAACCAAGTTCACGTAGTGTGCCCTTTGCAAAGAGCTCTTGATGATTCCTTTGAAGTATTTTCTAATGAAGAAGAAAGAGCACTTGAAGAGTGTTTGAAGGAACTTGAATCTTTGGAGGAGTTACAACCTTGGGAATGTGAAGAGGGAGTGTTAAAGAAAGAGGTGAGTGATGAAAAGCATTAACTTGAATTGAAGGTGTTGCCTTCTAATTTAAAATATGTGATCCTTGATGACGGTTGTAACAAATCGGTTATCATTAGCAACATCTTGACCGACAAAGAGGAGGACCGTTTGATTCAAGTTTTGAAGAAAAATCAAGAAGCTTTAGGTTGGATTCTTTCCGATTTAAAGGGAAATGGTTCAGCTTATTGCATGCACAAGATTTTAATTGAAGAGGATTTTAAAGCGGTAGCCCAACCACTACGCCGTTTGAAGCCAACGATGAAGGAAGTGGTGAGAAAAGAGGTTGTCAAGCTATTGGATGCCGGTATGATTTACCCGATATCCGATAGTTTGTGGGTAAGTCCTATTCAAGTTGTGCCTAAAAAGGGAGGAATGACTGTAATACGAAATGAGAAAAATGAATTAATCCCGACAAGAACTGTGACGGGTTGGAGAATGTGCATAGATTATAGGAGGCTAAACACTGCTACAAGAAAAGACCATATTCCACTCCTGTTTATGGATCAAATGTTAGAAAGATTGGCGGGCCAAAAATAACATTGCTTTTTGGATGGTTACTTCGGTTATAACCAAATTTTGGTTGACCCGGAAGACCATGAGAAGACGGCATTCACATGTCCTTTTGGGATTTTTGCTTACCGAAAGATGCCCTTTGGCTTGTGCAATGCACCGGCAACATTTCAACGATGTGTTCAAGCAATTTTCTCCGACCTTATTGAAAAAACGATGGAGGTATTCATGGACGACTTCTCCATTTTCGGAGCGTCTTTTGATCTTTGTTTAAGAAATTTGGAGGCCGTTCTTGAACTGTGTGTTAAAACAAACTTGGTATTGAATTGGGAGAAGTGCAACTTCATGGTAACAGAGGGGATTGTACTTGGCCAGAAAGTCTCCTCTAAAGGCCTTGAAGTGGATCAAGCGAAAATTGAAGTGATTGAGAAGTTGCCTTCTCCAACCAATGTCAAAGGCATCTGAAATTTTCTTGGCCATGCTGGCTTTTATCGGCGTTTATCAAAGACTTCTCCAAAGTTGCAAGGCCATTGAGTAATCTACTCAACAAAGATAAGTCCTTCTCCTTTAATGATGAATGTTTAAATGCCTTTAAAATTTTGAAAGAGAAACTCATCACCGCACCCATAATCGTTGCTCCAAATTGGACTTTGAATTTTGAATTAATGTGTGATGCTAGCGATTATGTTGCTGGTGTGGTGCTTGGGCAAAGAAAGGCCAAATTTTTTCATGTTATTCATTATGCGAGTAAAGTTCTTAATGAAGCACAAGTTAACTATGCCACCACAGAAAAAGAATTACTCGCTATTGTTTACGCTCTTGAGAAATTTCGTTCTTATCTGATTGGTTCTAAGGTGGTAGTCTACACAGACCACTCAACAATTAAATATCTTCTTACCAAGCCGGATTCGAAACAAAGGCTCATCTGGTGGATCCTTTTGTTAAAAGAGTTTGATTTGGAAATCCGTGACAAGAAAGGGTCGGAAAAACTTGGTAGCAGATCATTTGTCTAGGTTGGTCAATGTAGAGGTAACTCACCGAGACAATGAGGTCCGTGAAGAATTTCCGGATGAAAAGCTTTTTCGAGTACAAGTTAGGCCGTGGTTTGCAGATTTCGCTAACCACAAAGCCACCGGTTTTATACCGGAGAACCTAACTTGCAATCAAAGACTAAAATTCCTCTCAGATGCTAAATTCTATGTTTCGGATGAGCCATACTTGTTTAAGTTAGGAGGTGACAATTTGTTAAGGAGGTGTGTCACTCTTGATGAAGCCAAAAGTATCCTTTGGCATTGTCACAACTCGCCATATGGAGGGCATTACAATGGTTTAAGAATGACAACTAAAGTCCTCCAATCGGGATTTTATTGGCCTACATTTTTCAAAGATGCCAACCTCTATGCTAAAAGTTGTGATACATGCCAAAGAAGTGGCGGGATTGGAAAAAGAAATGAATGCCATTGCATGCAATTTTAGAAGTCGAAGTTTTCGATTGTTGGGGTATTGATTTTGTCGGACCATTCCCACCATCTTTTTCAAACGAGTATATTTTAGTTGTGGTTGACTATGTTTCCAAGTGGGTGGAAGCAATTACGTCACCAAGGGCCGATGGTAAAACGGTGATAAAATTTTTAAAGAAAAACATATTCTCCCGTTTTGGCACCCCTCGTGTGTTAATTAGTGACGGAGGTTCGCATTTTTGCAATGCACCGCTCGAAAAAGTCTTAGAGCATTACGGTGTAAAGCACAAAGTTGTAACTCTGTACCATCCACAAACAAATGGTCAAGCCGAGGTGTCTAATAGAGAGGTGAAAAGAATTTTGGAAAAAACCATGTCAAGTTCGAGGAAAGATTGGTCACAAAAATTAGACGAGGCTTTGTGGGCGTATCGCATCGCTTACAAAGCACCAATCGGTCTAACTCCTTTTCAATTGGTTTATGGTAAGACGTGCCATTTACCCGTTGAATTGGAGCACAAGGCTCTTTGGGCTTTGAAAATGTTGAATTTTGACCCGAGTTTGTCCGGTGAAAAAAGAAAAGTTCAGTTGCTTGAGTTGGAAGAAATATGCAATAACGCGTACCACTCAAGTAAGATCTATAAGGAAAAAGTGAAAGGATATCATGATAAGAAAGTCCGTCAAAAGGATTTTCGGGTCGGCCAAATGGTATTATTGTGCAATTCCCATTTGAAGCTATTTCCGGGAAAGTTGAAATCAAAGTGGTCTGGTCTGTTTCTAATCAAGGACGTGAAAAATTATGGAGCTAACGTGATAGAGGAATTACAGAAAAAGGAAAGTTGGACCATGAACGGCCAACGCTTGAAAATTTATCTTGGAGGCAATTTTGATCGCGAGATTGGTTCTGTGTTTCTTGATGATCGTTGATCATCTTGGACCGTGGAGCTTAGCCGACGTTAAACAAGCGCTTGTTGGGAGGCACCCCAACATTGTAAGTATTTCTTGCCTTTTTATTGTTTTTATGTTTGCATTGTCTTTTGAGTGATTTTTTAGGGTTCTGCATGTTGTGAGTTTAGTTGTATCTTTTGAATGCATTAAAAACTGGTTTGAACACCATAGCAGGAAAACCTGCTATCTGGTGTAGAGCGCCCGGCGGCAGTCTTGGACCGCCCGGCGGTGCGTGAAATAAAATGAGACTTCGCCTCTGAGTGGCCAGGCAAGAGAGTTGAAAGGGTGGGAAATTTGAAGCATTTTCAGGTTATTTAGTGGTTAAGTGACTCTAATTGGGTGTTATTCCAAAATTACCCTTTTTATGTTAAAAGAACTTTAGAGAAAGTGTAGGAACTTTTCTCTCATTCTTCTCTTTGTCAAAACCCTAACTCTTTGCTCTCTCACTCTTTGCTCTTTCACTCTCTCTCATTTCAGAACTCTCCAAATTCAAAGTAATGCATATTGTTCTAGCTTTAATTTTTGTCCTTCTTTTCTTCATCATGCTTCATTAGACAATATGTGGTTAGGTTTATGTGTTGATTATTAGATTTAGGTAAATGTTAGATTTATGCTCTTCTTCAACTTGCATGTCTTGATTATTGGCATAAATGTTGTTATTTGATTGTGGGTTTGAAGAAGAAAGTGTGTGGAAAAACAGAGTTGCCTTAAACATTTTTTTTTATTTCGCAAACTCCGCCCGGCGGCAGAGGGGCGCAGCAGCGCTCTTGCTTCACCCGGCGACGTAGGGGCGACAGCCCTGTTTTGTCCAATTTGGATTTTCTCTATTTTGTTCCTATTTTTTTTAGTGTTTTGTCAGTACTAATGTTGTATATTACAGTGCTGGGCTGTTTTCATTTGGTTTTGTGCAGATGTCTAGCCGTTTTGCACCACAACACGCTTCCAAGAAGAAGCAAAAGAGCACCGCCACTACTTCAAATGTTCCACTTGAGTTTGACAGCAGCCGCTTTTTATTCGCGGAACATGAGGCTAGGATCAAATCCCTAGAGGGCAGAACTGTTCTCTCGGAAAAGATATTTGTGATAAACCGTGAGGGTGATTATAGAAGAATTCAGGCAATCTTTGAGAAAAAGAAGTGGGATATCCTGATAAACCCGGCTAACCGTGTGTGCTATCAGCTGATAAGAGAATTCTATGCAAATGCACTGCAACCTGAAGGAGAATTCTATCGATTTAAGACCTTCGTAAGGGGTCGAGAAATCAGTTTCAGTCGGGATACGATTAACAAGATTTTGGGCAATCCGAGTGCCTTGGGAAGTCTTCAAACTGATGATTTTGTGAAGCTGTCCAAAAAGGCCCACGATCACAAATTGGTTGCAAAAACGATTCTCAAACCGGGATGTAAGGGGGATTTGAATGCTAAGAAGGAGCCAATCAAGTACAGTCGCAAGAATATGACTCCGGAGGCTCAAGTCGTCCTTCTTTTGCTGTGTTATAACGTGAGGTCGAGGTTTCACCGGTCTTCCGTCCCTCTTAATATTGGACTTCTCATGTACTGTATCATGGAGGACAAGGAAGTGGACGTCGCCTAAATAATCGCTTATGAGATGAAAAATTTTGTTGAAAAAACACGGAGGCCTGGAGTTCATGATGATGCTCCAATCATTTTTCCTTGCTTGGTTCAAGCCTTGATCTATCAAACTGATATCCTCATTCCGAGTATGGTGAATGAGGAGCTGAAGTATCTTGTTAATGATGATTATTTGGATCGTTTTTGTAAGTCTAAGGAGGAGAGGTAGAAGAAAAAACTGCTGAAGTTGGAAGTAGCTCAGGAGGCCAAAGAAGTGGGTCGGTGGAAGATAGTGACCCATCCATTTTGGACATGAAAGCGGCATTCAACTATACTTGGGATATGGGTGAGTCACTTCACAGGTCTAACCAGTTTAATTTTGAGTGTATGCAGCAACTTTATCATTATCAGACTCATCCGACGGAGTTCACTCCCTTTCCTACAAGGGAGTCGTTTAATGCTTATGCTAATTGGCCTAGGGACAGGCACCCATTCTTTCCGGAGGGGGCAAGCACCGGAGCTGGTGTTGATGATGAGGACGATGACGATGATGATGGTGGGGATGAAGACATTGATGAGATGTTTGATTAAGGGGCCGTTTTGATGAAAGCTCCAAAGTGAAGTTTTATTTTCTGCTTGATTTAATTTTTAGATTTTAAATTTCTGAATTTTATAATTGTGTAGTAGAATGGGAAAAATTTTGTTGTGAAAGTGCGTTTTGGGCACTATTTTGACGCTTCGGCGTAGCTGGATATTGTATACCGTTTTTGGCAGAATTTTTGAAATTTTTGAAAATGGTCTGAGTACACCATGTTTATGATAAATATTGTTGTTAGTTTAAATGTCTGTTTGTTTTTATTATTTTGAGTGGTTTAAATTCTGTTTTGTGTTGTGTAAATAATTTAGTCACTTTTGGTTTGCCTTTGAGTGTGAGGAAATTGAGTTTTTAGTGACTCAATAATTGTTGAGAAGCCTCTTTTGCTTGTAGCATGTGGTGATGATGTTAATCTTGGCAAGAGGTGCTACAAAGAATGAAAAATATTGTGTAGCATTTCTTTGTTAATATGAATTTGGTACTTTTTGAAAACTTTTGTCAATGCATTAGTGAAGGTGTGAAAAACACAAGAAATGGGGGGTTTGAATTGGTTTTTCAAAATAAAATCATTTCTTTAAATTAATCCCCTTTAACAACTCTTTAACTTAAGTGTAATAATCTTATTGAAGTTGGAAAGAGATAACACAGTATGTTTATACTAATTCACTTGAGAAATCCTCAAGTTAGCTAGTCCACCCGCCAAGGTGATTTTGCCTCTCTCAATCGAGGCCTTAATCCACTAATCAATCAAATTAATACAATGCACTAGCCAAACTTCTGGTGACTAACAACAACCTCTAAAACTCTCAAGTTCTATACTTCTCAAGAAATATAACCTCACCGGTCTTTCTCAAGGAACAACCTCTAAGACAACACGTCTTAGACTTCTCAAGAAATACAACCCTACAGGTCTTTCTCAAGGAATACAAACCTAAGTTTGAATAAGTTTCGTTTACAGGAAAGTGCTTCTTATACAAGCTGAAATGTAAACAAGTTTAGATCAAAATGACTTAAGAAAGATATTTGTTAGAGAGTATTTTTGCAGTGAGCGTTCGTATTTCTTTCTTAAAGTCTTTGCGTCTTTATATAGCCTTGTAAAAAGTAACCGCTGAAAAGTAATCATGATGGCTATCTAGACTGGCGGCTTGATGGAGACGTGAGGACAGATAATACTTTTGTGTCCAATCTTGTCAAGATATCTTCATTAGTATTGGTTGCACTGTTTCCAAGATATCTTCATTTGTACCACTGTACAGTTGTGCTTTGCTGCTTAGTCTTCTAATCTTCTTAACTTCGGAGGCTTCTGCGAGCATGAGTAAGAAGGAAAACGTAGCTTAGTCCTTAAGATCTTCAAGTCTTGGAGTCCTCAGAGTTGCGCCATCGGAGTCTTCAACACTTGATCTTCCGAACCTTGTTCGCTTAGAATGTAGTCATCATATCTTCAGAGGCTTCTGATGGTATTTAGTTGAAGCATGAGTAGAGACTATAGTTGGGTCTTCAGAACCTTTATCTAAAGAGCGTAAGTCTTCAGCATTTGAACTTCGTTCATCAGAACCTCAGTCTTCAGATCTTCAGAACTTTGTTCTCTTATATAATATCAGAGTCTTGCAATCTTCAGATTCTCCTGAAGCAATTTCTGTTTATATTGAACATCAAGTGTAACGCGTAGGCGAAGTATTTTCTTTTAACAACATATTCACGCCATTTAACGGAAGCAGAACCTGTTTGTTAGATTCTTACACATAACAGTTATTAGACTTATAAAATTGTTCATACAAACATACTTGTTTGATATCATGAAAACTTAGAGGTATTAATGCAGAACCAACTCTTGTTCTTACAATCTCCCCCTTTTTTATGATGACAAAACTTATGTATTTTGATGACACAGTTTTGTACATAACACAAGGGTAATCGAAATAAGAAGGTTAAGAGATACTTATCCTTCTCATGAGATACTCCCCCTGAATCTCAGACTGGATGAAAATTGAATATCCTGACTTGTGAATTTTTGAGATGGACTCCTCTTGATTCCAAAAGGTCAGATACTGAAATCTTCATATTCTTGATTCAATTATAAACTTAATCCTTCAGAGTTTGACATGAACTTAGAGCCATCAAAAGTTCTGATTTACTGATTTTTGATTTCTTTATCAACTTTATGATGATTAATTAGATCAAAATTCCTGAAAAGATGGACAAAGAAAAACATCTAACTGAAATAGCAATTTACTGGTTAGACTGTAAACAGCTTGTTATTCAGAGATTGACTATAAAGATAAAAAATTCGCATTAATTACTTCTCCCCCTTTTTGTCATAATAAAAAATTTATGTGAACAAAGGGTGAAAAACAAAGTCCTAAATCCTAAAATCATAGACCCAAAACAAAACAAGGAAAAGGTTAGGTGCTTCCAGACGACATTTTGTCCAAAATCTTTTGAAGCAGGTTCTGAACATTTGCATTGACAACTTTCTATTCTGCAAAGTTTTCTCTGGAAATCTGTTGTTCTCCTCTTATTTCTTTAATTGCGTTTTCCAAACGCACCACATCAGGTTCAGGTGAGGAAACAACTAAGGTGTCTTGATTAGCTTTTTCTATAGCTTCAGCTTCTTTTGCCAGCCTGGCTTCTTCTTCTGCAAGAAGTCTTGCTTCTTTAGCTGCCTTTTCTTCAGCCTCTCTTTGCTTAGTCACTAGAGCATTTAATTTTATTATCCTTTCCTCTGCCTCTTCTCTTGCTTTCACCAGTTCAACTCCAGCAGCTTTAGCAGCTTCAGAGAACCTAGACATCCTTGCAAATTCAGAGTCTAACCACTTCTGAAATGTGTCCCAAGAATTTACAAGCTCTACAGGCTTGACACTTGTCCTGGCTTCTGCTAGTAGCTTTGCTACTTTCTCCAACGCATTTTCGTGAAATTTGCTAATACATTCATCAATGGTTTTTGGAGGGGGTCTTTCATAGATGACGAAGGCCAGGTTGGATTCAGAAGAACTTGTTTCAGAAAGGTTGGGTTTATCAGATGAAGTAATTTCAGGTTGAGTGGGTTCAGGATTTGGTTGATATGAATTGGTTTCAGTAGTATGAGAAGAGAGCTCACAAGTTTCTAATTTTGAAGGAGATTCAGAAGTGGCAATCTCAAGGGGTTTAACTCTCGTTTCTTCAGATGTTGGTTTAGGAGTGGGAGATGGAGGATCAGAGTGTTGGATTGAGGATTCAGCAATGGTTTTCTGATGAAAAGCGTAGGACATTGGTGAGACAAGTATATCTGGTTGGATGAGTGAGGTGGTTGTTGATGAAGTGTATATAGGAATTTCTTTGGATTGGATAGGTGTAATGATTGATGGAAAGGAAATTTGTGGAATGGTAGTTGTGACACATACAGGAATAGAGATTGTTGGTGGTGGAATTGAAAATGATGGTGCCTTGAAGCTGACATGTGGATTTGAGGTGGGAATGAAGGTAGTTTGTTGAGACAATGATGAAACGGTGACAGGTTCAGCATCAACTATTGAAACAGAAGAAGTGATAGCGGACTTACTAGTTCTTTCAGAATCTTGAGTAAAAGTCTTGGAGGTTCCTAACTTGTTAGCTTTCTTCTTTTTCTTGTGTTCGGGATCCTCTTCGATTAGCTTCCTTTTTCCTCTACTGGGCTCAACTTCTTCAATTCTGACCTTAGACACGTCCTGTCCTTCCTTTTCCATTATAGCAATAAGTGCAACAATAAATTGCTTGTTTTCATAGCTGTCAAAAGAGGGATAGTCTTTCACCTGAATTCTGCTTTGTATCACACTTTCATGAGAGATAACCACAGGTTAAGTTGAACATCTTTGATTATTTTCATATTCTTCAGGGTAGTGGCATTTAAAGACTCTCCAATGCTTGGAACCAAATATTTTGTATATCTTGCTTCTTTAATCAGATAATCCACTAGGCCGCTTTCAACAAAAATGTCAGAGAGCAATCTCCCGAAAGGAATGTAGGTTGGAATTTTCTTTGTAGGTGAAGTCGTTGTTCTGGACTTGCGCACTTTGTCTCTTAGATAGGAAACAGGATGAAGGGCAAATTCATTTTCTTCTTTTTATGCAAACAGTACAGCATGTTCCTTTGAGTAGTATTGAAGTAGTATGTGGAACTCTTCAGGGGTCTTGGGTTGATACAACCAAGAATGATCTTGTGCCACATTCTTAGTTTATCATGCAAGTCTACACTTTTATAATCTGTTGTCTTAGACTGATAGTTCGTAAAGATTTCTTTGCTGATGGCAATGTCAAATTTTTTGAGCTTTCCATAGACTCGTTTCCCTTCCAAGAACTTCATTCTTAGAAGATCTGAAATCGTATTTTCAGTAATGATAATCCTCTTTTCCATAACAAAAGAGACGACATGAAAATCATCAGTATCGGCCATTATCCAGAAGTCTTTTACAAGGGATTCATATATAGGACCTTTAAGCCTTTCAAAGTAGTTATTCCATCCTTTACATTCGAGTTCGGCAAAAAGATCAACCCCATTGTTTGCAACATTCTGGAAATCCACATGAAATTCCTTGAGAACAGTTAGATCGTCCGCAGGACGTACACACGTAACTGCTGCATTTCTTTGAGTAACATGATTTTCATCAATCTTAGGAGGAGATGATGAAGTCGATGCAACAGTTGTAGTGGTTGCAGAGGTGGTAGCAGGCACGACTAATGACGATGATAACCCTTTCGATGGATTCAAAGATGCTTCCACTTCTTTGGAGAATTTCACAGTTTCCTTTTGAATGTGATTCATCATGTTGAAGTTTGTGATTGATCGAGATGAGAATGATAGATGAACAGTTGAGAGAGAGAGAGAGAGAGAGAGAGAGAGAGAGAGAGAAGTGATTTGGGGGTTTTAGGGTTTCTTAAAGTGTGGAAGTGAATGTGAGGTAGTGTGCGTAGATTTATAAATTGTTTTTGAAATTTGAAAAGTTAAAATAATGTATTGGGAGTTTAAAGAATGAACGCAATTATGATTTTAAATCAATCCCAAGAACGATTATTGTTCATTGTGGACTTTAAAATAGATGTAATAATTTGGATATAACCGAGGTTACACGCGTTAATCATCTTCTAATTCAAGTGACACGTTTTGATATTCTCAGAATCTGGACAACTCAAGAGTTTCCATTTGATCAGAGACATTTCTGACTGAAGTAGCTTTTGATAACTGAGATTAAACAAGTGTATAAAAAAATTAATTTCTTCAGATTCTAACTAAACACAACTGATTATGATACGATCTTATTCTGGACAAAAATCCATTTTCAGATGCTTCAGAATAAATTGAAATCTATCTTCAGCCAAGGGTTTTGTAAAAATATCAGCCCATTGATGGTCTGTACCGATGAATTTTAAACATAGAGTCCCCTTCTGAAGATAGTCTCTAATAAAGTTATGTTTAATTTCTATGTGCTTAGCCCTAGAATGCAAGATTGGATTTTTACTTAAACAGCTAGCAGCAGTATTATCACAATAGATAGGGATGTTACTCTCATGTATATGATAATCTTCTAGTTGATTTTTCATCCAGAGCATTTGCGTACTGCATAAAGAAGCGGAAATGTACTCTGCTTCTGCTGTAGAAAGAGCAGTTGTAGATTGACTTTTGCTTGACCATGAGATCAGATTCTTCCCTAGAAACTGACAGTTTCCAGATGTGCTTTTTCTTTCCAATCTGTCCCCAGCATAGTCTGCATCACAATAACCAGATAGAGTGTACTCTGATGTTTTCTCATACATCAAGCCAAGGTTAAAAGTTCCTTTCAGATACCTTAGAATTCTTTTAACAGTAGTTAAATGAGATTCTCTAGGATCTGACTGAAATCTAGCACACAGATGAACGCTTAATAAAATATCAGGTCTAGAAGCAGTTAAATACAAGAGAGACCCTATCATACCACGATAGAGCTTCTGACAAACCTTACCACTTACCTCTTCTTTCTCCAGAATGCATGTTGGGTGCATCAGAGTCTTTGCTATTTTGCAATCCATCATGTTAAATTTCTTCAAAAGTTCTTTGGTATACTTGCTTTGATGAATGTAAGTTGCCTCTAACTTCTGATCAATTTGAATTCCCATAAAGAACTTTAATTCACCCATCAGACTCATTTCGAACTCTGCTTGCATTAACTTTGAAAACTCCTCGCATAGATAGGGATTAGCAGAACCAAAAATAATATCATCAACGCAAATTTAAACTATAAGAATATCATTTTTGTACGATTTGCAAAAAAGAGTGGTGTCAACTTTTCCTCTGGTGAAGTTAGTTTCTAAAAGAAAATTGCTCAATCTGTCATACCAAACTCTAGGAGCTTGCTTCAGACCATAGAGAGATTTTTTGAGTTTAAAAACAAAATCTAACTTTTCTGAGTTTTCAAATCCAGGAGGTTGTTTGACATAAACTTCTTCTGATATATAACCATTCAAAAATGCACTCTTAACATCCATCTGGTATAATATGATGTTATGATATACTGAAAAGGAAATTAACAGACGTATGGCTTCAAGTCTAGTGAATGGAGCAAAAGTTTCATTGTAATCTATCCCTTCTTGTTGACTGTAACCTTGTGCAATAAGTCGTGCCTTGTTTCTGACAACTTCTCCTTTTTCATTGAGTTTGTTTCTGAAAACCATTTTAGTCCCAATTACATGGACATCTTTAGGTTTTGGGACAAGATCCCATACATCATTCTTTGAAAACTGGTTAAGTTCTTCTTCCATTGCCAGAACCCAGTCCTTGTCCATAAGAGCTTCATCAACGGTCGTTGGCTCAATTAACGACGCCAATCCCAGAAGCGTTTCTTCAGAGGGTTTGAAAGGTGATCTGGTTCTGATGGGAGCGTCCTTGCTACCCAGAATTAGTTCTTCATGGTGTGAAGTTGAGATTCTCCTCTTCTTTTGTTGTGGAGTATCAGACGATGCATCAATGATATCGAAAGTATAAACTTCTGGAGTTTTAACTTCTTCTGCCTTTTCTTTAGGTTTTGAAAAGCTGATTTCTAAATCTGCAAACTTTTCAACTAGCTTTGACTTTTCAGGGTCAAGCTTATCATCGAATTTGACATGAATTGATTCTTTTACAATCTGTGATTCTGTGTTATAAACTCTGTAGCCTCTTGAGTGTTCAGAGTATCCTAACAACAAACACTTCTGTGCTTTGGAATCAAACTTGCCAAGATTCTCTTTAGTGTTTAACATAAAGCAATTACATCCAAAGGGGTGAAAATAAGAAATGTTGGGAATTTTATTCTTCCACAATTCATAGGGAGATTTACTCAAAATAGGTCTTATGGAGATTCTATTTTGAATATAACATAATGTGTTAACTGCTTCTGCCCAAATGTGCTTAGCCATGTCAGTTTCTTGGATCATGGTGCGGGCCATTTCTTGTAAAGTTCTGTTCTTTCTTTCTGCAACTCCATTTTGTTATGGAGTTCTAGGACAAGAAAAATCATGAGATATCCCATGCGAATCAAAAAGTTTTTCAAAATCTTTGTTTTCAAACTCTCCACCATGATCACTTCTGACCTTGACGATTTTGCAATTCTTTTCGTTTTGTACTTGGGTGCATAAGGAAGCAAACACAGAATGTGACTCATCCTTGTGTCTTAAGAATTTTACCCATGTCCAACGACTGTAATCATCAACGATGACTAGTCCATATTTTTTACCATTGATAGAAGCAGTTTTCACTGGTCCAAATAGATCAATGTGAAGAAGTTCTAACGGTCTAGAGGTAGAAACAATATTCTTTGCTTTAAAAGAGGTTTTTGAAAACTTGCCTTTCTGACATGCTTCACAAAGAGCATCTGAAGAATACTTCAGATTTGGTAAACCTCTGACAAGTCCTAGCTTGTTCAGCTGAGAGATTCTTCTCAAGCTAACATGACCAAGACATCTGTGCCAGACCCATTGCTCTTCATTTACACACAGAAGACACTTTACATTCTGATGTTTTAAATTTGATAATTTAATTTTGTAAGTATTGTTCTTCCTTTTACCATTGAACAGAACAGATCCATCCTTTTGACTAACAGCCTTACAGGACGTTTGATTGAAAATAACATCATAACCATTGTCACTAAGTTGGCTAATTGACAACAGATTATGCATTAGACCTTCAACTAAAAGAACATTATTAATAGAAGGAAGTTTACCATTACCAACGATTCCGGAGCTAATGATTTTTCCCTTCTGGTTTCCTTCGAAACCGACGACGCCTCCAGGCTTAAGTTTCAAATCTTGGAACATATGCCTTTCTCCCATCATGTGTCGTGAGCATCCACTGTCCAGGTACCATGACTGGTGTTTCAGTGGCGCCATTAAGGATATCTACAACATAAACTATCTTATTCTTAGGTACCCATTTTGTGGGTCCTTTCACATTAGTTTTTCTAGAGGTTCTGACACCTTTGGATTTTCGTGCAGTAGGATAATAGTGCGGTATTTGTGCATAATATTTGAGTTTGGAAGTTTTCTTCCGTGTCTGTGTTTGTGTTGCAATAGATTTAGAGCCTTCAGGTTCTGGACATTTCAGTTTAGTGCCAGCAAGCACAAAATGTTTGGACAGAGGTGTTATCTTGATACTCTTGGTCTCATCATATGGTTATGATGGTCCTGAATATCCTAGACCTCTATTACCATTTCTGCTGACTCCATAGATTATTGAAGCCATTTTGCTTCTATCTATGCTTTTAGCAAGAAAGTGTTGAAAAGCTCTATCATATCTGACCACTTCATTAGTGTTGGTTATCTTGGAAGTAATCTCTTCTTCTAACTTAAAGACTTTACTTTTTAAAGCAGCATTTGATTTTTCTAAGAAAAATAATTTTTTGTTTAATTCAGAAATAGTTTGCTTGCTTTTAGTAAGATCCTCTGAAGGAACCACAAAAGTCTTTTTCAGAGATTTGTGTTTTCTTAGAAGCAGTTGATATCTTTCCATAAGTTCAGATAATCCTATTTCAAGTTCAGAACGAGATAAGGAAGAAAGTACCTCTCTTTCGTCGTCGGAGTCTGATAGTTCTCCTTCTGATAGGACATCGTTTGTGTTGGTCTTAGCCATGAATGCCACGTTGGCATGTTCTCCATCATAATATTCTTCTGACTCTGAGTCATCCCATGTTGCCATAAGACCTTTTTTAGCTTTCTTAGGTCTTCCATCTTTCTTGAACTTTGGACAATCATTCTTGATATGTCCAAGTTCCTTGCATTCAAAACAAGTAACTTCTCTTCCATAAGTTTTCTTTTGACCATCTGTAGACTCAGATCTTCTTCTTGGTCCTCTGAACTTATTCTTTCTGTGTTTCCATAGTTGGCTTATCTTCCTTGATATGAGAGATATATCATCTTCGTCTGAATCCTCTTCATATTCTTCCAATTCTTCCTCTGCTTGATAAGCCTTTTTCTTCTCAGGCTTAGCCTTTAGAGCAATAGATTTACATTTCTTCTGAGGTTCATCTTCTTGAAGTTCTATTTCATGATTTCTTAAAGAACTAATTAGTTCCTCAAGAGTTATTTTGTTCAAATCCTTTGCTAGTTTCAAGGTTGTTACCATTGGTCTCCATTTGACAGACAGACTTCTGATAATCTTCTTGACATGATCAGCAGTAGAATAACCTTTGTCCAGAACTCTGAGTCCTGCAACAAGCATCTGGAATCTTGAAAACATAGTTTCCACAGATTCATCATCTTCCATTATGAAGACTTCATATTTCTGGATTAGTGCAAGAGTCTTTGTCTCTTTGACTTGAGCGTTGCCTTCATGAGTCATTCAGAGAGAGTCAAAAATAGTTGCAGTTTCTTTGTTTGTGATCTTTTCATATTCTGTATATGAAATTTCATTTAACAGAATCGTTCTTGCTCTATGATGATTCTTGTAAGTCTTCTTTTGAGCATCTGTTAATGCACTTCTGAGAATCTTTTTGCCTTCAGAATCTACAGGGTAACTGTAGCCATCAACTACCAGATCCCATAGATCTAAGTCAAAAGCTAGAAAGTAACTTTCAATTTTATCTTTCCAATAGTCAAATTTTTCCCCATCAAAGATATGAGGTTTTACACTATAAGAATCTCTTTCATTGCCAGTAACATTTGGTTCAGGTGCAGCCATTGTTTTTCACACTTGGATCGGTACTGAACAATGTTAAGTGTTTGATAAAAGTCCAACCTTTTTATCATCTCAGAACCGGAGCTCTGATGCCAATTGAAGGTGTGAAAAACACAAGAAAGAGGGGGTTTGAATTGGTTTTTCAAAATAAAATCGTTTCTTTAAATTAATCCCCTTTAATAACTCTTTAACTTAAGAGTAATAATCTTATTGACGCTGGAAAGAGATAACATAGTATGTTTATACTAGTTCACTTGAGAAATCCTCAAGTTAGTCTAGTCCACCCGCCAAGGTGATTTTGCCTCTCTCAATCGAGGTCCTAATCCACTAATCAATCAGATTAATACAATGCACTAGCCAAACTGCTGGTGACTAACAACAACCTCTAAAACTCACAAGTTCTAGACTTCTCAAGAAATACAACCTCACCGGTCTTTCTCAAGGAACAACCTCTAAGACAACACGTCTTAGACTTCTCAAGAAATACAACCCTACAGGTCTTTCTCAAGGAATACAAACCTAAGTTTGAATAAGTTTCATTTACAGGAAAGTGCTTCTTATACAAGTTGAAATGTAAACAAGTTTAGATCAAAATGACTTAAGAAAGATATTTGTTAGAGAGTATTTTTGCAGTGAGCGTTCGTATTTCTTTCTTCAAGTCTTTGCGTCTTTATATAGCTTTGTAAAAAGTAACCGTTGAAAAGCAATCATGATGGCTATCTAGACTGGCGGCTTGATGGAGACGTGAGGACAGATAATACTTTTGTGTCCTATCTTGTCAAGATATCTTCATTAGTATTGGTTGCACTATTTCCACGATATCTTCGTTTGTACCGTTGTACAGTTGTGCTTTGTTGCTTAGTCTTCTAATCTTCTTAACTTCAGAGGCTTCTGCGAGCATGAGTAAGAAGGAAAACGTAGCTTAGTTCTTAAGATCTTCAAGTCTTGGAGTCCTCAGAGCTGCGCCTTCGGAGTCTTCAGCACTTGATCTTCCGAACCTTGTTCGCTTAGAATGTAGTCATCATATCTTCAGAGGCTTCTGATGGTATTTAGTTGAAGCATGAGTAGAGACTATAGTTGGGTCTTCAGAACCTTTATCTAAAGAGCATAAGTCTTCAGCATTTGAACTTCGTTCATCAGAACCTCAGTCTTCAGATCTTCAGAACTTTGTTCTTTTATATAATATCAGAGTCTTGCAATCTTCAGATTCTCCTGAAGCAATTTCTGTTTATATACACATCAAGTGTAACGCGTGGGCGAAGTATTTTCTTTTAACAACGTATTAACGCCATTTAACGGAAGCAGAACCTGTTTGCTAGATTCTTACACATAACAGTTATTAGACTTATAAAATTGTTCATACAAACATACTTGTTTGATATCATCAAAACTTAGAGGTATTAATGCAGAACCAAATCTTGTTCTTACAATTAGTTGGTAATACATGTTCATGTTGAATCAATTAGGACTTAACCAAAGATGTGAGTGGCCTTTGTTGTTCGCAAGTTTAGAGTGATTCGCGTAATCGTTGTTTAACTCGAACGTTTTATGTTTAATCTTACTTGTTGTTTGAATTATGGAAACTTAGAAGTGATCAAGGCATTTTTGAGTACTATGAGTAGAACCACTTTTCCAAAATCACTTCAAGTCACCTTGTGAGTGTGTGAGCATTAGAAACCTCTTTTGAGCCAAAAGAAAAAAAAAATTGTTAGCTTTGAAGCATGAACCCTAACTTTAACCTTTTTGAAGGGCATTTTGATTTAAGTGTATAGTATTGTTGAAGTTGGGGAGATTGGTTCATTGTGAAAAGAGGAAATGGAATTATGGACACAATGCATTCTCGTAAGAAATCAAAAAGAGAGTGAAAAAGAAAATGAAAAACCAAAAAAAAAAAAGAAAAAAAAAGAAAAAAGGGAATCAAAGCAAGAAAATAGAATTCATTGTGAGAATAAGAGTTGGAAGTTTGAGCAAGAATGGTTGTGTTTAAAAAGAAAATGCTCTTCATGAAATTTACCCTTTCTTGATTCAATGGTCGTGTATATATATCCCTTGTTTTTAGCTCTGGCCAAGTTGCAACCGATTAAAAGCCCTTAGTGATCTCTGTTTCCATGGTTTGTTATGACTAGTGAGATGATTGCATAACTTGTTTGTTGTGGCACGATTACTTGCGAGTGTGTTATGTCCTGTGTAGATAGTTATGTGCATATTGTGTGTGTGTGTGTGTGTGTGTGTGTGTGTGTGTGTGTGTGTGTAGTAGGTGATTCAATTTGAGCACAAGGGTACTAATTGTTGCATTGTGTGGTTTTTCATTTAGGACGTTGTTCATATTCATGTTTGAATGCTATGTGTTGTGAAGTAATTCTTTGTGTGTGTTAATTGCCGAGTCTGAACCATTTGTGTTATCAGTCGATTTGGTGTTTGAAGGCTTTTCTTGATACTTTTTGAAAATTTCTTTGATTGAGGGCAAACAAAGATGCAAGTTGGGGAGAGTTTGTTAGGTGTCAAGAAGTGCTTATTTTCATAATTTATTTTGATGCCTTTAAGCTCTTTTAATCACTTTAATCGGGAAACGACTTATTAATTAAGCGATTCTTGCATTTTTAGAAGTATTAGGTATTTTGATGTGTTTGTGTATTTTTGTAGTATTTTTGGTGAAAATATCGCAGCTCGATTCGCAAGGAAACGCTCAAAACAGAAAGCTCGCAGCTAAGGCGCAGGAAGCTTGCATCACCTGGGGCTGCTAAGGCGCAATATTCATCAATTTTCTTCAACTTCCAGAATCATTCCTGCTGCGCCTCTTCATGCTTCGTCCGACCTAGGACTGATCGCCCGGCGCTGAGATTTCATCGTTCGACGCTGTAAGATATTTTGTGAGGTCCAGCTGTCACGTGGCCTCACTTTTGGCCATCGCCCGGTGCTGAAAAGGATCGCCCGGAGCTGCTTTCTGGGCTGAACTTGTGCTTAAGTACATTTGGTAGATATTTTGGCCATATGATCACTTTCAATTGTACTCTCTTGTAACCTAGAAGTTTGTTTTAGGAGAAAAACTCCATTGTTACTATTTTTCTTAGTTTCAAAGCTTTTATGCTTCAATCCTTGAATCTTTGAAGATTGATGCTCCAAAAGCTTTGCTACTTACTTATCAAGAAAGCTACCATGTCTATGGATAGCTAAGCACTCTTGTGTCAAGATTAGTGGCAGGTGATCCATTATTTTGTATGTATTAATTTTGATCTTAAGCTTGTGAACCTTGTTGATGATATATATAGAAGAAAAACTTTGTTTACATGGTTTATATGTTGTTTAATTCATGTTCGAGAGAAATGTTTTAAACTTGACCTAAGTTTTATTCCATCAATATTCATAAGGCTAGAGATAGTTTTGAATGTTGATGTTCATAAATATTGAACTTGAATGTTATCATTTTGGTAGTTTGTGTAAGAGATCAACAAAGGATCAAAATGATAAATCCCACAACAAGTGTTCGAGAGAAACTTGTTGAGAGGATATGTGGTTATATGTATTGTCAACGAGTTCACACGCTTGATCCTGTGATACGTACGAAACGGATTACCGAAAACTAATCTTGACATGTTTTACCAAAACCCTAAAACTAATCTTTTTTACCGTTGATTTCAAAAATTCAAATGCAAACGATCCGATTGAAAATTACCCAAAAACCTTTGTTACTATTAAAGTTTGAAACGTTTTTAACTATCGAACGGCAGCAATATACACAATCTCTGTGGATACGATAAAAACACCCCCCCCCCTCCGAATTACTCATTCAATAATCTTTATCTTCTATTCTTCAGAGGCTTCTGATATATGTTGATGAAGCGTGTTGTAGAAGGATCAAAACTTGAGTCTTCAGAACCTAAGTTTCCAGAGTCTTCAGAACTTGTTTAGCAGAAACTTGTCTTTAGAGTCTTCAGAACTAGGTTCTCAGAAGCAAAGCTTTAGAAGGCCTCCAAAGCTTACTTACTAAATCATGATCAGAAGCTCTAGTACTAACGTTCTTTAGAACCGTTGTATTAGAAGCATTCCAGAATCTTGACTTAAATTTGTAAACACCATATGTTTTCTTCTAGAGTGTTGAGTTCAGAGCCTGATGACGTCACACGCCTTTCCTTTAGAGTCAGGACCTATTTTAGCAAAACCTACACACTTGATAGAAAACATTAGAGTATAAAATTGTTCTCTAGAATAACATGTGAAGTTATCATCAAAACTTAAGGCCAGATGCAGAACCAAAACTTGTTCTTACACGGGTCATTTTTCCTTGTTTGTCTCTTAGACGAGTATTAAGCTCATTGTATAATATATGACTAAAAGTTAAAGGAGTGGTGGTGACCCTACTCTTGGGCGAGTGAGGATAGGCGTCGATGTGAATGAGGATTTTATTCTTGAGAAAGCCTCCTCAAATTCTCAGATCCATTTGAACTTATCGTTCTTTTTTAGGGCGGCGAAGAATAGAAATGCCTTGTCTCCCGCATAGGTGAGGAAGCGAGATAAAGCAGTAAAACGTCCTGTTAGTTGTTGTACTTATCTGACATTGGTGGGGCTTTTTGTGTCGATGACAACTTGATACTCGGGGTTTACTTCAATTCCCATCTTCACTAACATGAAGCCAATGAACTTTCCCACCTGCATCTCGAAGGAGCACTTGGCGAGATTTAGGAGCATGTTGTATTTCCTGAGTGATTGCAGGATGTCCTCTAAGTAAGCTACATGACTATACACATCTGAGGTATTCACTATCATTTTGTTGATGTAGACATCTAAATTACACCTTATTTATTGGGATAATACAACGTCTATGTGTCGTTGGTAGGTGGTGCCTGCATTCTTGAGGCTGAAGGGCATGGCCTTATAATAATAGGTGTTGTGGTTTGACATGAACATCATCTTGGACGCACAAAGGGGGTCCATTTTAATTTGGTTATACCTTGAGTAGGCATCCATGAAGCTCAGTGTCTAGTATCCCAAGAACCCATCAATCAGACAGTTAATATCAGGTAAAGGATAAGGGTCCTTAGGATAGGCTGTATTAAGGTCGGTGAAATCCACAAATACATGTGCCAGTTGTTTGATGCTTTCTTTAACAGGACCACATTAAACAACCACGTTTGGTAGTTTACTTCTATGATGAAGCATATGATTGCTACCTTATTTACCTCTTCGTTTATGGCGGTTATTTTCTCCTCCATAACTTTCTGCTTTCTTTGTGACAGTGGTCTAACAGAGGGGTTAACAGCAAGGTGATTTCACACCACTCTAGTATATATGCCAAGCATGTCGGAGGGGGTCCAAGAGATCAAGTCTATGTTTCTCATGAGTTGGTCGACTAGTTTGTACTTTTTTTAACACCTTAACATAATACATGTCTAGAATTGTATTAGTTAAAGTATTAAACTGGTGCTGAGTACATACATTTAGTGTCTAAATGACATCTTGAGTCACGTACAATGCAAAATATAACTAACATAGTACCTGAAATACGATAGATGTCTACACAAACATTATAGAAAGATTGCATAAAAGATAATAAACATACACATCGGAGCCTTCAAGTCTTCACGCCATCTTGGTATTACCTTTGACTTTCTTCGGATACCTGAAAATCAACAATATGAATGGGTTAAGATATTATATCTCAATGGAGTTCCATACATTATGGGTCCACTCGGCTCTACAAGGTTCATTACCACACATTCATGTAACTAATACTACTCCCGCGTACCATAATTAACATAACTATGAAGCTTACATTTACTTCACACAACACGTGAAAGATTGGTTTCCTAGATACGCTTGTCATGTAGAACAATAGAAGTTGCAATTAAATAACCCTATGAACCCTGCTTTCAACAATTAGATTCCTTACATCCGAAATCGCAAGACACTTTCGAGAATTCCCTACAAATGGATCCCAATATGATCTTAAGACATTATCACTTGCCAAGAAATATCCATTAGACAAGCACATTGTCATACCCCAAATTTTGACCACTAAGATTTCCCATCATTGTGAAAATCATCATCACAATATGGGTGTACTTACATGCCTCATTAATCTCCTCAAAGAGGATCGAGCATTCACTACAATCAAGAATTAGGGTTTCAAGCCCTCTCAGAGCACTTAGACAAAGGATCAATCAAGAAAGGACATGATCTTCAACTCGTCTAATTTCTCAAACCCCTACAAGGGATCAAGAGGATTCCCACATCAAGGATCAAGCACAAGGTTGCAACATTCCAAGTGAATCAAGCCTCGAGATCGCTAGTGTCACCAAATTAGGGTTTTGGCCGACTGAGGCCTCCAGATGAAAATTTTCATCTAGGCATGAGCCAATTCTTCAAATCATAACCATAGATACTCCAAGGGACCTCATGGACCCAATCATCAAGTCAATTTAGCCTCAGGGGACGCATTTACCAAAAATCAGGAATTAGGGTTTCTTGACCTAATTCACCCCTAAGTTGACTTTTGGGACAAAACATGAGCCAAGACCCCAAGACATGGTTTGAGGGTCTCTAATACACTACATTGATCCATTTACAACAATGGATTGATCCTAGAAGCTTGATCTACAAGTTTCAATTTCATCAGGACCACAGTTAGGGTTTTATAGAAAAAGTCAACTGTACCTTTGACTTTTGACCAAGACATGCTCCCAAACCTTGGGACATAAGTCAATACACCCTATAACACCTATGGAGTCCATCCACTAAGTTTGATTTAGGTCAAGGACTTGATTTCATAGAGGATCGCACAGCCTAAATTTCATCTGATGAAAAAAGTCAACTGTACAAAAAGTCAAAGTTTGACTTTTTTATTTTTTGGTCAACCAAGGTTCCTTAACCCTAAAATGATGTTAATGTATGATTGGAATCATCATTCATCAAGAAAAACCAATGAAAATGAGTTAACTTGTAAAAGGGGTAACCATAAAAAACTTAGAATTTTTCTAACTTGTGAAACAAAGTGGCTAGGGTACCAACTTCCAAGGATCATAACTTGAGATCCAAGCAACCATTTTGGATGGTCCAAAGATGGATTTGTAGCTCTCCTGGCATAACTTAAAAGTGTCAACTACATCTCATTCCAATTCTTCATGGATTTTTAGTTATGGAGTGATCAAAATGGCTGAAAACATGAAAATCACATTTTTCCAACACTTAGTGAAATTTTCACTAAGTCTGAATCTGCCTGACTTTTTCCAAAATATAGGGTCAGTTTTCACCTTGATCCAAGTCAAACCAGGTCTAGGGGTAGACATCAAGTTAAAGTATGCCATGAGGGCTTTCCAACAAGTACCAGATCATCTCCAAATTCCATTTGAGCAAGGAGATACAACCCTTGAAACATGGCATCATAAACTAATTTTTTCAAGACAGATTTGGCAGATTTTGTGCATTTTGCTCGATTTGTCCAAATCTGATAAATCCAAGCCTTGTCATCAATTTGGACACATCTGAGGATCAAATCCAAGGGGGTGATATGATCTCCAAGCCTCCAAAGTCCAAGAATCTACAAGTAGCATGCCAAACCTAAAATAGCTAAAAAGGTCCCAAGACTTTAATTTTGTTGCAATGCATTTAATGGATACACCAGGGTGGCATGGACTGGCACATTTCTAACTGAATGAGTCAAGGATAAGCTCTGAATCAAAGAACCATAGGCATGTGCCCTAACCTCTAGTCAATGGCTAGAGGAGACTTGAGATTCCATTTGATCACCATTGGCCAACAGCCTGCTACAGCCACCATTCACTATTGCTTGCAAAACAAACTTGCTCTACTATAAATAGAGCTCATTTGTGCTCAGTTTTAGTACACCAAAGCAACCAAACTAATGCTTTCCTCAAAATCCCTTTATCTAGGCCAAAATGCCTTCTTTTGCAAGGTAACTCTGAGTTTTTGAGTTAGAGAGCATTTCCACCACAACTCATGATCCAAACACATCCAATATGTCATATCTAAGTTGTCCAAACTCTCATATCTGACCTGTAACACCAAAATCACAAAGTCCCCTCTCAAAACCTCAAAATTGGACTTTTTTGCATTTTTCAAGCCATGTCTTGATTCATTCACTTTCAAAACCAGATAAGACCTCAAACACACTCCAAATATCATCCTTGAACTGTCCCAAATGGTTCCCCACATTTGGAACACCATTTGAGAGAGTTGCCATATTGGTCACTTTTGCCCCTTTTGCAAGAAAGAGCTCAAACTTGTTCCTGAGGATTCCAGTTGGTTCCAACCATTCTAAAAGCTTCTAAGGGATTAATTGAGAGTGTCTAAAGCATCAAATTACTTCTGGCACAAGAAACTTGGCAGATATCCCAAAAAGCTCCAAAAGAGGTAAGCATCACAACTTGAACTCTTTGAAATATGTATTGCTTTGAAGTCCACTGATCATGCACATCTCATACATGTTATATATGTTGTGTTTGAACCAATTCATCATGTAATTCATGCCTGTAACAAGAGGTAGCATAGAAAATGAAATTATAGGCATATTTCAAGAACACCATCGGGTTTCAACACCACCATTGGATTCCTTGTGAAATTCTAGGTAGGATAGACCTAAATTTTGCCCCAATCCATGGAGAAATGAGAAAGTTACAACCTTCACGTTTTTTGCCAAAACCTTGCCTTGCCTTGCCTTGGTCAGGCCAAAAACAAGGCATGCCTCATATATTCATGGGGTGGTTTTGATACACGGATGTATCACCACCCCAGTGGTAGAAGGCGCGCGCTGCACCAAAGAGGTCTGGGGTTCGAATCCCCTTCGCCCCAAATCCTCTTTTTACCACTTTTTTCCATTTTTTAATATATTTTGTTATATTTTAAATGATTTGGAAAATTAATTTCTCCTTCAATTTTAATGATTTTTTATTGGTTCTTTTTGCAAAAAAATCACAAAAATGTTAAAATATTTTATTCCAAAAAAAATCAAATTTATATTATTTATTTAATATAGTTGATATTTTTATAAATAAATTCATTTTTATTGTTTTTAAACCTTTCAAAAATGAATATTCATCTTGAAAATTCAAAATCAAATGAGTCCTAAATCATCTTGTGATTAAACTCATTTTTCAAACCTTAATAAAAAATCACAAGTAGTTTATTTAGACTTATTTGGTATTTTTGTCATTTTTATTCATTTTATTAAAAGGATTACTTTTAAAAGAAAATGAAATTAGGGTTTCTTTGATTTTCCCCTAATAAATCTTTTCAAAAACTCATGGGCCTCTAATAGAGTGTAAGACCTAACCCCTTTATAAATAAACATTTTTGGGCCTCACACATTGTATAAGTCCCTCTGTATATTTTCAAAAGTTCGGCGCGATCGTCGCCTTTTTAACAAAACTGATGCGTGTTATCCGCAAGTGTACAAATTATGTCAGAGTAATATAAAAGATTTATCGTTCCCACAGAGACCAATGTCAATCTATCGATTACTATTGTTACATTGTTTATCTAAGGCTAATGAATATCGGAGTAAAAGTTTTCTACTGAACGAAAATAGAAATAAATCAGCTAAATACTATACTGGAATGTAATTCACATCAATCAAACAATACTCCTATCATCTAATTAGTAACACTTATGGGGCAATGTTTTCTTCTTTGAAAAAAAGTTAATTAAAAAGGATCCGCTGCGTTAGCGTGATCGGAACCAGACCTAACCTTTAATCTATACCAGCCGCTCAGGCTGCACCGGTCGCTCCTTGCGTTAAAGTGATAAAGTACTTTTTATGTAATTACCTCTAAGACTTAGTTAAAAAGTGCTTTCGATTGAAAATATTTTATACCAAAGGGTTTCCGGCATATGCTCGGCCAACCGGATCCTAAATCTATAAACGCGTCATAAAATAGTTTAAAACCTCTTTCTAATAATATAAAACTTTCCTAGTTAATCAATAAAGTGCTTCCGCTGTATTTATTGATTAAAAACTAACAAACTCTTTTCTAAAATGCCGGACGGCTTTCGATCTTACCTGATCTAGTCACAGTCTTTACGTGAACAAAAGCACGGTCTCATTTATGTAATGACCGATCAATTGAAGTTCAGAAGAGTTTAATTAAAATCAAAAACATCCCCTAGAGTATTTCTAAAGAGATGACATATGGAGTACCGTCAGAATGACGATCCTCACATCCCAGCACAAGGGATTTAGCTAGACATAGTAATTGAAATCATAACGATAAATTGAATTGCAAAGTAAAACATTTTTAAGATAAAAACGTGCGAAGTGTGAGAGTGTGTTTTGAGAGAGTGAACACAAGTGTCACGCTTAAGTTCAGTTCCAAGGGACACAAATCACACAGATAAATAAAATAATAAGGTAATGCCAGAGACAGAAAATAAACGAATATAAAGCAGTGCAGGAAAGTAAATTTATATAAAGGTGATGCGGAATATGATAAAATGTGATTTATAAAAGAAACCTGCTCCAAAGCGGAGACTGAAAAGCTGGAAAGTAAATTGCGGGAAAGTAAATAACTTCTAACTAAGATTGCTCCAATCTAACTAACAACTATAGCGCAATAACCCCTCGATGTGACGGATTATTGCTTTATAGAATGAACTTTATGCCTAAGGTTGCAAACTAAGATTGGATGATTGAAAAGTGAAAATGCAAGGCCTATTTATAGGAAACTCGAAACTGCAACTGCCCCTAATCATTATGAAAAACGTTTTAGAAACTAATTTCTTCAGGTGTAACTGCCTTGAACATTTCAGAACGTTTCCTCTTTATAACTGTCGGCGCCCGCCGACCCCTGCTCCGCGTCCGCCGAGTGTACTTTGGAAGGTGAAACGTCTTTTGTGACCGTTGGCGTGTGAGTGAAGTCATTATGCAAACGGTGTCCTCCTTGGCGTCCACTGAGTGAAACGGCTAGTGTACAGTTTACACAAGAAATCTTCATTTTAGCTCTGTTTTGCTTCGTTTTCTTACTGTAAGCTCGAATCAGGCAATATATCTGAAAGTAAAACAAAATACCATAATAGCAAAGGAAAATAACAAATAAACAACTAAAATCATGTAAGATCAGAGCCAAATATACAGTGTATTTTAGTGTTATCAAATTCTCCCACACTTAAACCTTTGCTTGTCCTCAAGCAAACTCTCATAAACTAAAAAAGAAAAACAGCAAACAAACAAGTATCTAATCTGGGCTAAGAACTTAAGTTTGATCAATGATACATTAGTAGGTTTTAACTCATGAACCAAGGGTATCGTAATGACACTTTCCGCGATTTGCAGGCATAAGTTTCTCTCCTATACAAACCAATCCAAACTATGATATTATACTTAGGCCTATCTTACTCATTCCTTTCTTACCCTTTTTCATTCAGGCGCAGTCACATTAAGCCCGTTATCTTTCACTCGCATGGTGAACATAACCTGTGATAATCCTGATCTTTTTATATTAATGATTTTATTCCTTTTTTTTTTATATACTTTTCTTGCAAAAAAAATTCTGAAGATACTTAAACATCTTCTTGAATTTTTATCTTCTTCTCTTCTTTTTCTTTTGCAGGATCTTACCTATTTGCATCGGTTTGTCACTTAGCAGTGGTTAAGATGGTGCTGACTGCTAAAATAAACTACTTAAGGGTAAGTGATGAAGGGTGAGATTTTAAGGCCACCGTATAATAAAAATCTAGATAAGCTCATATAATTGAGAAACTTACGGTGTAAAAACGATATCGATTTTTCAAATAGTTTTCCCAAGCCTTTGCAATTGATATTTACTTGTCCTAATAGCCCAAATTATCAAAATTAACGTTGTTTCTTTTATAAAATTTTTGTTAAGGCTCAAGAATTGGAAGAATAGATAAACTACACAAAATGACTCGTAAAGCACATTTTTAAAACAAACTAAACTATACTAGAAAACAGTAAATAAAAACAACTAAAAATAGTAAATATCTCCTCCCACACTTAAACCGAACATTGTCCTCAATGCTTCGATAAAAGTGAGAAAGGGATAGGTGAAACCTGGTACTCAATCATGTCGGCCACTGGGGCCATCTCCACCATGCTCTGGACGTCTGGGACGACGGCTCCTACTGCGGTGTCGGGTAGTAGGTGACAGTTCCATCTGCTCAATCCTCTCTATTAGAGAGGCATTTTGGTCTCTAAGTGCTTGGAAACTCTCAAGAGTGGATTTCTGTGACTCCCGCATAAAATCCATCATCTCCTGCTGTTGTTGGTACATGGCATAAAATAGGCTATCACGCTCTTCTTCTCTGGCTTGCTGTGCTCGCCACATTTCTTTGGTTGGTTGATGAATTTCTCCTTAGGGTGTCTATAGCATATTGGTACATGTAAGAAACATAGAGAATATTTTGTTCATTTATTATTTTTTTATTATTATTATTATTATTATATATATATATTTTAATAATAAAAATGAAAAAAATTAAATATAACCAATAGATTGTAATGATGTAGATATTTATTATAACTTGAAATAATATAACACTTGCAAAAAACATAGGCTAGTACTAATGACGATGGAAAATAAAATCTACTAATAGTCTGATAATAACGATAATAAAAACAAAGATAAGATTTCGGTAAAGGTAAAGATAAACGATCATAACAAGCATGTGGTATGTCTCTCCCACACAAAGTGTGAGCTATGCCCCAGAGCTCCTGAATATCTTCTAGGAAGACTGACAGCGGACACCCTGAGTCATGTGAGGACAAGGTGCCCATGCCTCTGCAAGCTGGCGTCTGAGATCGCAAATCTCCTGCTCCAAAAGATCATATGATGAAGCGTTTGTTGCATCCGAGATCTGTATCTGTAAGGTAAGCTCGGCGCATTCTTCGCGAAGAAAAATGATCTCCTTGCGCATAGCGTCAACTCTGAATATATGTCCCTGTGTTGCAGATTAACGTTAGAGGAATAAACAGTAGTCCTTTCAGGATAGGGTGTAGGGTGGTACTCAGGCACATGGTGGTTCCTAGGTCAGATGGGTGTCTCGTCTTGGCCTTCCAAAGCGTATGACGAGTTAGCTCTATCATGGACACTTGTTCGGGTATTTGGCAAACCAAAGTAGTGAATGACTTCGTTGTCTATTAGGAGCTTAAAGTTATCTGCACTAAAGAATGCTCTCCTGATAAGACCACGGTCAAGGCAATGATGAATGTCAATTAAGGTGTAGCCACAATGGGAGGTAAGATGAGTTAGCTTGTTGGCCAGACCTAGGGCATAAGCTATGTGTGTAATAGTACCGCCTACATGGATGGGTCCTCTGGAAGATGCAGCATTCAAATATAGGTTATACATCAGAAAATTACCACTGGCTAATGGTCGTAACTCAGCAGTACAAAAGAGCATTAGAATCTCTTCTTCGATAACCGGGTTCTCGGTTTCACTTCTACCAAAGAAAGTCTCGGCCAGGATCATTTGGAAATAATGGAAATCTGGATTATGGATTTTGTTTGCTAATTGGGTGGAAGGATCAGGTCCTCCTCCACCAGTGATTTTTTTCCAGAATCCATCAAGCTCATCTTGCATAACGTTGGTTTCATGCATAAAATGGATTGCATCCGTGCCACACTGAAAACCAAGTAATCTAGCAAAATCTCTGTGGTTCAGTGCATACTCATTTCCAAATAGTCTGAATCTTATGCTTCCGCTGTTGCAACCTCTTCCACTGTAAGGGTCATAAATGAGTGAACTGAGGAACTCTAAGGTTAGATGCTTATAGGTTACATTCATAGCTTCAGAATACTCATTCCACTGGAGCTGGTGGCAAAGGTACCTCACACTAGCCTCAATACCAAAAGTTGTTAGACAGTTTGGGTCAGGGTACCTAGTGGGTAGGATTGGTCTCTCAGAAAGGACTACGTATTTCTTCCTCTGTTCGTCATCTCTGAACACAATGTGCATGTCATCATAGCTCTGCATCCTGCAAAGAAAGTTAGTGTGGAATGTCTGAGATGATGTGATATGTAACCTGTAAACATAGACATTTCATAAGTCAGTCCAGTTAGTCAAATAATAAATCTTTTTCTTATTCTCCTGAAATAAATTATATGCATAAAAAAAATAATGAAAAGAAAACCGTGGGTTGCCTCCCACGTAGCGCTTGTTTAACGTCGTTAGCTTGACGACTGAAGAACTTACGTTGTGGATGTTGCTATAGGTGGGTCTATCAGAGTGTGACCAGAGTAGTAAGTAGGGATGTCACCTCCATAGTAGGGTTTCAATCTTTGTCCATTCACTAGAAAGAGACTACATGAATGATTTGCAATTTCAAATGCTCCAGATTTCAGGACTTTGGTGACCTCATAGGGTCCAGTCCATCTTGAGTGTAACTTACCTGGAAACAATCGTAACCTAGAATTGAAAATAAGTACAGGATCACCTACGTTGAACTCTTTTTTGGCAATCCTTTTGTCGTGCCATGCTTTGGTTCTTTCTTTATATATTACAGCATTTTCATAAGCGTTTCGGCGTAACTCTTCTAATTTGTGAATATCTAGAATGCGTTTATCTCCGGCTGATAAGTAATCCATATTAAAAGCTTTTATGGCCCAGTATGCCTTATGTTCAAGCTTAAAGGGTAAATGGTAAGATTTTCCGTAGACTAATTGATATGGGGTTGTTCCTATAGGGGTTTTAAAAGCGGTTCTATAAGCCCACAAGGCGCCTTGTAGTCTTAAAGACCAATCTTTTCTAGAAATTGATACTGTTTTTTCTAAGATTTGTTTTATTTCCCTATTTGATACTTCTACTTGTCCACTAGTCTGCGGGTGATAAGGTGTGGCTACCCGGTGTTTAACTCCGTATTTCTTTAAAAGGTTCTCAAATATCCTAGATATGAAGTGTGATCCCCCATCGCTTATTACTAATTGAGGTACTCCAAACCTAGGGAATATATAGTTTTTAAACATTTTAATGACTACACGAGTATCGTTGGTGGGTGAAGCTAAAGCTTCAATCCATTTGGATACATAATCAACAGCTACTAGGATATACTTGTTTCCCATCGAAGATGGAAAAGGTCCCATAAAATTTATACCCCAGACATCAAAGAGTTCTACCTCCTGAATATTTCTCAAAGGCATTTCATCTCTTCTTGAGACGTTCCCAATGCGTTGGCATCTGTCACATCTTAAAATGTGGGCATGAACATCGCGCCATAAAGTTGGCCAGAAAAGACCTGCTTGAAGTATTTTAGCGCATGTTTTGGATGAACCTAAATGCCCACCGTATGGTGAAGAGTGACAATGTTTAATTATAGTTTCTACTTCTTCTTCAGGGACACGGCGACGGAAAATACCATCTGCGCCTCTCTTGAATAGAAGGGGTTCATCCCAATAGAAGTGTTTCACGTCATGAAAGAACTTCTTCTTCTGTTGGTAATTTAGATCAGGGGGTATGATATCAGCTGCTAGATAATTAACAAAGTCCGCGTACCAAGGTACGGTTGTTACGGTGAGAGTTTTTTCAACGGAACCAGGGTTAGGATCATTATCATGGACTGTTCGAATTGGTCTTACTAATTTATCATATGTGAAATCATCATTGATAGGAACAAGATTTGGTTTTAGATATTCAAGCCTCGAAAGGTGGTCAGCGACCACATTTTCGGTGCCTTTCTTATCTCGGATCTCCAAATCAAATTCTTGAAGTAAAAGGATCCAGCGTAGTAATCTAGGCTTAGCGTCCTTTTTACTTATGAGATATCGTATCGCAGCATGATCAGTGTAAACTATGATTTTTGCTCCTACTAAATAAGATCAGAATTTGTCGATTGCAAAGACTACTGCCAGAAGTTCCTTCTCGGTTGTGGCATAATTAAGCTGAGCCACATCTAAAGTTCTACTGGCGTAGTAAATTACATGGGGTTTCTTATCCTTCTTTTGTCCTAAAACATCACCAATAGCGTAATCGCTAGCATCGCACATAATTTCAAAAGGTTGGTTCCAATCCGGAGGCTGAATTATGGGTGCGGAAATCAGTGCTTGTTTTAAGTATTTAAAGGCTTCAAGACATTTATCATCGAATTTGAATTCGGCGTCTTTCATAAGTAAATTGGTTAATGGTTTAGTTATTTTGGAGAAGTCTTTAATGAAGCGTCGGTAGAAACCGGCATGTCCAAGAAAACTTCGGATTTCTCTAATGGTTTTGGGCGGTTGAAGGTTTTCTATTACTTCTATTTTAGCTTTATCAACCTCAATGCCTCTTTCGGATACTATGTGTCCTAGTACTATGCCTTCAGTAACCATAAAATGGCATTTTTCCCAATTTAGAACAAGGTTGACTTCTACGCACCTTTCCAGGATTTTCTCAAGGTTTGTTAAACAGTTTTTAAAACTGGATCCACATACCGAGAAATCGTCCATAAATACTTCCATGATCTCATCAAGGAAATCTGCGAAGATTGACATCATACAACGTTGGAAGGTATCTGGGACATTGCATAGTCCAAATGGCATTCGTCTGTAAGCAAATGTTCCATAGGAACATGTAAAGGTCGTTTTCTCCCGATCATCAGGATGAATGGGTATTTGGAAAAATCCAGAGTACCCATCTAAATAGCAAAAGTAAGAATGCCTAGCTAAACGTTCGAGCATTTGGTCAACGAATGGAAGTGGGAAGTGATCTTTCCTAGTAGCCTTATTAAGCTTTCTGTAATCAATACACATCTGCCAACCATTTTCTATACGTTTTGCTATTTGTTCTCCTTTTTCGTTTTGTACAACGGTGACACTTCCTTTCTTGGGTACCACATGTACGGGGCTTACCCATTTACTATCTGAAATTTGGTATATTATTCCAGCCTCTAACAACTTTAACACTTCCTTTTTTACTACGTCACTCATTATAGGATTTATCCTTCGTTGATGTTCTCTAGAGGGTTTTGCATCTTCCTCCAGCATAATTCGGTGCATACACACGGAAAGACTTATTCCTTTGAGATCGGAAATTTTATAACCTAGAGCTGAGGGATATTTTCTTAAAACATCTAAGAGTTGATTGGTCTCAGGACCATCTAACGTGGCACTGACTATGACTGGGCGGTTTAATTCTTCGTCCAAGAACTCATATCTTAAATTCTTAGGTAGCTCCTTAAGCTCTATTGATGGTTTTTTCGGACATGGCATATGATCTGGGTAAGTGCCAAGCATTCGTAAAGACTGTTATCAATGTAAGGTTCAGATAATTGTTCAAATCCGTCGTCCTCCATAATGGGGATCGAAGGTAGTTTGATGATTTCCACTGGATCTTCTTTATCTATTTCTCTTACGCATTTATCAATTATATCAATGACATAACATGAGTCATCTATGGCTGGTGCAAAAAATTGGGATAGTATAAATTCTACTTTTTCATTACCTACTTTGAATGTCATTTTTCCTTTCTTGACATCTATTATAGCTCCAGCTGTTGATAAGAAGGGTCTACCGAAAAGGATTGGGATCACATCGTCTTCTTTAATGTCCATTACGACGAAATCTATTGGAATATAAAGTTGATCAAGTCTAACTGGGACGTCCTCCAAAATGCCAATTGGATACTTAACTGATCTGTCGGCTAATTGGAGAGACATTCTAGTTGGTTTCATTTCTCCTAGGTTTAACCTTTTATAAACGGCTAAAGGCATTAAACTTACACTTGCTTCTAAGTCTAGAAGTGCTTTATCAATAACTTGGTTTCCCAAAACACAAGGTATAGAAAAACTTCCTGGGTCTTTCTCTTTCTTGGCCAACTTATTCTCAGCAATTGAATTACATTCTATATGTTTGGATCATCTAATCTTCGTTTATTGATTAGAATGTCTTTAAGGAATTTGGCATAAGATGGTATTTGGGTAATAGCTTCTGTGAACGGAATCTCTACGTGGAGTTTCTCAATCACTTTTATGAATTTCTTATATTGATTATCCAATTTGGTTTGTTTAAGTCTTTGTGAGTATGGAATCGGAGGTTTGTAAGGAGGAGGTGGTACATAAACTTTTTCATTCTCTTCTTTTTCCTTCTCCTTAACTTCCGTATCCTTAGATTTTTCAGGTTCCAGCGATTCCTCAATTTCTTTCTCAGGGGTGGTCACAACTTCTTTCCTAGGAGGTTCTGGGTCGTTCAACCTAGGGTTTATAGGTCCATCGTAAGTGGTCCCACTCCTTAGAGCGATAGCATTTGCATGCCCTTTAGGGTTAGGTTGAGGTTGTCCAGGGAATTGTCCTCCTGGTGTGGCATGAGTAGATTGTTGTTGTGCTACTTGAGAGATTTGGGTTTCAAGCATTTTGTTATGGGTGATTACAGAATCGAGTTTAGTACCCAACTGAGTAATTAGTCCATTCATATGAATGTTTTGGTTCATGAAATCTTTGTTCTGCTGTAATTGAGCTGAGATGAATTCGTCCATCTTTTTCTCAAGATTTGACTTCTGAGGAGCATATGGTGTAGATTGGTTGGGTCTTTGAGTTTGGAAACCGGGTGGTCTTTGAGGTGTTGAATTTTGAGTAGGGTTATTGTTCTTATAGGAAAAACTTGGGTGATTCCTCCATCCAGGGTTGTATGTGTTTGAATAAGGGTTTCCTTGGGCGTAATTAACCTGGTCTGTGGTACTCTCGGCTAAAAGGTTGCATTCAGCTACAGTATGTCCTGAGGTTCCACAGATTTCACATCCGGGTTGTATAGCTGCTATGGTTGTTGTGGGGTTGATAGTCAGGTTTTCTACCTTTTGGGCTATAGCATCCATCTTTGCGTTCATATGGTCAAAACAACTCACTTCATACACACCTCCTTTGGTCTCTTTCTTCTCCACCGGTGCTCGTTCGGTCCCCCATTGGTAATGGTTTTGTGCCATATCCTCAATGAGAGCGCTAGCCTCGGGGTAGGGTTTGTTCATTAGAGCGTCACCAGCGGCAGCGTCTATGGTCATCTTTGTGTTGTACATGAGTCCATTATAAAAGGTATGGATTATAAGCCATTGTTCTAAGCCATGATGTGGACATGCTCTTAATAGCTCTTTGTATCTTTCCCAAGCGTCGAAAAGTGATTCTCCCTCGCTTTGGGTAAATCGGGTTATTTGGTTTCGTAGGACAGCAGTTTTACTCGGTGGAAAGTATCTAGCGAGGAATACTTTTTTTAGGTCATTCCAAGTGGTTATAGAGTTGGCTGGAAGGGAATCTAACCATGATCGGGCTCTATCTCTGAGGGAAAATGGGAATAGTCTTAGACGTATTGCCTCAGGAGGAGCTCCGTTCGCTTTTAAGGTATCGGCTAGTTGAATAAAGACTTTAAGATGTTGGTTCGGGTTTTCCGTAGGAAGACCTGCGAATTGGTTCTGTTGTACTAATTGTAACAGAGATGGTTTTAATTCGAAGTTATTGGCTGGTATAGTTGGGCTAACTATACTAGAATGAGGTTCTTCGTTAGAGGGTAGGGCGAAATCCTTAAGAGGTTTAGCGTTTTCTTCGTCTGCCATTGCTCTTTTGAGTTTTCGAAGTAAAAGACGAGCTCGGGCGTAACGTTCAGGTTCTTCTAATGGGTCAACTAATTTTTCGGTACTGCGAGTTCTTTGCATTTACTGGCTAAGGGATGCCTTAGTCTAGACGGTATAACAACAGGGTACGAAATTTTGACGTAATTGGTCCCCGGCAACGGCGCCAAAAACTTGATGCGTGTTATCCGCAAGTGTACGGATTACGTCAGAGTAATATAAAAGATTTATCGTTCCCACAGAGACCAATGTCAATCTACCGATTACTATTGTTACGTTGTTTATCTAAGGCTAATGAATATCGGAGTAAAAGCTTTCTACTGAACGAAAATAGAAATAAATCAGATAAATACTATACTGGAATGTAATTCACATCAATCAAACAATACTCCTATCATCTAATTAGTAACACTTATGGGGCAATGTTTTCTTCTTTGAAAAAAAGTTAATTAAAAAGGATCCGTCGTGTTAGTGTGATCGGAACCAGACCTAACCTTTAATCTATACCAGTCGCTCACGCTGCACCGGTCGCTCCTTGCGTTAAAGTGATAAAGTCCTTTTTTATGTAATTACCTATAAGACTTAGTTAAAAAGTGCTTTCGATTGAAAATATTTTATACCAAAGGGTTTCCGGCATATGCTCGGCCAACCGGATCCTAAATCTATAAACGCGCCCGAAAATAGTTTAAAACCTCTTTCTAATAATATAAAACTTTCCTAGTTAATCAATAAAGTGCTTCCGCTGTATTTATTGATTAAAAACTAACAAACTCTTTTCTAAAATGTCAGACGACTTTCGATCTTACCCGATCTAGTCACAGTCATTACGTGAACAAAAGCACAGCCTCATTTACGTAATGACCGATCAATTGAAGTTCAGAAGAGTTTAATTAAAATCAAAAACATCCCCTAGAGTATTTCTAAAGAGATGACATATGGAGTACCGTCAGAATGACGATCCTCACATCCCAGCACAAGGGATTTAGCTAGACATAGTAATTGAAATCATAACGATAAATTGAATTGCAAAGTAAAACATTTTTAAGATAAAAACGTGTGAAGTGTGAGAGTGTATTTTGAGAGAGTGAACAAAAGTGTCACGCTTAAATTCAGTTCCAAAGGACACAAATCACACAGATAAATAAAATAATAAGGTAATGGCAGAGACAGAAAATAAACGAATATAAAGCAGTGCAGGAAAGTAAATTTATATAAAGGTGATGCGGAATATGATAAAATGTGATTTATAAAAGAAACCTGCTCCAAAGCGGAGACTGAATCTGGTACAAAGCTGGAAAGTAAATTGCGGGAAAGTAAATAACTTCTAACTAAGATTGCTCCAATCTAACTAACAACTATAGCGCAATAACCCCCTCGATGTGACGGATTATTGCTTTATAGAATGAACTTTATGCCTAAGGTTGCAAACTAAGATTGGATGATTGAAAAGTGAAAATGCAAGGCCTATTTATAGGAAACTCGAAACTGCAACTGCCCCTAATCATTATGAAAAACGTTTTAGAAACTAATTTCTTCAGGTGTAACTGCCTTGAACGTTTCAGATCGTTTCTTCTTTATAACTGTCGGCGCCCGCCGACCCCTGCTCCGCGTCCGCCGAGTGTACTTTGGAAGGTGAAACGTCTTTTGTGATCGTTGGCGTGTGAGTGAAGTCATTATGCAAACGGTGTCCTCCTTGGCGTCCGCTGAGTGAAACAGCTAGTGTACAGTTTACACAAGAAATCTTCATTTTAGCTCTGTTTTGCTTCGTTTTCTTACTTTAAGCTCGAATCAGGAAATATATCTGAAAGTAAAACAAAATACCATAATAGCAAAGGAAAATAACAAATAAACAACTAAAATCATGTAAAATCGGAGCCAAATATACAGTGTATTTTAGTGTTATCAAAAACCAACTGGGCTTCTCCTTGAGCTATAAGACCCATCTTTGTTCATTTTCAAACTCTTGGGCCTCTAATAGAGTGTAAGTCCCATCCCTTTGTAAATAAAACCATTTTTGGGCCTCACATATTGTATAAGTCCCTCTGTACATTTTCAAAACAACGGCGCGATCGTCGCCTTTTCAAAATCATTTGGGCCTCTCCCTGAGTTGTAAGCCCCATCTCCTGTACAAAAATAAACTTTGGGCCTCTAATAGTGTGTAAGACCCAACCTCTTTGTAAATAAAATAATTTGGGCCTAACCTCGTGTTGTAAGTCCCATTTCTTTTCTTTAAATAATCTTTGCGCCTCTCCCTAAGTTGTAAAACCCATACCTTTGTACAAAAAACCTTTTAGGCCTCAGTCACTGTATAAGTCCCAGTACAATATTTTCAAAACAACCTCCCTTTTGATTTAGGTTCAAATATACAGTTGTTATCAAAACTTTCTTTAATTTCTTTGAACAACTAACAATACAGCATGAAAGCTTGCTCACCTGTAAGTTTTTATCTACTTCCATTTACATGCTTTAATATATATAACTGTATTGTGGGAAGCTGCACACTGTGAGTCTTCTTTCATTCTTTTAAATACATGTCAAATATATATAACTGTATTGTGGGAAGCTGCACACTGTAAGTCTTCTTTCATATCCTTTTACATACTTGCCATATATCAATTGTATATATACTAGTATAGTTATTTAGAGTTTTCCCTAGCAATTAGGTCTAGAACTAAGTAAAGCCTGTTGGTCACTCTTAAATACAAACAAAACTAGATCCCCATAGGATTTCCAGATACAATCTTGCCTTCTCTTGGGCTTAAACAATATGGAACAAAGAGAAAGGCAATATTCTTCGTGAACCTTTTCTCAGACTGTCACCCCTAGAAATTGTCAAAGAAATTCTACTCCCCGGAGTTGATCTATTCTCGGTGAATAGCATCTCTTGAGTTTCTTCAAACCATAGAATTTTCACTAAATGATCTATTCTCGGTTAATAACATTTCTTGAACTTTTCTTGGTTTGGGACCCCCAGGCTTCCTAAAAGCATCTTCGCCTCCTCTTGGGCTTTGTACAAGGACCCTCCGACTTCTTAGAAGTTCTCATGCCTTCTCTTGGGCTTAATACAAGGACCCTGAAGACCTCTTAAAGGTATAGGACAGAACTTAGCCATTCTTCGTTAGAGCTGTCATTCAAAAAAGAAGTCAAAACCCTCATACCAATTTTAGGGTTGATACTCATCCCTTAAAAGAGTCGGCCTCCTCTTGGGCATCATACAAAAGATAAAACTCTTCCACACCAGTAGACTTGGACAGTCTAAATACCCTTGAGTCTCAAAGACATTCTCCAGTTCCCTACAAAACATAGGAGAAACCCCGGATTCTGGATTAATCTCCAGCAAGAGTTAGAACTTGTGGGTTCTAAAACCCCGTCTCTCTCCTAAACTCCCTCAACCAGGGTCAGTTTATCATCAGGATAGCACTATCTCAAATAAAAACCTCAAGGTTTCTGATCTATCAATTCCTCTGCATTCCCCTACAAGAGTTGATTCCCCATTTGGACCTGCCTCGGGATCTCAATAATCCCCAGCAGAAGTTAGCCTCCTCTTGTGCTTTGTATAATGATTTTTCCTCAGCTTTCAGCCTCCTCTTGGGCTTTGTACAAATGATTCTCCCCTGCGGAGCTAACCTTTTCAGACTCTCTTGTTGAGTCAATCACCTTTTCAGACTCTCTTGTTGAGTCAATCACCGTCTCAGACTCTCTTGTTGAGTCAATCACTTTTCAGTACTCTCTTGTTGAGTCAACCCTTTAGCCTCTATCTCGGGCTTTGTACGAGACAGATAAAAGCACTCTCTTGTTGAGTCAATAGCCTCGCTTTGTATAATAATTTCCCCTAGAAGGAGTTAACCTCCTCTCGAGCTGTGTAGATTGATTTCTCCAGTTTGTTCAGCCACAAATCTCGGGCTTTGTACGAGACAGATAAAAGCACTCTCTTGTTGAGTCAAACTCTTTTTTGCCTCAATCTTGGGCTTTGTACGAGATATAAAATTTCATAACCTTCTCTTAAGCTTGGGGACAAACATATCCCTCAGCGGAGTTATTTCCTCCGAGCCTTCCTTTAGACTTTGAGAAATCAATTCCCAAGCAGAATCAAAACTCATTTTAGCCTCAATCTTGGGCTTTGTACAAGACAGATAATACTCTCCCGCAGAGTCAAAGCCTTTTAGCCTCCGTCTTGGGCTTTGTACAAGACACATAAAATATCCTCAGTCGAGTCGATTAAATTTCTCATTTCAGCTTCAATCTTGGGCTTTGTACAAGATACCTATTTAAACACTCTCTTGTTGAGTCAGTCATTCTCAGCCTCCTCTTAGGCTTTGTATAAGGACTTCCCTAGCAGAGTCAATCAATCTCTTAGCTTCAACCTTGGGCTTTAATCAAGGCACACAAAAATCAACATCTCCCTTTAGAGATGACAAGTTCTCTCTCAGTCAAACCTTTTAGCTTCAATCTTGGGATTTGAACAAGACACAAATAAACCCTTTAGCCTCTGTCTTGGGCTTTGAACAAGACACCAAAACATCTCTTTCCTCCCTTAGAATAGAAGGAACTACGATTGCTCTGATTTCCCTGTTTCGTTTAAACGGGAATACGTAGGCATAAGATTGTGAAATCTTAGCGAGCATACTAATCAAAAACTCTAGGTCCAGTACCTTCATAACAATCAAAACTTAGGTCCAGTACCTTACCAAAAACATCGGGAAAAACCCGAACATCAACAAAAAACTCACTCTCCCTGTCATACTTTCCCAAGAAACTTTCCCAACACATTACCAGATAAACACCATCAATTACAAAGTGAAACCCTAAAGCCAATATCCTGTGGATAACCATATATAAGATGGGTAATTGACAACTAACCATTGTATAACCTGACCCCGGACCCCCCAATCTCTTTAAAGCGTTTGTTCGGTTAAACATTTGCGTGCAAGGTTAGTTTTAGATAGCTTCCCTTTCCCTTCCAGCTTCATGGGATAAATAAAAAATCAGAAAGTAGCACCCTTTCTCCTCGAGGAGGAAAACCCAAACTTCAGCGATAAGGTGGTCGCGTCACCGACGAAAATCGCTCGCTACAAACATACGTAAGTATGGTTCCTTGAATAACTTTTCCCTAATTAATTTCCTTTAATGTATAAGTTCCTCACTTACCAATTAATCTCCGTTAGGGAAGTTTTTCACATACATCAGAAAGATTCTCATTCACTTATCATAATTGATTTAATTCCACGAGACACTCTATTGTTTCCCCCTCGTTAATTAATCAATTGAATTTACATAATCCATTCTTACGTTTATACCCTTGTTTATCGTACATGATTGTCAAGAGTTTACGATCTACTAATCGCATTTGACCTCTCATGACTTTGCAAGATAAGGTTGTACCATTTGAACCAACTAGGATTCATTATCAAAACAACCGGGCCGATTGGGTTCATACACAGTCATTTAAATTGATTAAGGTTATCCATAATTAGTTAACCTGATTAGGGTTTATACATAACCATTCAAACTAATTAGGCCTTGCACACAATTCTCTAATTCAATAAGATTTCACACATTCAAATGTTAAACTAACTAGGGTTTACATCTTTACTACTAATGACTAGGGTTGACGCGTATATGCCTAGAATCAGTGAGTTCCCGAATGATATCTATCATTTCTCTTTGACGGTATTCACACACCTCTACACATAACACATACTATATAACTTATGCACCATTTAGGGTTTGATAAGGCACAAGAAATAATACAAATATTTCTTACAACATAAAAAGGAAGACATCATCAATTAAACATGTTAAGGTTCATAAAATCTAAATTTTCTGCCATAAACTATGGAATGTAATCATCATTATACTTCAGCATAGGGTAGAGCCTTGAACTAGCTTTCCAATGCATCCAAACGTGTCCCAATCAAAGTTACGAAACTCATTTTATGGTTGTTACAAGGTGCATAATCGATTGTTGTTTTGGTGAAATCGATTGCACCCGCATTCTGCCCTAAAAATAACAAAATTCCAGTGGTGCCAATCGATTGCTATTTTTGTGCAATTGATTGCACCTGCAATTTTTTTATTTTAAAAACTCTGATTCTAACTCAATTTTCCAGCAACCAAAGAATCATCAAACAATCCATAACATATACTAACATGCTTAGAGGATCAAAACATGATAGAAACAGTTCATGCAAGAGGATTTACTCTACATCTATTCAACCATTCATGCATTTCCAACAAGGTTCTTCAAGGCTTCTTATGAAGATCAAAGAATCACAAGATGCAAGAATGACACTTATAAACTCAATTCACACAACAAGAATCATCATGAATTTCATACTAGTATACATACAAGCTCATTCATATGTGATCATTTCATACCAATCATGCATTTAAAAGTGCATGTGGAAGGTTTTTGGTTGATTGGAGAAGAGTTGAAACTTCCTTTGCTAGCGAAACCTCAAGCAATAGTGTTAACCACAAATCCAGGATCTTTCTTGGCCATTTTCAGAAGGAGACAAAGAAATGGTGGTGATAATGGAAAGTATTGCTCATGATGGTTTCAGCGAGCCCACAGTGTGCGCCGTTGTACTTGCTAAAAAGTACAGATTCATGGCACCTCTATGCTGGTAGGGGTGGCCAAAGGCTTTTAGAGATTGTGGTGGTTTTAAGGTAAGCTCTCAATAGTGAGAGCCTCTGTTTTGGGGTATTTTTTGAGGTGAAAGCAAGCTCATATTGAGTGAGAAACTTTGTATTAGATGTATTTCGCAATAAATTTAGAATATCTCTTCACATCCCTTAGGATGAGTTATTTATAAGAAACTTTGTATTTGATGTATTTCGCAGTAAATTTAGAGTATCTCTTCACACCCCTTAGGATGAGTTATTTATAAAGGTTTGGGAGCATGAATTTATGGTTTCTTGGGAATTGCAACCGTCCACCTAATAATGGTAATAGACCTTTGAATCCATATTTTCTATGGAGAAGTGAGTTATTCCCTTGACTCTTTTTCTAGAATATTTCTAACCAAGACATGTCATTTCCCATATTCCTTATGTTAGACGAGTGGGGAATGTCGCAGACGAAGTTATCTCCCTTATGAGCGGTAGGATTTTGTTGACCCTTCGAAAATATATAACTACAATTATAAATTTATTTTGGCCTCGCAAATGTCTAGTGAATCGGACATACTATTTGGTAAATCGAATTATGGAACAAAAATTGTCCCATATGTATATATGATTAAAATCACATTTAGAAAATAATCATATGCCCCTCAAAATGTTAATTCGCAAAAATTGTACTTTGAAAACCCTCGAAATATGTGTGTTTTTTGGGCCAAAGTCCCACTTGCTATTCTAAAGCCAAATGACTATTTGACACATATGTATATATACTTCTACATGCATAATTTTTTTTTTAAAGGTGCGTACACCTTTTCTACTTCACTCTAATATTTTTTGGACTCGTTTTCTGGCTTTAAACATTAAATTGTTAACTTTGTAGATTTCACCCGTGTTCAACTTCGTCAAAGACTCACATCACCACGTCAAGAATCCAATATCACAATTCACACATAACTCAATTCTGATTTGGAACAATTTTATTGAACTAACTAATAGTATGAAATAGCTTTAAAAAATTATATTTAAATGTCATTTATATTTTTACAATAAAGATTGCAAAAGTAAAATCAAGAGAGAAAGTGGTGTCAAAATAAATTTATAAACTCTAAAAACTATAAGATCGTGAAAAAATGACATAACAAACATGTGTTTCATAAGCTCACAAGAAAGTGGTGTTCAAAGAGACCCTAAATTTTCCTTGCAAGTACTACTATGGACTAGTCAAATTGAAACATCCTCTAATTTTAGGAAAGTAGATGGAACTTGACCCAATGAACATTATTTCTGCATATTGAATACTTCCATTGAACAATGATTCAATGCATATCTAAAATAACAAATTAAAATTGTTTTCTTCCGGTTTTCTTATATACTAAAAACAAGTTAGTTACCCAAAATTAAGAAGCAAATCTTTCATAATTTCTACAAAATTTCTATAAAAAAAAAACTCAAAATCAAGATACAGTCATTGAAGCAAAAAAACATAAACCATAAACATTGGTATCATGTTAAACAACAAAATCTAACCCATTCATCACAAAAACCAAATAAACATTTTTTTTAACATTCCATAATGATAATGATGATTAATATACAAAAAGATTTTAACAACAAAAGAAAAAACATAGACTAAACCTACCTTAATTTCTTCAAATTTTCTTCATTATTTTTTCTCTTGCAAATTCATTCACTATCCCCAAACACCCCAAATCCTTTCTCCAATGAAACTCACAAATTTTCTCACCGACCCTTTCTCTTCATCTTCATCACCACCACCACCACCACCAACAACAACCACCCTTTCACCACTTTCACTACCACCACCACCACCACCGCTACTAATAACACTATTACTACTTTCCCCCACCGATTCCATCTCAGCCGTCTCGTTCACCACAGACCGATTCAACTCACCGGAATGAGCATGACCAGACCGCTTATTCCCAAACCCTTTCTTGTTTCTCTTCTCTTTCTTTCCCTTCCCTTTCTTCCCACCTTTATTACTCTGAGCCAACCACTCCTCAAAAGCATCGATGATTTCATGTATGAGTTCACGATTCGGCGACTCGTCCCATCTGACCCAGTAACTCGTGTAACATCGGAAACAGTTACAGTTGAAGAGAGTAGCATGATCGGTGTTTCTGACGGTGCTTCGTTTCGGGTTTCCGGTAGGGGTTACAGCGGAGGAGCAGTAGATGAGGTAAGCCAAGACTTCTCTGTCTTCGGTTGAGAGAGCAGCTGCTAGGGTGAGGATGGTTGCCGGAAGGAAGGAGAGTTGGTCGGTGATAACCGGTGGGGTTGGATGAACCGTCGCTTTATGGTAGAGCTTCTTCATGGTTGAACAAAAAGATGAAAAAAATAAAGCTAGAGAGAGAAATAAGGAGAGAAATAGAGAGAGAAAGAGAAAGTGTTTTTTGATATTCCTTTTTCTTAGCAAACACCGAACAGAGAGAGAGGGTTTGGTTTTTGAAGTTTGAAGGGTTGATGAGTGTTTTTTGTTATTGGAGTTGTTGACGTAGTTTTTGGGCTAAGGGGAGTGATAGGCTGTGACGCGGGACATGGTGATATGATGTATCAGTTGTGTAGACTTGATTGATATTGGGGGACTCATAGGGTGGGACCCATGTGTATGATTTGTCCTTGTCGTCTCGTCTGGGTCTGTTTTTGAATCCTTCTTTATTTATACGGACATAAAGATCATATTTACTGTGTCCCCTTGTGTCAGAAAAAAAGAGTTGTGTAGCATAACTTACAAATAAAGATAAGTTATTGTCAATTATTTTTGGGTGGAAGCAGTTTGAATCTCCTGTTTGGAAAGTAATATAAAAATCAATTATACAATAGGTCTAAAAAAATCAATCATATATGGCTCTGGCCGAACTCATGCTAACCTGGATTAAATTTGGTGCAAGAGGGGGTTTCGCATATGTGACTTTCAATTTGGTGACTTTGTCACTTTCACTTTATTTCTTTTTTAAATTAATAATTCTTTTTTAATAAATATTTTATTTTAATTAATATTTTATATAGTAAATATACTAAAAATACAAAGTAATTATAAAACTAAAATCATTCAAAGTGAGTTGACACGGTTAATTGGATACGAGGATGGAACGTACAAAGTGAAATCAAATAAATTTGATCGAATTTGGTTTAAATTTTTTTAAATATATTTGAGAAAGTGTCGTGCTATTAATACCCCAACAAAAATCTATGTTGAGATTGAAGTTTGGTTTCCCAGATTTGATATTATCACATCAATAACTCATTGAGACGCATATAATGTATTTTCATCATCAAACTAAATACTTCCTCCGTCTCATAAAAAGTATCTCATTTGTATTTTTTTTTTGTCTCAAAATAATTGTCCATTTACATTACCAATACATCAATTATTATTATTTTTCCACTACTATATCCTTATTGATTAGCTTTCACTTTATCCAACAACTCTATTACCTACATTTAATAAGGGTATTCTAGTAAATGATACTTATTTTTTCATTAAAATCAATACATCTAATCATTTTCTTAAGAACCGCGCATTACTCAAATAAAATACTTTTTATGAGACGAAGGGAGTAGATGTTAAGTTGTTGATGAACGAAATCATTTGAGATGGTAAGAATAAGTTTTTTATTTCATTTTTAGTATTGACAAGTCAATCAACATAAATTTTTATAAATATTAACTTAAATTTTTAGGAATATTTTTACTAACTTAAGTCTCATTACTAGCTTGTCTAGCCGATTTTAGTAATTCTTTACCTAAATATTCTATATTAGAAGACATCCACACATGCATGTTTGCTCACTCAAAAAAATTGGGAAGAGGTGACTATAATAATGACAACTGACGAAATTTTTTTTAATATAATATATTTATTTAAAAAAAATACTAAATAAAATAATATTTTAAATAAATTACGAAAATGACTTGTTTTTGATAAATCACCAACAAGGTGGCACTATAGGATATGACGCCTCAGGTTAAAGGGAAAAATCCTAAAAGTCATACCATATGGCGCCTCAGGCATAATAAGCATGCTCTAATATTTTTTTCATTTTATAGGGGAGGCGTCATATGGTATGGCGCCTCAGTTCACTTTTTTTCATTTATTATTTTAATTTGGAAATTGGAAAATTTAATTAAAAAAAAATAAGGGTAGCCCAAAAGACATAACAATGTTCAGAATAATAAATAGTACAATGGATAGTAAAGAAAAATTCAATGATCGTGTCTATCTAAACGTCCACCGGTTTCACATGCAGGGGCTCTTGTGCAGCGTCTTGGTCTACCACGATTTTGTTGAGGTGTGCCTGGTTTTTGCGTCTGTTGAGATGGTCCCAACATATCAGACAAATTCTGAAGCATCTGTCCCCAATAGTCGGGGGGTTGCCGTTAACGGCGCTTCCGTAATCCAGCTGCATGCCCATGTTTTCGTAGTTTGTAAAGGGGTTGGTTGTAGACGGTATGGTCGACCGAAATGTTGCATTGAAGGGTGTTGGTACCGATCCACCGGTTAATTTGGGGTTTGGTAGTTGAATAGTGGGTGGTTTTGTTGGTTATAGGACGATTGTGTTTGCTGGTTGTAGAAAGATGGGGTGTTTATTTGCGAGGGGCTATGGTGGGCTGGGGTGGGTTCGAAAGACTCGTCAGGGCTATAAGCATTAGTGGGGTCGGTGTAGGTGGGATGGGGGTAGGAGTAAGGCTCCTCTTGTTGTGACTGAGTTGGTGGCATGATAGTGTTGCGGCTTTGGAAGATTGAATCTGTTGGTATGCATTGTTGTTGGGTATAACTAGGTGTATGATGTTGGTCATGTGGCTGGGCATGCGGCCGTGAGGAAGAGGCACGTTGGCGCGGATCAATTAGATACGTTGACTGAGAGAGGAATGGTTGGGGTGTTGTAACAGACCTAAACCAAGTCATATATTGTTGCGTTGGTATAACATCTTCTACAACAGGGTCGGATAAGACGTGTTGGTGCCGATTCTCCCAATGTTCACACATCTCTCGTGCAAAGTTCGTTCACTCACCCATAGCCCACTGTGTGTCCACTATACGCAGATGCCACGATCCTAAACTTGTCGGAGCCACCGGAATATCCTGATGCATTTCGAACTGAAGTTTTACTCGATCACTTTGATGCATCTCCACAGAGGTGAACCGAATGATGGGTGTTTTTGATGTCCACACAGCAGCATCATTCGCGTTGGGCTGGTGGTCGAGGTCCTCGTACGGCCTCCAGACAAACTACAAGAACAAAAGTTTTAATGAGAAATTGTACGGTGCTTTAATGTGTTAAGAATATTTATGGAAGTTTAAGGAAAATTTACATCGTCGGGGCCAATGTGATCTATTAGGTTGCGGTAAACTGTTATGGCGCTTCTGCGATTTCGATGGTAATTCATTTCGGGAACTGACCACCTAAAAAAGTAGTTACACATAAATTAGTTACAAATAAACATTTCATTAAAGGACATAAGTTCGAGTAGTAAAAATAAGCTTACCTGTTATAGCGGTAAAATTTGTGAGTGTAAGTTATTGATTAACTTAACTCATAAAGCAAGAGTCGCCACCGCGCTTTTATTTATTCCACAAAGGAAGAGGAACAAAGAGCGAATAAATCCTAAGAAGTCTAAAAAAGCAAAAGCTAAAAAAGACAAAGAGAAATGGGTAAGGGGGTTGGTTATGTAAAGGGAAGGTTTTACACACCCAATACTTCTATAGTACTCTATAGGAACCCTTTGATGTATTCATACTTTTGGTTTGAAAATGGTTTGCTTGAAAGAGATTGAGGAGATGAGAGGAGAAATATTTTTTAAGATTTTTGTGTTTGGAGAGACTTATCGCCTCATGCCTACGTACCCACGATGTGCAATGTAGGATCAAAACCCCGTAGTCCGTGGTACAAAGAATAAAAATTTGTTTGTTATGATTGATTTTAAATGTAAAGACAAGTCGTCATTTCCAAGAGAATAATTCCGCTTAAAGAAATGAATCATGTCTAAATTTATGAAAAAGTTTTAAAGGGAAAGTGCATAAGGCACAAAAAGATATTGATGAGTTTTTATATTTTTTCATGTTTTTATGAAATGGTCAAAATATGATTAAAATTGATTGACATTTATTAAAGAAAACAAAGCTTAAAAATCACTTGACCAAAGTCAAGGTTTTATTATGAAAGCGATTTTAAGTTTGAAAATAAGAAGGTTTAGAAAAAGAGAGGAGATTTTGAAAATTGAAGAAGGGGTGGAGAAGAAGTGACTATCCTAGTGCATGAAAATAAAAGCTAAGGATAAGAAAGATCTAACCACATGGACAAGCTCCATAGCATAAGCATTTTTCCCTTTTTGATTTGGTCTTGATTCAAAATAAGTCTTCAAAAGAGGACTCCAAGTATCCAAAATCCAAGGTTTTCCATCACAAACTCCCAAGCAATATGTTAAGATCCTAACTCTAAGTCCATAAGTCCATAATCAAGAGTATAGGTCCTCCAATGCAAAGGATATTGACCATAGTCCAACAATTAAGAGCACAAGTCTTTTAGTGGTTTAATCCTTTATTAATGTTTTTGAGTCCAAAATGGACAAAAGAAAAAAATAAAGCACAAGATAATATGGTCCAAGTGGACAAAAGAAAAATAACATAAACATAAATATGATATGATAAAATGACATAAAGCATTAAAAAAAATAAAGAGAGATAGGGAGCGAGAAGGAAAAGTAAAGAAGTTAGAAGTTAGTGGTTAGTAGCACAAGGCTCTAGTGCCATAAGCCTTCACCGATTATTCCGTTTCGCGTCTTGAACTATAGTGATTAAACAATGCACTTAGGCTAAGATTAATGAACTTGACAGAAGATTGGTAGAACCAAAGCCTCTACAACACCAAATTTCAAAGGTTATGGACCTAATGCAAAAAATTAATCAACATTGGATTGACGCGACCAATCAAGGTCCGGACCACGAAAGTTCAAATTCCGAATTAGATAAAGAGGGACAAATGTTGCGCTATGTTAAGCAATCGCCGAGTAATTTATAGAGTAATTACCCTACAATGAGGCCGGTCAATAGATCTTTGTGCTAATGCATGCTAGATGAACGATATGTAGATCGTCATTCGGAAGCAATATCACACAAAAAGAAAATAGGTAACGATCTAGTCTTGATCAAGAATTCAACAAAGAAATTCTAAGATCCACAAGACTTTCATCGATCAAAATAAAAAAGGAAATAGATGAAGAGAAGGCCAATTGAATTACAAAGTCAAGAACCTTTCATCTTCAAGTTCAATCACCTTTAATTGATAGATTTAAGTGTGAAAACATATCACTAATTCAAAGCACCTCAAATGAATTCAACAATTCATTTAAAGATAGATTTGAACTAATGAATGTTTAATTACTTTAACCATATCCAAAGTCCATTGAAATTGAAGAGAAATTAATCTCAACAATGTGTTTCAAGGCTAAAACAAGAAGAAAGGGGAAGAAGCAGGAAGAAAAACCAAAACAACCCCAAAAACAAGGCAAAATATGCATTCTGTTTCGAAGTAACCGGTTACTTAGTTCAAAATAAGCACAATTTTTTCAAAATTAACACAGAGTAATCGGTTACTCACCAGACGTTAACCGGTTACTCTGCACCAGAATGTAGAAAATTGTGCAAAATTCAGCATGATCCACTTTCAAAACTTTTTACAAACACCTTATGATCATGGAACTGAAATTGCACAAAATTTAAAGTAAAATAGCCACCGATTGAGGTCCAAAATAAAGAAAATGTTAGACTATCAACAAGGAAAAGGATGTTACCTCAAAGACTCTAAGAATGTGAGATATTCCAAGACAACGAAATCAATGATGATGGCGATTTCGTTCACTTTGCACTCATGGCCGAATCTGAACCAATGAACACGAAGGAGGCTCTAAGCGATCCAAAGTGGATTTGTGCAATGAAAAAGGAACTGGAATCTATTGAAAAAATGGTACTTGGGAGTTGGTTGATTTACCACTTGGAAAGAATCTGATTGGTGTGCGATGGGTCTATAAAGTGAAGGCAAATCCCAAAGGTGAGGTGATCAAGCATAAGGATCGATTGGTAGCAAAGGGATTCTTGCAACGTGAAGGTATAGAATTTGAGGAGATGTTTGCACCTATGGCTAGGCTAGAAACCATCTGATTAGTTGTTGGCATTGCAAATAACAACGATTAGGCGATATATCAAATGGACGTCAAATATGCGTTTTTGAATTGTCCACTTGATGAAGAGGTTTATGTTGACCAGGCCCCCAGATTTATAGTAAAGAATCAAGAGATGAAGTTCTACAAATTGAATAAAGCATTATATGGTTTGAAACAAGCTCTAAGAGCTTGGAACAAACACATTGATGGCTTTTTTATTGATATTGGCTTCAAGCGGTGCGTGTCCGAACACAGAGTATATGTGAATACGACTGTGAATGATGGTGTGATCATTCTTTGCTTGTATGTTGATGATCTATTGGTTACTGGCAATTGTGAGAAGAGTATCTCTAAGTTCAAGAGTGAATTTATGGATGAATTTGAGATGAAAGACCTTGGTATTATGACATATTTACTTGGCATAGAGTTCCACAAGTCAAAAATGGGACTGCTCAAGCATCAAAGGAGATATGCTCTTGAGATCTTGAAGAGGTGTGAAATGGAGCATTGTAATGCAGCCATCACACCATGAAAAGAAATGTTGCAGCTGTTCATGAGTAGGGATGAGCATGATGTGGATCCAATACAATCTAGGAGATTGATTAGATCATCGCGATACTTGTGCAATACGTGACCGGACTTGGCATTTAGTGTCAATATTGCTAGTAGATTAATGTAGAGACCTAAGGTGTCTCACTTGGCAGTGGTCAAAAGGATCCTTAGATATGTTAAAGGAACTCTTGATTTTGGAATTCTTTTTCCCGCATCGAATACGGGCCGAAAATGCGATTTACTATGTTTCACCGATTCCAATTAGTGTGGTGATAAGGATGATAGAAAGTCAACAGTTTGATACATCTTTATGTCTGGTAGAACACCAATCTCTTAGTCTTCAAAGAAGGAACCAGTGGTAGCACTCTCGTCTTGTGAGGCAGAGTATATTGTGACATCGTTATGTGCGTGTCAATCTATGTGGCTCATGAATCTATTGAAGGAGTTGGGTAGCAATGAGGGTGAGGTTACTACACTTCTTGTTGACAATGTTTCTGCAATAAATCTTGCGAAGAATCTGATTGCACACAGAAGGAGCAAACATATAGAGATGCAATTCCATTATTTAAGGGAGCTAGTGAGTGAAGGCAAGCTAAGATTGTGATATTGTCGAAGTGAGGACCAAGTTGCAGATTTGTTAACTAAGGGAGTAACAAATGAGGTGTTCTAGAGGTTGAAGATAAGCTTGAGAATGCTGGACTTGGAACAACTGAAATGAGGCGGTGTGTTGAAAATTAGTTTTTGAAGCATTTCAGATGTGGTAATCGGTTACCAGATAAGTGGTAACCGGTTACATACTTTGAAATAACACGTTGTTAGCTACTGGAATGAGGTGTAACCGTCTACCCCAAATGTGATAACCGGTTACACTGGGAGTTTTTTCAGTTTCAGCTTATTTTTTAAGTTGTTTTGTGTTTTTTCCAATTTCGGATATGTTGTATATATAGTCTTCAGTGCTCCCATTTGGGGTTAATGTCAATTATAAGTCTCATTCTCAACTACTCTCCTTCTCTATTCTTCACTCAATTTTCTCACTTCATCTTCTCCAAATTAACTCAATTCTCCATTGATTCACCATTGAAATTTTGTATGTTCTAACACCTGCAAGGACTTGTGTTTAAGTACTAATCTATTTATGTTGTGATGGGATAAATGAGTGAGAAGTTATTGATTGATTATCGTTTTAGAATAAATCTTGGAAGTTTGCCTCTTCATAGTGATAGACATATATTACTAAGCCTTTCTTATTTCCACATGCATTAATCATTAAAGATCAAACACTTTATTGTATATATCTTAAGTTTCCTTTAAGGATATGAAACTATACTTTAGACTAACATCCCATCCATTTTCATAGTTGGTGTATAGAAAAGTATGTTAAGCGCATGTTTCTTATACTAGTATTTCAAGATGATTAAAACTATTTTCATATGTTAACCATCTTGTTAAATATTTTATGTTAGATTTATCCTTTTGTATTTCATATGATTATATAAGATTATGTAATTGTAGAGTTCATACTTATAAGAACTGGAATAAAATGGATTTTATAGGGGACTTATCATTGGAGTCGCTAAAATCCTAAGAGATAGATAAATGGAGCAAGAGTTCAAAAAATTTAAAGAATAAAATCAATTTGATTTTGTGGGGGTTAAGTTTGAACCAAGGGAAAATTTCTCTTACGAAGGACAGTGCATGTCATAAAGCATAGGTTTTGCACGATGATAGAGGTGACAAAATGTTCCCCTAGACTTACATAGTGGATGGTATGTATCACAATTATTTAGGGGATTAATCTCTAATTTGTCACTGTCATATGCTTGAGTGTGCCTTTTGGGGTTTCTATCTTTTACATGTCAATGGATGCTTTTTTACTTTTTTTGCGAGGGTCAAGTGAGATTGGAGAAATATCATTGATCTCTAGATGAGCCTTCTCCTTTTATTATGAATTGTTTCAGCTTCCTCTTTTGTATATATAAGTCAATGAAATCATATAGATTAACATATTCATTGGTGTGATGGTCATTGCTCTTGTAGATTCTAAATTATTTTATTTTAATGAACCTAGGGTGCATTAGGATTGACCGATGAAACTAAATGTTCCTCTCTTTGAATTTGATACTTGTGCATTTTTTGAAGATGCGCTCGGCTAAAGATGTGAGTGTGTTGGGTGTAATGTTTGAACCTCCCTAAAGGACCTCAAAACATTTTAATTTTTTTCTCGTTACAGTGTTGATCGTGTAGATGTTTCCTGTATATCTTCGGGATGATTCCTTCTTTGAACATTGACCTACCTCATTTGTTTTTCTTCCTTTTTTTCCATCTTCCAGGTCGAGCGTTTCTATGTATTGGTTATACGATTTGGCCCTAGATAACATATCTTTTTAATCTCGCAGTGGGTTGACACCAAACTCCTTATGGAAGAGACTTATGGAGAGAATTCCAATTTACATAAGATCAACCATTATCACGACACTAACATTCTTGATTAGGATTACTTCATTGTTGAAACGTTCGATGTAACTTTATAATGTCATGTTTTTCACTTGAAAGTGTCACCAATGTCTTCGCCAATTGTGTCTTAACGTCCTAACCTCTCCATTGAGGGTTAAGGATAATAACATGTCACTACAAGAAATTTACCATATACAAACGACTGCTTATTGTGAGAATAAATAAATTGTAGGTACAAATAACATATACCTACATAAATGTAATAGTCTGTCGGTATAAGTGTCATATATCATCGGCTCCTAAAATTTATTGTTAACTACAATCATAACATACTTAATTCCATGGTTATATACATTGTATAGTAAAACATCGATTTCTATAAATTAAAAAACATAAGATTAAATGTTATTGTTATTTTATTTTTTGCCGGAAAAAATATCAATAAATGATAAATATTTTTCTCAAAATGACCAAAACACAAATATAAATATCTTAAAATTCTTAAAATATTTTATGAATTTTTTTTTTTTTTTAAATATATAGTTACATGTTTTGCTAAAAAAATGTTTTTGCTAATATAAAAAATGATATAAAGAAAAAGAAAAAGAAATTATTATTATTATTATTAAATGTTATTTATTGTATATTGTCAATAAATAAATATTGGGATGAAAATACCTACCACAATTGTATTATCCGCTCAAATGAAAAATAATATTTGACAACAATTTCATTCTCGAACCACTTAGCTCTAGAAATATATTTGATCACAAATTCAACACTGGGCATTTTCTACTTTAATTATTTTTGAACTTAATTGAATTAATTTTCTTTACCAACTTTTGTCTTGAGTGCTTATTTACTTGTAGCAAATAAAAAACTATTTTAGAATATCTTCAAATTCAATTTGAATTACTCCTTAGCGCCTTTGACTAAAATAAGAAAATATGAATTCACTCCTTCTATCAAAATATAGAAAATAGAACATTCCTTCTAAAAATATAAACTTTTGACCATAGACAAAAATCGAAATAGAATCACACTCCTTTCCTTTTAGGTCTCATATAATTCACCACCATTTACCTATAAATTACTAATTTGATTTCAAATCATTTTTCTCATTACTTCATATTATTCCCTCATTATTTTCTCCTAATTTTTTCCCTTATTTCTAAAGTTTTTAAATAGTTATTACTGTTAATTATATAAAGAACTAAAATGTGCAAGTTTGAACACTAAGGTGACTCTCGACAGAAACCCTAGCACCCCCATTTTCTCTTCCTCTCCAAATTTAAAGTTTAACCTACATTCATATTTTTGTGCAACACAAAGGTAAGACCATCAATTTATTTAATTCATTCCTTCACATATTTTTATTCGTATATAATAATAAGATTTAATTATTTGAATTTGAATCGCCTCGTTTAAAGACAACTAGGGAAACTAGTCAATAATCGTGTTACGAAGAAAAGCGTAAAAGGTAAGGGCGACTTTTTCTATATTGAATTAAATTAAATTGTTGGTTAGGTATTATGGACTAAAAAAGTATGATCCTTAACATTTCAAGGTTTATCTATATTTAAATGTGAAGATTATGATTTCATTACTATATGGTTAAAGTTTTTGTTTTTATGTAATTATATGAATTATACATGTATGTGGCTAAATTATTTAATTTAATATGACAATAAGTGATGTACCAATATAATTGTAAAGGGCCCAGAGGAGGTCATACATAGTTCAATAACAATATGTAATACCACATATCGTCTGAAGTAGGTCTTCTAATTGCACCATGATCAAATCACTCGGCCATTTGGCGTCACACTCGTCCGTTGGTCGTATCACTCATCCATTTGGTGTCACACTCGCCCATTAGTCGTATCACTAGCCCTTTACTAGGCTTGGGTAAAACCTCCAATTACCCACTCATGAAACACTGGGATTAACGATCCTTGTTCACTAATGGTATGGAAATTCAATCAAAGGAGAATGCTACGTTTTATTGAAGAATAGGAGAGTATAACTGTACCACTCTCATAATAGGGGCAAAATAACCACCCAATGGGTCCAGGGATCCAGGTCCAATAAAAAACTATAAATACCCCAACCACGGGGTTGATAGAGGATATATTCATTTTATTAATGAAACCACACACACACACACACGCACATATACACGCACGAACGCATGTGCACACACATACACACACACACACACGCACACGCACACGCACGTGCACACACACACATACACGCGCACGCACACGCACGCGCACACACACACACGCACGCACGCGCACACGCACACGCACGTACACAGACACACACACACACACATATATATATATATATATATATATATATATATATATATATATATATATAGAGAGAGAGAGAGAGAGAGAGAGAGAGAGAGAGAGTTGGGTTGATAAATGATATATTCAATTTACTAAGAAAACCATGTTGTACTTTTAGCAAATACACTTGGCACCCACCGTGGACACTGGGTAAAGCTGACCTAGACCACCATTGCATAAGATATTTTGGTTGATGTCCTCATTTGTATCCCTTACATACAATATGGTGAACAAGTGAGTAGCAACTTAGACCAATACTAGTTATGACGACAATGAAGACGCCATAGCAGAAACGGGTACCGCCATGGACAATCTGCATCACCAGAATCAAACTCTAGAGGATAGTGTCCTTCATATATAACAACACCAACATGGAGTTGTCCCTTATGAAGAGATAGAGGTTATAGACCCCCAACCTCTCTCTAATGAAATATAGGGGGCACTAGTGCCAAAGAATTTCAAGCCCCCATCATTGGCCAAGTTTGGTGGACGTAACGACCTCCAAGAGCATATTTCCTACATCACACTACAAGAAAATGGTGTTTTAGCGTCGTCCAAAAGCCATCTCTAAAAGGAAAAAACCGATGATACCGGGTGTTAACGTCGGCCTAGCGTCAAAGTCGAAGCAGACGCCTAACATTCAACCAACGCTAAACTGGCATCGGCTTTCAGAAACGCATGATGGAAGATAGTACATGGTTGAAAAGGCGTCGTTAATTGCACAGGTAGTGTCAGTTGCTGGATACACTAAGTAATTAATATGATTTATATTATCGTCGATCATTGGAGACACTATCTTGTTATATGTGTTTATTTAGCATTAATATTAAGCGACACTAGCTTGGTGTCGTACCTCGAAAAATGCGTTCCTTTGCGATGGATGCGGAAAAATTAGTTCGAACAGATTCGCCACCGAAATTTATTTATTCCAATGAAGGAATAGGAAAATATCGATAAAACTTTTAAAAACAAAATAATGGTCTTTGCAACCATATTCAGCTAAGACAAATGCTAACTTGTAATTTTAAAATAAAAAGAATGATCTCATTAGTGTCCTCTTTGGGAAGTATAATAGACGCTATTAGCGTCAGAGATGTGGACGGCGCTAATAGCGTCGACCACTAACAGACTAATGATGCCACAATTATTAACCTATGTGCCCAAAAGAGGATAGTCACATGATGAAGACTTTAGTTGTCATAAAAAGTGTAAAAAAAATTGGTGTCGGCTAAACCATACGCTAATATTTTAATAAAACTTAAAAACTAAAATTCGTTTTAAAGGGAAATTAATGCCGAATATTATAGACACTAATAATTTATTAGATAAATATAAAAAACAAAAAAACTAATAAAGTCTTGTAATTATAAATAGCGCCGTCTAAGACAGACGCTAATTTCAATGACATTTTTAAAAAAACTTAAAAATGAATAAATACTCATTAGCGTCTGCCATTGGGAAGTATATCTGACACTAATAGCGTCGGAGTCGTGGCTAACGCTAAATATTTAAAGCTAAAACACATTTTTCTTGTAGTGTCAACACATAGATAGAAATTATTGGAGCCTCTAAATCCATGAAATGCAAGCTTCTCTTTGGCACTTTCAGGATGCGACATTAAGGTGGTACATGAGCCTGCCATGACTCTCAGTCACCAACCAAGACCTACTAAAGAAGTTGGTTTATCAGTTTGCGACGAGCTAGCACAGAAGGATGTCTACCACCAACTTGTTCAACATTCATCAAGGCCTTTTAAAATCTTTGAGAGAATATCTTGCCCATTTTAACAAGGCAACAACCAAGATCATCCACACCAACCAAGAGATGTGTGTGGAAGCATTCCAAAATAGAATGAGGATTAAGCATTTTAATGAATCCCTCTCCTAGAGGTCTACTACTTCCCGAGAAGAGGTAGTAATGCACTTAGAGTGCGATATAAAGGGTGAGGAGAGCAACATTGAGAAGAAAGCCTAAGATGTATAGAAGCGGATAATTGGCAACCCCAATAACTTACAACAGCCACACATGAATCATTATACCTTGTCTGTTAGAGACAGGGCAACCTTCAAACAAAGCACAATGCCTACGAAGAGCTTTACGTCCTTGAACACTTGTTGTTAGTAGATATGACATAATGTCCTCCATGTACACGATATTCCTCTTATGCCAGCCCCCAAGTAAGATATCATGTGGCCTGAACCCAGCAGGTTGTGTATGTTTCATAAGGTAAAGGTTCACCACATGGAAAAATGCTACCAGCTCAAGAAGGAGATAGAATTCCTCATCCAAGAGGACCACTTGATAAATACGTCAGAGGTGGCTCTACCTAGACACCAGGCAGGTCCATCTCCCAAGGGTGAGACGCCTCTAGAAGCCCAAGATCTAAGAAGGGAAAGGAACCAAGTAATGGGGGTAAATATAGGCTTGTGCGCCATACCTTTAACACGATAGAAGAATAGTTCCTTGGAGGTAGGAAGATTATCTCCACACGTAGAATGTACGCACACCAAATTCTAACCATAAAAGGCTCGTCTAACATTCCTGATTCAGGTAAGAAGGACATTATAGAGTTCGAGATCACCTTTTTTAAAAGGGACACGTCAAGTATCTATATGCATGATAATGACCCCAAGGTTATCACTATAAGGTATGATAACTTGTATGTTTAGAAAGTGTTGACTGATCAAGGAAGTTCTACAAACATCCTCTACTAGGATGACTTTGAAAGACTTCACTTGGACTAGGTGATCTTAAAGCTTTTCAAGACTCACTAGTAGTATTTTTAGGCAAACAAGTGCAAGTAAAGGGTTATATCACCCTGAAGAACGTGTTTAGGGTCGAGGAGATCACAAGGATGATCAATGTAAGATATATTGTTATAAAAATGTGCGTTCTTCATATAACATGATCATGGGGGTAGCCTACTTTCAATCATCTGGGGGTCGTGCTATCCATATTGTACCTATGCATAAAGTACCTGATATTCGACGAGCGAGTTGGCATCATCTAGGGATACCAGGAGACCTCCAAGAGGTGTTATCTGGATAACTTGAAGCTAAAGGGGGAGACTATGGTCATGGTCTACACCCAACACCTAGACACACATGAATTTAATGTCATAGATTTGAAGTAGGAAACAGAACCACATAAGATAGCTCTTGATGGCGAATATTTTTCCACCTTGTTCTAGAGTAGTGTGAAGGTGGCAAACAAGAGGCAATTCATAGGCCATTAATTCCTGTAGGCATTATACTATATTTTTTTTAGTTTAAACTTATCGTTTAATTTGGTTAATGTGGGGTATTACCTTTGTTGATTGTATGTTTTATTTTACGACATTCTTTATTTTGGGTGGGGAGCACTATTTTCCAATGCGTTATGTAGTAAGGTGTAATGATTTTTAATGAGGCGCCCACATTATTATGTAAATTTTGGAAAATTGTTGCTCTTGTTTTTGTACAAATGAAGGGTTGGAGTTGAGAATCTTATCGAAACTGCCAATGAGGTAATTAGTTATGTTGGATCCTCATGGAGGAATCATTTCCACCCAAGATGCAATTAGTTTTGCTGGATCCTCGTGTAGGAATATTTGTTGCCTAAGAGGCACTTAGTTATGTTGGATCCTCATGAGGAGTCCTTTCCTCCCAATAGGCAATTAGTTATGATGAATCCTCATGTATGAATCTTTGTAATCCAAGAGGTAATTATTTATATTGGATCCTCAAGTAGGAATCATTGCCGCCTAAGAGGAAATTATTTATGCTAGATCCTCAAGTAGGAATCATTGTCGCCCAATAGGTAATTATTTATGATGGCTCCTTATATAGGAATCATTTCCTCGAGGCAATTACATATGTTGGATCCCTATGGAGTAATCCTTATCGCCTTACTGAGCCATATAGGTACGAGAATCCTATTCAAGGAATTCTAAAAATAGTTTTGTCAAGGAAAGTATGCAAAGGCATCTAAGGACGGAGTTTCATTAATAAAAACCTAAAGGGAAAAAGCTACAAGAAAAATCCCTTTATGGTGACATTAAGCATTACAAATCTTCCATAAGGTCATGATTAAAAAAGCCCTTAAGGGAGTGATTACAAAACATAAGCTACAAAGGGTAGAAAAAATGAGAACTCAAGCTCACTGACCCTACTTCGGAACCCTCTTTTCTTTAAAAACACTCTCTAGGAGAATAGAATCCTCCTTAGGAGTTTTATCTTCCCCTGCCTTGTTACCATCAGGTTTAACCTAAGCAATCCCATAAGAAAATACGCCAAATTCATTGGGAGGCGGTACCTCTTCTTCTTCTTCCACCAACTGGTTATCACATAACACTTTGAAGAGATCCATTTGACTTAGGTCTAGCTCATGGTAGAGGACAAATGCCTTCTCCTTCGCCTGCTTAAAATATTCATCAGAAGTGTTCACTAATTCACCTTAAGTGTGGATAAATCTTTCTCTAACTTGTTATGAGAGTGTAGAGCATCCTCGAAGGATTCATTCATGTTCTTCTTTGAGATGACGGGAGCACATGCCTTTAACGCCACCGTTGTAAGGTTGCATTTTAGATCCTCATTCCTTTTGACTAAGATCCTTACTATCTTCTGACCTTTGGCGAGGTTTCCCTTGGAAATGGAGAGCTTGTACTTCAGCTCATTCATGGCTTACGTGTGGTTCTCACGTTGGACTAACGCCATTAGTAGACCCCTTAGCAGGTGATTCCCCACCAAGTCGGACCACTTATGAGGTTCCATGGATGGATCGATAGCCGTTAGGTAAATCTTCAAGAAAGGGGAAGTGAGAACTAATAAACTTTATGGAGTCAAATTTTGGATCATTCCACATAGAGGACCGAGGGTGTGGGTCATCCCTAACTAGTGAATAATTCCCACCTGCTATGTCCTCCACAAGAATTGTCATTGCATTGTCCTTTAGGGTAGAGGAAGAACTTGTGTCCACTTCTGGATTTTAGAGGAACAATGATCATTTGGTATGTTGCCTTTAGCATGCCTCATGCCCCCTTTCATAACAAGGTCATTTGGGCTACTATTGGGATTGTATGTCCCTTTTTCCTAATGCACATCCTTTTTCTTGGTCTGATGCTCCATTCTTTTAGCTAGAGGGATGAATGACATTTAATCTACAAAAAAGTTATAAGAAAGACATAATTATCCTGGTGGGTAAACAATCCTAAAATAAGGATCACTATGATCTTAAACTTACTCACACATTTGTCTATCTCCTTGTCTTTACGCAATCTAATATACTCATGGTACGGGAGCCCATGACCTTGAATTCGTCCAAGAGTTGAACCACCTCCCTCTCTACAAGGTTCAGATACTCAAATTTAAAGCTAGTGATTTCCACTGGATTCTATATCGAAGACAGAGGAAAGCAATGGGCGACATCCACCCCAATTGTGACCATGGAGGCGCCACCTTTCCCCTAACTTTCACAAACCTAACTTTCCAATTTTTATAATTATTATAGTAGGGCTTGAACAATGATCTACCAGATAAGGCACTTAAGGTCACTTAACCACCTTTGATATCGGTCTTGGTACTGTAAAAGGAGAAGAAGATCCATATGGTAGGCCTAACTTCCAGCCACCGACATATGATTTCAAACGCCCTAATCAAGCTCCAATCGTTTGGCTAAATTTGGGATGGAGCGACGTTGGCAATCACTAGAAACTTCACTTCAAACATGGTGAAGGGGATCAAAACCCCTAAATAATGAATAACATGGAGGTATAGGTAGACGTTTGGGTTGGGCGAGTCATCTAGGGTGGCCATGTTAACCCTCTCTTCCTCAGAACACGCCTCCAAAATAACATCTTCTTCGTGGCGAGAACTGGAAAAACCAATTTGTCGCTGAAAGGCATAAACCTTCTCCTCACTAGTATACAGGGTCACAAAATCTTCAACACTTGAGTATTTAACGTTTGCACCCGCCATCAGCTCCAGGGAGTTTCCTGGTAAAGAACAGGAAGAAAGAGAGACATTATCATTATTTCTCTTGCAACATAACTACATTCTAAATCATTCTCTAATGTTCGAGGGCTCTATCACCCTACCTCTCTCATCTGATTCCCTAATAATCACCATTAAAAGGGAAAAGGGGAAGAAAAAGGAGAAGAATTATAGTTGTAGGTAAAGGATTGAGAGTTGAACTTGTTAAAACGAGAAAGCAAATGTGTTATGCGCTTGAGGGACTATGGGGAATTTTTATGAAAGCTCTAGAGAAAAAGATACACAAAAAGATGAATAGGAAAAGTTGAACCCCTTTAATGGGGATTTGAAAGCTATCCCTAGAAGTAACCAACAATCCCTCACTAGGTGTTCCAAGAGTTAAAAGGAATCCCCACGTCTTTGACACGTGTGAGGGATTAAGGCTCATTTGGGTTCCCAATACAAATTTATCATTAATCATATTTAATATTGCATGTGTGTTCACCTCAAGTAACGGTTGAGAATTCACCTCGATTGAAGTTTGAGGGTTTACATAGATTGACATCTAGAGATTTACCCTAAAACATGCATGAGGGACTCTTTTCCAAGCTATGCTTAAGGGACTTCTCCCAAGTTATGCTTGAGGGAATCGCCCAAAGGTGAAGGTAGGAAGCGATCAAACTAAATCACGTCTTCCATTACAAACCCTTGTGCTTAAGGGACTGTGTATCGATATAATTATAAAGACCCTAGAGGAGGTAGTACAAAGTTCACTTAAAATGGGTAATACTGCACATTGCCCAAAGTGCGCCTTGTAGTCGCCCCTTGATCGAATCACTTGCCTATTTGGTGTCACACTTGCCTATTGGTCGCAGCACTCGACCACTCTTGGGATTGAGTAAAATCACTTATTGCCCACTCATGAAACATGGGAATTAACGTGTCTTTGGTCACTAACGCCATGGAAGCTCGGTCAAAGCGGAAAGCCACATTTTCTTGAAGAATAAGGGATAATAATAGTTCCACGCTTCTAAGAGGGCCTGAATAACCACCCCATCAGTATAAGGATCCAAACTTAATAAACCTTTATTAATATCTCAACCACGGGGTTGAGAGAGTATATATTCAATTCATTGAGAAAACCACATAGATACAAAGCTTATCACCATCACTCACGAACTTTCTCTAACACCAATAATAACTCTGAAAACCCTCATACAACCCTACATATTAGGGGTTGTCACTCATTGTACTTTTAACAAATACATGTGTTATGTAGTTGAAGTTTTGATCTTGAGGGATTCAGTACATCAATTTAAAAGTATTATTTGTTTTCAATAGGTTTAAGATGTTTTAAGTGCAACTCGTGAAACAAATTCTCGTAATCTGAACAATAATGAACATGGATCAAAGAAATCTTAGAAGTTTTTTTATGGAGTAAAATATAAAATCAAGTGGATAAGATCCTCTTGTAGTTTTTTTAGGATTCTTATGACTTTGCTTTTATTTTTCAATGCAATATGTTACATTTAGTTTGACATTATTTACTATTTTATATTTTGACAAGTTTGTACTATGTGATGATAAATTTTTAAATATATTTGAAGGGTCATTTGATTTTGTTTCATATCTATATTTATTTATTTTATTTTATGTATTAATTTAAGAAATTATTTTAAAATAATTATGATATTTTTGATAAATTTATCAAGAAATAAAATATTGATAAAACTTATACTAACTAAGAAGTTTGTGTGTCACTTAAGCCAACAAAAAGTATAGACAACTAATTGGTTTCAACAATTATTAATCCTTGGAAAAAATTGTTTGGTATAGCCAATTAATTGATTCCAACAATTCTTATTTCAACGGAAAACAATTGTGGGTATAGACAACTAATTGGTACCAACAATTTCTATTCCTATGAACATGGTTGTCAGTTTAACAAATAATTTGGTTCCAAAAACTCCTATTTCAACATATTCCAATGGAAAACAAGCATATATATAACACTATAACTTTGTTCAATAGACAAAAAAAACACCGTTATATGTATTGTGATAGTAATTTTCTGTTGATATAAGAATTTAAAAAAGGATGGATAAACACTATCATTGGAATAAGGTTTTTGGACTATACTCACAGTTTTTAGCCTTTTACCTAAAGATTTTTATTGTCACTATATGTCAATAGTGTGCACTTCACTAGGACATCGACACCTTTTTAGTCAAGAAATTCTTATATGTTTTCAATGTGCTTTCATAAGGGATCAATTGTTCCATTGTCTGTTTCCACCTAGGGTTTTCCAATGCCTCAGAATAAAAAATCTTATGATTTGGTTGGTGAATGTCCTTCGAGTTTAGTTGGTGTCGACATTCGTCGTTGTTTCCAATGTTTCATGGAGAACAATATTGCTTTGGTGTTGGATATCTTCTTTTACTAGGCAAAGGACGCGAAGTACCATGATGGTGGAGTCGCATTGAATGCAAGATAAACTGTGGAGATCCTCTAAGGTCCCCATTTGGATGGGGGATTGGAGATATGTTATAACCATTCTACATTTGCTCAATGCAATAGTTATTATCGGAGATCAGTTGGGTCTGATCTTACACTCGCGCTATGAAATCATGGATTAATAATTCATCATTGATCGCCACAATTGGGGCTTAATTCTGAGGAAGGTATGTTAGTTCAAGTGAAAGAGCACATGTCTTTCAGTGAGAATTGCATTTCATTGTTTTTTTCATATGAGTAATTTAGAGAAATTTTTGGGTTTTTTTAACGGAAAGGAAATCTTAGGCCCATGTTCATCGCATCATTGATTCGAGCTAACTAGTTAAGATAGATCCATTTGAATGACTCCTAAATATGGTGAATGGAACTGTAAACTCCTTGAATTGATTCCCGATTGGGTGGTACGTGCAAACACCCATACGCTCAAGTCAAGTCGGCGAGCGAAGAAGAAGTGAGATGTGTTGGGATAAGGAGATGGGTACCCTTTTCCTTTGCTTTAGAACCTTTATATAAATGTTTTGAGGAGGCCAGAATTATGAAATGAGTTATGACAATTGATGGCTCCCAAAATCGTTGCCCGATTTCGGGTGTGTTGTATCTATCTTTGTCTCGTATTGACCGTTAATGATGCATGTCGGTCTTTGGGCTCGTATATGATGGTCTGAACTTATGCCTAATATGGAAAATTTAACTTAAGTGCATCAATTTTGTACATGGATCAGATAACAAGAAATTGCATTAGATCGTGTCAATATATTAGAGACATTATTTTTAAAATTTTAAAAGATATTTTATCTAATCCCTGTTATAAACAAAAATATTTTTCTAATTTATTAAATAATTGATGTATCTAATTTATTATAAAATCAAATTAATTTTGTTTATAATATGATTGAGAATATTCATCGTCACATGTTTTATCAAAATACTTTTCGGATGCATTGAGATTTTTGAGATTTTTGAGGTTTTATAACTTGACCTGACATCCCCACAATTGCAATGCTTTTACTATAATACCCTTTGTGATTTTTTTATGTTTTTAAAAAATTGTGTTTTTTGGATTTTTGAACATTTTTGAGTTTTTGCCGGATTTTTGAAGAATTTTACGAGTTTTTAACGAATTTTTGGTGGATCTATGAGTTTTACCAAATTTTTAAAAAATTGTCGAATTTGAATTATCAAATTTTTCAAATACACTAAAGAAATTTTCAAAATCCTATGAACTTTTATCGGATTTTTCAAATACAATAGAATTTTTTTTTTAAAAGTATAAGTTTTTATCAAATTTTTCAAAAAGTCTATGAGTTTTTTTACGAATTTTCAAAATATCTATAAGTTTTTATCCGATTTTTCAAAAAAGTATGAGTTTTTATTGAATTTTTCAAAAAATCTAAGAATTTTTATCAGATTTTTCAAAAAATTTATGAGTTTTTATCGGATTTTTCAAAATACAATACCGAGTTTTTCAAAAAACTATGAATTTTTATTAGTTTTTTCAAAAACAAAAAACTATTAGTTTTTGTCTTTTTTTTTTAAAATCCAATAAAACTAATTTTGATTTTTTTATGGCCATCGAAAATAAATTACCGGTGTTTTCAAAAAATACTAAAAAAAAATTATCGGATTTTTCAAATACAATACAAGATTTTTCAAAAAAGTATAAGTTTTAACCAAATTTTTCAAAAAATCTATGAGTTTTGTTACGAATTTTCAAAATATCTATAAATATTTACCGAATTTTTCAAAAAAGTATGAGTTTTTCTCGAATTTTTTAAAAATTCTATGATTTTTTACCAGATTTTTTAAAAAAATTATGAATTTTTATTAGATTTTTCAAAATACAACACCGAATATTTTCAAAAAACTATGAATTTTTATCATTTTGTCAAAATAAAAATATTAGTTTTTACCTGTTTTTTTTTTAAATCCAATAAAAGTAATATCGATTTTTTGTGGCCATAAAAAATAAATTACCGGTGTTTTCAAAAAAATTCTAAAACATACTGGATTTTTAAAATGCACTGAATTTTTCTATTCATATCAAATTTTTTAGATGTACATATTTGCTCTTTTTAGTAAATGTATTTTGGGAATATGAAAATAAGTGAGGGTACAGATCAGATTTTGAAGTGTCATAATAAAACCTCAGATTTTTCAAACATTAAAGTCCAAATATCAACCGTGTCATCTTCAATACTCAACCAACAATATAATTAATTAACTACCGCCAACGGCCCCTAGTATATTGAAAAATTATTGTAATTATTTTATCTAAATAATGGATGAAAAAAATGCTAATAAAATACGATGAAGTAGAGACCAAGGTCTTGAATATATTGATCTATGTATCAATCAAAGAAAAAACTTCAAACATTGTAGCATCTTTATCTTCAGCTTTTACAAAGTTTATGATTATCCCTAAGTTTTTGTTAAATTTTGTTTGAATCCTAGGAAAAAAGTAAAACCCAAAATCAGACTCAAATTTTAAGTCTTGATAATAATTCTTTTATTTTATTATATAGTTGAAACAAAGGCAAAGCCACAAAAGAACAAGAAAGAAACAGTAGACCAAAAAGAGCCTCTTGGTCATTCCTTTCTTTTAAGACCAAAGTTTCAAACTTTTGATTAAAAGATGACCAAGTAACCAAATTAAATTTTTTTTAGCAAAATATGTTGAAAGTTGTTGTAATGAAATCAACGATTTGTTGATATACTTGAATATAAGATAGTGAAATTCTTGAAAATTATGTTAACGAGTTTGCTTGTGACTTCGTCAAAGCTTTACATATTTTTACAAGTCTCAAATTCCCTTTGACTCTTCTCGCCTTATGAAGTAGCTTGTGTTATATATTTTGATTTAGATTGGTTGTTGTGAATTTGTGTTGACTATTGAAATATTTAGGATGCTATTTTTTTTATTACTTGTGTCATTATTCTTAGCCGGGTTATGTTGGATTGGATTTAGATTGGTTAGTGTGAATTTAATTGCGATTGGATTTAGATGCTGTTAAAAAAAAAGTTTGGCGATATGGTTATATATTGAGAATTTTTTAAGGTACTCTATATATTATTAGCATATCAATTGAAAATACTAAAATGTTAGTATTAAATTTTGGAGATGCATTTTTAGATACGCTCTGAGTACATAAAATTTCAAGTTAACGTTAAAAAAATTTAGAGATGCATGTTCAAATGTATTTCGAAGATGTATCTCTGAAAGATATTAGAGTTTAAAGTACGTTAGAACCATTTTTCTTCCTCATTTCTAAAAATAAGTAAAAAAATTTCAAACTAAAAAATTCCTATCAACCAAATCCAAAATCAAACAACCTCTTCAATCAACATCAAGTATATTAGAGAAATCATCCAACACTGAAATAAACTCTAAATTTGTAAGTTTTTGTTGTTTTGAAGTGTTTTTTTAATAGATTTTATGTAAATTAGTATAAATTGATGTTTTAAGTAAGAAATTATTTGAAATTGTATGAATGATAGTTTATACAAACTGTAAAATATTTTTGTTGGTTGAAAATAACGATAAAACCATTATTTTTGGGGTTTGTATGTCTGCATTTCCGCCAGTGAAGGACCTGAAGAGCTGCAGAAAAATCCAGAGATGTATCTCCGAAACTTTTCAACGTTTAGTTTCCTGATAACCGAAGATGTATTTCCGGAAATTATTAGTATGTTTTTTTTCTTTTGATTTTCTTGCTTGTAGTGTTGCTTGTACTAATTATCTAGTTTACTTACAGACATTATGACTGATATAGACAATAGACTGAGGCACGAGAGGATTGCATATTATGCATTAGTGCGAATAGAGAGGAGTCAGGTTTCAGAGGCTCGTGTTCACTCCAGCCATGCAGAGGCATCTACTTTTGGGACCCATGCTTCCTCATCTTCTTCTTCTTCCCGTAGGAGACGAGTTTCTCCAACCAGCGTATCACTCCCTTCATCCTCCCACTGGCAGCAAGTTTCACCAATTCAGGCGCCAGAGGTACCCGAGTCACTGGTGGTACCTGAGGCACCCGTGCCACCTCAGACTAATGATGCTTCTGAGTCAATGACACCTCTGACTGTTGAGCTTGCTAAGCCAGTATCTATAGTATCCTATAGGAACCCCTTGTTGTATTTGTGTTATGGTTAAAGGTTGTTTGCTATGGATTGATTAGGGAGATGAGAAAGAGAACTGTTTTTTATTGTTTTTGTGTTTGGCAAGACATAAAGCCTTGTGCCTACGTACCAATGAAGGATCAAAACCTCATAGTTTGGGGTATAAATTGAAAAGGGTTTATTATGGTGGATTTTAATGAAGAAGAGACAAGTTGTCATCTTAAGGAAAATACTCAACTTATCCACCACAAACATGTAGAAGATGAATCTTTGCTTCATATTGAGAGAAGGGCTCCAACTTGGATATAAAATCAACAAGTATGTCACATACCTCTCTCAAGTGGAAAAGAATCAACATCTTTCTCAACTATGTCATAGGGTAGAAGAATTACATCTCAACTAGGGGTGACTATTGTCTAATCTATTTGAAAAAAATTTAAATTGAAAAGTCAAGTGGCAAAAGGTTTTGAATGTGGTTTGTGTCTTTTAGTTTTATGAAAGGATTTGAATATGCTTAAGATGTCTTGAAGCATATATTAAGAAAATTTTGAAAAAAAATCAATGACCTAATGTCAAGGTTTCTATTGAAAAAAGTTTAAGTTTGAAGAGAGTGAAACTTATTTGAGTTATCTAAAGTTGAATCAACATAAGGGAGACTTCCTAAAAGGTAACAATCTAATGAGTAACAAGGATCATGCAAGTGATGTACAAGAAAATAAATATGCATATGCAAAATGACATGAAGTCAACAATAAATTCCTCCCCTTGGATTAGGCAACATTAAAACAAAGTGAACATGTATATACAATCATTCAACAAAGGAAACAAGTATGAGAAACATGGTGTATCAACACCAGTTATGAACATATGACTAAACAAAGAACAACCTTCAAACATGGCAAAAGTATGGACAAGATCAACAATGAATCAACAAACATGTTCATGGTTTACAAGCAACACACTTGATCAAGGCATGCTTAGATACAAGCTAACACTCTCAACATGAACCAAAACATGGACACTTCAATCATTAATTCATGCTTCAACAAGATGCTATCAAGACATGGGGAAAGGCATACATAAAACATGATTTACAAGGACAAGATTCAACATGTATCAACAAAGACAAACATCATTATAATCACAACTTTGGTTATATAAGATAATATTCAACATGTGAACAAAGAGTAGGGCATGATTTGGTCAAGAATTTGATCATGCAAGCAATTAACAATTGAACACTTTAAAACAAGCATGAATACCACAAGTAAGGATAATTTTAAAGCACTTAACAAATGACAAAATCAAAAGAAATACATCCATGAATATAAGACCTAATAAATAGTTAAAAGGTGGAAAAAATAAGAGGATAAAGAATAAAATATTTTGTGATTTTTGAAAGTTTAAATGAAAGTAAAATAAGTAATTAAATTAAAAAAAAGGTAATTAATATTAATTAATATTGTCAATTTTTAATGTGAACAAAAAAATAAAAGGTGTAATAAAATATTTTTAAGTATTATGTGGTATTAAAAATAAAAGGTTTAAATAAAATTAAATAAAAGAAATTAATTAAAGAAATAAAAGGAAAGGAAAAGAAAAGAAGAGAAAGAGTGATAAAAAGAAATGGGGGGCAGCCAGATTCGAACTCACGCCCTATGGTTCCCTTTCACAAAACATGCCAACCACTGGGCCAGGCCAGTGCCTTGTCATAAAGCACACCCTAATAATAATAATAATAATAATAATAATATTAAAAATAAAAGGTTTAAATAAAATTAAATAAAAGAAATAAAAGAAATAAATTAAAGAAATAAAAGGAAAGGAAAAGAAAAGAAGAGAAAGAGTGATAAAAAGAAATGGGGGCGGCCAAATTCGAACCCACGCCCTAGGGTTCCCTTTCACAAAACATACCAACCACTGGGCCAGGCCAGTGCCTTGTCATAAAGCACACCCTAATAATAATAATAATAATAATAATAATAATATATATATATAACAAAGATTGAAAAATAAAAACACACGAATGCAGATCATCTTCAACCTCAAGAACATCCAAAATTCAAAAATGTGATTTCATGATTCAGAAACCAAACATGGCAAATAGATACACCATCTCATTCAGAATTTGACAAGGAATCCAAATATGTATTCAAATTTCATTTATTTTTCCTATAACTCAAGAATTCCAAACATTACCAGAGAAACCTTAATTCTTCTAACAAAAATTAAATTCCATATGTGTACAATCAATTAACAATAACTTAGGGTTTTTGATCCTCACATCATAACAAATAGAATGGTAACTCACATGAATGTAAATGATGCTTGTATCATGAAGTTTGGAAAGTCAAAAATATTACCTATTGGAGAGTGTTTAATGCACCTTTAGAGCTTCTCCAGATGAAGGATGATGATGTCTTTAGCTCCAATGAACACCCAGAAAAATGTTAGGATGCTCCACTTGTCTTGAAATGCCCTTAGTTATTCTGTCCAAACCAACTTGCGAATGAAGATATGTGAAAAATGATTTTGATGTTGGAGGTGTTACATGTTAGGTTTAATGATTTGGAAAGGTTTTATGATGCATTTGGAAAGTGTTTGAGGTGTTTGAATGGAAGGGAAAGGCAAAAGCAGAGAGATTCGAAGCTTTGGCTTCTTGGTCAACAATGATGGCCAATGAAGGTTGACTTCTGGTTTGAGATGGAGTGAAGTGTTTTGGTGAGTTTTAGCAAGTCATGTGAGGTATTTATGATGTGTTTGAGTGAAAAGAATGAAGGTTTAGTGATTGTAATGGATTTTGGAAGTTTTGGTTTTGTGATGAAATGAAGAACACTTTGAAAATGCTTCAATGTGTGCTTGATTGCTATGCTGAGGTTTGGATGCTCTTGGTGTGTGTTTTGCATCTGATATGGTGCTCCTTTTATAATGGAATGGTTCAGCAAAGGATCAATGGATGATAGCATTATTTGGTAGATCATGATCAAATTCATAAAGTTGGACATTTAAGTACAAAAGTGCTTTTCACTTTCCTAGCTCCTAAGTTGACATTGCTTCACAAGTTTTCGTGAGCTGCACAAGTTGTACAAGTTGGTTCTGGTTCAGAACAAGTTTTCCTTGACTCATTGAAATTGGTTGGTGATCAAAAGGTGCTTTTATGCAATGTCCAAAGTTATGTCAAGATAGCACATTGGATCAAGGTTATCTATGGTGAAAGAAGATCAACTGTGGCAGAATTTGGTACCATGGTTGAGATATCATGGAGAGGAACAAGTTCCTAGTTGATCACTTTCTCAAAAGAAGCTTGCAAAGTGGCCAAACACCTCATCCAATTCGTGCCCAACAAACTAGTTAGGACTTAGGCAGATTTGGTTCATCTTGAACTAGATTGATCATGAAGAAACCCCAACTTTGGTCAATCATAACTTTCAATTGGTGAATGCTTTTGGATCCATTCTTCCACCAAAATGAAGTATGAAATGTGGTCTTTAATTTCAGCTATCAAGCATTAAAAGATGTGGCTTGAATTTTTCACAAGGAATCCTCAAAGTCATGTACTTGACCATGCTGAAAACTTAGAAATTTTTTTAAGTGTTTTAGATTTTTAAACAACTTGAAACTCCAACTTTGAACATCAATAACTTCCAATCCAAGAAGGCTTCTTGCTTGAAATTTTCACCAATTTGTAGTATCAAATACCACCTTTCAAAGTAGATTTCAAGTATTTTCATTGGATACTTGTGGAAGAAGTTACACTCTTGAAAAGTAAGCCATTTGACCATGAAGATTTGTATTTCGAAAATTTTACAAAACCCTAATTTTCTCAAATCTTGATCTTTGAATGATTTCTTTGGTTAACCATGATCAAATCCAATTAACCTCCATATTTTCATGATCCTTGACTTGTGGAATCCATATTTGACCAAAAATCTCAAAAGTCAAACTTTGACTTTGATCAGCAATTAACTTTTCTCAGTTGAACTAGAATTCTTCAATCATTAATGAATCACGCTTCTTTAACCAATCCAAAAATATGAATGAACTAAGATGATGTACTTGAGTCCTTTAAACCATTTCTTGAGGTGTGAGGTCATTCCTTGCTCAAAAAGTCAACTCAGTGTTGATTTTGGTCAAAACCCTAATTTGGTGCATCAGATGACTTGGAGCTTGTTGAACTTGAGCCTAAGAAACTTTGCACTTGATTTTTAATGAATGGATACTTTTGATCATGTTGAAAGGTTGAGGGTCACACAAGTCCTTGATTGGTCAACTTCTTGAGCTTTTGGTGCAAAAACCCTAACTTGTGATCAAATCAAAGCATGGTACATATTTTTGTATTTTCAATGGGGTTAGTACACTACTACGGAACAGACCTTTGACAATGGTTGGGAAAGATATATAACCATGCAGGACCAGGCGTTGTTATGTAGAGTGTGGTTGTATATATGATACCTACAATTACGACCCTGTAACTGTTGTAATAAATTGGAAAGCACGCGCCTTATCACAACAGTTTATCCAAAAAACTGTTGTGAAAAGTGATGGTCCTAGGTTCGATTCCCAGCTGTGCAGTTTTGTTTTTAATTTTTTTATTGGACAGCGCGTGAGTTATTATAACGGTTATGATAAATAACCGTTGTAAATTTTTTTGCAGAATTTACAATTATATCCTGCTTTTATAATTTATACCAATTTTTATCCTATATTACTGTTCACCATATAACAGCTAAAAATACAACACAAATTTGTGATAAAGTTATAATAATCTTACTTTTATTATATTCATGATACACCATAACATCTTCACATGAATCTTATATAACCAATACATCAACCATTACACCATCAATAAACATACAAACCTAATCAACTATAACCTAATTCGTCATTACAAAAAATGCAATGAATACTAAAAATAAAAAAAAATCCAGGTAATCTTTAACTGTTTCTTCAGGATCTTGACCTTCAACATCAGTTCATTCTCCTTGGCTTTGTAGGTGTTAACAATTCCCTTCTCCTCATTCAAGTTCTTATCTAGTGAAGAAATTATTTGTTTTTCTCTAGGATCCATCTCGTCATCCAACCAAGCAAAGTGAGAGCATTGTTTGTATTGTTGAATCTTATACATCCCACAACCATAGAAATGAAGGCCTGGGTTTGAGTAGGTCCATGTCGTCATCAACGGAGCGTTGAGACCACACTTGCATACGTACCTTAAATGATTTGAGGACCTGCTTCCATGGCTACAGCCGAACTGCTGAGACATTTTAATGGAAAGATTTGATGGAAACTTTATGGAAAAGAATGAAAAAAAAGTATACGGTGAAACTTTATGGAAGGATTTGCTGAGACACTTTCCTATTTCATCTAGTTCATGAAGCTATGAAAAAAAAGTACAAGATGAATGAAGTTAACACAATGGCTTCATACTTCTTGTATTTTTCTTCATAGCTTCACAAACCATATGTAACATAGCGAAAGCATACTTCTTGTATTTGTTAAGGTGGTGATGATGAATCTGAAAAAATGAGAACATTAAAAAAAATTATATCCCATTTTTAACAAGAAAAGTAAACGAAATCGAAGCATAAGTGTAATGAACGAACCTCAAGTTAGCGATTAGTGAAGACGAATCTGAAGACGTATCTGAAGGTTGAAGTATGTTTCGAGTTATGTTATGAGAGGGAAGAGTGAAATATGTTAAGGTTTTCTTTTGAGAGAACGGCTGCTAAGTAGTGAACGATAGATACATTCGCTTATATACTAAAAAATATCACTTTTCATCACGGTTAGAAATTACAACCGTCATGCAATTTTCAAATTTTATAACGGTTGTTTAGTAACACCGTGGTTAAATATCTTGGTTAAATAATTTTCTATTTTCTATTTTTTTAAAGTCCTATAACAACAGTTGGTTTATTAACCGTTGTAAAATCATTTACAATTTAATTTTTAAATAATGGACTTAAGTGACACACGTTTAATGTAGTCTAAAAAATTGAAAACGTGTATTTGCTGGGGATCGAAGCTTGCTACAAATCATATATTACTACGGTGTTATAAGACAACTGTAGTAATAAATCCAGCTACTCACTGATGCGCGAACATTATAACTTATTACAACGGTATAAATGAATCCGTTGTAAACTTGGCGTTGTTGTTTGTGCATTTTGTAGTAGTGGTAATGCATAAAACAAACAAATGAGATGATTGATGTTATGCCAAAATGATGCAAATGAGGTGGAATCTTAGGGTTAAAAATTAGGGTGTGACAGGCGTTACAGTTCCCCCATCTTCAATCGAGATAAGACGGGTGGAGTGGATAAGACCATCTTTAGGGAAGTAAATGATTGCTCACACTTGGGGGTCCACTTGAACTGGGCTTCTTTCTTCAATAACTTGTGGAAATGGAGGTGTGTCGCACCGACTTTGAAATGAATCTATTCAAGGTGGTGAACATTATGCTTAGTTTCATTACTTCCTTTTATGTAGTGGGTGTTTCCATTTGCATGGCTGCTACACATTTGTCCGATTTTGCTTTTATGCCCTTTTTCCGCCAAATAAAACCCCAAGAACTTGTCAGACCTGACTTTGAATGTGTATTTTTCTAGATTAAGCCCCATTTTGCATTTCCGAACCCTTTAGAAAACCCGAGCGAGGTGTTGGTCATGCAACTTTTCTTCACTTGATTTGATTATCATGTCATCCATATATACTTCCAATGTTTCGCCTATTTCTTCCTTGAACACATTTTTCATCACTGTCTAACATGTTGCCCTAATTTTTTTCAAACCAAAGGGCATTATGTAGTATTAGTAGTTTTCCTGTTTGGTCATGAAAGTAATATTTCATCTTTCTGGTTCTTACATTTGTTAGTTGTAGCCGAAATATTCTTCCATAAAGGACATGGGTTTATATTTGGTTAAACTCTCAACCAATTTGTCTATACTTGCAAGGGGATACTAATGTTTAAGACACTTTTAGTTCAGATCAGTGCAGTTGACACATATTCTCCATTTTCACGAGGCTTTCTTGAGCAACACGCATTAGATAGCTACTCAATGTACTTTAATTTAGATATGAAATTGGTGTATAGCAATCCTTGGACAATCTTTTCCACTACCTCTGCCCTTTTTGGGGTTTGCTGCCTCCATCTTTGCGACATATAAGGTTCCATGATCGACATTCAACTGGTGACATGCCATGTTGGGATCTATTTCGAGAATCTCATAAGGGGAAATGGAAAAAATATTAAAATTGATTCTCAAACATCCAATCATTCCTACATTTACTTCTGCAGGTAGGTTAGCTCCTATCTTTATGGGCCTCATAGGATTTTCTTCTATTTGGATTATTTTGAAATCTCCGTATGGAATTTCCCTCAAAGTCTTTGTCTTCTCTCCAATTGAGAGTCCTAATTCTTCTCCCGGGGATAATCCCTCCTCGCGACCATTGAGGTTGATTATACTCAATGACTAAATACCCTCCTTGATGTTCATTCTGAGGGTGATTGCGACTTCCACATACTTCTTCATAATCGCTTCTTGAATCAGGCAAGATTTAAGAGCACTTACTTTTATTGTGACAAGCATGCCAGAATTATCATGGTATTTCAATTTGATGTGTACGGGAGAAGCTATGGCATCTAAAGCCACCATAAGCGGTCAGCCGAAGAAGTGAACTTTCACCATCCTTCTATGACTTCCTGCTACAAAGGTGACTGATAAGTACATCTTTCTGCAGGGCCGAGTAGAAGAATCATTAAAGGCAAGTAGTCGTTGTCCTTCATTTGGCTTCAAATCTCATTTCATCAAACCGATTTTGGAAAAAAATTCGAGATAAAGTATATCGTAGAAGCTTTTGTCATCTACGAGGATCCTTGAGACAAAATGATTAATGATGATGGGTGGTAACAACTAATAGAATGACAACATTGGGAATTTCATCCACCTTTTCATGATCTACGTATCCCAAGATTGGTCTATCATCTACTTGCTCCTTTCTAATATTGGCAGAATGACATACTTATATTGCTCTGCTTCATTCCACTTCATTGTACTCTGGTCCACTTTTTTCGTTATAACAAAAATTAATATAAAACATTAAAGAGAAACGAAAGTAAAAGACAATGAATATGATCGATCTTTGTTAATGTAGTTTGGTCAATGATGTCTGCCTCTACGACTATAAAGTAACTATAATTCATTTTTATTCTTGTGATAAAATTAGGATTACAGTGTTACAAATATTATATTTAATATTACAACTCTCTTTACAACAATACCCCTGAGTCAAATTGCAGGGACTACCGCCCCCACACCCCAATCACCGACCCACAACAAATAGTTGGGTCTAAGACACGTTTGGAGTTTACACATATTGTGTTCCCCATTATCTTAATATAAGTCATACTCAATAATATCCATCATGGAGGATACTAAATTCTTATAAAGACTTCCTACATGACTATCACATCCTAAAAATTGGGGAGGTACACCTTCTACTTAACATTGAGATATATGTAACAAGTCCAAGGAATGTTTGAACTTGTCACTGATGACTGGCTTACTCAAAATATCAGTTGTATTATCTGAAGTATGAACTTTTTCAAGTAATATATGTCCAGATGCAAGTAACTTTCTTATCTTGTGAAACCTAACATCAATATGCTTGATCCTAGCATGATACACCTAATTGTTTGCCAAATAAATGACACTCTAACTATCACAACGCATCCAAACTCCATTTTCCTTAACACCTAGTTCTTTCACCAATCGTGTAAGCCATAAGGTTTATTTAGCAGCTTCACCAGCCACCATGTACTCAGCTTCAGTTGTCAACATGGCTACTATGGATTGAACCAGTAATTTCCTACAAATAGGTCGTCCTGCTGGAGTAAAGACATACCTGGTTAGAGACCTTTCATCATCCATAGTACCATAATAGTCTTAATCCACATATCCTACAACTTAAGGATCACTGTGTTCACTGCTAAACATGGTACCATGACTTGTTGTACCCTTCAAGCACCCGAAAATCCACTTGATTGCTTCTTAGTGACATTTGCTCGCTTTGGATATAAACTTACAAACTTAACTGATAGCTTGTGCCAAAGAAACCTTTAACATATACATTAAACAACCAACAACAATTACATAAGGAACTTTTGCATACACTCATCTTCTACATTTGTCTTTGGAAAGTGATTCAATGAGAGCTTAAAGTTAATCACCAATGGAGTACTCACATCCTTCGAATTACTCATGGAAAACTTGTATAACACCATTTCAACATAGCTTTTGTGAAAAATGCATAGTTTTCTAGCACACTTATCCTTGTGAATTTCTATAACATGAATATACTTAGCACCACCCAAGTCTTTCATGTCAAACTATTTTCTCAACATAATTTTTAGTTCACTTATGTCATGTAAATGATTAGCAGTAATCAACACATCATAAACATATAATAACATGGAAATAACAAAGCCATCATTAAGGCTCATAACATAAACACAATTGTCATACTCACACCTCATTTAGCCAACCTGAATCAAAGTGTATATACCATTGCCTTTGAGACTACTTTAAACCTTACAAATACCTTTTCAATTTATAAACTAGTCTGCCATGTCCAGTGTCACCAAACCCTTATGGCTCCTCTATGTAAACTTTCTCATCTAGATTACCGTAAAAAAATGTTGTCTTCATATCCATCCGATCAAAATGCATGTCCTGGTAGGCTACCAGGGTTAATATTTCCCTGATAGAAATATGTCTGACAATCTGAGATAAAATCTCATCATAGTCAATTCTCTTGTGTTATGAGTTCCCATTTGCTACAAGATGAATGATAATAAATCAAAAGGACAATGTTTCATTTGTCGAAACTCATACGAATTGCATTGATCCTTTATATTTTTATATGAATTGGACCAACAAAAGATACAAAAGGATATTACTCTTGAATGGGTTTGGTTTTGCAGGAAATGACAAAGGAAAACATCAGTCGCAAGCAAGAAGAATTTCTGCCCTGAAACTTTCGCGATGCGAACTTTCCTTCGCGATGCGACAGGAAGCGACAGAAAGCGACAGGCAGCGGAAGGAAGCGAAAACCAGCAGATTAAAACAGAACCAAATTACTCAGACTTCGCTTGAAGCGACAGGAAGCGACAGAGTTCGCGATGCGAACTTTCCTTCACGTAGCGAAAGTTCACGATGCGAACTTTACTTTGCATAGCGAAGTATGGCGGTCCCAGAAAGGCGGTTTGAAAGTTCAAATCTTAATGGAGAAAAAAGGAAGTTCGCATAGCGACCAAAACTTCGCATAGCGAACTTAGGCGGCCAAAACTCTATAAAAGGAGATCAGAGGCAGTGCAAAAGGGAGATCTTGTAATTTATCATTTAGGATACTTTGTAATAGGAATAGAAGTGGGGATTAGAGGAAGAAAAGGGGATTGTGCATCAAGAGTCGGGAAATCGTCGTTGATGCTCATTCAACTCAAATCTTCCATTATGCTTCAAGCTACCATGAGTAGCTAAATCCCTCTCTTGTTGGGATTGGTCGTAATTCACCGAAACACTATGTATTATCTTTAATCATGGCGTTATACGCAATTTATGTATGAATCGTTATTGATGTTATCTTTGTTTTACCGTTTATTTCATGGATCAAATTGATATTGACAAATACGATTCTAATCTCGATCTAATATAACATCTATTAAATCCTAAATGCTAGACATAGATTTAGGTTTAATATTCACAAAAAGTATCGAATCTTAATGCTAACATATTGTTTAATAGGCTGAGAAATTGTCGATTAAACCATAAGGTAGACCTCTCATCAAAGTTCAGACATGAACTTTGTTTGTAAACGATACGTGATAATATCGAAACATGCTTAAATTGTGTATAACTGATTTGTGATATACATATTGAATCGGTGGATGAACACTAATTCCCAATAAGTCTATTCCTATGAAAACTATCTTCATTTATCATACGCATTTACTTTTCGCAATTTACAAACCAAACATCTTGAAACTTTTACTTAGAATCATAGAGAATATTAAACGGTTTTGATATCGCTCCAATCCCTGTGGATACGATAAAAACAAATACTTACATTTGATTGTACTAAACATCAAATTGGCGTCGTTGCCGGGGATTGACATTTAAGATGTTAAAACATCACAATAGTTTCTATACTTCTAAGTTGTTATATATTGTATATATTTGTTTTTCGCAACGTGTGTTCAATTGTTGGATAGGTGGTGAAACTTCTGTTTATGCTTCGAGGCAAGACTTTGGAAAAACAGCTTCTTTTTTATCCCGAGATCGAAAGAACTATCCGAAAGAACAAAAGACAAAAGAAGAAACAGAAACAACTATCCAAGAAGAAAAATCACAAAGAAGTTTCCACATTAACTTCTTCAACAAAAGAAACAATGGCTGAAGTTGTCAACGGTGTGCCTTGTCGGAGCAGTCCAAGACGATTAGCTCGCCTCACCAACACTCCAAATAACCGACAGGCTGAAATGAAAATAGGCCTGCTGTAGATCATTTATGCTAACCCTTTTTCAGGTTTGGATCATGAAGATCCATACTCCCACCTCACAAAGTTCTATGAACTAGTCGGTACGTTAGGTGCACCTGAAGCTGAAGAAGAAGCAGGGTTCATGAGGTTATTCCCGCATTCATTGATTGGTAAAGCGAAAGATTGGTATCTTGACCAACCTAATGAAACCATGACAAACTGGAATGTTTTGGAAGAAAATTTTCTTAACAGATTCTTCCCTCACAACCGGTTCATGGATGCAAAAACATCCATTGCCGCGTTTGCTCAATCGGCAAATGAAACTCTATGTGAAGCTTGGGAATGTTACAAATCCATGCTAAGGAAATGTCCAAATCATGGTTTTGACAGCCTAACACAAATCCACATCTTCTGCAATGGATTACAGCCCCAACCAAAGATCTTACTTGATACAACAGTCGGTGGTTCGTTATTGGCAAAAAGTGCAGAAGAAACAGTTGCAATTATCAATCGAATGGCTCTCACCGATCATCAAGTTTAATATAATCGAGGAACCGTACAAAAGAAACCTGGAATTCTTGAGTTGGATACAAACACTGCAATCTTATCACAAAATAAGCTTCTCACCCAAAATGTGGAAGAACTCACCAAGCAATTATCCACTCTTCCACAACAACTCAAACAACTGCACGAAGCACCAAAACCACAACAAGTAGCCATGTGCGAACTTTGTACAGGAGACCACCCAACTGGTTTTTCTCCCCCGATTAATGAAGAGGTCAATTATGTGGGAAACCAGCAGCAGAGACAGCTCCCATACCAGAACAATCAAGGTTACTCATACAACAACAATGCAAGCTATGGCCAAAATAGGCAGAACCAATACTAAAGTTATACTCAGCCAGATAAGATTACAAAGATAGAAGAGACCTTGAATCAATTTATGCAGATGTCCATGGCAAACCAAAAAAATACAAATGCCTCAATCAGAAATCTTGAAACACAAGTAGGGCAAATTGCAAAACAGTTGAATGAGCAACAACAAGGACCATTCACTGCCGCCACTCAGCCCAATCCAAAAGAAACATGCAATTCAGTCACAACAAAGATTGGGAGAGGGGATGAAACAAAAGTTGAAGAAAATACCAAAGAAAAAGAAAAGTTGGAAGAAGAAAACAATGCTGATCCTGGAAGCATTACAATACCTGTTACAATTGAAAAAATGAATTTTGATCAAGCTTTGATTGATCTTGGTTCAAGTACCAATCTTCTTCCATTTTCCGTTCTTAAAAAGATCGGTAACCCGAAAATGGAGCCTACAACAATGTTGTTACAACTTGCTGACAAATCCATTACAAAACCAGTTGGCATGATAAAGAATATAATGGTCAAACTTGAGAGATTTATATTCCCAACAGATTTTGTGGTGATCAACATTGAAGAATATCATGACAGTTATCTGATTTTGGGGCGACCCTTCATTAAAACAGCCCGAATGATGATTGACATAGATAAAGGCAAGATGAAAGTAAGATACAAAGATGAAGAGGTCAATTTCAAATTGTTTCAACACAAAGAGGATGATTATTACAAGATGGAGGCTCCTGATGAAATAGGCCTGGAATTGAAGATAAAGAATGACAAAGAAAGGCCAAAGGGTAGTGGCATAGATACTTTGATGAATTCCTACAAACCACCTTGACAACCCTTGAAACAGGCGTCGAGCTAACGACGTTAAACAAGCGTTGGTTGGGAGGCAACCCAACGTCGTAAGCCATTTCATTTTCTAGCTTTCAGTTCTTTCAATTTCATTTCCAATTTCAGTATTTTTCTTTTGAAATGCCAGTAATTAAAACTTTTTGACGATAATGCATCTTGTAATTCACTTGGTTCTCCTTTTCACACTTGGTGTTTGTAACACCCATATATAAAACTCATACATCAAAGCATAAATATTATATATAGATCCAAGTGTTTGGTACTGAAACACATAAGCTCCTAATTAACACATTGTATACAATTAAATGCTCTAAAGTACAAAGTACAAAAAACCTAAGGCATATTATACACAAGATGTTCAAATGATAAAAACTAAGAACTAGATCAACAATGATCTCAAAATAAACTCCGCTACGGAAGCTAGCCACCAACAAGCAAGGAAAAGATCACACGACCTTATCCTTACCCTTCTCAGAACCTGAAGCACCTGAAATACATCAGCAACGTGGGGTGAGATACATCAAATCTCAGTGATTTCCCTATCTTATGGGTTCTCTCGGATTATCAAGGTTCTAACAATCCTAACTCAAGTCCGGGGAAAAGGGAAAAGGACTCTTGAGTTCACATTTTATAAATCTCACACTATATGGAAACATGACATGAGTTCATTAACTCACAACATCACTAATCGATAACCATACCAAGACATCTCATCTTCCCGTCCGCTTCTATGTCTAGAAGGCGACCCGAGTCATAGATCCTTGTAGTTACTTGGCATACGAATTGGATTCGGGATCATCGGCCTGTTAAGCGTGAACCATCACTTCTCATGGCCTGTTAACCATCACAAGTCTCTACCCATAGCATAGGCTCCAATCGTACTACACGTAGGAAATCAAACCTACCAAGTAATTGTGTACCCGTTTCAGAGGAGCTCGAGACCCATGAAACTACACTCAAAATATTCCGGTTACGATTACATGATCACATACAACAAAACGATTGTATTCGACAATCACAAGACTACACCGCCTTAAGGCCTCTCTTGCCTTTTCACAACCACAAAGGTTAACCACATATTCCATACTAGTGTTCACTCTCAACTAGGCCAATACTCGACAAGGATGTATCTTCCAACAACACGTGCCCGAGCATCACCATCTAGAGTTGTCTACAATTTCTAGTTTCTTACTAGATTCTCCTATAGTTCAAGTTTGAGGTTTCCTCACTCTTCCTATATCGTTTTCATATTTGCATGCATATTCACTTACAATCATGTTAAACAATGATAGGATAGGCAAGACATGTCATAATTGCATAGTAGAATAATATATATCAATTAAAACATAAATATATCACTTTTGGAACTTTCTCGATTATTTAATCGGTCGGTAAAATTGACATATTTCATCTCCATTCCATAGAATATTTCCTCGGCTTTACATCGATATAAAGAATGATCGAATCCGATAAACTCAGAAAAATGCTTCAGCAAAAACAGAAATTCCCCACACATCCAAACCTCTTCTCAACCATCAATTACAACCAACAGAGGTGCTACAACCTAGTTCTAGCAAGGTTTAATCAACAAAATTCAAAAAAACATATATTTCTCAAGAATACAAAGTTTCACAAAACCTAACATTTCCAATCAAACCAAAACATCAAAACAAGCATCAATATATGTTTCTACAAGTATATTGATCATTCATTTCGATTTATATCAAATTCCAACCGTTAGAACATCGATTTCCACATTCTAACCTAAAAACTCATATTATCCAAAACTCTAAAAATGAGGTTTCTAACTAGAACCCACCTTGAGATGAGCAAGATGTAGATGATGAGAAGATTGGGTGAAGATTTGATGAATGGATGATGATGATTCTTGAAGTTCTTGAACTTCTCTTCTTTTCCTCTTTTCTCTCATTTCCTTTCATTTCCTTTCCTTCTTTCTTCTTTCTCTCTCTTTCTTACTAACTTTTTCTTTTGTTTGGAAAGTGGGAGGAAAAGGAAACATATAGTAAACTATCATTAATAAATAATACTACTAAATGTCCAAAAAGTCTCTTAAGTCCAAATTAGTAAAATACCTCAGAGTCAGATAATATTAATTGGATTTATTCTAAGTTCCACCGTTACTCTAATTATTTTGTCAAATAATTTTTCAGAGTACACTGGGCTCAGTCGATCACAATATAATATTATCCGGAGTAATAAAATACGGGGTATTACATCCTCCCCCCCTTAAATAGAATTCGCCCTCGAATTTAAAGATTACTGGAACAGATGAGGGTAAGCATCTCGCATTTCCGATTCAAGTTCCCAAGTTGCATCGCCCGGATGCGTTACATCCCACTGCACCTTAACGAGAGAAATGTCCTTGTTCCTTAATACCTTCGTTTCTCTTTCCACAATGCGGCTCGGTTGAGGTTCAAACGTTAAGTCTGCCTCTATTTCAATAGTAACAGGTAGAATCGGCTGAAGAGGATCTGGAACAAACCTCCGAAGTTGAGATACATGAGAAACATCATGCATTTCCGACAGAGAAGGAGGTAAGGCCAATCTGTAAGCTACTTCACCAATCTTTTCTAAAACTTGATACGGTCCCACGTATCTCGGACTTAACTTACGTGACTTAAACGGTCATTTCAGTCTCAATCTAGGAGTGACTTTCAAAAACACATGGTCACCTTCTTCAAATTCTAAAGGTCTCCTTCGATTGTCCGCATAACTCTTTTGTCGATCTTGTGCTTGCTTAATTTTCTCGCGGATCATTTGAATCTTTTCTGTAGTCTCTTGGATGATTTCGGGTCCTAAGATTCTATCTTCCCCAACTTCCGCCCAACACAAAGGTGTCCTACACTTTCTTCCATACAATGCTTCATACGGAGCCATACCGATGCTCGCATGATAACTATTATTATAAGAAAACTCAATCAATGGTAGAAGTTCTTTCCAATTCCCCTTACTCTCTAACACACAAGCTCTCAACATATCCTCCATTGTTTGTATTGTTCGTTCCATTTGACCATCCGTCTGAGGATGATTAGACGTGCTCAAACGCAACTCCGTCCCCATAGCTTCTTGAAAAACTTTCCAAAACATTGAAGTAAACTTCGGATCTCTATCCGACACAATATTAGAGGGAATACCGTGCAATTTTACAATCTCTGCAATAAACAACCTCGCAAGATGACTTGCCTTGAAAGTAGTCTTCACGGCTAAGAAATGCGCCGACTTTGTCAACCGATCTACTATTACCCAAATCAAATCATAACCACCTTGCGTACGGGGTAACCCTACTGCAAAATCCATAGAAATACTATCCCATTTCCAAACGGGGATTTCTAGTGGTTGCAATAATCCACCCGGCCTTTGATGTTCAATCTTAACTTGTTGGCATACCGCACATTCCGACACAAAGACCGCGACATCTCTTTTCATACCGGACCACCAATAGTCTTTCTTTAAATCTTGATACATCTTTGAAGAACCCAGATGTATAGTAAAAGCACCCTTATGCGCTTCTTCCAAAATCTTTCTTTTCAAAGTCGCATCGTCCGGAACGCAAATTCTTTGGTTAAACATAATCATTCCATCGCTAGCATGCACAAAACCCGGTTGACTTAGCATCTCTTGCAATTTCTCATCCAATAACTGTCCTTGTTGAATTTCAACTCTTAACGTAGAATTGACATTCAAATTCCCCATAGTCACTCCATTGGGAGTCCACACAAACTGAAGATTTAAATCTCTAAACTTTTCCAACAACGAATATTCTAACATTATCAATTCGGCGTTTCTCAAAACTTTCCTACTCAAGGCATCTGCCACTTTGTTCGCTTTACCCGGATGGTATTTTAGCTCTAGGTCATAATCCTTTAAATATTCCATCCACCTCCTTTGACGCATATTCAACTCTTTTTAGTCAAAGAGGTACTTTAAACTCTTGTGATCACTAAACATTTCAAAATGTACTCCATATAAATAGTGACGCCACACTTTCAAGGTAAACACCACCGCCGCTAATTCCAAATCGTGGGTTGGATAATTCTTCTCGTGAATTTTCAATTGTCGAGAAGCATAAGCCATCACGTGACTTTCTTGCATTAAAACGCATCCTAATCCCATCTTAGACACATCACAAAATACCTCATACAACTTGCTAGGATCGGGAATAATCAGAACGGGAGTTGTAGTCAATCTTTCCTTCAAACTCATAAAACTTTGTTCACACGCCGAATCCCACTCAAAGGGGAAATCCTTCCGAGTAAGCTTAGTCATTGGCAACGCTAATTGCGAAAACCCTTTAATAAACCTTCTGTAGTAACCTGCTAGACCCAAGAAACTTCTAATTTCCGATACATTCTTCGGTCTCTCCCAATTAATCACAGCTTCAACCTTTGACGGATCCACTGCTACACCACCCTGTGATATAACGTGACCAAGAAAACTAACTTCAGACATCCAGAATTCGCACTTGCTTAACTTGGCAAAAAGTTGCTTCTCTTGTAAGATCGATAAGACGATTCTCAAATGTCCTTCGTGCTCTTGTGGAGTACGGGAATAGATAAGAATGTCATCAATGAAGATCACCACAAATTGATCCAAGTAAGCTTGAAATAACTGATTCATATAATCCATGAAAACAACTGGAGCATTAGTCACACCGAAAGGCATCACTAAGAATTCGTAATGTCCATAACGGGTCCTAAATGCAGTCTTAGGTACATCGGAACTCTTCACTCGGATTTGGTGATAACCCGACCTCAAATCAATCTTAGAGAACACACAGGCTCCTTTCAATTGATCTAATAGGTCGTCTATCCTTGGCAAGGGATACTTGTTCTTAATGGTGACTTTATTCAGCTGACGGTAATCAATACACAATCGCATCCCGCCGTCTTTCTTATTTACTAACAAAACTGGGGCTCCCCAGGGTGAGACACTAGGTCTAACAAAATGCTTAGCCATAAGCTCTTCCAATTGCTCCTTTAGTTCCCTTAACTCCAATGGTGCCATCCGATACGGAGAAACGGATATAGGAGCCATTTCCGGTACCAGGTCAATAGAAAATTCCACTTCCCTCTCCGGAGGGAGAGAAGTGACATCTTCGGGGAAAACTTCAGAAAACTCGCAAACTACTGGAATATCCAAAACTTGAAGGTCGCTACTCCCTTCCTTAGTGAGAACCAAAAGAACAGATTTCTCTTCTTTGAACAAGAAATTTATCATTCCAACCGTACCTTCTAGAATAGTTGTTAAGACATCTTTCGGGGTAGCATCAACAGATGGAATGATGATGAGCTTTTCTTCACACCCAATAAACACCGAATTAGCAGAAAGCCAATTCATTCCCAAAACGACATCAACTTTCTTAAGCGGTAGACAAATAAGATCAATCTGAAAAACTCTACCGTCCACGGACAAAACACAATTTTCACACATCAACGGTGTCTCAACTATTTCATCCATGGCGGTAGTGACCACCATAGGAGGAGACAAAGGAACGGACCGCAACCCAAGTCGCTTCATACATTGCATCGATACAAAAGAGTGTGTAGCTCCGCAATCAAATAGAACAAAACAAGGAAATCCGTTAACGAAGCACGTACCGGCAATTAAGGAATTGTCACTCTTCTTTTTCCTTGCATCCAAGGTATAAACCCTTCCTTGTGTCTGAGTCCTATTCTGAGGACAATCTCTTTTCAGATGACCCACCTTCTGACATTGGAAACACTTTACCCCTTCTAAACTACACCTTCCAAAATGATTCTTGCCACAAGTGCGACACACAGGAGGTGTACTCGCCCTTGAATCTTGAACTTGTTTCCCTTTGAAGGATTGTTGCCTAGGCCTGAATTGTTGGTTGGATCTTCCGCGATCCCCTTGATTCACTCTACTCGCAACACCTTCAACTTGGACTTTATTCAAACCATGCTCGGCCACATAGCATTGCCTTAAAACTTCAGCATATGTAGAGAACTCTCTCTGAGATACACTATGAGATATTTCAGCTTTTAGTCCAAACAGAAACTGGTCTATTTTCCACCTTTCATCAGGAGCATACATAGCCTGCCTAGAATAAGCAACCATGTCCTCAAACTTCTCAGCATAACTGGCCACAATCATACTACCTTGTCTTAATTATTGAAATTCAATTTCCTTCTGAGTCCTCAATGAGCTCGGAAAATACTTCTCTATGAAAATAACTTTGAACTGCTCCCAAACCTTAGGCACTTCCTGAATAGCCATTAAAGCCGAAGCGCTCTCCCACCATCTCATAGCGGGACCCTTCAGTGAATGAGAAGCAAACAAAACCTTGTTCTCCTCGCTGCATTGGACTATCAAGAAAATCCTCTCCATACCAGAAATCCATTCGTGAGCCTTCACGGGGTTTAATCCACCATGAAATTCTGGGGGATTCATGCGGATAAAATCCCGAAATTTCCCACCTTCAGCTTCTGGGGCAACTACCGTAGGATGCAAACCTCCATTTATTTGTTGCACCATTTGCTGCATGAATAGATTTTATTGCTGCTGCATCTGTTGCATAAACTGATACAGAGGAGCATTGCCTTCGCCGCCTGGCAGATTTGTCCTTTTAGGAGTGGTGCGGGGTCTACCACGAGTGTTTCTACGTCCTTCAGCCATGTTCCTAAAGGTCATACAAATAGGATTAAGTTGATCAGGCTCAATGCCATAAATATAACACTTAAGACCAATGGCGACACAACGTATATGAAACGGAAAGAAATACTTATACAATTTCATGGCTAGGTCGAGGATACGACCTGCTCTGTTACCAACTGTAACACCCATATATAAAACTCATACATCAAATCATAAATATTATATATAGATCCAAGTGTTTGGTACTGAAACACATAAGCTCCTAGTTAACACATTGTATACAATTAAATGCTCTAAAGTACAAAGTACAAAAAACCTAAGGCACATTATACACAAGAGGTTCAAATGATAAAAACTAAGAACTAGATCAACAATGATCTCAAAATAAACTCTGCTACGGAAGCTAGCCACCAACAAGCAAGGAAAAGATCACACGACCTTATCCTTACCCTTCTCGGAACCTGAAGCACCTGAAATACATCAACAACGTGGGGTGAGATACATTAAATCTCAGTGAGTTCCCTATCTTATGGGTTCTCTCGGATTATCAAGGTTCTAACAATCCTAACTCAAGTCCGGGGAAAAGGGAAAAGGACTCTTGAGTTTACATTTTATAAATCTCACACTATATGGAAACATGACATGAGTTCATTAACTCACAACATCACTAATCGATAACCATACCAAGACATCTCATCTTCCCGTCCGCTTCTATGTCTAGAAGGCGACCCGAGTCATAGATCCTTGTAGTTACTTGGCATACGAATTGGATTCGGGATCATCGGCCTGTTAACCATGAACCGTCACTTCTCATGGCCTGTTAACCATCACAAGTCTCTACCCATAGCATAGGCTCCAATCGTACTACACGTAGGGAATCAAACCTACCAAGTAATTGTGTACCCGTTTCAGAGGAGCTCGAGACCCATGAAACTACACTCAAAATATTCCGGTTACGATTACATGATCACATACAATAAAACGATTGTATTCGACAATCACAAGACTACGCCGCCTTAAAGCCTCTCTTGCCTTTTCACAACCACAAAGGTTAACCACATGTTCCATACTAGTGTTCACTCTCATCTAGGCCAATACTCGACAAGGATGTATCTTCCAACAACACGTGCCCGAGCATCACCATCTAGAGTTGTCTACAATTTCTAGTTTCTTACTAGAGTCTCCTATAGTTCAAGTTTGAGGTTTCCTCACTCTTCCTATATTGTTTTCATATTTGCATGCATATTCACTTACAATCATGTTAAACAATGATAGGATAGGCAAGACATGTCATAATTGCATAGTAGAATAATATATATCAATTAAAACATAAATATATCACTTTTGGAACTTTCTCGATTATTTAATCGGTCGGTAAAATTGACATATTTCATCTCCATTTCATAGAATATTTCCTCGGCTTTACATTGATATAAAGAATGATCGAATCCGATAAACGAGTCGAAAGTTATGAATTTTCTCGCTTAAGGAATAAAATTCCAAGTCCCAGGTCGCGCTAAGCGCGCCCCTGTCCGCGCTAAGCGCGTTTTCTTCGCTTTGGAGGGGTTGCAGGAATTCAGAACCGCACTGAGCGGACTCCTGCGCGCTAAGCGCGCTCTGCGAAACTCGGAAAAATGCTTCAGCAAAAACAGAAATTCCCCACACATCCAAACCTCTTCTCAACCATCAATTACAACCAACAGAGGTGCTACAACCTAGTTCTAGCAAGGTTTGATCAACAACATTAAAAAAAACACATATTTCTCAAGAACACAAAGTTTCACAAAATCTAACATTTCCAATCAAACCAAAACATCAAAACAAGCATCAATATATGTTTCTACAAGTATATTGATCATTCATTTTGATTTATATCAAATTCCAACCGTTAAAACATCGATTTCCACATTCTAACCTAAAAACTCATATTATCCAAAACTCTAAAAATGAGGTTTCTAACTAGAACCCACCTTGAGATGAGCAAGATGAAGATGATGAGAAGATTGGGTGAAGATTTGATGAATGGATGATGATGATTCTTGAAGTTCTTGAACTTCTCTTCTTTTCCTCTTTTCTCTCCTTTCCTTTCCTTTCTTTCCTTCTTTCTTCTTTCTCTCTCTTTCTCACTAACTTTTTCTTTTGTTTGGAAAGTGGGAGGAAAAGGAAACATATAGTAAACTATCATTAATAAATAGTACTACTAAATGTCCAAAAAGTCTCTTAAGTCCAAATTAGTTAAATACCTCAGAGTCAGATAATATTAATTGGATTTATTCTAAGTTCCACCGTTACTCTAATTATTTTGTCAAATAATTTTTCAGAGTACACTGGGCTCAGTCGATCATAATATAATATTATCCGGAGTAATAAAATACGGGGTATTACAGTGTTGGTATGCTGCAAGCTCATTTTGAAAATATGTTGCTTTGCTCCTATTATCCTCATCATGAGCATGGAAGGCTTCTTCCAAATATTTTGAACAAAGGCCAAGTCAAGTATTGTGAGCAAATAGCAAAGAAGGAGAATGAGTGGTAATGATACAAATCTGATGAAAATCAAGCAAGGTACATGTTCACTTGCTTTGTAGAATCGTAGCATGATTTTTGAGTTCGGTTTTCTCTTACGACTGTCATAGCATGGCTCATTCACATTGTGCACACACTTGCTTGAATCTTTTAGGAAAGACCAAAAAAGTGAGGTGAACTCCCAATGTGTACAAAATATGCGAAATCCTTGTGTTTAACTCGGTTGATTCATGTTCAATCTGAAAATTCCATTTGAGCTTTGTAAAGGTATAAAGAGGGTCAAGGCAATTGTTTGATTTTGAGAAAAACCACCATAGCCAAAAATATTTTCATCAAAACCTGTAAGTGAGTGAGCATTTGTGCACCCTCTTTGAACCAGAAAAATCAAAGGATGGATCAACTTCTGAAAATACAAAAACCACTTAGTGAAGTCATGATCCATCCAAATTTCTTCTTGCACAACCTGAACTATAATGGTTTGAATCATCAAGATGCTTCACTCATAAAAAGAAATAAGCTGGGGAGAGAATGGATGATGATGCCAAAAGGAAAAGAAAAAGAGAAGAAAGATCAAAAGAGAAAAAGAAATACAAAAAGCAGAAAAACTTGGTATCATAAAAAGGAAAAAGATTGAAGAATCAAAAGAAAAGGAAAAATCATGGTGATGAAGTAAGGAATGAAGCAAGAAAAACTAGTTACAAAAGTGGACAGATTTCAGATAAATAGCTTTAGGAGAAAAACCATATCTTTAGGAAACCTGGCCACATTACAACCTTCACAAGCCCTATGTGATTTATGCCTTCAAGTGCTCAAGTTTCTAATTTATTTTGGATGAAAACATGAATCGTCCCGGATGTTGACCAAGTGATCAAATGAGAGTCATCATACCACATAAAACAAACTTCAAAAGTCTTCATTCCTTTTATGAAGAAGAGTGTTAGGAGGGATTCAAGTAAGTGCGTCATTATTTTTTTGAGTTTATGATGTGATTTTGTAGGCGAAAACTTAATTCCATAATCATGCTCTGATTCTATAAGCAGCTGAACACGTTTCTTGCTTAACAAGTAATCACTTGAACCATTCATTTTTCAAAAGAGTTATTCTAAATACTTGCTTGAAAATACTAAGACAGTTCATGAAAAGATCATGCTCTTGATTAAGGACAACCAAGAAACTAAATTGGGGAGAATTTGATAACAAATCAAAAGGACAATGTTTCATTTGTCGAAACTCATACGAATTGCATTGATCCTTTATATTTTTATATGAATTGGACCAACAAAAGATACAAAAGGATATTACTCTTGAATGGGTTTGGTTTTGCAGGAAATGACAAAGGAAAACATCAGTTACAAGCAAGAAGAATTTCTACCCTGAAACTTTCGCGATGCGAACTTTCCTTCGCGTAGCGAAAGTTCGCGATGCGACAGGAAGCGACAGGCAGTGGAAGGAAGCGAAAACCAGCAGAGCAAAACAGAACCAAATTACTCAGACTTCGCTTGAAGCGACAGGAAGCGACAGAGTTCACGATGCGAACTTTCCTTCGCGTAGCGAAAGTTCGCGATGCGAACTTTACTCGCATAGCGAAGTATGGCGGTCCCAGAAAGGCGGTTTGAAAGTTCAAATCTTAATGGAGAAGAAAGGAAGTTCGCATAGCGACCAGAACTTCGCATAGCGAACTTAGGCGGCCAAAAACTCTATAAAAGGAGATCAGAGGCAGTGCAAAAGGGAGATCTTGTAATTTATCATTTAGGATACTTTGTAATAGGAATAAAAGTGAGGATTAGAGGAAGAAGAGGGGATTGTGCATCAAGAGTCGAGAAATCGTCGTTGATGCTCATTCAACTCAAATCTTCCATTATGAGTAGCTAAATCCCTCTCTTGTTGGGATTGGTCGTAATTCACCGAAACAATATGTATTATCTTTAATCATGGCGTTATACGCAATTTATGTATGAATTGTTATTGATGTTATCTTTGTTTTACCGTTTATTTCATGGATCGAATTGATATTGACAAATACGATTCTAATCTCAATCTAAGATAACATCTATTAAATCCTAAATGATAGACATAGAATTAGGTTTAATATTCACAAAAAGTATCGAGTCTTAACGCTACCGTATTGTTTAGTATGCTGAGAAATCGTCGATTAAACCATAAGGTAGAACTCTCATCAAAGTTTAGACATGAACTTTGTTTGTAAACGATACGTGATAATATCGAAACATGCTTAAATTGTATATAACTGATTTGTGATATACATATTAAATCGGTGGATGAACACTAATTCCCAATAAGTCTATTCCTCTGGAAACTGTCTTCATTTATCATACGCATTTACTTTTCGCAATTTACAAACCAAACATCTTGAAACTTTTACTTTGAATCATAGAGAATATTGAACGGTTTTGATATCGCTCCAATCCCTGTGGATACGATAAAAACAAATACTTACATTTGATTGTACTAAACATCAATGAGCTTTGAACGTTTCTCCTTTTTTGTGTGTGTTGGTTTTCTCTTAAACACCCACTTAAAATTGATGTCCCTTTTCCCCTTAGGAAGTTGAATAAGCTCCGATGTATGATTTTTCTTTGAGGACTCCATCTTCTCCACCATTTCACCCATCCACTTATCTTTTACCTAGCTAACTATAACCTCTAGAGAGATGGTAGGGTCTCCAAAACTAGTAAGAAGTGCATATTCTGCCAAATCTTCATACACATATCTTTTTGGTGGATTGGTTGAACGGTGTTCTCTGTCACGTACAAGAATATAATCATGTACTCCATCTGAAACTTCATGCCCATGGTCAATTTCAGTATCAATGTTTGTTGGAAGTTTCTTCTTCAGATAGTGACACATATTTTGCAACTGACTGCTTCAATATTAACTGCTCATAAAAATAACACCTTTGTTGAATACCATCTTCTTTTTAATTAGATCACATAACTTGAATCCCTCTGCGCCTTATTTGAATCAAGTTTGGATAAATCTTACACATAAGTTGGGCACCCAAAAATATTAAATTGTCAAGATTAATAGGATTACCTCTCCATATTTTCTCTGCAACTTTCCCCTCCAATGAAGCTTGTGGTGACCTGTTGATAATATATCACACTATGTTAGCTACCTCTGCCAAGAAACCTTTTGATAGTCAACATTTAGCAAGAGACATCTTGGCATTTTAGTTAAAGACATATTCATTCGCTCTGCCTCATCATTTTTTGTGGTGTCTTACAAATTAAGAAGTTCATTTGTGTTCTTCACAAAACCTCTTATAATTCGAATCAACGTACTTTATTCTATCATCTGACCGCAAATACTTAATTTTTTTGCCTATTTGATTCTCTACCTAAGTCTTCCACGACTTGAACTTAGTAAAGACTTCAAATTTCTACTTCAAGAGGTACACTCAAATCTTCTAAAAAAAATCATCTATGAAAGTCATAAAATACCTAGAACCACCCATGGAAACCTTTTTGGTATGCCCCAACACATCAGAATGCACATAGTATAAAACTTGCTCTATTTTGTGTTTTCCAATCTTAAACCAAACACATTAATTATTACTCCCTCTGTCTCATAAAAAGTGTCTTACGTGAGCAATGTGCGGTTTTTAAGAAAATTATTAGATGTGTTGGTTTTAATGAAAAATTAATATCATTTACTAGAATACCCCTATTAAATGTAGTTAATAAATTAGTTGAATAAAGTGAAAGTTAATGAATAAGGGTATAGTAGTGGAAAAATAATAATAAATGCTACATTGGTAATGTAAATGGACAATTATTTTGAGCCAATGAAAAAGTACAAATGAGACACTTTTTATGAAACGGAGGGAGTATTTCCCAAGTACATAATACATGCAAAAATTCATCTTGGAACTATGAACACCCTTTACTAGATTTCTCTTATGAACATTGCATCTTAAATTCTGCACCAGAGTTAATTGTCATCTAATATAAGTTATTAGAATAACATTCAGTATAAAAGATTCGAGATAAATGAAAGTAAAAGACAATGAACACGGTGGATCCTGCTTTACTCATTGTCTTAATATGATTGACACTCAACATTGTTTGTTTTAAAATATTCATACATAATTTTAGAAAAGATAGTGAAAAATAGACTTAGATATTTTAAACATGTAGAGAGAAGACTTATAGATTATATTGTAAAAAGAGTAAATCAAATAAATATGAGTCAAACAACTAAAAATTAAAAAAATCTAAATAATTATTTAAAAAATATCTAAAAAGCATTCAAAATTGACGAATTAAATAGAAATATAATTTTAAATAGAATCTATTACAAAATTTAATCTATATAACCAACTTCACTCAAGGAAGCAAGATTTAATTATAGTTTTTATTGTATTCGTACAAATTAAAAATAAATAAAAAAGACAATAAAGTACATAGTGGAAAAAGGAATCCAAAAACATTTATCATGATAAATATTTATGGTATAAGATACAAATAAATTATTTATTCAAACCTAGATTATATAAGATACAAAGAAAGAAGGAATAGACCCTCAAGTTCAATTTATCCAGTCACAAATATTCCTTACAATGTTTTGAAAAACCGGACCAGTTATTTATCTAGAGAGAACAATGCATTATTGATTTATTGGTCACACAAGTACATTATTGATCGAATCGAATGATTAAATTGGATTAAATTAACTAATTTGTAATAAGTGAAGTTAGTTAGAACAGTTAGTGAGTTAGTTATACAAATAGATAGTTAGTTAGTTTCTTGTTACTTATTCTAGAAGCTACTATCACCTTGTATATATACTCTCATTTCTCATAATAATGAATAAGAGAAAAGGTTATTACTTCTTCATCTTCTTCCTTTAACTCTATTTATAGTTTTCCACTTTTCTCCATACATGTATCAATGGTGTAATTCATAATATGGTATCATCGCTTTCGATCTAATTCTCCATTCTTCCGCTCATACTCCATTGCACTGCATACTGATAACCCCTGCTTCTTCTTCCTGTTTTTCTTTTGTCATCTTTTATCTTTCACCATTATTCTGTTATGCCTCCAAGAATTGATCCTACTGCGAATCGCATCACCAATGGTGATATTGATTCAGTTTACTATGTCCATCCTAGTGAAGGTCCCAATTCTGTTAGTATTACACCTAAACTCAATGGTTCCAATTACATTTCTTGGTCCAGATCTATGGAACATGCTCTTGGTGCTAAGAACAAAATTGCGTTCATTAATGGTTCGATTAGAGTTCCAAACGCAACTGATCTCAATCGTTCCGCATGGGAACGTTGTAATTGCCTTGTTCATTCATGGATTTTGAATTCTGTGAATCCTCCTATTACTCAAACAATTGTATTCTTGGAAAATGCTCTCGACGTGTGGAATGATCTCAAGGAGAGATTTGCAAAAGCTGATCACATTCGCATTTCTAATTTGCGTGTTGAGATCAATACTCTCAAACAAGGTTCAAAATCTGTTCTTGACTATTTCACCGAATTACGTGGCTTATGGGAAGAACTAAACTCTCACAGACCAATCCCTAGTTGCACTTGTCCTCAACAATGCAGATGTGAAGCTATGAGGAGTGCTCGTGAATTTCATCTTGAGGATCAAATCATTTAATTCTTAACAGGTTTGAATGATAACTTTTTTGTCATCAAAACTCAAGTTTTATTAATGGATCCCCTTCCATCCATAAATCGAGTCTATTCTATGGTTATCCAAGAAGAGAGTAAAAATGTTTCTTTGATTTCTAAACCTGATTCTACACCTAATCTTGATGAAGCTAACACTCTTATCAATGCTTATGATTCAATAAAATTTGTGGATCGTGGTAAATCCAACTCTTATAATAGTTCTTCCAATACTAAAAAAGATGGTAGAGTTTGCACTTTTTGTCACAGGTCTGGCCATACAATCGAAGTTTGCTATCGCAAACATGGGTTTCCTCCAAATTTTACTAAGAAGCAAGCTTCAGCAAACACATCTAGTACAACCACTAGTGATACACAACCTGTGGTTCATACTGGTGAGGAATCATCTGCAGTTAACCCTAGTGCCAGCATCACTCAAGAACAATTTGCTCAATTGATTGGCTTGCTTCAACAAACAAATTTTCTGCCTCCTACTCAAACCACAACTTCAAATACCAACCATATCTCTACTCATTATGGTCATACGCCAAATGAGACCTCAGTTAAAGGTTTTGTGTCCACAGTTACTTGTTCTAACCATATTAAGCCTGATTTTTGGATCCTTGATTCAGGTGCAAATGATCATGTGTGTTCTTCATTGCATTGGTTTACTTCCTATCATACCATTCCACCTGTTAATGTTTGTTTGCCTAATGGCTCTATCATTGTTGCCAAACATGCAGGAACTGTAAACTTTTCACCCCAATTATATCTCACTAATGTGTTATATACTTTTGATTTTTCATTAAATCTTTTATCTGTTTCTAAACTATGTCAATCTCTACACTGCATATGTCATTTTTCTCATAGTGATTGCCTTATACAGGATGTGAAAACTAAGAAGATGATTGGTTTGGCTAGATAGTTTGAAGGGCTGTACAGACTAATCAATGATGATAGTTGTCTTGCTGTCAAAGCTACTTCACTGTAAACCACCAATTCTAGTAACCCTCAATCCAACACCCTTGTACCTAACATTTCCATGAATAACTGTAAAATGATACCTAAACATGCCATTTGGCATTTTAGATTAGGTCACTTATCTCATGACAGGCTATCTAGAATGGCTCAAATGTATCCTGTTATTTTCAATGACAATAAAGCAGTGTGTGATGTTTGTCATTTTGCCAAACATAAGAAAATACCATATAGTGCTAGTTCTTCTAAAGCTACTCAACAATATGAATTACTGCATTTTGATATATGGGGTTCTGTTTCAATTCATTCAATACATAATCATAAATATTTCTTGACTGTTGTTGATGAATTTAGTAGATTTGTTTGGGTCATATTGCTTAAGTCAAAAGCAGAAGTTTCTAATCATGTCAAACAATTTATAACCATTATAGAAAACCAACACCATACTTGCCCCAAATTTGTCAGAACAGACAATGGACCTGAATTTTTACTTCCTCAATTCTATGCATCTAAAGGCATAATTCACCAAAGATCCTGTGTAGAGTCTCCTCAACAAAATGCTAGAGTTGAGAGAAAACATCAGCATCTTCTAAATGTAGGCAAAGCATTACTTTTTCAATCAAACCTACCAAAACCTTTTTGGTCCTATGCTGTCAGTTATGGAGTCTTTATTATCAATAGAGTTAACACACCTCTACTTAATAATAAGTCTCCTTATCACATGTTTCATGATTCACCACCTGATATAAGCCAAGTAAAGGTTTTTGGTTCTCTTTGCTATGCTTCTACTATATCTAGTCATAGAACCAAACTTGATACTCGTGCTAGAAAATCTATTTTTCTTGGATATGCTGTTGGTTATAAAGGCTCTATTTTACTTGATATGAATACACATACCATATTTATTTCCAGAAATGTTACATATCATGAACACATTTTACCTTACACCAATCATTCTCCATCTACCACACAAAACTGGAAATACTTTAGTTCCATCACCAACAACTCTACTCATGACTCATCTCAGTTTCATGATATACCTACATCTATCCCCAACAATATCCCTACTACATCTGATCAATATCTTCCTATTAATCCTACACCTGATCCCACCCTTTCTCACCATGACATTTCCACTGACAATACACAACCTACTCATCCCACCCGTACTTCATCAAGAGCAAGACATCCACCATCTCATCTCAAAGATTATGTTTGTGCATCCTTCAATGACACACAAATACAATCATCTTCAGGTACACCTTATTCCATTTCTAACTTTCTGTCATATTCTAATCTATCCCCTTCATATTCTCGTTTCATTTTTTCCATTTCTACTAACCAAGAACCTAAAACATATAAAGAGGCATGCAATTTTGAATGTTGGAACCAAGCCATGCAACTTGAGCTTGATGCTCTTGAAAAAACTGGTACATGGCAAATTGTAGATCTTCCAGCCAATGTGAAACCAATTGGTTGTCGTTGGGTTTACAAAATTAAACATAAGTCTGATGCCAGCATTGAGAGATTCAAAGCACGTCTTGTCGCCAAAGGATATAATCAGATTGAAGGTCTTGATTATTCAGACACTTTCTCACTAGTTGCTAAACTCACGACTGTTAGACTTGTGCCAGCATTGGCATCCATTTATAACTGGCATCTTCATCAACTGGACGTGAACAATGCCTTTTTTGCATGGAGATCTACATGAAGATGTTTATATGATTATTCCTCCTGGTGTTACAACTTCCAAACCAAAACAAGTGTGTAAATTGATCAAATCCCTCTATGGCTTAAAGCAAGCCAACAGGTAATGGTTTGAAAAACTGACATCTCTCCTTCTTCGTCATAGTTACACACAAGCACCCTCTGATCATTCATTGTTTGTCAAGAAAACATCATCTTCATTCACAATTCTCCTGGTTTATGTTGATGATGTAATCTTAGCAGGTGACTCCATGCATGAATTCCAATTCATGAAAAATATTTTACATCAAGCATTCAAGATAAAGGACCTTGGTACCCTCAAATATTTCCTAGGTTTGGAAGTGGCTCATTCCAGCAAAGGTATCTTCATTTGTCAACGGAAGTACTGCCTTGACCTCCTCAATGATTCAGGATTTCTAGGATCTAAGCCAGCCATACACCCTCTGGTCCCTCCATCAAACTATGCCATGACAACAGTCCTCCCTATGATGATGTTCCATCTTATAGACGACTTATTGGAAGGCTAATATATCTTAACACTACTCGCCCAGACATTATATTCATCACTCAACAACTCAGCCAATTCCTTTCAAATCCTTTCACCACACACTATAATGTTGCCTGCAGGGTGTTAAGGTATTTGAAGCAATGCCCAGGCCAAGGATTGTTCTTCCCTCGAAACTCCTCTCTTCAAATTATTGGCTTTTCTGATGCAGACTGGGCTACCTGCACTGATACTCGCAGATATGTTTCTGGCTCATGTTTCTATCTTGGCCACTCACTTATTTCATGGCGTACTAAGAAACAAAATACTGTTTCCTATTCTTCATCTGAAGCAGAATACCGTGCTCTAGCTGCAGCAACCTGCGAACTTCAATGGATACTTTATCTACTCAGAGATCTTCATGTTAAATGTTGCAAAACTCCTGCTCTCTTCTGTGACAGTCAGAGTGCACTCCATATCGCAGCCAATCCCGTTTTCCATGAGAGGACAAAACACCTAGATATTGATTGCCACATTGTTCGCGAAAAATTCTTGGCTGGTGTTATGAAACTCCTTCCTGTAGCTTCTCATAATCAGCTCGCAGATTTTTTCACAAAATCTCTTCTTCCCGAGCCTTTTCATTCTCTTATGACCAAGCTAAACTTGCTAAACATTTATCACAGTTCAGCTTATGGGGGGCTAATAAGTGAAGTTAGTTAGAACAGTTAGTAAGTTAGTTATACAAATAGATAGTTAGTTAGTTTCTTGTTACTTATTCTAGAAGCTACTATCACCTTTGTATATATACTCTCATTTCTCATAATAATGAATAAGAGAAAAGACTATTACTTCTTCATCTTCTTCCTTTAACTCTGTTTACAGTTTTCCACTTTTCTCCATACATGTATCAATGGTGTAATTCATAATAATTTGATTGAATAAATCGGTCTTTATAACAAAACTATATATTTATTAAACTGGTCGAATGATTTAATGTCTAAAAAATATCATGACATTCATAAAATTTCAAAAGTTTAGAATATCATAATTTTACAATTTCATTATTTAAAATCAAATTTTAAACATAGTCTTCACACACAATAAAATAATACAAAATACAATTCCACATAAATTTTAAACAAAGTCTAAATTTAAATTAGAGGAAGTAAGTTTACTTATATTTCTATTTTATTTAAAAAAAATTATAAAAACAGTGTCATTTTGTCTCAAGAATAAAATACACACATTTAATAAGTCGTTGATTTTCCAAAATTGTCGGTTCATCGATTTTTATAGATTTTGATCGATTTTGATTAGTTCTCACTAATTTAATAATATATCCGATCTAACAATCAAAGCATGCCGATAATTCCTCCAATTTTCAGTTCGACTGGTTCAAACGGCCGGCGTGGTCCGGTTTTAAAAACACTAATTTATATAAAACAACATGAAATAAATTTAAATTATTTTTATAAACTATTTTAAAGAACTTGTTTCAAAAATTATTCTGGCCAGGAAACTACACAATACCCGAACGGAGATTGTCCCAATTTGTTCCAAACCAACATGCTTCAACATGAAGACTTATTCACCCGCTTGAATCCACGTGTCGCAAATTAATTGGCTAACACGGAGGTGTGGATTTCATCCGCTGTTAGATAATTGAACTTAAAAACTTAGTATTTATTAATAGAAACATTATAAATTTATAGATAATGCAGTGTCTCTCGAGGTAGCAGATTTTGAACCCAAATCCAATTCGCTTTCAATAGGAGAAAAGAAGAATAATTCATTTCATGGCTTCAAAGTTTCGAGCCTTTTGGAATCACCCAATTGGACCCAAAACCGGTGAATTACTTAGATATTTTCGTTTTTTCTCCTTATCCTTTCGTGTTTTTGTTATGAATTAGTTGTTTTCAATTTGATAATGCATTCATTGGATTTGGATCCCTGGATAACGTTTTATTAAAATGTGCATGCTTAATCAGACTTTTGATCTATAAAACACAGACACCGGAAATACGATATCCATATTGACACGGAAATACACATCTATTACTTTTATTATCATTATCAAAGAACTAGAATTATAGGACAAAATTGTTGGATGTTTGATGAGTGAAGCTAGCATAATGCAGCTCTTTTGGAGATTTATATATCTTGCGTGCGCGCACACTCACATGTATGTATTTCACATGCTTTAAGAACAAATACCAAATAGATTACATTTTTCACCAGATTCGAACTGTTGTTTTATTTGTTTTCATTCACCAATTTTGTCGCAAGTGTTAATGTTGTTATTTTCGACCTGTATTGATGCATAAATTGTGACTAATTTTGTTTGTTCAGTTCACTTCTGGGCACCTACAATGAAATGGGGTATCAGCATTGCCAATATTGCTGATTTTACAAAACCACCTGACATGATCTCTTATCCTCAACAAATAGGTATGTGCGTGCATATATATAACTCTATGTAGTGTTATCTAATGCGAACTTCTCTCCGTGTGCGCCCTTTTGCTCATCATTCATCCTTGTGAAAATGCGTATTTTTGAATTCTCTGAAAGGAGCAAACACAGGGTCATCTTCGAGGGAGTGTAAGGCGGGCTACCGCACTGGGCCCAAGATTTGTTACAGTTAAATCATAACTAAATAGGACATCATAAAATGTTTGTCACAGTTAAACTATAGTAAGACATCTATTTATTTTGTCATGGTCAAACTACGACTAATTTACACAGGACCTCCGAAAAATTGAGACTTCTCTGAGCAGACATATGCAAGCGAATGAATTTTGTGGAATGTTGAGTATTCAAATTGCAGTCAGTTTTTAGCAAATATCCTGCATGTATATATTGCTGATTCCTTTTGTTTTTAACACAGCTGTTATGGCTACTGGACTAATCTGGGCGCGTTACAGCACTGTAATTATACCAGTAAGTTATCTTTTTTCTTCTCAGATAGATTGATTGAAAGTTTAGTGAACTGAGGATGATTGTTGTGGACCTGCAGTGCAGGAAAAATTTTATAGTTTCAATTCATTATCTTCATAATTCTGGTTTATAATTACATTATCTTTCTTGCAAGACTATGACATACTCAACTTGTAAGATTCTGTAATTCTGATATGTTAGTGCCAACTACTTTTGATGTTGCAGAAAAATTGGAACCTTGTTAGTGTAAACCTTGCAATGGCAGGAACTGGCATATACCAACTCTCGCGCAAATTGCGGTAAGTGCAATATTTATGTGAAGTTTTTGTGAGATTGCTATTTGGCTACTTTGTGATTCGATGTTCATGGCCCCAAAAGTAGGTGTTTGATGAGGTTGGTTTGTCTCCCTAGGCCCAAAAAGAATGGAAACCTGAAACACTATTTTTTATCAGTAATTATAAAGTTTATTTTCTTGAGAGGATCGGATTGAGTTTATCATAAAATCTGAATTTGACATTTTTCCTCAAAATCCTGAAGAGAAATGATGAAGGACAAACTACAATTACAATCTCAATGGAAAAACTTCCTTTTCTAGATTAACCTTGTGTTATACTGATAGATAGCCTTTGATATATCTTGGTGCTGTTTTGCTTCTCCATGCTGATTTTAATTTAACCCGTGATCTACTTTCTAGGCAAGATTATTCGTCAGAGGAAGCTGCAGCAAAAGAATGACGACGAAGAATTTGAAAATATCAAGTTATTGTGTGCTTGGCGATGAATCACATACTCTAACACGTGCATCTGTCACGACATGAATTCATCAACATGTTTATTTAAAAAATGTATAACAGTGACATATATTCATTTATATGGTATAATTAAATAAAATATGAACGTTCTGCATAAAAATTTCAATTGAAAAAATATGTATATAGCAATTTGTTTTGTTACATAAGTATTTTTAAATCAAATATGATAGTTATTCATCTTTATTTAAATGTAGGAGTTTCATACCATATGGAGACCTTATGGGCAAAGACATGTTAAGTTCTTGAAAGCTCAAAAAATAGATATCATTCCACCAAAGTCTTAGTAGCCAAAGATGGTCGCCTAGATTGAAAATCTAGTATTGGTTTTTCGAAAGAGTGTTATATAAAGCACGTAATCATTCATAGAGCTGTGTCAGGAGAACTTTACTCCAGTTAACATGTTTTCCTTCACAAATTAGTCTAGATAAAGGAAGAAGGGATTTACTTATAGACAAAATTCTAATAAAAACCAACATGATGAAGCCAACACAAAATAAATGCAATGTGTTATTGTTGTTTTACGATTTTGAAAATTAGTCACGGAAAAAATTATCGGATCGAGTCGCGAACTAAATCGCTCTCTTTAAGACATTTTGGAGCACTGTCAAAAAATATGTAAAGCAGTCATGATCGAATGTGGTAAAAATATCATTCATAGTATCTGATATAATGATCGATTGTAGTAATTTCTCAAACAAAAAAAAAATTCAATAATTTTTCAAAGAGAATTCAATAATGGTCATTTGACCGCTCAAATTAATTTCTCAAATAAGAGAAATTCAAATAATTCTCCAAAAATGATCCAAAAATTAATACTTGTAATTTCTCAACTCAAACAATGAGAAATTAACATAATTCTCTATAGAGAATTCAAGAAAATACTCAGAAAATTCAACAAGTAAAAAGAAAGGGGTAGAAGTTAGCGCTTCAACAATTCGAAAGACCCATAGTTATGAGAGCGGGGAAGGAAAAACTCAACAAAATGAGTTTTTTTTGTGTGTTTTGGAATGAAATAGGGATTTTCCTTATATAATGAAGTGAGCTAGCTAAGATATCTCACCTAAGCAATGTGGGATTAAAGAGTTTTTTTCAGACTAACACACAATGTGGGACTTAAAAAACTTTTTCAAATTCATCTCCTTATATTTGAATATTGACATAATGTTAACAGTTATTTATCAGATATGTTCCCTAGGTTTATGTTCTTGTTTAGAATATACTTGATATAACTCAAAGAAGAAAAATTGGATTTGATATTACTCCTATGGATAAAATTGGTTCGTAAGACTCTACCAGTTAGCTTAAGTCTCATAATAACACTCGTATCAAATAAAGTTACAGTTAGCATGTCATACTAGACATGATAGGTAAAGTTTGAAGGATTATATACATATAAGGTCAAATCACTATTGAAAATCACGTAATCATGTCGAAGGAGATGTCACGACACTAATATCTGAACTGATATTAAATAAAGAACAAGGTAAACACATAATAAGAGAACATGTGATCTTGCTTAAAAGATTCAATCAAGGACAATACACTCTTTCTTAAAAGCTTAGAGTGGACACTTACAACTCAATACACTCAGTCTAGTTCAAGCATCCAGAAGATGATTGAATAGCTCACAATTAACAAAACACGCAGAACACTAAAACTCTTAAAACTTAAGCAATAGCACGCACAAACCCTAGCTTCTCTAGTCTTCAATAGGATTGACAAGTCTTTATATAGAGAATGATCTTCATGGGCTTGGCTATTAGCAAAAACTAAATCAGGTTTAATTTAATCAAATTAAATCACTCTTCAATATTGTTCACAATTATAGCCACGAAAATAGCAACACCCAATTCCATATTTAGCTCCACTAATTATGCAGCAGAACACTTTTGATTCAAAAACTCCACCAAGATATTCGTCTGTAATCTCTCATTAGAAACACAGAAAGAATTGCAAACACAGCGTAACAAGCAAACCACAACATTCTGAACTGACTGTTGTTCAGTTCTGTAAGAACATGTTATGACATCTGTCATGACATCATAAACTGAAGTTCTGCAACACCTGTGAAATCATCCTGCAAGGATGTTTGACTCACATGTCAAGACAAATTGTTTTAGCAAAAATGCAGCCAACACAGAACTTACACAAACTTTTTGCTTTGTAATAAAAATTTTGTTGTTTTTTTTACATATGTAGATACGATAAACAAAAATACTTACTTTTGATTCTACACATCACTGATCAATCCATCACTTATCCATATGGAGTTCCCAAAGATGTGGTTGTGAGAGTAAATGATTTATTTTTCCCAACTAATTTTGTGATCCTCGATATACAGAGGATTCTGAAACACCATTATTATTAGGAAGACATTTCTTAACAGCATGCAAATCTCTGATTGATGTTGAGATGAGAGAATTGATTTTGAGATTCAACAAAGACCAAATTGATTTTAATATTTTTAAAATTGTATATTATTATTGTTACGTTTTTATAAAATATTTTATTATGTTCTTTATTGAATATTTATATTTCATTAAGAAATTTGTGTTCGAATTATGAATGATAAATATAATGATTCTTAAAATCTCTTCTGTCGCAGCGGAAAAAATTGTTGAGATTAAGCTATTGATTAACTTAACTCGAAAAGCAAGAGTCACCATCGAACTTTATTGTTTCCAAGGGAAAAGAGAAAAGGTCGAACAAAATCCACAAAAAGCAAAAAAATAAAAATAGAGATCTGGATACGGGGGTTGGTTTTGCAAGGGGAAGGTATTAACACCCTTCACATCTATGGTACTCCTAGGAACCACTTGCAAATATGTGTTTATAAAAATATGGATTGTTTGTTAATTGATTTTAATTGAAAAGACATTTTGTCGTATTCTAGTGGAAAACTCTACTTACTACCCACAAGTATGAGAAAATGAGCATTTGCATCATCTTGATATGGAGAACTTTTACTTGGAATTTCTGACAAGCACGTCTCAACATTCAATTGGAAAATGTCAATCGTTTCTCAACATATTGTAGAAGTATAGTGGTTTGCATCACTATAAGAACAGACTAATATCCAATATTTAAAAAAAAAAACTCTTAAAGAAAAGTGCATAAAGGCACAAAAATAAGTTTGATGAGGTTTATCTTTTTTAGAGATTTTGAAAAGAGTTTGAATATGCTTAAATGTTTTAGCATTTACTGAGAAAAAAAATTTCAGGATCACTTGACAAAGTCATGGTTTATTAAGAAAAAGATATGAAGCTTTAAAACAAGAATTTTTGAAATAGGGAGAAGTTTTGAAATTTTAAGAAGTGGGAAGGAGAAGAAGAGACTATCCTAAAGCATAAAGTAAATGATCTCATTGTAAGGTAGCCCAATAGAAAGCCTTTGTGTGTGCAAGTGTACTAACCACAAGAGGAGCAAGCATTTGACATTGGTCAAAACAAGCATTCCTTTCCCTTTGGATTGAGCCAGAAGAGCAACAGGTACAGATGAACATCAAAGATTTAGATGGACAACCAAGGTCTCCAGGCCATAAAGAGCATCCAAGTCTTGGAATGAAGATCACAAGGGTCCAAAGGAATCACTATGTCTCAGATGAACCGTAAAGTCTCAGATACCACTCCAAGTAAAGGGAAACACTAAGTTCTAATGTTCAAGGTCTAAATACTCCTCAAGCAAGGGATAGCAACACAAAGTCCATAAGACCGAATTAAAGTTTTTTAGGGTTTTATCCATTTTATAATGTTTTTATTCTTTTAAAATAGGAGAGCAATAAAACATAAAGTAAAGATAAAAAATAAAAGGTAAGAATGTAAAAATGGCATGAAGTTAAATGACATAAAAGTAAAGAGCATAAAAATAAATGTTAGATGTTAGCACAATTAATATGTCAATGTTAGTATTAATGAGAATTCAACAGATTCAAAACAATTTAGCGTTATGTTAAGCAATCGTAATTGAACTTATGTAGAAGTCACACCTATTTGACACTTGTCAATAACAATTTATGTGTCAGACATGTTAGAGAACTAACACAAAGTTAGTCTCCTAAAACACGTAACACAAAAGAAAAAGGGGAAGAGATGATGAGGAGATGAAATGAAGACTCAAGCAATCACCTAGGTATAATCTATCAACAAGTCAAATGAATCAAAACATGATCATACAATGGATAACTTATCTCTGATACAAAGTGTCAAAGATGATGAGATGATCATTCACTAACATGTTAGAACAAAAGAAGGTTAAATCAACCAAAAGATCATCAATCAAGAACTTGAAATGTTGAAAATATGTTCAACCAAGCAATCATCAAGAGCAAGAATCAATACATTCCAAATATTTAAACAAAATCAAAATAAAAAGAGATTTAAAATGAAATAAAATGGAAATTAAAAGGAAAATATCAAAGAGGCATCAAAGCATCAAATAAACGGTTAAGAAAATTATGAGAAATCAGGAATATTTGTAAATAAAGATATCTCAAAAGTTGGAGTGAAAAATGTTTCAAAATAATTAAAAATAAAATTCAAAATGAAAATTAAATGAAAAATATAAATTAAATTCAAAATGACTTTTAAAAATTATGCAAAAAACTATGTGATAGAAAAATATTTTTTATGATTTATGAAAAAAAAATTGGAGTAAAAAATAACAAAGGAGTTATTTAAAATAAATCAGAAAAGAAAATAGAAAAAAATGAAAATAAAATTAAAAACTAAATGTTTGAATATTTGGCGCCAACAACTAGTTTTTGCGCGCAGGTCAACTTCATCTTCAACCTTGGTCAATTTCTGCAAATCATGAACTAGGTGTTTTTAAGCCAAAACCTCACAGGTTTCAGCATCGACATCCATCATCGTCCACGTCTCTTTGCATAAGAGCCATTGATTGACTCTGAGCAAAGAGAATTTGCTTAAGAATATGAAAAACCCTAGTTCTTCAAAGTATAATTAAATGATGGATACATAATATAAATTCAAGATAATTTATGGCTTTTGATCAGTGAATCAAGATGAACAACTGGTAACTTGTTTGCTCAAAAATTTTACTTGTAGATACCTTTTCAGTTGAAGCTTCGAAGGTCAACAATGGTAGACTCGAGTTGAAGATTGCGGGAAGTTTCAAGCCATAACATTGCTTCAATTAGCTTCAGAGGAGGCTGGTGAGTGATTATGGGAGAAGATTTGAAGTAAAATGAGCTTGGTTTGATGAAACAGTTAATTGGTTTTTGGTGGTTTTGAGCTCAAGTGTACCAGAGATTTGTTGGCTCTCTAAATCTTACAAATGAAGGCAAATCAACCCTCTATTTATAGGGAAAATGTTGTTGATCTCACACATGTGAAAGGGATTTGAAATACGTGTGAACAAAGTTGAAATCTGTTGATTTGTAATACGTGTGAGAGCAAGGGTGAAATGTGTGATTCAATCATGAAAATTGATCGTTTAGCACTTGTTTGCACGCGTTTTGGTTATACTAAAGGTTCACACATGTGCAGGTGGTCCCTAATTGAGAATTGGCATGAAAATAATGGCCTGAAACTGACCAAGCAGAGCTCTAGGTACTATGTTTGAAGTTAGGACAAATGAAATTCACTCGTGCGTTTTTTAATTTTGTTTGTGCCAAATGTTCTCCTCATTGTAAAGAATTCAATACAAAAAGAACCACATCAAAATGATGTTTGAATTGAAAATGGCATGGATTCAAAGTTGGGGTTGTGACCTCAAATTTCAGGTCAGGCATTAGGTCGACCAGGTCTTGGGCCTACATTTATGCACACATAGATAGGTGAGCAAATCCCAAAATTGATGGACTTAGAGGTTGAGTTGATGTTTTACCCTTGGAATAAAGTTTTAGAGGAGTTCAAGTGCGACATTTGGGTCAAAGTAGATTCCAAAAATTTTGAGAAATGAGAAAATTATGGTGTTTGAACCAAGTGACATGCCATACTTGACTTTAGGCCAACCAAACATGTTCCAACTTGAGATTTCTTGCTATTTTCTTGCATCCAAAGGCCTAATGATAAACACTTGAATACCAAATGAAGGAAGCTTAATTATCCCTTGAATATTCTTTGATGATTGTTGAGAATTGAATGGAGATGGTGTAGAAATAAACACATGAATCATACTTGAATCAACTTTGAAATCATGCACCAAACTTGAACTTCTCTTGACCAAATGATGTTGAATGAAGCCTGACATGAATGTGACCTAATATTATAGGTCATTCCTTGAAATGAAAGCTCATGTGAACCATTTGTTTGACTAAACTTTGACTTTGAGAATCTAAACCCTAATTTAGAAACCAAGCTTGTTCCATTGATTGCAAGTCCCTACCTTGTACAATAAGAAAGAGAAAACAACACATACTTTTGTATTTTGAATAAGGTTAGCAATGATAGAATGTAAACAAGCAATAGAGGTAAAAAAAACACAAAGGGTGCTTGGTGATCTCTCCCAAAGGAAAAACCAAAGAAGTGAAGGTTAGGAGGATATCATGCTTGTGATCTTGATTGAAATACAAATGATATGATAGGTGAAATCTTATGGGTAAAAATTAGGATATGACACATTCCCTATTGTGAACCAAACATATTCGGTTTTAAAATACTTTTGAATCAAACATATATGTAAATCAAATTCTTCCTCTTCTTAAGTACTTTAATATCATAGTCAACAGTTTTTTTTACATAAACCCAATTTTCACTCTCCGCCTAAAAATAGTCAAATGACCTCACATTACAACTCTTTCTCACTCTACTCTTCTATTTTCAATATATTTAATATTTAAATAGATAGAAAGAAAATGATTTGTCAAGTTTCATCAAGTTATGAGATACATCAAGATCTCACCAACTTTATTGGTAAAATTCAAACTTATCAAATTGTCTTGTTTATATGTGAAATGAAAAAAAGATGGTTTATTTGGGGGATACATCCAAACGCAGCAAGAAGGATCATGACCACTCACTCACATGCCAAAAAAACACTACTACCTATGCTTCTTTTTAACTGTCACTTTTTATTTTTTACACATACCAAGAAAGCTAATTAATATTGTTACTTTTCATACAATTATTATCCTTTTACCTATAATACCCTTAATTATTTATTACATTCATTTTATTTTTTCTCTCTCTCTCTCTCTCTCTGTAATAATTATCTAGGGGTAATTTTGACAAAAATGCATTTAAAACTACCTTGAATTTTGCAAGTGACAATTAAAAAGAAACAAAAAATTATTCCAAAAGTGATATTTATAAAGGAATGGAGAGTATTCTCTTTCATTAGCTGGCAAGAAAAATGAATAAGAAAAGAATAAAGACGGAGAAAACGCTGACACGTGAAAGGTAAAGGGGACCATTTTCATTTTACACAAAAATCACCCATAATCCTTCGCAGTCTCCGTTGCAGTAGCATAGCAGACCTTCTGCTGTACCTCTGCAAAGAAACCCTTTTTCTGCATTCCAACTGTTCGATAAAAGGGTTATAGGAGAATACAAGAGAGAATACAAGAGCAAGGATAAGAGAAAAGGTGAGACTGAGTGATGGATCATCGTGAGTCCAAGAAGAAGGAAAGGCATCAACTGGGATAAGGACAAGAAAAGCAACTACATCACAACCCAAACAGGATGGGAAGCTATGTCAACTTACTACATCAACAACCTACTGGAGGAAATTATAGAGAAGGAATTGAAGAGAACTTTCAAACGTTGGGGGAAAGTAATGGACGTATACATTGCGAGAAAAAGAAACAAACTGGGCAAGATTTTTGGTTTCATTAGATATGCAGGCGTCAAAGATGAGAACTGGCTAGTAGGTCAATTCAATGATATCTGGTTTGGCTTTTACAAGGTGTAGGTGAACATCTCCAGATTTCAAAGACAAAACAAAAGTCATCATCACAACTTTCACAATAGCACAGAAGAACAGCGGAAAAGAACATGAAATGAGGGACACGCTGGGCCCAACCAAAAAACAAGGAAAATTGGAAACTGGAACAACACAAGAAAGGATGGGAAAACATATGCAGATGCAATAAGAAACAAAGAGCCACGATCGATATACCAAGACAATGGGAGGTGAAAGAGTTTTCCTAAAAGTGGACGAGAACGAAGATTTTAATAGCCTAGTAAATGAATCCATGGATTTCTTTCAGCAAGAATTCACAGTGATTAGAAAATGGGAACCTAGGGACGTGGGAGGAGTAAGATATGTCTAGATTCATGAACTGGGAATCTCGATTCATGCTTGGAGCAAGAAAACATTCTCAATGTTATCAATATCTTTTGGCAGACTTATCAAAACTGACTCTGCAACAGAAGAAAGAAGTAGACTAGACGTAGCCAGATTATACGTTCGAACACCCATTATGGAATTTATCAACAAGACAATCAAAATTCAGATTAATGAAGAGATATACACCATAAGATTAACAGAGGAATTGTGTAACTGTGATCCGGACGAAAGTCTGATGGACATTGATGAAACCACAACCATGGCAAAAGAGGAGGAGGACATTTATGTTAACTCAGAAGATTCTTTCATTCCTTCATCAATGGTGTCTATAGAAGACGAATAGATGTTGAAGAAAGTAGAAGACAATTATGAGCATTTAATCATGGAGGTGGCGGCATCTGAAGACATCAATAAGAGTGCACATGCGGAAGCCACAATTATTCATGATAACATTGATAAGAAAAATGCACCATTTACTGAGGAAAAATCTACACAAAATCTAAACACAAGCGGCAGACCACCTACTTTAGACTCACTAGAAGCCACATGTCATACCACAGACTGTCACAAAAAGACAAAAATGTTGATGGCATGGACATTGGAGAAGACATCCTTGGGCCCCCACATAACATAAGTCCCACACACAATCAGGCATGTCAAACTAGTTCATGGGGTGCATCACAAAAAAAAAAGCTCGGATCAATCAAATCCCAATCAGGCCAAACCAACTAAAACTGAAGTCAAAGCCCATCTAGAAGAAACCATCAATATCAATAAAAAAGACCCCATTCCTACTAGCAAAGATGGGAGCAACGACATTGAATTGGACAAGAGCAAGGAAAAATTACCTAAAAAAAGAATAGCTATACTTGACAAACAATGATAACGGGTCATCGCAAACTTCAAAAGACAGAAGGAAGAGGATGGCTGAAATCTTAAAGGAAAAGAGGAAAATACTAAGAAAAAGGAGTAAGGAGACATCCAATTGTTCTTGCATTCAAAGATCCAGGAAAACATAGGTACAAGCTAAAGATAATTTCGTCCTGACTGAAAATGATCACGGTAGAAAAATGTGGGTTCTTTTACATGGGGAAGTCAAACAAGTAGCAAAAGATGTATGGGACCTGGGGAAAGAATACAGACTTCTTCACAAAGGGGAGGAAGCGGAAATCATCCAGGAGCTGGTGTCGGGGGCGAAGAGAGGCGAAGAAATTTCCTGATTGGAAAGTTCTTGGTGCTGGAGTAGAAACTACATCTATAATCATGAAACTCATAAGTTACAATATTAGGGGTTTGGGTGGTTTAGCCAAGAAAAAGGAAATACATCAGTTAATTCAAAATCAAAGTCCCGACGTCATCTGTATCCAAGAAACCAGAGTGGAATCTCTGGAGAAAATCCATTCTTTACATATGTGGAGAAATTCAGATTTCAACTTTGCCCTCAAAGCATCAGAAGGGAGGTCTGGTGGATTACTAATTATGTGGAAAAATAACATCTTAACAGTGATGAGATCAATATCCTCGGATCATTACCTATGGCTCGAGGGGGAATGGGGGGAAGATAAGAAAATAATCAATATAGTAAATGTGTATGCCCCCATGTGACACAAGAAGAAAAAAAAGTTTATGGGCAGACTTAAAAGAAATAATCACTCAAAGGAAAGGGAGGGATGGTGTCTGCTAGGAGATTTTAATGCTATAAGGGATATTTCAGAAATAAAAGGTTCTAGTGAAGTCACTCGCATAGAAGAAATTGAAGACTTCGAAGCATTCATTAGCAAGACAGAGTTGATCGACCTCCCTTTACACGACAGAAAGTTCACTTGGTCCAGAATTGGCGGTTCTGCTTCGAGCATGATCAACAGATTTCTCCTCTCAGACTACTAGTATAAAGAATGTCCATCTAGAAAGCAGTGGTGCCTTGAAAAAGGCTTTTCCGATCATTGTCCAATCATGCTTGGAGAGGTAAAAAATGGGGTTCGAAACCATTTCGAATGCTAAGCTGCTGGAAGAATGTAGAAGGCTATCACAACTTCGTTAGAGATCAATGGAGATATTTGAAGGTCGAAGGCTGGGGTATGTACGTTCTAAAAGAAAAACTGAAGTTGATAAAGGAGAGACTCAGAGTTTGGCACAAAAATTGTACGCAAAATATCAAAGACAAAATCAAAGAAGCTAAGAAGGAAATCAACACTCTTGAACAAAAGGATGAATCAGTCGGTTTATCTGAAGAGGAGTTGCTCATCAAGAGACAAAGATGGGATCAATTATTCAAACTATCAAACCTCAATTACAGTATAGGCAAAAATCAAGAGTGAGATGGTTAAAGGAATGAGACATAAACACCAAGTACTTCCATGGCTGCATCAATAGGAGAAGAAGATAGAACGAAATATTAAGTTTAGAAGTAAACGGTAGAACTTTGAAAAAGGTGGATGACATAAAAAATGCAATCGCCAATCACTTTCAGATTCACTTTTCTGCCTGGGGAACGAGACCAACACCAACCAATATGAATTTCAAGAGACTAAACGACATGGAAAATGAGGAGCTGATCAAAGAATTCACTGAAGAGGAAATTCGAATAGCAGTTTGGGAATGTGACAGTTCGAAAAATCTGGGGCCATATGAAGTGAATTTCGGGTTCATAACAGAATTTTGGGAAGACATCAAAAATGACTTCAACCGCACATTATCAGAATTTCATGCTAATGGGCGGATCGTGAGGGGGGCAAACTGTTCGTTCATAGTCCTAATTCCTAAAAAGAGGACATCATCGAAAGTGTCAAATTACAGACCGATATCCATAATCAAATGTATATACAAAGTAATCTCCAAGATCCTTACAAATAGATTGAAGAAGGTTATCGGGTCGGTAATGTCTGAATCACAATCAACTTTCATAGCAAACAGACAAATCCTCGACGAAATCCTCATTGTGAACGAAATAGTAATTGAGGCGAAAAGAAGGAAAAAAGAAATGTTGATGTTCAAAGTCGATTTTGAAAAGGCGTTTGATTCTGTTGACTGGAACTTTCTTTCATCCGTTATGCAAAAGATGAGATTTCACGAGAAATGGCTGAACTGGATTGCAGAATGCCTGAAAACAAATATTGTATCAGTGATAGTGAATGGCAGTCCTACAAAAGAATTTGAGATATGCCGAGGGCTGAGACAAGGAGACTCTCTGTCTCCGTTCCTTTTCTTGCTAGCTGCTGAAGAATTTAATTTACTAATGAAAAAAGCTGTGGAATCGGGAGACTTTTCTGGATACAAGTTTGAAGGCGGTGCAGAGTGTTTCTCTCATCTCCAATATGCCGACGACACCATAATCATCGGCAAAAAAGGGTGGGGGAACATACGGATAATAAAGGTAATTCTACAGGTTTTCGAGCTGATGTCAGACCTTAAGGTAAATTTCCATAAAAGCTCATTGATTAGGATAAACATCCCAAAACCTTGGCTAGAAGAGGCGGCAAACATCTTAAATTGCAAAGTGAGATCCACCCCTTTCAAATATCTTGGCTTACCTATAGGTGCAAATCCGAGAAGAATATTGACGTGGCAACCTGTGATAGACACAATGAGGACCAGATTATCAAGGTGGAAGCATAACTAGTTGTCAATAGGAGGAAGGGTGGTTATCATCAAATCGGTCCTGTCTGCCATCCCGATTTACTACCTTTCCTTTTTCAAAGCTCCGACAGGTATCATTTCTAAACTCGAATCTTTATTCAAACAGTTTCTATGGGGTGGGAGAGAGAAGGAAAGAAAAATCTACTGGATCAACTGGGATAAGGTGTGTAGATTTCTTAAAGAGGGGGGACCTAAATTTAAAAAATCTGAGAGTCTTTAATGATGCACTCTTTGGTAAATGGATCTGGAAAATCACATCGAATAGAGAAGGCATGTGGTATAAAGCTTTAGTAGATAGATATGGTGCGAATAACGAGTCAGGTGATGGGGGAGGAAGAGAAAATTCCCTTTGGTGGGAAGATATAAATATATTAGATTTAAGAGATCGAGTTATCCATGATGAATATTCTGTCAAAGAAACTTACAATAAAATCATGGAGAATAGATCTAGCTCGTCCAACAATGCGGGGATGAAGGTTTGGAATAAATATGTTCCGCTAAAAGTTTCTTGCCTAGTTTGGAGGCTCCTGCAGAATAAAATAGCCACCAAAGATAATTTGTTCAAAAGAGGAGTCATTGTTCATGATTCTTTATTATGATGCAGCGGGTGCGAGACCGAAGAATCGGTCTCTCACCTATTTTTTGGATGTCCAATCTTTGCAAGTATCTGGTAATCTATCTCCAAGTGGCTGGGCATCGCAACAGCACTGCATAAGGCGGGGATGGACCATATTTCACAATTTGAAGGTCTAATTAGAAGCGGACGAGTGATCACTGAGAGAGTCAGAACCATTTGGTTCGCTTGTATCTGGTGCATTTGAAGGTCAAGAAACGATAAACTATTCAAAAAAAGGAAATTGATATAAGCAATATGGTTGAATTCGTGAAGCGTTTGACTTGTGTTGTGAAAATGATGACTTTAATCAAAATATAAAACTGGTTTCTTGAATTATCAAGAACCAAAACCAATGGTTGATGGAAAACCAAGAAAGAGAACACACGAAGAGGAAGAAATAACAACAAGGATTGGGCAAATATAATTCTGTTTACTATTCACTTTCACATTAATGTTTACAAATGCTTACAAGTGAATATCACAATTTGCCACACTCAACAAACTGAGTGTACTAGCCTATTTATAGACTAACTAGGTAACTTGCAGCCCAAGAAACCTAAACAATTGGATCCTTAACACAAGACCCAATTCGACAGAATATAAACATTTCGACATAATACATATAAGAACAGACTTCGACTACTATATGTAACTAACAGGCATCAGCATGTGAACAAGCTTCGACTGCATGCTTGCCTCCTGTCGAAATACACGAAAGCTCTCCTTCGACACAAATGAGTTCGACCCAAATCTCACAAATCTCCACCTTGGATCTAACTCAGCAACAAAGGGAAACAACTAGCTTTCATCATGCAGCTTTATCAACTGCATACAGTGGAAGAACTTGCAACTTGGCAACGTCTTGGTGATCATATCAGCAGCATTGTCTTCAGTCGAAACCTTCAGCACCTGGACTTCACCATGCTCGATTATCTCTCTGACGAAGTGCAGCCTCGCATCAATGTGCTTAGTTCGCTCATGATAGGCTGAATTCTTCGACAGGTGTATAGCACTTTGACTATCACATTTAACAGTGATACTTCGACCTTGAAGCTTCAGCTCCTTTGCAAAACCTTCAAGCCACAATGCTTCCTTCACAACTTCAGTGAGGGCAATATATTCATCTTCAGTGGTTGATAAGGCAACAACCTTCTGAAGCGTCGCTTTCCAACTGATTGTTGTGCCAAACATTGTGAAAACATATCCAGAAATAGACTTTCTGGAATCCATACAACCTGCATAATCAGAGTCGACAAATCCTTCGATTTCGACTATGCTATCACCACCACAGACTCCACCATAAATCAAGACTCTTTTCAGAGACCCATTTATGTACCTGAGAATCCACTTTACAGTTTGCCAGTGCGCCTTTCCAGGATTGGCCATATACCTGCTCACAAGGCTCACTCCATATGCTATGTCTGGCCTCGTACAGACCATAACATACATCAAAGAACCCACTACACTAGCATATGGAATGCTATTCATATAGATTCTTTCAGCTTCAGTACTCGAACTTTGAGTAGTACTAAACTTAAACTGAGGATTTGTAGGTGTCAACACAGGCTTCGAATTCAACATACCAAACTTATCGAGGAGCTTCCGTAGGTATGTCTCCTGAGATAAGCACAACTTCGACTGCTTTCTATCTCTCCAGATGTCAATCCCAAGAATCCTGGATGCAGCTCCAAGATCCTTCATTTCGAACTCCTTACTGAGTTCAACCTTCACCTTAGTTACATCCTCAACCCTGTTGCTAGCTATGAGGATATCATCCACATACAGCAGCAACATAACAAGTGAGTTTCCAGGTCGAAATCTGAAGTAAACACAATGATCGAACTGACTTCTAGTGAAACCAATGTGTGCCATGAACTTGTCGAATCTCCTGTTCCACTGTCGAGGAGATTATTTCAGGCCATACAAAGACCTATTCAGCTTGCACACATAATCTTTTTTACCCTTTTCTGCATACTCTTCAGGTTGACGCATCAGGATTGTTTCATCTAGATCACCATACAGAAATGCTGTCTTCACATCCATTTGTTCAAGTTCCAAATCGAACTTTGCCACCATGGCCAACAGCATTCGAATGGATCTATACTTTACAACAGGTGAGAACACATCATTGAAGTCGACTCCTTCTTTCTGAGTGAACCCCCTAGCAACCAACCTCGCCTTAAAGTGCTTCGACATCACTCATTCGATTCCTTCCTTGACCTTGAAAATCAACTTACAACTGACTAACCTTGCTCCTGCAGGTTTCTCAATCAGCTCCCAAGTGTTATTATCATGAAGAGATTTCATCTCGTCATCCATGGATTTTCGCCATTCAGTCTTGTCTCGACTCCTTATAACTTCCTTGTAATCTCTAGGTTCTTCGTCAAGTCCCTCACTTGTAGAGATTAAGGCAAAAGCTATAAGATCTGCATAACTAAGTCTCTGAGGTGGCTTGATGACTCTTTTCGACCTATCTCTTTCCAGTAGGTAGTCATCGACAGTTTCCTCAACCTCTTCAACATCTTACTCTTCGACTTCATCAGGGCTATGCACTTCAGCATCACAATGCTCCACCTCAACAGGCATCTCTACCCGTTCCAGCTCCTCTTCAGAGATTTCTGCACTTCGACTAACATCACCAGTTTTCTTGAAAGCCATTTCGACCTCATTGAAAACTACATCACTACTTGTGATACATCTTCTGTGACCTGGTTCTAGACACCACAGCCTATAACCCTTGACTCCCTCAGGATATCCAAGGAACATGCATCTCAGAGCTTTAGGTTCGACCTTGTCTTGCCTAATGTGAGTATAGGCTAAACAACCAAATACTCTCAGTTTGTCGAGATCTGGTGGATGACCCGACCAAACTTCTTCGGGTGTCTTCATTCCCAGCACAGTCGAGGGACATCTATTTATTAGATAAGCTGCTGTCGAAACAGCCTCCGCCCAAAACATCTTCTTCAATCCAGCACTAACCAACATGCATCTAACCCTTTCAAGGATTGTTCGATTGAATCTCTCAGCTAAGCCATTTTGTTGAGGAGTACCTGCTACAGTCTTATGCCTTGCAATCCCAGACTCAACACAGTAACTGTCGAACGCTTCGTTGCAGAATTCAAGGCCATTGTCGGTTCTCAACCTCTTAACCTTTCTGCCAGTTTAAGTTTCGACCAGAACCTTCCAAACATTTGAAATTCTCAAAAGTTTCATCCTTCGTCTTCTGAATGAATACCCATAGCTTTCTGGAATAGTCATCAACGATGGATAGAAAGTACCTTGCACCTGAGTGTGAAGGATTCCTTGCAGGCCCCCAAAGATCATCATGAATGTAATCAAGGGATCCACGTGTTCTTTGCTTACCTTTGTTAAACTTCGACCTACAGGATTTACCAAATACACAAGATTCACAAAACTCCAGCTTTTCGACTTTGTCACCTCCTAGCAGGTTCTGCTTCCCCAATTCGACCAGGTCTCTTTCGCTGACATGGCCCAATCTCATGTGCCATAATTCTGTCTTCGACATAGGTTTCGTAGATACAACATTTGTCGAACCACTTACAACCTCAGCCTCAAGGGTATACAAGCCTTGGTTTTTCACTTATCTCAAGACTTCCTTCGACCCTTTCATGACTTTCAGGATACCTTGCTCTCCTTTGAAAACGTATCCCTTTCTGTCGAATTCACCAAGAGAAATTAAATTCCTCTTAAGATCAGGTACATACCTAACCCCAGTCAATAACTTTATTGACTCATCATGGAGCTTGAATCTAACAGATCCAATACCTGCAATCTTGCAAGCTTTATTGTTCCCCAGCAGCACCGATCCTCCATCTTGTTCACATAATTCTTCAAACACATTCTTGTTTGGAGTCATATACCAAGTACATCCAGAATCCATAATCCACTCTTCGCAAGAGTTGCTGCTCGACACTACAAGGACATCAGACGATTCATAACCATCTTGCACAATAGTTGCATTCCCATTGTCCTTACCTCCATGATTATTCAGGCGCTCAGGGCACACCTTTCTTGTGTGACCCTCCTTCTTACAGTGATAACATTTGATACCAGGCATATCACCACCATAAGACTTCTGCTGAACCGAACCTTTCCTTTCTTCTTGTCAAACCTACCATCTTTCTTCGACGATATTCCTTTCACGGACAACCCTTCGTCGACTGATGAAGGTTTCTGCTCCTTTCTTTCGTTCAAGTCCTTTGAATACAAGGCTGCTTGAACTTCTTCAAAGGTCAGGGACTCTCTTCCATACAAGAGAGTTTCTTTGAAGTGAGCATGCGATCTGGGCAAAGCACACAACAGCAACAATGCTTGATCTTCCTCATCAATCTTCACATCAATGTTTTCAAGATCAAGAATCAGCTTGTTGAAAGAATCCAACTGCTCAGCCAAAGCTTTGTCTTCATTCATCTTGAACGAATACAAGACTTGCTTCAGGTAAAGACGATTCACCAACGACTTGGTCATGTACAAGCTTTCAAGCTTCACCCATAATTCCGACGTCGTCGTCTCCTTTGACACCTGCTGGAGAACCTTATCACCAAGGCTCAACAATATTGCGCTGTGTGCTTTCTCGATCATTGCCGTCTTTTCTAGTTCCATCAACGCAGCATCCATCGCTGCCATTCCCTTCAACGCTTCCAAACATCCCTGCTGCACCAGTAGGGCTTTCATCTTCAAGCGCCACAGACCGAAATCGTTCACTCCGTTGAACTTTTCAATCTCATACTTTGTTGAAGCCATCTTCTCCACGCTCACCGCACCAATTTGTTGTGAAAATGATGACTTTAATCAAAATATAAAATTGGTTTCTTGAATTATCAAGAACCAAAACCAAGGGTTGATGGAAAACCAAGAAAGAGAACACACGAAGAAGAAGAAATAACAACAAGGATTGGACAAATATAATTCTGTTTACTATTCACTTTGACATTAATGTTTACAAATGCTTACAAGTGAATATCACAATTTGCCACACTCAACAAACTGAGTGTACTAGCCTATTTATAGACTAACTAGGTAACTTGCAGCCCAAGAAACCTAAACAATTAGATCCTTAACACAAGGCCCAATTCGACAGAATATAAACATTTCGACAGAATACATATAAGAATAGACTTCGACTACTATATGTAACTAACAGGCATCAGCATGTGAACAAGCTTCGACTGCATGCTTGCCTCCTGTCGAAATACACGAAAGCTCTCATTCGACACAGATGAATTCGACCCAAATCTCACAACTTGGAACTGGTTGCAATTAAAATCAAACAACATAGACTGCATTTTCTTTCCTTGGTACTAGAATCCCAGAGCTGCCCTGGGATGCATAGACATAAATTGATGCTGAGGCTTAATCTGACAACAGACTCTTCTATTGTACAAGTCTCTCGTTGTGGCAGCAGGTTTTCGCCAAAACATCTCTCTAGCGTTGATTTTCTGAGCCTCTTGCGGATCTTGTGCTCTTGTTTGACATATAACGCATTCGGCGGTGATAATTATTTTTTTCCTCTATTTAGGCATCATCAAGGTGTTTGGTAGAGGGGTTGTTATGACATTTGTGTGTGTTGGGTGCAGCAGTTTTGCTCGTGTAGATCATCCTTGTAGTTAGCATTAATCTTCACTCGATGCTGCAGTTTTGCTCGTGTAGATCTTCAAGACTTGACTCATACTGATGTTACAGCTTCTCTTGCAGGATATATGACTGCAGCAAGCCTGGCTTTCAAGTTCAGCAATCCGTCGGTGGCTGGCCTTTTTCTCCTGTAGGTTCAGTATAGTGTTTCCTTCTGACGTTGTTTTGTTTGCCGGAGAAGTTGGAAAAGTCTCTTCTGTTAGTTTCAGATTTGAATCAAACAGTCTTTGTTTGGTTAGACCTGGCTGCTACAGTTGTGAGGAGTCGGGGGTTCATGCCTGGTGGCTATTGTATGAGCCCTTTATTTGCAATTATGTTTTCAGCATTTCAGAATTCTGTTTGGATTTTGGAGAGATGCTCATCGATTTCTCGTTTGAGGTCGTGGTCGGGTTCTTTATCAAGCTGTGGGGTGGTTGGTTAATAGGCGGGTCGTTCTGCAGCTTTCGTATCTTGTTATGGTTGGTTTTCTTCAGTTGTTTTGGTGGTTTGGCTCCCAATTCGGAGTAGCTGCGGATTTGTTTGTGGCAGTGACCCAGGGCGTTTTTTGGATTTGATGAATCTGTTGAATTGTTAGTTTCAAGTGCATGGATTTACCAGTGTAAGCTGCTATTTTATATTTGCAATTCAGTGGGAAGCTCTGCTAGTTCTGGCGTAATTGCTTATCTTGTCATTCTGATTTGGGTGGTGTTCTGGCCTTTTTTCTTTTCTTAAGCTTGGTTTTAGGCGATCATGCTTTTAGCAGTAGTGTTGAAATAGCAGTGTTAGCTGTATTTAGAGTTCTCAAATTAAGGGGCTGAGACCTAATTTTAAGGCCTAAAAATAGAGGGACTCAAAATTTTAAAGAAAAATAAGTCCTAAAATAAGTAGGTCCCCTAAAACTTAAGAAGGGCCTCAAGACCCCAACATTTTTAAAAAATTGATTTTGTTTTTTACAAAAATGATTTTTTTTCATAAAAAATTAAATTTTTTATTTAAAAAAAAACCATTTTTTTATTTAAAAAAAAATTGGATTTTTTTTTGAAAAAATTCAACTTTTTTTCATTTTCGAAAAAATAGACTATTTTTAATTTTTGAAAAAAACCAAATTTTTATAATTTTAGAAAAAATCGACTTTTTTAATTCAATTTTTTTTATTTTCGAAAAAAAATCGTTTTTCTTTTTTGAAAAAATCGACTTTTTTTCAAAATTATTTTTAAAATTAATTTTCAAAAATATTTATTTTTTAAAAAAGAATAATTAAAAAAATAAAAAATATTTTATTTTAATCTAATTAAATTTTGAGCCTTTCTTTAGACCCTAGTAAAAATATGAGAGAGTTTAAAAATAAAAAGAATAAAAAATTTATATAATAGAAAGCCTAAAAAAAAAGGGCCAAATAAGTTTAGAGCTTTGTTATATAGGTTTTTTTTTTACCCCCTAGCTGTATCTTATTTTGAATCTTGTACATTTTTTAGTTATGTTGGGTGTTTCCTGCTGTTGTTTGGGTTCTTGCATCTTGCTGTTTGTTTTTCTTGTACTGTTGGCATTACTTATGTCTCTTCTTTCAATCCATTTTGCTTTTTCCAAAAAAAAAATCCTTTTCTCTCTCATGTAAAAACTCTCTCATGTATAAAGGAATCCACTCCATCAAACCACCCAAAAAATGGTATCCCCTGCAAATCTCCTTCCCACCACAAAGCAAGACCTTCCACCATCATCGCCCTTTTGAAATCACAGTCGCCCTTCTACTCCCTCCGATCTCCCTGTTTCGGTAACGCTCCAATAGAACCGCCTTGAACATCCTTCGTCCACTATGGATACTAAAACTTCCACTACATCAAACTCACCACCAAATACTCATCCCATACATCAAAACCACTTCCCACACGGCTATCAACCTTCACCGCAACTAGCCATTTCATCACCACGACCTTCACCTCCACAACCTCAATCTTAAACATCAAAATCCGATCTCGATTCCGACACACACTCCCTCTATTTTGCTCACAGTGAGCAACTAATAAATCTTACACAACCCTCAACCACCCAAATTGCTCCTTGAATCTCCACAACAACTCACTGTAAATAACCTCGTCACCACCGCATACGACTTCTCCATGAATACCACCAAGCGCTTCACGCAACAACAACAGTACAACGCAACTTCAAATTAGTGTTCAGTCGACATGATTCAGTTCTAATTGTTGGTTGCTCGTTATCAGTTCTTGAGGTTCAAGATTTGGTTCCGTTTCCGGTTTCGATTCACTGCAGAGCTTAGATTTTGTGTCGTCTCGATTGGGTTGTTCTCGTTTCTTTACCGTATTTTCAATGTCAGTTTAAGTTGTCTGCTGTCTTGATTTAATTTCGATTATGTTGCAATTCAATTTTGAGTTCTAGATCGTATCAGTTATCGGTTTGTTTACATTTATAGACTATGCACTCTAAAATGTTGTTTGAGTATAGTGAGAATGTTTGTTTTAATTATGTTTGAATATAGTTATTGGTATTGATGGACTTGAATTTGAATGAGCTACAATCAATGTTTTATTTGGATATAATTCGACGTATGCTTTGTTTGATTGTTATTCGGTTAGTGTATTGATTGTGATTAGATTATGCAATATTTGTGTTGGATTTTGATATTGCTATAACGATGTGAACCATGTAAATAAATATAAGTTGGCGGTGTTAGATATTCATTGCATTTTAAATTAGATTTTTAATCTACGGATTCTACAATTTTATATCGTTATGTCATTGAAATTTTGATACATTGATATGGTATTTTTGCAGCGTTATAATGATTGCGTATGACATTCTACTCGTGTTGATATTACGTACAAACCGACTGGAGCATATTTTTATTTCGAATCTATTTCTCTTTCATTCTAAAACTCAATATGTGAATTTCAATTAAAAATCTCTTATTTTAATTAATAAAATTGGTTGATTAATTTTGATCTTAATTAATTAGTCTTGTTAATTAAATTTAATTAATTTGATTATGTTGATTAAATTATTTTTTATCGATTAATCTTGATAATTATTTTTAATTACCTTAGCTAAATAATTCAATTAAATCTTAATTAATTGATTTCGTTTTTATTTTCATGCATCAACTTTACAATTAAGTAATAACACAATTTAAAATGAAAATTTTAAATAAACAAAAAAATCTTGGTCCAATGTCAAGTGATATTTTCAAACTTGATTAAATCGATTCGATGCAATCCAAATCTTTTTCCATTTAAAACACAACATTAAACCTTTTTTCTTAACAAAACGTGAAAGAGGAGGATCCTTGGAGTCTCACATTCTTTGAATTTTCGAATGAGCGGTTCCGAGGCACACGTTTTGGGAGAGCTGTTTATTCATCCTTTCGCTTCTAAAACACTTGACGCAAATTTGGACAAAAGAAGGGACCGTTGGAGTCTAACATTCTAGTGGAAGCTTTGAACAATCAACTTCGAGGCACACGACTCGTTCTTGTTGAATATTCGTTGTTCATCAAACCAATTTCATAATACATTGAGTGTAAAAGGTATTGTTGGAATCTAGCATTCCAGTAATACCCCAGATAATTGGTCTTGAGGCTCACATATCATTCTCATCAAACATTCGTCATTCACTTAAAAAATATTCAACATGTTAAACGTCTCACCCCTATGCGATCGAAAGCTCTTTTTCAAAAGAACATTATTTAATCCTTTCTAATGCGCATACAAACTAGCGCTTAAGTTTCTACCTTGAGCATGCACGCCCACATTTAATCGTTATAATGCGATCTAAACATTTGTTCAATAAAACAAATCAACCAATCAAACCTCTTTTTTCTCTCTCCCGTGTGATCGAAACACTCTTTCATAAATGAACATTGTTTAGTCATTTCTAATGCTTATACAAACTAGCGCTTAGGTCTCCACTACAAGCAAGCAAATCCACGTTTAACCGTTAGAATGCGATCTAAGCACTTGTTCATTAAAATAAACCAACCAATCAAACATTTTTTTCTCACCCTCGTGCGATTGAAACCTTTTCACAAACAAACATTGTTTAATCCCTTCAAATGCGTATACAAACTAGCGTTTAAGTCTCCACCGCAAGTAAAGAAGTCAATGTTTAACCATTATAATGTGACCTAAACATTCGTTCTCTAAAATCAATCAACCAACACTCATTTGCTACCAAAAACTACGTAGGCTCGAGTTCTCCATCGCACCTGGAGATACGTAAGAGCAAGACCCGCAATATTGTCAGGCACATTAATAAATTTTTTTTTTTGTGATTCCTTTCTTTTTCTCTGTTCCCTTTTAATAACTCGAAGAAAACAAATGACACAAGCTAACATTCAATCGCAAGTTTAACTAAAAGGTTTCCGTTGAGTACAACGGACGTGGGGGTGCTAATACCTTCCCCTTGCGTAATCGACTCCCGAACGCGAATTTGGTTGCGACGACCATTTTCCTTTTTTAAGGGTTTTATCGATATGTTCCCTTTCCTTCATTGGAATAAATAAAGTTTGGCAGTGACTCTGTTTGAATTATTTTGTTCTGCGACTTCGTGAATGATCGTATTTTTTGAGATGCGACAAGCTCCACAAAATTTCTACCATTGCCTCTCTAAGTTTCTCAATAGGATTCCTAACCTACTATTTGTCTTGAGTTTTAAAGGTTGTTAAGACAATAATGATAGAGATGCATATTTATAATTGTCCAAGTCCAATAGACCTTCAAAGGGTTTAAACACAGTGTATGATCCAATGGATTAGTGAACCCAAACAACCAAGCTTGATACTTGTGAATCGCCTGAACAAAACTTGTTGCCCAAAGACCACCACTTAATTGCTACCACCAGACCGCCCAACAACATCCGCTGATCAGTCGACCTCCGCAACTTGCTACCTATTTAGGAAACCTTCGACTACCTTTATCGGCTAAGCTAACTTTGCTACCACCGAACAGTCGTCACCTGACCCCAAATTATGCCATACCATTGCCTATGATCGCTTCCGTAGAAGCTCCTACTAGGCACCACTCCCTTGTTCTTCCCCGTGGCTCCGACATCTTTCGCCAATATTCTTACTACATTTTAGCTTTGTGATTTCAAAAAATCTCAAAATATATATATATATATTTTATTTTATTTTATCACTTAAGATTTTAAAACATATTAATATTTATATCTATATCTTTTAAAATATTTGTTTTAATTATATAAATATCACTTTATCATTCATTTCATATTATATCACATCAACTTCAACTTGACTTTATTATTCATATCATATCAATATCACTTTATTATAATTTTATAATATTAAAGTATTTATATTAATGATATACACATCGTAACTGTAAAAAAATTTCGCATTGCCCAATAAAAAATTATCAATCTATTAAATTATCTAAATTATTTTAAATTATTAATATGATATAACAGAATACAAATTAAATTATTTATTGAATGACAAAATAAAATTATTTTATATAGTTAATATATATCTTATTTTCTTATATAATAATAATTATTGATAGAATTTAATTGAAATGCACTGACAGTGTAAAGAAATTTTACACTGTCAGCAAATCATAGCCGTTGGATATTAAAAGAGATTTGACTTTTATTTTAAAAATTTATAAAATCATCCAAACCGATGATGGTGATGAATTAACGGTGTAAAACTTTTTACACTCTTATGCAATTAATCTCTTATTGATAACATTTTTGAAATTACTAACGCTTTATAATAATAAAGTATATGCGCCCCATGCCATTCACGAGGATTTTGACAGTGAAATAAAAAATAAAAAATAAAAAATAATATAGTTTATCAAGTCAGTGGAAGAAGCCGAATCCAAATTCAATTCAATTTCAATCGGAGAAGAGAAGAAGGGTTCATTTCATGGCGACTTCAAAGCTTCAAGCCTTTTTGAATCACCCAGCCGGACCCAAAACCAGTCAGTTACTTCGCTTTTTTGGTTTCCCTTTGTGTTTTTCTTTGTGAATTAATTGTTTTCCCTTTGATACGGTACCTAGCAGTTTTTTTATTTGGATCCCTAATTAGTGATTAGTGGCTTATTAGATGGTCAATGTTTAATCTGATTACTGAATTATTAGAAGGTCAATGCTTAATATGGCTTTTGATTGCTCTGGAAAAAGGGTAATTTTTTTTAGGGTGAAGGGTTGCAAAAAGTTGTTATTAGAAATTGGGGATTTGTTTATTAGTTTCAGTTCTTATTTCATTTTATTTCAGTGTTTTGCTTGTTAGGTTTATTGTGATGTCTTGCAATATCCTAATTCCGCCGATATATGGCCTGAACATGTGCTAAGTGGGAGCAATCTTCGTTCTATAAGTTAGTTTTATAAGAATGAGTTAGGTCTAACCACAATTCTTAACATGATAAGAGTCAGGTTTAAGATCCGGTGGACCACCCAGACCATCTGCCATCAAGTTTCTACTATCGGGTCACCCACCATTAATTTCCACATTCAGAGTGTGTTAAGATTCCCATATCGGACAAGCTTATAAGTGGGGGTAATCTTCACCCCACAAGCTGTCTTAATATTGATGCTTCTTTGTGAAACATGGACTTATTATTCATACTATCAAAGATTTATACTTGTAGAAGGAAATTGTTGCATGTATGATGACTGAAGGTATCATAATTTAGCCCTTTTGTAGATAAGAAAAGATAATAAAGATTTATGTATCATGCACACACATGCGCGCGGTGTATGAACACTCTCTGGTCACTATTAGAAGTAAATTTGACTTTTTTTTTAGTTCATTCATATGTTGATGTATCTCATGTATCTGGTTTATATGTAGACTTTACATCAATTGTTCAAAAAATTTAATTTTGCTTATAATAGTGAGCGAAGAGACTATGAGTGTGTCAATTGCTTTAAGGATTAGTACCAATGTTGTCTCTTATTTTTTTCCAGTTACCAATGTTGTTGTCAAGTGTTAATGTTGTTATTGTTGATCTGTATCGATGCATAAATTGAGCATTTATTTTGTGCAGTTCACTTCTGGGCCCCTACATTTAAATGGGGTATCAGCATTGCCAATATTGCCGATTTTTCAAAACCACCTGAGAAGATTTCATATCCTCAGCAAATAGGTATGCACCTGCATATATAACTGCATTTTGTGTTATCCATTGCAGATTTTTCTCTATCTCACACACACACACACACACACACTCGTGTGCGTTTGCTCATCGTTCATCCTTGTGTATTTATGGATTCTCTGAAAGGAGCTGCCATGTGCAAGTGAATGAATTCACGGAATGCTGAGTATTCAAGTTGCTGGCAGTTCTTAGCATATACTGTCGTGTATTGGGTTTTATTTACATCTATGCATTGCTGATTCCTTTTGTTTTTAACACAGCTGTCATGGCTACTGGACTTATCTGGTCGCGTTACAGCACTGTAATCACTCCAGTAAGTTTTTTTTCCTCTCAAAGACAGATTACTTTTGACTAGTTCGTGAAAAATTGAAAATTTAGTGGATTGAGGATCATTTGTGGACCTTTAGTGCAAGTAAAGTTTCACTTCACTACCTTCATCACTATATGTGATGTGTGTATGATTCTGGTTTGAAATTGCATTTTCTCTCGTGCAAGAGTATGGCATACCGAACTTGTAAATTCTGTATCATCAGTTAAACACTGTAACATGGTATCTCTAACATGCAATGAAGAATCTATAAAGACTATACTTGTATTCCTGTTTAAATCTTGCGATAATTAATATTGTTTTCTTTGGCATTTATCTCTTTCTCCATAATCTTTGGTTTCTTCTAAACTTTAAACCTTACTGTTGTTTGCTTTATCTGAGTTTTTATCGTATACACATCAGCTACCTCCCTGAATGTATGCATGTCTGCCAACAAATTGAAACCTTATGCTAGGCTTAATATTAAACATAGAGAATACAATAATTTTAATCTCCGTTTACACAGCGACTATTAGGTTCTATGTGCAATATAATTTTCCGTAATCCTGATATGTTAGTGATAAATACTTTCATTGTTGCAGAAAAATTGGAATCTTTTTAGTGTAAATGTTGCAATGGCAGGAACTGGCATATACCAACTCTCACGCAAATTGCGGTAAGTGATATTTATCAGTATTTATGTGAAGTTTCTGTGAGATTGCTATTTTGCTACTTTGTGAATCAATGTTCATGGGCCCAAAATTATGTGGCTGATGAGGTTAGTGTGGCCCTTCCTAGGCCCAAAAATAATGGGAACCTCAAACACTATTTTTAGTCGGTACTTGTAAAGTTTATTTTCGTCATTGGATTGAATTTATCTTAAAATCAAATTTTGACATTTTCCTGAAAATCTCGAAAAGCAAACATTGAAGGACAAAATGCAATTACAATGTCAATTGAAAAACTTCCTCTTTTTGTAGATTAACCTTGTGTGATTGCCATTGATATATTTTGGTGTTGTTGCAAAGATTGATCTCGGTACTGTTTTGTATCTCTCCATGCTGAAATGAATATTAACTCGTGAACTACTTTTCAGGCAAGATTATTTCTCAGAGGATTCTGTAGCAAAAGAATGATGACGAAGAATGTGAAATGGCGAAGAATTTGAAAATAAGTTATTTGGAGTTTGATGCCCTAATTGCAATATTCATGTTGAACATTTATCTGAATTATAATTTTCAGAAGTGTGTGGTTCATTTTGTAGTTGGCAAAGGCTTAACTTTTAAATCTTCTCAATTCTGTGTATTTTTCATGTGGTGTACTTGAATGTTGTAGGATTAGGGACTCAAGATAAGTGGGCAATCTCAACACCACATGCTCCTATTTTATCCATCTTTATATTTGTTGTTATGTTCATAGATCTTGTCCTCAAGCCTGTTGGTTTTTACTTCAAAATATTATATACTCTGGAACGTACCAATATTGTTGCCGATGCTTTGTCTAGAATAGTTGGTCCACCATCATCAATAATTTCCCCTATTTTGCCACCATTAAGACGATTATTATAAATCAATTATGTTACTTTTATGTCTCACCTTGCAGGTATCACCTTTCCCACTAAGTTCTAGCCCTAACCACTTTCATGCTTCTACTTTTTCCTTCGAATAGTGTATCATTTACAACAAAGATAGACCTTTTATTCCATTTGAGTGTGAGTTAGGACCATAATTGTAACAAAAATTCCAAGAGATTCCCATTGGAGGTTGTTCCTGGTACAAGGCACCTTGGTTTGCTTGGATGCCTCATTCTCCTAAGCACGTCTTATGGGTATGCATAGATCATAAACCAAACTAAATCATATATATGGTTTGGTTTAAATCTTGAAACTATTTTTATAAAATTGATTTATTCTTTTAAAATTGGTTTACAAATGAGTCGGTTCAATTCTAAATTAGTTTTTTTTTACAATAATCAATATTTTAAACAAATGAGTCGGTTCAATTCTAAACTAGTTTTTTTTTACAATAATCAATATTTTAAAAAGACCGGTTTTAAACCGGTTTCTCTCGAAACCAATTTTTTACTTTTTTTAAAAAAATTAATTTTTTACTTTCTTTTAAAAAACCAATTTTATAAAAAGAATTCATTTTATATTTAAAATAGTTTTGTTTTTTTAACTAGTTTTTTTATTTTAATTAATTTATGTAAAAAATATTTATTTAAAAATCTTATAATCTCCGCTCAACATAGGTGACTAGGGATATCTAATAATGTGACACTTTCTCATTGAGAAAGTGAATTTAAAGATAAAAATATATAACAAAATAAATATCTGATTATTTTCATAGAAGATGTTTTAATTTGATCCATTAACGGGTTATTTTAAATCTTTATCCACAGATTATTTTAACATATAAATTTTTTTTGTTCACTTTCAAAAAGAATCCCTTCATTTAGATAGCAAGAAATAATTAAATGGATGCAATCAAATTAATATATATATATATATATATATATATATATATATATATATATATATATATATATATATATATATATTATAAAGCCTGCTTAAATCCACTAAAAAGAATTGAATTACTGAATCTACTTTAATTAATCAAATACAAGTTGCTTTACAAAAATTATAATGTTAAACAAATTTTAAAAAATATTGCACATTTAAACTTCACACAAAACACTAGAAAAAAATATTTGAGCGTCAATCAATCTCTTTTACTAAAAGAAAAGTAACAATAAGCATATTTAATGCAATTTTTTTAAAACAATTATATAAATTATGTAACTTGAATAAATACTTTTAATGCTAAACATTTATTTAAAGAAATTATTTAACTAATTATAAATCCAATTTATGTTAAAAATGTTTATTTAAAAAATGCTATAACCATAGCTCTATAAAAAGCAATTTGTATTTTTTTTTTCATTTTGAAAAGAAATTATGATTTTATTTTAAAATAATATTTTTCTTATGAAATTTAAAGAAAAATTAACTTTAAAAAGTTTAAAATATAAAATTGGTTTATAATGTGTATATGATGAAACATGAAATGAAACAAACATATAAATTTAACATATAATAAAATTTGGATACAGAATAACTAAACCACATTATTATTATGGATACTGATTTATATTTGGATAACAAAATGGATACCCACATTTATATTTTAATATTTGGTTTGGATTTTTAAAAGTGAAACAATTTGGATACCAATTTGGTTAAGAATAACCAATTTTTTTTTCACACCCCTAGTTATGGATATAAGGTTTAATGTTCTCAAAATTCTAGGACTTTACTTTAAAAATGGAACTAATACGTCAAAACAAGTACAAACACTTTTATCCTAAAAATACCTCTTATTATCGACGATCACTTATTTGAACGTTAGAATGTTGCAAGTATCCCCCTCCTTACCACATATCAAACTTGGAGGATGATAGGAAATTCCCATATTCATTCCAAGATCGAACTCATTGGCCATGTATGTAGGAACATTAATAAATATTTCGTAAAATAACTACTCGGAAACTCCAGAAGTTCTAGTTAATCTATAGCTAGCAAAGTCGTCACGGTCAACTACAAAGTTGACAATGGACTCGCAACGTTCTCCTTGCACCAGCGAACGCCAATCCCACCACTGCCACCAGTATTCGAGATGATTTTTACCTCTCATTTGCATCTGACACCTCTGGTGATCTTCATACCAAATGAGGAAACCTTACTACCGCATGCGAACACACGAGGAGACGATACTACACAATCCACCTCAATCCCTTTGGCAACCTTATCATCCGATGAAACAAACACATTACTAAGGGACCTATTAATGGTTGTCTAGAGACAATCAATGATATTAGAGAAAAATAATGAATGACTCTATATAATTGAAACGGTTGACCCATGCCATTGTGTATTGCTTGGACCCATTAGAGGGCTGAGTTGGCCTGAAGGAATATTGACATAGCACGAGGAAGAACAGTTTGAGTCATCGCGACAAAAGTGAAAATCATTCGTTCATAATTTGAAGGTTGGAGCCATGATATGAGTCAGAAGATGAGAAATGAATCCATCAACACATGGGAAGAGATTCACATGCGGTTTACCATTCAATTAACAACATTTCAGAGATATCCAGAATCTATAGAGAGCTTGGGTAGGTAAGGCAGGAGAAAGATAAATTTATATGTTTGCACATCGAGAGATTTAACAAAGAGGTCATTGTGGTCAAAAATACTGATGAAGAAATGAAAAAGTATATGTTGAGTCTCAGACTTCAACCTGGGTCTAAGTTTGCAAAAGGTATTGGGAATAAAGCCTTGAAAACATTCAACAATTTACTAACAAGAGAGAAATACATACATTATGGGGAGAAATTGACCACAAACAAGGCAATTTATAGAGGAAATTCCAAAAGTATTGACATAGACAAAAGAGTAGTTGAGGAACCAAAGAACAACACAAAATAAAGGAGAAAAAAGAAGAACAAATAGTCAGGCTGGGAAACTAAAGGGAGGGGTTACCCCTTCTAAGTATCGAGATTACACACCCATAAATACTTTAAGGGAACACATTCTTCAGGAGTTCATTAACGCCTATTTTTAGGAAGAGGAAGTAGAAATCCCAAAACACATATGGCAGTGCCTCGGTATCGACAAATACCAGTATAACCATATTTACAAAAGCAACAAACATAATATTAAAGAGTGTGTATAGTTTAAAGATGCCATAGAGGATTTGATACAAAAAGGGTGGTTGTTAGAATCCGTCGCCAAATACAAAAGTAGGCTGAGAGATAGAATGTCCAAAAAAGTAAGCCCACAAAGAAAAAGGGGTTGAAGTGATTTAAGTGGCCAAAAAACAAAAACAAGATGACAAGAAGGAGTTGTCGATGGCATATACTATCGCAGAAGGAAGTTTTAGTAAATTGGAGAACCTTCCCATTATCATGGACGTTAAAGGAGAAATGTTCCAATTTTGGGAAGACCTCCCCATAAATATTGGATAGAACTAGAAAGGACCGCATGACACAGAAAAAAGAGAGTCACATATGATGTGGCATCACCAAAGTGAAAAAAAATACTACGAGAATGGTTTCATGACGTTTTCCCAACGGTGTGGGTTGGGGGGGGGGGGGGGGGGGTGGTTGTTCCAAGAACAGAAACAATATCATAAAATGTCCAAGAAATTCCTACCACCAATTTCATTTTACAATAGGAAACTAATTAACGTGACACCTAATTCTCGTGTTCCTTTACTAGTAAAGGGTCATAATGGCCACATATGTGGTTAGAAGGGTCCTGATAGATCAAGGAGCTCATGTGACATAATGTACACCAACCTCTTGGAAATATTGTGTCTAACCTACGAAAAACTCATCCTCAACAGAGGGAATGACCTTTAGAGAATAAACGGATCAACTACAAATCCTTGAGGGTACATTAAACTCATGGTATCCTTTAGAAAGAAAAAGGCAATAAAGCGATCAAGATGTAATTTTTGGTAATTGTTAGTAAGTTAAGATACAATTACATAATAGGCAACTCTACATTAGCCATACTATAGGTCGTCTCATCGACGATACATTTGAAGTGTAGATACTATACCAAGAAAGATGTGGTAGCCACAGTGGAGGCATATTTGGATGCCTACAGGGTTTGCTTCTTAAATTACCTCAAACTTCATAGGAGAAAATCGATGAAAAATTAAAATGGCCCTTGCTCCTTGAGGAGGAAAAAAATCATAAAAATAGAAACTCGAGAACAGCGATAAAGATCCTTTACTCATTAAAGGGAAAGGGAAAGAAAAAGAAAAAGACACCAAACACACTACCACTAGTTTGGAAAATATATAGGCCAAACTAAAAACTGGTATAGGTGGGTCAAAAGGCCACCACAAGACAAAGGATTGAGGACGAAACTCGATTAATTAGTTAGGTCTTGACACTAAAGAATACACGGTTTTAGATTTTATTTCTTTATGTTTCATCTCAATTGAATTTTTCTTTATGCCAAAATAGCTCTCGCTGCCCCCTTTCAATTCCATATTACGTTTCCTATCTATTTATATATATATATATATATATATTAAAACTAATGCATCGAATATTATAGCGACACATCATCAATTATAACTCTAAAATGTGCCACATTGGACAATTTGTTCATTAACAATAAAACAATCCAAAATAAATTTTTCATTTACTTTCTAAACTTATTGACACATCATCAATCATCAATTGATATAATTATATATTTTTTTTATGAAACTTTTATTCTATTAATAGATATTAATAATAATGATATAATATTGTTCATATTCCTATTCCAATTTCAATTATAAATTAATAAAATAAAGCACATAAAAGTATTTACATTCCTATTCCAGTTATAAAGGGTATTTAATAAAATAAAATTGATATAATTATATTTTCTTTATAAAAATCTTCATTCTTTTAACATTAATTTAAAAAGTAAAAGATAAAAATAAAAATTGTTTTAATAATCACTAAAATTATAAATAATACACTACAATGATGATTATAAAAAAAATAAAAAATAAATTCATTAATAATTACTACTGAGAAAAAATTAAAAAAAAAAAAGTAAGAATAAAATTATTTACTACATTATTCATATTTTTATATAAAATTTTAATTATTTAGTTTTTAAAAACAATTAATACAAATCGTTGTTTCAATAAAATAAAAAATAAAAAATACAAATGATAAATTATAAATATAAAAGTCTGTTATATATGTCACATTATAATTACAAAACTTAACTAAAATATTTATCAACTAATTCCAAACAATACATTTATATCAATACTATCTTTATGTTATAAATATATTCTATTGTGTTTTCATTTTACAATTGATATTAGATGCGTTACTAATTTATTGATGTCTCTTTAGTTGATCGGTTATATCTAAAAAGTCCATTTATTTCAATAACTCATAGAAAACCACCTAAATTCCCCAAATCTCTCAATAGTTTATCCGTATAAATAAAAAAATTTATCTCCAATTTTCTTTCACTTCTTACACTTGATTTCTCACATGCGAGGATTGTAGAATGTCTAAACCTTCTCATCATTTGTCTGTAGTTAATTATTATTTTTGGTAAAAACTTTGTTCTACCCATGAAACTTTAGATATAAGATGTTTATTTCTCCATTTTCATTAATTAAATATTTTTTATTATTATTAGTATTAGATTAATAGTTTTATAACTATTGTGTTTACTCATATTTTTTATTTAATTCACATATTGTAAGGATTTGCCCCTCAATATTGGCAATTCAATAGTAAACCTGCTTAATATTTGTCTCTATTGAAATCGTTGTTTATGAGAAGCAAAGGAGTTGATGTTCTTCACCTCTCCAATCTTAAAAAATGGAAATTTAATTGTGTATACAAATTATGACTATTTTTAATACACTTTGAAAACTCTATTGTAAATGTTCTAAATTAATGTGCAAGACCATAGTATGAAGCCTCACAATATTTCATTTCCATAAAGATATAAAATTTATTAAGATATTTGATGAACAAAAACATTATTAAAAACATTATTGAAGTTACTCTCTTCCTATTTCTTCCATTTATTTTATTTGACTAATTAATTAATCTGGTATAAATTTCAATTTTATTTTATTTTATTGTAGTGTTCATTTTATTGCAATTATATATGTCAATACTTTCTATCAAAAAAAGAAGAACAATTTCTTCAAGTTTGATGTAGAATGTATTGAATATGACCTAAATTCTTTTGTCCAATGAATTATATAATTTTAACAAGTTTAATACTATATTACAAGCTCTAAAAAAATGAAAGAATTAGACCTACAAAAATATTCCCTCTCACTTCACTAATAACTCTAATTTGTTCTATCAATATCTTACATAACATACTATATGTAAAATCACATCAATAAAGAATTTGATTAATAAATATTATATTCAGACTTATTAATTGACAATTAATAATATCTATGATAAAATATATATTTTCATTAAAGAGGAAATTATATATATCCACAATATTGATGATAACATTTTTATTTTAGATTGTATAATTTTATACTCGAAAAAATTTCTAAATATCATGAACAAAAGACAAAAGAAGAAAGCTAAAGAGCATGCTTTAAGATTTTTATATTTATAAACATTATAATCTTAATAAATTATAATTTCAAAACATTTAAGATAACAAATATTTTAAAAATATATGAGAATATGTCTTACTTGCTTTTTTCATGGCTACCCGCGCGATGCGCGGGTCAACATCTAGTTATTAATAAAATGAAACTTTATTTTTAGCGCATGGAGTGAAAATTTTAAAAATTATAAGTTGCCCCTAAATAATAATATAATAGAACCGCTAAACCACACAGAAAAGAAGTAAAGCCCTTATAAAGATTCCAACAAAAAAAGAACCTCACTCTCAACAGGAGAAAGATAGAGAGGATAAATAAAGCCATGTATGATGGCAAGAAGACCTCACCAGGCCCGACTCAAGCTCAAGACGAGTAAAGCAATAGCCTTAGGCCTCATAATTTTGGTCCTTTATTTAGGCTTTAAATGCTAAGAAAAACTAGTATGATACCCGTGCGTTCGTAGGGGTACACGTCTGTGACGCGCATTTGTTCTCAGAATGTATTTGTTCTCAGAATGTATTTGTTCTTGATCGTACCTGGATCAGACAGTATCTGGTGGCCAACAACGTCGTCTGGTAACAGTCAGAGACGGCCGCGGGGGGGGGGGGGTGTACCTGCAAGGTACTCCGACGCTCAAGTAAGGTAACAGTCAGAGAATAATAGCAAGTACAGAGATGAGAGTAAAAAAGTGTGTGTAACCTGACCCTCTCAAGTGAGAGGGTATTTATAGAGAGCCCCCAGCGCGGGGCCAACGGTTACTTGCATTAGGCTGGATTGTCAGGCCCAATCCAAGTAACTGCCAGGGCTTACGTGGCTTAGTGAAGACCAGCACGTGGTCTTCGCCCTGGGGTAACCGTTCCTAGATCTTTGGAATTAGGGCAGACCAATTCCATCGGGAGTGGGCGGTTACATGAGAACGTGTCCTCGCGGGGAGGAGTCTTGCGTGTCGGGGAGAGACGTGTCCTCACGGGGAGGACTTATGTGCAGAAGGAGATGGCTCCTTGCGTGTTGAGGAGGGGCGAGCCCGGAGAGACTTAGCGCATCTGCCCGACGCTCTATTCCGCGTATGCCCGAGCACCACCGAGGTGTTGCATGTGCCCGACATAGTTGAGGTGGGCCTGTGCCTGACGTTGGTTGTGATAAGAGGCCTTTGTTGGGCCACCCCAGGACGTGTGGGTTGGGCCTGCTCGATTGAGGAGCAGACCCCGACCCAGTCCAGAACAGGAGCCCCCTAAGTCGTTGCTCTGAAGTGTCGGAGTAATGACTTAAGGGCCAACAAGCATGTCGGGGAAGTATCGGTCGCGTGACCGCGATGAGGGGAACTTGTTTGAGATCCACTGGCCGTATCGTCGGGGAGCCAAATGTTTGTTGGGTAGAAATCGACGAGCCGACTCGAGCGTGGGCGTTCGCGGATGGTCGACCCAGCGGGGATGCGAGAAGTTCGAACTTGGGTGTCGAAGCAAATGGAGAGACGCGTGTTAGGGAGCGAACAGTCGCATGTATGCCACATTTTAGATGCCATCATTGCCTAGGGGTGACTAGGCTAGGGTAGTGTACTCTAGTAGTCTAAAACCCTTCGAATTCTGTGAAGATCCTATAAATAGGCCCCACCTCATTTCATTTGTACCGTTTGCTCTTTTCCTCTCAGACTCCCCCTCTGTTCTTCTCCATTTTTCCGCTGCTGCCTTCCACCATTCTCCGCCGTTCTCCACCGACGACCGCCGTGCCGGAACCCTAAAAAGCGTATTTCAAGTAAGTTTCTTTCTTTCTTTTTCTCCTTTCGTCTGCATTTGTAGGATGAATCTTATGGTGAACTGATGAAGTTCCCATGGAAATCACAAAATATCTGGCGTAAACGATGAAATTTCATAGTTTAGTTGTTGAATCTCACGGGGAGAGGCGATGAAATTTCCGAGGACACGAAGAATATCCCGGGGTCGTGAGATGAACATTTCTCAGCTCTTTGTTGAACATTCCGGGGTTCAAGGACGGAATCCCCGGGGAGCTGACGCTTATCTCTGAGATATGGGTCGAATACCCTGGGGTCCCGTCCAATTTCGCTCCCGGCGGACCCCAGGATGGTCACGGGTTTGTCTTCCCCGACGTTCCCTCCTCGCCCCTTCACTTGACCAGTGGTGGAAGGGGTGGATTTGATATGGGTCATCGAATTCACCATTTCCTTCTGCTTTTCAGGTAAATGGACGTATTGCCCGTGGTTGAGGGATCTTTGGACGTCGACGACCAACCCGACTCTCCAATGGCGCCAATCGCTAGGCTCGAGGAACGTCCCCTCTAGGAGTGGGTCAGCGATGAGTCGTTGAACATTGCTTCCCATTTTATTGACGAGGAAGAGGACACTATTTTTTGTACAGTCGAGCACTAAGTGGTGGGTTCCTCAAAGTCGTGGAAGGTGTTCCGACCTCAAGTACACCATCGCATATGCTCGACGTACCGACGGATGAGGTTCCCTCTTTACGAGTTCATGTTCGACAAGGCGGGGTGGTGTCTGCCCTTTACAGATTTTCAACAGGTGGTATTTATTTGGTTGCGCCTGGCGCCTTCGCAGCTCCACTCCAACTCCCTCGCTTTCATCCGAGCTTTCGAGCTCGTCTGCAAATATCTCCGAATCGGGGCAACTGTGCCTCTCTTCTTTCGCATCTTCCACCTCCAGCGATAGGCCTCCGATGGCAGACACGACTGGGTGTCTTTCAAGCAAGTGAGCAGCCTGTTTCACACTTATTTGGATTTCGTTCGTGACTTTAAACACCGATATTATATCGTGAGGCCGGTCACTCTTGAAGCTGTGAATTCGGTGTATTGCCGAGTTTCCCGTGAAGCAGACGGGCAAATGGAGGAGGTCCTCGAGCCAAGATTCCCCTTGTTCTGGACGGAAGAACACTTCAAAAAGGGGACGGACATCTACAAAGTCAGTCCTGGCCGTTTGGACGAGGGGGATCGCCTGGCTTACGAGAGAATAGTCGCTTTCGTTAACGGGTTTAACAGAGCCAAGTTCGTGACGCCGAACGGGGACTTCCTTTTGGGCGACGATGAGGAGGTCTTAACGAAGCGTCGATTGATCAACACTAGGGCTCTCCTCAAGACGTTTTTTGACGAGGAGGCTCTCGATCTGTTAGGTGGGGTGGCTTCCCCGACCTTTTTTCTCCCTCGTTTTTCTTTTTGAATTACTGACCTCTTTGTTTTCTGTGCAGGTAAGATGTCGTCTACTGAGGAGCGCCTCAAAAATTTGAAGACTAACCGCGCTACGAAGAAGGGAGGCAAAAGCCGTCTCGAGCAGATCCGAGGGCAGGAACTCGTTCCCACTCCGACAACCGGGGGTTCTTCTGGCTCTCACCAGGATAACGATTCTCCCAGCCCCCAGGTTTCCCCGAAGAGGCGGCGGGTTGCGGACACAGTGGCCATCGACCTTACTGAGAATGAGGGTTCCCCTGCTGTAAAATTCGTGCTCCCGCCTTGTCACTCGAGGCCGAACTTTTTCATGGGGAATAATTCCCTTTGCGTGGGTGCCCCCGAAGCTCAGGCCATCCTAGGCGTCGACAAGGTCTCTCGGAGAAAGGCGCTGGTGGAGGATGTGTCCGATGTGATGCGGGTTTGTGCGGCTGCCCTGGTTCTGAACGACGAGGCGTTCCCGGAAGGCGAACTGAACAGGTTCCGCGAGAGTTTCCAGTCCATCTCAGCCGAAATGGAGAAGGTGGGCAAGGAGCTGGCCGACTGCAAAAGCCAGAACTAGGCCCAGGTCGAGCTCCAAGGGAAGTTGGAAGAAAAGTTGAAGAATGCTAAGGAAGAGCGGAGACGTCTCGTCGGGATTGAAGAGGAGAGGGATCGTCTCTTGGCGAGGAATGCCGAGTTGGAGGAGGTTGTCTGCCCTGCTGATGAGGAAACCGAGGAAGAAAGGTTGTTGACCTCGCGGGCAGCGCTCATAGCGAAGCTCTGGCAGTCCGAGGAGGATAACCTCGAAGCGGCTGACATAAGATTCAGAAACGCCGTGCAGCAGCTTTGGGTTCTGAACCCCGACCTCACAACCGAAGGGATTGACCCCGACTCAGAGGTGGTCGACGGTCAAATCGTGCAACCGATGCGGGTGGACGAGGTCCATGAATGCGAGGAGCCCGAAGGGACTATCGCCGAGTAGGCTTTTCTTCTTTGTTTTGTTCGGCCTGCGAGCCGTTTTATTTATTTTTCAATACGTATGCCCGGCCTGCGTGGCAGGGGCTTTTGATACTTGTTTGTAATATTTGTACAATGGGCTTCTGCCCGCTTTAATGCAATTTTGTTTATCTGCTCGTGTGTTGTTTATATTGTTTATACTATGTGTGATGTTATAGTATTTGTTATACTTTGTTTTTGTCTAAGTAATAAAGAGTTTGGGATTTGCTCGACCTTGATAGTCCCTGACCGCGCGGAGAGCTGGTCGGATGCTTGGATACGTATTCCAACCTTTAACGAGGCTAAGAGCTCGGTCGAGGTCTTAGCTTCGTGGCGTGAACTTCCCATCGCGAGCTGGGTATTCTACCTGATTGGTACAACGACGAAGGAGCTCGATCGAGGTATCCCCGTCGGATCAAAAGTCTTCGCGCACACACAACGCGGCCTTCAATCACCGTGTTCTGTATAGAGGTGTCGCGCTCGTACCTTAGTGCGTCCCCATAATCGCGATGCTAGTGCGTCGCGGGCAGTGGCTAACTGTAGTATTGTTTGAGCTTCTCAGCGTTCCATGGTCGAGCAAGTTCTTCCTCGTGCAGATTTTCGAGGAAGTAGGCTCCTGTCCCCGTTTTCGCGCGGACGCGGTACGGGTCCTCCCAGTTCACGGCGAGTTTGCCTTCTCGCGAGTCTTTCTGGTTCCTTCGTAGGACGAGGGTGCCCACCTGAAAATTACGTTTGATAACTTTGTCGTTATAACGTAGTGTTATTTTATGTTTAAGTGAAGCTTCTTGGAGAGAAGCACCCGAACGTGTCTCCTCGACGAAGTCGAGTTCTTCTCTTAGGGCTTCGTCGTTAGCGTCCCCGTCGAGGGGGGCTTCTGTCCTCCTCGAGGGTTCCCTGATTTCCACGGGGATCACCGCTTCCATTCCGTAGGTTAGACGGAAAGGGGTCTCCCCAGTCGTGGAATGTGGGGTCGTTCGGTAGGCCCAGAGGACGGTGTTTAGCTCCTCGACCCACCGTTGTTTGGAATCACCTAGTCAACGTTTAAGTCCTTGTAGGATTACTCTGTTCTTCGCCTCAGCCTGTCCGTTCGTTTGAGGGTGCTCGACCGACGTGAAGTGCTGCTTCATGCCTAGCTTGGAGAAGAAGTCTTGGAAGTTCTTGTTGGTGAACTGTGTTCCGTTGTCGGTGACAATAACTTGAGGCACGCCGAATCGGGCGAGGATGTTTCTTTTGTAAAAACGCAGTATGTTGAAGGCCATGATTTTGGCCAATGCTTCTACCTCAATCCACTTCGTGAAGTAGTCCACCCCGACGATGAGGTATTTGTTTTGATATGACCCCTGGACGAAAGGTCCGAGGATATCCATCCCCCACCACGCAAACGGCCACGGGGAGGACAGTGTTTTGAGCTTGTTGGGAGGAGCAAGGTGCATGTCCCTGTGGCGTTGGCATCTGTCGCATTTCTTGACGTGTTCCTTGGTGTCCTGTTGCATGGTGGGCCAGTAATACCCTGCTCGAAGCGCCTTACAGGCTAACGATCGCCCGCCGAGGTGCTGTGCATTGATTCCCTCATGGATTTCCTGAAGGATGTCGGGGACCTTGGTCTCCTCGACGCACCTGAGGAGGGGGATAGAGAACGCTCGCCGGTATAGCTTGTCCTCGACTATCGTGTATGAGCATGCCCGCCGCTTGACCATTTCGGCTTCTTTGGGATTTTTAGGCAGTTTGCCCGTTGTGAGGTACTCGTACACGGGGGTCATCCAGCAATTGCTGTCACCAATGGCGTTTACGTCCGCCACTGGAACGGGCTTGTCGATGCTTGGCCGGGTAAGTACTTCTTGTATGACGGATTTGTTCCCGCCTTTCTTCTTTGTGCTTGCCAATTTGGACAAGACATCTGCTCGGACATTGTGCTCGCGGGGGATGTGAGTTACTTCCGCGGAGGTGAACTTTTTCATCTTTTCTTTCACCAAGGCCAAGTATTCTATGAGGTTGTCATTCTTGGCCTGGTACTCTCCTCGGACTTGTGAGGCCACGAGCTGGGAGTCCGTGAAGAGTTTGACCTCCTTGGTGCCGAGGTCCTCGGCTAGCCGAAGTCCGGCGAGGAAGGCCTCGTGCTCCGCTTGGTTGTTCGATGTCGGGAAGGATAGTTCGAGGGATACCTCGATCGGGATGCCTTCCTCGTTTTCAAGGATGATGCCCACCCCGCTTCCCTTCGGGCTGGATGCTCCGTCGACATAGATCGTCCATTTTTGGATCCGTTGGTCGAAGGTTCCGGGACGGTCATCTACGCTACAAAGTCAGCCAATACCTGAGCCTTCAGGGCTTTTCTCCCTTCATATTGGATGTCAAACTCGGCGAGTTCGAGCGACCACCTGAGCATCCTCCCCGCCATGTCTGGTCATCCAAGAAGCTGCCTTATAGGTTATTCGGTCCTTACGACGACGGTGTGGGCAAGGAAGTAGTGGCGTAGCCTCCTGGCCGCGGTAACGAGGGCCAGGGCGACTTTCTTTATCTGCTGATACCTGAGCTCGGGGCCTTGGAGGGCTTTGCTCATGAAGTAAATTGGCTTCTGCCCGTCCGGGGTTTCCCGGATGAGGACGGCACTGACTGCTTCACTCGTAATTTCAAGATACAAGAAAAGTGTCTCCCCGCTCTCAGGCCTTGAGAGGACCGGGGGATGCGATAAGACTTATTTTAGGTGGAGGAGCGTCTGCTCGCATTCTTCGCTCCACTCAAACTCCGCTTTCTGTCGAAGAAGTTTGAAAAATGGGAGTGCGTACTGTGCCGACTTGGCGACGAAGTGGGAGAGAGCGGTGAGTATCCCGTTCAATGATTGTATCGACTTCTTTGAGTCCGGAGTATGGATCTCGAAAAAAGCCCTACACTTGTTGGGGTTGGCTTCGATTCCTCGCTCTGTGAGGTAAAAGCTGAGGAACTTACCTGCCCGAACGCCGAAGGTGCATTTGTCAGGATTGAACCTCATGCGGCACCTCCTCGCTGTGTCGAACACCTTCTTGAGGTGCGCGGCATGGTCGACTTCCTCCGCTGATTTGACGATCATGTCGTCTATGTAGACCTCGAGCATGTCGCCGATTTCAGCCCAGAAAACCTTATTCATCATCCGTTGGTAGGTCGCCCCGGCGTTCTTCAGACCGAAGGGCATTACGTTGTAATAGTAGTTGCCCGACGCGGTCATGAAGGCCGTGTGCTGTTTGTCGACCTTGTCCATGGGAATTTGGTTGTATCCCGAGTAAGCGTCCATGAAGGATAGTAGTTTGTAACCTGCAGAATTGTCGACCAGCTGGTCGATGTTAGGCAAGGTATAGCAGTCTTTCGGGCAAGCCCGGTTAAGATCAGTATAATCAACGCACATCCTCCATTTTCCATTATTCTTTTTAACAAGTACAAAGTTGGACAGCCAGGTCGTATACCTGGCCTCCGATATAAAATTTGCCTCTAGGAGGTCTTTTACAGCCTTTTCAGCAGCCTCCGCTTTTTCGGGAGACTGCTTACGCCTACGTTGAGCTATGCCCCTAGCGGCCGGATCTACTGTGAGCTGATGGCAAGCCACCTCGGGGTCGAGGCCAGACATCTCTAATGCGCTCCACGCGAAGAGATCAGCGTTCTCCCTTAGACATGCCTTCAGCTGCTTCTTCGTCAGGTCGGGGATCCCGGTGCCAATCTTCACGTTACGGTCTGGATCGTCCCCGAGGACCACGAGCTCAAAGTCTCCGCCCGTTGTTTTCTGCCTGGAGGTCGAGGTCTTCTTCCCCGTCTTCATCGGGTTCGCCCGGGAACCTGCTGTCGAGTTCAACCGCGTTGACGCGCGGGAAAGGTACCTGTTCGGCGTCCTGGGGTGGCTTGGCCACGGTCTTGGGTTTGGCGCCGATGGAACTCATGCCTTTGATGGCGGTGTCGAAGCATCTTCTGGCCGTGTCGATGTCCCCGTGCATCGTCACCACTCGTCCCCTGGTCGTGTAGTACTTCATTTTGAGGTGGACCGTTGATGGTACCGCCGTAAGTTCAGCCAAGGTGGTCCTCCCGAGGATGCAGTTGTAAAGGGAAGGGCATTCCACCACCAGGAAACGGATCTTCACCTGTCGGGCAGTGTCTTCGGCCCCGAATGTAACCATCAGCTCCACGTAACCCCATGGTCTGGTGGTGGTTCCGTTGAACCCCTGTAGAATTAAACCGACGTACGGGGTCAGATGTCTTTCGTCAAGCTGAAGGGTTCCGAACAGATGGGCATACATGATGTCGACCGAACTTCCCTGGTCGACGAGGATCCTTCGAACGTCAAGTTCGCCATCCGTGCCCTAACCAGGAGGGGAATAGTGGTCGGAGTTCCCCCGCACTTTCTCGAGAGTGGTTGTCTTCGCCGACGTTGTGGATTCCAGCTCATCAAATTTCCGCTTGATCGATCCGACGGACAACTTCTCGGGACCACCCCCGGAGATGACCATCGTTTTGGGGAAGCTTTCCCAGGTGCTACGGGCAGTGACAGGGTCCTCGTGGGGGAAGGTCACCCACATGTTGCGAATTGCTTCTTGGCCTTCAATGATTGGGGGAACAAAGAAATCTTCGAGTCGAGTGACACTGAGGGCGACCTGAAGCCGACTCTCATCGGGAGGAGGCGTCGTCTCCTCGACGTTCTGGGCTTCCCGGGAGCTGGGACGAGGAGTGTCATTCTTCTGGGCGTATTTCTTTAGGCGCCCTTCCTTGATCATAATTTCAATCGCATCTTTGAGATGGATGCAGTCTTCTGTGACATGCCCGTGACTCCGGTGGAACCTACAGTATTTTGACTTGTCAATGTTTGATTTGGGGGCAGTGGGCTTCGGAAAGCGGACTCCTCCTTTCACAAATTCTGAGTTCTGGCACTCGGAGAGGATTTGTGCACGGGGAGCGTTGAGCGGGGTGTATTCCGTGAACCGGCCAGCTGGTCCGCGCGGTTCGCGAGTATCACGGGGGCGATTCTCTTTCTTTCTTTCTCCTCCTCGTTGGGGAGGAGAGTCTTCCTCTTTGTGGCCGCGGGGGCCTTTCTTGCATCTTGACTCAAGGGCGATTTGTGCCGCCTCCAACTCCTCGAGCTCGATGTACGACTGAGCCCGTTGGAGGAGATCCTCTAGACGGCAGGGTCTGCGGAGGCCCACGGACTTGGCAAAGTTAGATCCAAAACGTAGCCCATGGATAATCAAATACTTCTTCACGTTGTCGGTTGTATAGACCTCGACGGCTTCTCTGTTGAATCTCTTAATGTAGTTCCGGAGAGATTCGGTCTTCCCCTGAAAGATGCTTTCTAGGGCAGCTTCCGTCTTCGGATGTCGACGAGATGCGGTGAAGTGTTTGGTGAAGCGTTGTCTTAGTTGCTTCCAGGATGTGATCGACCCGGGTGCCAGACCCTTGTACCAAGTCATGGCGCCCTTCCGCAAGGTGGTGGGGAAAAGCCTACACTTGATGCTTCCACTGACGTTTCTGAAGTCGAGCATGGCTTCGAAACTTTCGACGTGGTCGTCGGGGTCGGACAGGCTGTCGTAGTTCCCCAACTGCGGAGGTTTCTCCATGCCCGCAGGAATTGAGGCGTTCATGATCTCCCACGACAGAGGGGTCCTCTGGTCGTCATTGTCACTTCCTGTCGGGGACCTCGAAGGGGATCGTTGATGCCGTGGAGGGGAATTCCTCGAACGGTGCCTCGGCCTCTCCTCGGTCTGTTTGGACTTATTGGTAGTGGTGGAGGTCCTGGGTTCCTTCCGAGGCGGGGAACGAGGGCGTTTCTGGGAGATCGTTGGTTGGGGACGCTCAAGGCGTGGACGACGGCCCTCGCGCACCGGTGAGGGGGTTCGAGATTCTTCGGATGGAGTCCTTCGCGGGGAAGGAGAACGGTGAGGTGACGGTGGACGACGATGTCTTCGCGGGGAAGATTGCTGTGCCCGACCTTGCTCCAGCGCTTCAATTCTGGTATTCTGGTACACTATCAGGTGATTGGTCTGATTGATCAAGGCAAATAGGACCACGGTGCTCGCATCTGCATTGGGCGGAGGAGCAACTGGCTGAACAATGGCGTGCTAATCGTCTTGGCGGGCGGCGTTGTCAGCCACGTCTTGGGAGTCCGGGGAGGCGGTCTGCTCGTCTCTTACGTCGCCTTCATCGCCGTTGAGGATAGCAGCGTCTTCGTGGTGGTTTCCGTTCTCGAGTTGCGCGAGGACGGTGTCTAGAGCTTTGTGAGCGGACGGATTGGCCATGCTGGTGATGAATGAGAGGATTGCTTTGGTTTATCGAAGGAAAAACGGGGAAGCAAAGGGTTCCCACAGACGGTGCCACTGATCGTACCTGGATCAGACAGTATCTGGTGGCCAACAACGTCGTCTGGACTTCAGCTCCGGTGCGGTTGAAAGACGGCCGGGGGGTGTACCTGCAAGGTACTCCGACGCTCAAGTAAGGTAACGGCCAGAGAATAATAGCAAGTACAGAGATGAGAGTAAGAAAGTATGTGTAACCTGACCCTCTCAAGTGAGAGGGTATTTATAGAGAGCCCCCAGCACGGGGCCAACGGTTACTTGCATTGGGCTGGATTGTCAGGCCCAATCCAAGTAACTGACAGGGCTTATGTGGCGTAGTGAAGACCAGCACGTGGTCTTCGCCCTGGGGTAACCGTTCCTAGATCTCCGGAATTAGGGCAGACCGATTCCATCGGGAGTGGACGGTTACATGAGAACGTGTCCTCATGGGGAGGAGTCTTGCGTGTCGGGGAGAGACGTGTCCTCGCGGGGAAGACTTATGTGCAGAAGGAGATGGCTCCTTGCGTGTCGAGGAGGGGCGAGCCCGGAGAGACTTAGTGCATCTGCCTGACGCTCTATGCCGCGTGTGCCCGAACACCGCCGAGGTGTTGCATGTGCCCGACATAGTTGAGGTGGGCATGTGCCTGACGTTGGTTGTGATAAGAAGCCTTTGTTGGGCCATCCCAGGACATGTGGGTTGGGCCTGCTCGATTGAGAAGCAGACCCCGGCCCAGTCCATAACAGTTCTCATAATGTATTTTTTCCAGAATGTATTTGTTTACATTTAAAATTAAAAAAAAATATAATTAATAAAAATTAGTAAATTTCTGATTTACTAAATATTAGTATGATACCCGTGTGTTCGCACGGATATCCGTCGGTGACGCGCATTTGTTTTCATTTAAAATTTGGAAAAAAATAGAATTAATAAAAAACAGTAAATATAAAAAAATATAATTGATATTTTAAAAAAATAGAATCAATCCTCGCAGACATCAGTTGGTATCTTTTATAAAAATATTTACGTAATGATTTAGTTTTATAAATATCAAATAATATTATAGTATTTGTAAATATAATTTTAATTGTATAAATAAATATTATTAACATAAATAAATATATTTTATGTAAGTATTATTACAAATATCTATTTCGTGCGGTATCCATATCACTACATGTGTGATCGCCCTATTATGGTGTGTTAAGCGCCTTTGATTTATTTTTAAAATAGGATTAATAAAAATTAATAAATATAAAAAATATAATTTATATTAAAAAAAAAGAATCAATACCCGCGGTCATCGTTTGGTATTTTTATAAAAATATTTATGCAATGATTTAGTTTTATAAATATCATATAATATTATAGTATTTGTAAATATATTTTTTTTAATTTAATAAATAAATATTATCAACATAAATGAATACTTGTGTTCGCCCGGGTACTGGTGTGACACGCACGTTTTTGTTTTTAAGATATAATAAAACTATAAATAAGAAAAACCAAATTGTTTTACCAAAATAGTTAATTATTTTTAAAAGAAAGACATATTTTTAAAATAACAACAAAATTGTTTTACCAAAATATTTTTATATCAATAATATATATTTCAATTTTCCATACATTATGTTTAAAAAAATTGTATCTCAAATTAAAAATAATTTCAAATATATTCAATCATTTAGTTTTATAAATATCAACTAATAATATAGTATTTGAAAATATTATTTTAATTGTATAAATAAATATTAGTAACAGAAATAAATAAAATATTCAAATCAATAGTAAAGTTGTTCCCATAATTATTTAATATTTAAATAATTAACTTAATATCAGTATGATACGCATATACCATATCAGTACCCGTGTGTTTGTCCGCGTACTTGTGTGGTTCGTACATTTTTGTTTTGAAAATGTAATAAAAAATATAAATAAGAAAAACAAATTTGTTTTACCAAAATAGTTTATAATAAATAAAAATTTGAGTAATTATTGTTGTACCATATCAGCACCCGTGTGTTTGCCCGTGTACTGGTGTGACACACACACTTTGGTAATAATAATAAGAATGATTTGATACATGATAAAAAAATATGTTTATAAAGTAATAAATTTTGTAAATAAAAATAGAACTCTATTGAAATTTATATTTTTCAATACATATCAAATGTAAAATCAAATTCAAACAAAACAAAATAAAAAATAGACTTAAAAATAGAAAACAATATTTATTCTATCATTACCTAATATTAATATACATACAAATGAATCCGTTAAAATACAAACTTAAATTAAATTGTGACACGAATTTATTATTTATTCTATTATTAATTATAGAACTCTTTTAGTGAATTTATGTATGACTAAATACAAAATTGTAAAATCTTTCATATTAAAAAACTAATTTGAGTAGACATGTCGGATAAAAAATTTTCAAAAACATATTTATTCTCTCTATTTCTTTATTTTATTTTTAAAACAATAAATTACAACTTTCTTATATATTAATGAGTATGTCATTAAAACATTAAAACTTTCTATAACATTAAAATATTAAACCTTTCTTATATATTAAAACATTAAAACTTTCTATAACATTAAAATATTAAAACTTTCTTATATATATTAATTATAAATAATCATATAATTGCTTTTTTGTCTCTAAATAATTATATATATATATATATATATATTCTAATTTAATTATATTTAATACATACATATTTTTTGTCAAACTCATATTTATTTATCTTTAATGCATAATAAAATGTATTGAATCCAAATTGATGCATATGATTCTTGAAATTCAAAAATAAAAAATATTTAATGTTTTATTAAATGAATCATTTATTTGAAATTTTATTTTACAAATAATTCAATTATTTTAGAATCGACTCTAAAATAATAAGTAAAAAAAATAATTAAATAATCTATCTTGATCTATTTGGTGAAAATCTTTGGAGATTATTTATAAATTTTTGGTGATTATTTATAAATCTTTTAATTTATCCTTGATCTATTTGGTGATTGAATAATTGAGTAAAAAAAAATCACCCTATATCCTTGATCTTTTAATATATTTAGTCATCCTTATCTCTCTATGTGTCAAACATCACCCTATATCTCAATCTTACATTTCACACCGTCATTTCAATAGTCATACTCAGAAGTTATATTCCAACTTATTTATTAGTAGCAGTAAATTATAATAAAATTCAATTATATTATCCAACTTTCAAAATATTTTGACATTTATTAGAGATTGACCATGTGCATGCTATTGTCTTGTGCACATATTTTCATAATAATCATAACGTTTGAATTTTTTGAATTTCTTATAAAAAAAGAAATAGTTAATTTAATTTTTATTTTTATTAATAAAATCTATATAATTAATAAAATAATAAGTTAAGATATATTTCATTTAATTTATATATCTTAGATGAAAACTTATACTCAGAAGTCAGAACAGGAAATATCCATCTTTCGCCACCAAATCTTTTTCTAGCTTCATAGGGTAAATTACCAAATAGATTAAGATATATTATTTAATTAATTAATTAAAATTACTTAACATAAAAAAAAAGTAAATCTAATAATTTTTTAAATATGAAAATCTTTTACTGATTTTAGAATAAGTAATTGAATTAATTGTAAAATAAAATTTCAAATAATTAAATAACCCTTGAAATATTTAATAATCTATCTCTTAATTATGAAATTTTTTAATGTATCCTTGAAATAAATTTTTAATCTATGTTCTAATTATTTATAAATTTTTGGTGATTATTTATAAATCTTTTAATCTATCCTTGAAATAAATTTTTGGTAAAAAAATAATTACATAATCCTTGAAATATTTAATGTAGTATTAAATGAAAATCTTTTAGTATTATTTTAGAATCTTTTTGTAGGATATCCATAAAATCATAATTAAGTAAAAAAAAAATAAATAATTAACGATATTTGAAAATAAATTTGAAATTTTAAGTATTGATATTTGACTCATTTCTAGAATAAAATATTAAATTTATCAATATTTTTCATAAATATTAAATATATAGTAAAATGTATTTAATGATATGTTTAATCCATTTTAAAAAATAATCAAACTCAAAAAATAATAATACACCTTTAAAATTATTTTGATTATTTTAAAATAAAAATTAAATATATATTTATCAACAATTACTTTTTTTTAATACCACGTGTCACAAAGTTCAAATTGAGTTTGATAGCCTAGCGGGATACCCGTGCCTTTGCACAGGTACCCGTCGGTGACACACATTTGTCTATACCCGTGCCTTCGCACGGGTACGGGTCGGTGACGCGCACTTGTTTACATTTAAAATTTGAAAAAAATAATAATAGGATTAATAAACATTAGTAAATATAAAAAATATATTTATATTTAAAAAAAAAAGATAGAATTAATACCCGCGGGCATCAGTTGGTATTTTATATAAAAATATTTATGCAATGATTTAGTTTTATAAATATCAAATAATAATATATTATTTGAAAATTTAATTTTAATTGTATAAATAAATATTAGTAACACAATTTGTGGGATAATATTAGTACCAAATTAACAAAAAACAAAATTTAATGTTTCACTAACTTAATCTTTCATTTTAATTTTATTTTACAAATAATAATGTCAAAAACATAAAAATGAATATAGTACAATATTAAAATATGCACTATCACTTTTGTTATAAGCACTTTTAATTTGCTTCGCGTATTTTTTGATCATTAAAAGTTATGTTTTATTGAAGTTATACTAAAAAATTTTGATGGTCATAATAAACATTTCATCTCTATTATTTTAATTGAAAATTTCTGATTTTTTAAACTAACATATTATTATTATTTTAAGAAAAATGTAGTATCTTAATTTAAAAACATCGTCAATACATTTTAAAAAACTATTTTAAATGCTAATTAATCGTCATTTATAACTATCATAATAAAAAATATATATTTTAAACATATTTAGATCATTTATACGTTTTAGGCGTGTTTATAAAAATATTTTGATTAACAATAAATATGTTTTTGTATATAAAAATCACGTATGTGAAAATATTTGAATCAATAGTATATCTTTACATATTTAAATAATAAAAATCACTTTTTTTCCATATTGACCAACAATAAAATCATTTAATAAATTGTAACAAATTTTCATTAATTTGTGGTTTAGTGATTGTAATCAATAAATTTTTTGAAAATCTGTCACTATTCTTTTGTATATCATTCATGCTTTGAATATGCATTTAAAATAATTAATTTTGTATTCTTCTCACAAATATAACTTAATTACCATTTAAAATACGACCATTTTCTTAATTAAAAATTATTGCATATATAACTTTTTTTTTTATGATAATTAAAAACATATTTATTAATTATTAAATAATTTTCTTATTTACTATATATAAATATTAATTATAAATATGCAATACAAACTATAATTTTGTATAATTTTTATATAATTTGTATAATGTAATAAAAAATAACATATGTCACCCTTCTTAGGATTAAAAATTATTCTTAAACAAATTATATAATTTTTATATAATTTTCATAGGACTATGTCACCCTGCTTAGGATTTAATAATGTAACACATTGTTTATGGATTTTTTACAAATTGAAAAGCCTCTTATTCTTAAACTGGGAATAATCCCTGCGTAATTGGTTGCTGAAAAAATATCCCCATGATCACAATGTCAACTCAAAAAACACTAATTAAAATCGATTTTGGAAATTTTGAATTCCATAAATGAGAAATATAAAATTAAATGTTGTTTAAAGTTGATAACAAAATAAGTTAAATTAATAAGTATAAATAAATCAGCAAAATTATAGGTATCTTTAACTCCATCATGATATACAATGGGAACAATCGATGAACTTGTAAAATAAATGGAAAAATGATAGAGAATCAGTGTTGGACATGATTACATTGCCGCCATGACAGAAGTATATCAAATGTCTTCTTAAAAAATAGTAATTTGGGTCACTGCAATCATAGGCTAGTAATGAGAGAAATCAGTACAATACCTTGCAACTACAATGAATATCTGAAGTGATTCTCGAGAAGTTAAGGAAAAGAACCAAGAAGAACGTGAAATGCTTAGCTAATAGAAATCACAGCACTTGAATATTAAGGGGAAAATAAAGGATACAATGGAGAAGAATATAAATCCAACATGAGACCAGCTATGTTGTTCCATAGCAATGTCAAAGCCCATATATATAAATATGTAAGAGACAAAAAAAGTCCACACATCATTTAGAAATTAGAAGTAATGGTTGAACATGAGGGAAAATACTGTAAATGAAATCATCCTTACATAATTGTTTCTGCTAATGATGATATCAACTCAAAAAAAGCAGAGACAAATCTTTGAGAACTTCGTGACAAATTTAAATACGCATAGTGTTTCATCACCTAAAACAACCAAAATAGTCACCACAATGTTTTGATACAGACATGAAAACACCCCAGGAAAAATGTCATATGCACTTACAATTCCTGTGAATAATATTGATAGACTACCAGACAGACCAAGGCCTTCAGCCAGCATGTACCTACAAAATTTAAGAGTTTACACTGATTTGCACCATGAGTGGAAGAACATTAGAAAATCTGGTGAAACGGCTATCAAGAAATGGTCCGTATAGATTGCTTAAGAGAAATATGGGAAGAGAACAAAAAGACAGCTCTCCAAATTCTGAAGGCTGGATAAAGTCATAAAATTTTTCTGATCAGTATTTTCCACAAGTAACACGAATCATCAAACAACAAATATCTGAAAGAAAACTGATATTTGATACTTACTTGTCAACATCCAAGCCTGCATACTTAAATAGGTTCTGGCAGTCAAGGTTTTACAAAAAAAAATTTTGATTTTTAAATTTCTAAAGATGTATACAGCAGATATAAAGGACAAGAGTGGATTTTAAAGGATATCAAAGCAGATGTAAACCCAACTCCAACACATGCAGAGACACCAAATGAATCACAATTATAACTCTTATGAATACTGAAAATATTAATACTAATTCATAACAATACACAAAAACATCTAAGACTATAAGTTCATAAGGTAAACAAATTTTCAAGTGTGGCTCTCCTTTTCTTCACCCTATTATAGCCAAAACAAAATATAGCTAAAAACTGACCTGCAGACATAGACCCAACAAAAGTCTCCCAAAATCTAACAACCACCATGAAGACACAGTTGTTCAAAAATTGGTTACCTAAGGCCTACACCATCAATGTATTTCAAATTGAAATGAAATCAATACAGAGGATTCAAACATTATATGTTACATTTCCTTTGACTATGATATAAGGAAAACAAAAATCAGTAAAACACATATCGAGAACGACATTGAAAGGATACTCTTACATGATCCAATGACAACAAAGACGAAGAAACCAAGAACCAAAGGACCAACAGGGTAGTCTTTTCCTTTCTTAACCGTTGTTTCTGGCACAAATCCTCTTTTTGTAATGTTTTTCTCAAACTTCTCCACCTTCCTAACCGAGAGGCGCCTTGACTTAGTCTGCACAAAACAACAAAATTCCACATCTCATTTGCAATCAACACATCAAAACCAAATCCAACCAAAACTTAATTAATAAAAATTGCATGCAAAATGTATAGGTATCTTTAACTCCATCATGATATACAATGGGAACAATTGATGAACTTGTAAAATAAATGGAAAAATGATAGAGAATCAGTGTTGGACATGATTACATTGCCGCCATGACAGGAGCATATCAGATGTCTTCTTAAAAAACAGTAATTTGGGTCACTGTAATCATAGGCTAGTAATGAGAGAAATCAGTACAATACCTTGCAACTACAATGAATATCTGAAGTGATTCTCGAGAAGTTAAGGAAAAAAACCAAGAAGAACGTGAAATGCTTAGCTAATAGAAATCACAGCACTTGAATATTAAGGGGAAAATAAAGGATACAATGGAGAAGAATATAAATCCAACATGAGACCAGCTATGTTGTTCCATAGCAATGTCAAAGCCCATATATATAAATCTGTAAGAGACAAAAAGAGTCCACACATCATTTAGAAATTAGAAGTAATGTTTGAACATGAGGGAAAATACTGTAAATGAAATCATCCTTACATAAATGTTTCTGCTAATGATGATATCAACTCAAAAAAAGCAGAGACAAATCTTTGAGAACTTCGTGACAAAGTTAAATACTCATAGTGCTTAGTCACCTAAAACAACCAAAATAGTCACCACAATGTTTTGATACAGACATGAAAATACCCCAGGAAAAATGTCATATGCACTTACAATTCCTGTGAATAATATTGATACAATACCAGACAGACCAAGGCCTTCAGCCAGCATGTACCTACAAAATTTATGAGTTTACATTTTTATTAACCCCTAATTACCCTTATTAACCCATAATCTGCCACTTGGCAACTTAAATTAACAATAATCTGCCACTTGGCAACTTAACCAATTCTAATCTATTTAATAAAATTTAATAAATTAATTAATAAATTAATAAATAATGTAACAATTATTACCCCTAATTTGTTTAAGTTTGTTTTTCTTCACAAAAACATAACCACCATCCTTTTGTTCACGATCAAGACACTTCTTCTTCACGCATCATTCAGCAACCGTCTCTCTCACCCATTTCAACCACCTCTCACCCATTACAACCACGATTTCTTTTGAAAACCACCGCCCCTTTTGAAACTCAAAATGCTTAGACACTATAAATATACAACAGAAATCATTCATATCCGTATGCGAAAAAATTCCTTCAGAACCACATCTGATTTTTGCTCATGGCCAGACCGTTCGAGAGAATCGCCGACATCAACGACAGCAAGGAGCTATGGAAGGTGGCTGTCATGGTGCACCACAAATGGACGGTTGTTTCCAACAACAAGGAGCACTTCGAGATGATATTCATAGACAAGGAGGTAATCTTCGTAACTCAATTAGATGTTGTTGATTCAATTTGCAAATTGCATAACCAATTTGATATTCGAATTTTTTTTTGTTCACAGGGGGATGATATACATGTTGTTGTGACAACAGTCCATATGACTGCTTTCTATGAAAAATTAACATTGAACCATAGCTATACTGTGTCGAATTTCAGAGTTCAACCTAATTCGTGTACCTTCAAACCCTCATCCCACAAGTTTATGGTGAAGTTTACCGGAGGTACATCCGTTGCTGATGAGGATAAACACGAAATACCGGTGAAACTGCTAAAATTTACAAGTTTTTCTGATATCATCACCGGCAAGTTCAACAAAGATGTCCTGATAGGTAACTGACCTCTGTTTGTATTTTGATAGTGTTTTGCTTATGTGAGTTGTTTTATTCTGAAATCCATTTGATTGTTTACGCAGACATCATTGGAATGGTGGAAACGATTGGATTTTCGCAGACACAGTCAAGAGCGAAAAAACAGCAAGTTAATTTAGTGCTATGTGACCACATGTATTTATATTTACTCCTGACACTCCGTGCTGATTTCATGTTTCGTATCTCAATATGATGTACTCTTTGTTTAGCAACAACACCGTGAACTGCACTCTTTGGGAGTCGTATGCCGACCAATTCGTCAAGTTCAGCCAGGATCGGGTCAATGCCTCTGCTCCAACTGTGGTTATGCTTCAATATGCAAAGGTCAAGGAAGAGGGTTAGTTGGTTTATCCGTTGCAATGAATAGTTCGATAGTTTTAAATACTCACACTTACATGTTATTTGGTTGATGTAGGAAAGTTTCCGCTGTCCGTCACAAACACTTACAATGTTACCGTGCTCTCCCTTGATACTGATTTTCTTCCAATCAAAGAGTTTATAGACAGGTATATTTTCTTATTTTATATGCGTTGTTGACTGTTCTCATGCATTTGTGTTAATTGAATCAAAATTGTGCAGCATCCCCAAAGATTTGGTGGTTAGTGTGTCGGGACAACTAAGCTGTAATTCTCAGCTTTCGTCACAAGGCTCTGAAAATACTCAACAGACTCCTGTTCAGAAGTTACTCTCTAAGGTTGTTGTTATGCTGCTCGCTGAGATTACGAAGCTTACTGACGTATGGATTACTTCTTCTTCATGACTTTTACTTTAATTATTTATTAATTGTGTTGCCCATGCCTTTTGCATCATTTATGTTTTATGCTATGTACGGTTATTACAGATCACCTTTTGTGTTACTGTTGCCGAGACCAAAATTTTAGTAGCATCTCCATTTGGGTGGTATTATCGAGCGTGCCATCTATACCCCAGGGTTGCACGCGGTGACAAACCTCCATATCATTGTGAAGCTGGTCATTCCACTGAAGCCGAGATATTTCGGTATGGTTGCTTATGATCTATTGTATGACTTATCTCTGCAACTTATACTCTTATGTATATGATGGATGATGGGTACTAATTGTTATAGCCTCAAATTACACATATCGCAGGTATAAGATAGAAATTGAAGTTTGCCACACAGGGAAATCTTGCAACTTTGTTTTCTGAGACAGAGAATGTTCACAAATTTTGGATTTATCTGCTGCTCAAATGCGTGACTCCATGATTCAGGTTTATTATTTATTTCAACATCAGTGTAATAACACCGTCGAACAGTACCATCATAGTAATTGTGTTGTTTCCTTCTATAGGCTGGAATTCATGATCCCTTAGAATTTCCACTGGCACTTGATGCGATGTTGAAATTGGAGATGGCTTTTAAAGTTAAGTGGTATCCGCGTTGGAAAAATTGCTCGGTTGTTAAGATACTGAGAGATGACGGGTTCATCAAACAGCTTAAGGCTCCTTGGGAAAATATGCTGCAGGTATAATTCATTATTACTCCTTTAGTATTTTTATGATTTCATGTTTTTCTAACATGTTACACGCTACTGATCCTACTATGATCACAACAAAAAGGAAACAGAAATGGTCGCGGCTGTGACACCGGAGCTGCTGCAGGTTTTTTCCTCGGTCCACTATTTAATTTTTCTTTTACTTTTCTTTGGTTGTTTTGTGTTGATATATATTGGACATTGTAAATTCTCTTGATTATCTTTAGATTAAAGAGAGTGTCGATGAGGCGAAGACTGAAACACCCGAGGAATGTGATTTGGTTACGGTAACCATCATGGTCTCGCAGTGTGTCAATTTAATTAGCAACCTAAATAACATATATTGTTGCATGTATTACGTTACTTGACTATATTCGATTGTGCAACAGGATCTTGAGATTACGTCTAAGCATAACCTCGCTCCAAAAACTCCGGCTGCTAAAAGACAGGTTCCTGATGAATCAAGTGAATCAACAACCGTTGAAGCCTTGTCTGAAGGAGAACTCTCATCAACTAAGCTTCAGAAGATCATCAAAATGGAGTAGAAGGATTAGTTGTAGCTATAGTTTGCAGTAGACATGAACAAGGCCTGCCACACATTGCCTTTAAACCAACGAGCCATGAGTTTCCAAATAACCCTGCATTTTTCAAAGAAAAATCTCATGAGTCCCTGTATGTTTACTTCCTGCTTGACACTATTCAAATCAAGTTCACAAATTCATCAATCAAATTCAAAGAAAAAGAGAAACACATCAATTCCATTTTCAAAGTTTCAATCCAAATCCTAATTCAGTAGCAACAGAAAATAAAAAGTATAGTTTTTAAGTAAAACTTCCACCAGTGGAAGTATAGTGTAAAAGTGTCCCGAAAATATTTTAACTGCAGTATTCAGTTTTTGACAAAAAGGATGTCTGAAGCCAAACCTACAACCCAAGTTCATATGTTCCTAAACCTTTCCATTTCCATGTTAAACTTGGAAGCTCGAAGTCTGCAGTACTCATGAACAAGGCCTGCCACACATTGCCTTTAAACCAACGAGCCATGAGTTTCCAAATAAACCTGCATGTTTCAAAGAAAAATCTCATGAGTCCCTGTATGTTTACTTCCTGCTTGACACTATTCAAATCAAGTTCACAAATTCATCAATCAAATTCAAAGAAAAAGAGAAACACATCAATTCCATTTTCAAAGTTTCAATCCAAATCCTAATTCAGTAGCAGCAAAAAATAAAAAGTGCAGATTTTAAGTAAAACTTCCACCAGTGGAAGTATAGTGTAAAAGTGTCCCGAAAATATTTTAACTACAGTATTCAGTTTTTCACAAAAAGGATGTCTGAAGCCAAACCTACAACCCAAGTTCATATGTTCCTAAACCTTTCCATTTCCATGTTAAACTTGGAAGCTCCAAGTCTGCAATAGACATGAATAAGGCCGGCCACACATTGCCTTTAAACCAACGAGCCATGAGTTTCCAAATAACCCTGCATGTTTCAAAGAAAAATCTCATGAGTCCCTGTATGTTTACTTCCTGCTTGACACTATTCAAATCAAGTTCACAAATTCATCAATCAAATTCAAAGGAAAAGAGAAACACATCAATTCCATTTTCAAAGTTTCAATCCAAATCTTAATTCAGTAGCAGCAGAAAATAAAAAGTGCAGTTTTTAAGTAAAACTTCCACCAGTGGAAGTATAGTGTAAAAGTGTCCCGAAAATATTTTAACTGCAGTATTCAGTTTTTCACAAAAAGGATGTATGAAGCCAAACCTACAACCCAAGTTCATATGTTCCTAAACCTTTCCATTTCCATGTTAAACTTGGAAGCTCCAAGGCTGCAGTAGACATGAACAAGGCCTGCCATACATTGCCTTTAAACCAACGAGCCATGAGTTTCCAAATAACCCTGCATGTTTCAAAGAAAAATCTCATGAGTCCCTGTATGTGCTTGACACTATTCAAATCAAGTTCACAAATTCATCAATCAAATTCAAAGAAAAAGAGAAACACATCAATTCCATTTTCAAAGTTTCAATCCAAATCCTAATTCAGTAGCAACAGAAAATACAAAGTATAGTTTTTAAGTAAAACTTCCACCAGTGGAAGTATAGTGTAAAAGTGTCCCGAAAATATTTTAACTGCAGTATTCAGTTTTTAACAAAAAGGATGTCTGAAGCCAAACCTACAACCTAAGTTCATATGTTCCTAAACCTTTCCATTTCCATGTTAAACTTGGAAGCTCCAAGTCTGCAGTAGTCATGAACAAGGCCTGCCACACATTGCCTTTAAACCAACGAGCCATGAGTTTCTAAATAAACCTGCATGTTTCAAAGAAAAATCTCATGAGTCCCTGTATGTTTACTTCCTGCTTGACACTATTCAAATCAAGTTCACAAATTCATCAATCAAATTCAAAGAAAAAGAGAAACACATCAATTCCATTTTCAAAGTTTCAATCCAAATCCTAATTCAGTAGCAGCAAAAAATAAAAAGTGCAGATTTTAAGTAAAACTTCCACCAGTGGAAGTATAGTGTAAAAGTGTCCCGAAAATATTTTAACTACAGTATTCAGTTTTTCACAAAAAGGATGTCTGAAGCCAAACCTACAACCCAAGTTCATATGTTCCTAAACCTTTCCATTTCCATGTTAAACTTGGAAGCTCCAAGTCTGCAATAGACATGAATAAGGCCTGCCACACATTGCCTTTAAACCAACGAGCCATGAGTTTCCAAATAACCCTGCATGTTTCAAAGAAAAATCTCATGAGTCCCTGTATGTTTACTTCCTGCTTGACACTATTCAAATCAAGTTCACAAATTCATCAATCAAATTCAAAGGAAAAGAGAAACACATCAATTCCATTTTCAAAGTTTCAATCCAAATCTTAATTCAGTAGCAGCAGAAAATAAAAAGTGCAGTTTTTAAGTAAAACTTCCACCAGTGAAAGTATAGTGTAAAAGTGTCCCGAAAATATTTTAACTGCAGTATTCAGTTTTTCACAAAAAGGATGTATGAAGCCAAACCTACAACCCAAGTTCATATGTTCCTAAACCTTTCCATTTCCATGTTAAACTTGGAAGCTCCAAGTCTGCAGTAGACATGAACAAGGCCTGCCACACATTGCCTTTAAACCAACGAGCCATGAGTTTCCAAATAACCCTGCATGTTTCAAAGAAAAATCTCATGAGTCCCTGTATGTGCTTGACACTATTCAAATCAAGTTCACAAATTCATCAATCAAATTCAAAGAAAAAGAGAAACACATCAATTCCATTTTCAAAGTTTCAATCCAAATCCTAATTCAGTAGCAGCAGAAAATAAAAAATGCAGTTTTTAAGTAAAACTTCCACCAGTGGAAGTATGGTGTAAAAGTGTCCCAAAAATATTTTAACTGCAGTATTCAGTTTTTCACAAAAAGTATGTCTGAAGCCAAACCTACAACCCAAGTTCATATGTTCCTAAACCTTTCCATTTCCATGTTAAACTTGGAAGCTCCAAGTCTGCAGTAGACATGAACAAGGCCTGCCACACATTGCCTTTAAACCAACGAGCCATGAGTTTCCAAATAACCCTGCATGTTTCAAAGAAAAATCTCATGAGTCCCTGTATGTTTACTTCCTGCTTGACACTATTCAAATCAAGTTCACAAATTCATCAATCAAATTCAAATAAAAAGAGAAATGCATCAATTCCATTTTCAAAGTTTCAATCCAAATCCTAATTCAGTAGCAGCAGAAAATAAAAAATGCAGTTTTTAAGTAAAACTTCCACCAGTGGAAGTATAGTGTAAAAGTGTCCCGAAAATATTTTAACTGCAGTATTCAGTTTTTCACAAAAAGGATGTATGAAGCCAAACCCACAACCCAAGTTCATATGTTCCTAAACCTTTCCATTTCCATGTTAAACTTGGAAGATCCAAGTCTACAGTAGACATGATTAAGGCCTGCCACACATTGCCTTTAAACCAATGAGCCATGAGTTTCCAAATAACCCTGCATGTTTCAAAGAAAAATCTCATGAGTCCCTGTATGTTTACTTCCTGCTTGACACTATTCAAATCAAGTTCACAAATTCATCAATCAAATTCAAAGAAAAAGAGAAACACATCAATTCCATTTTCAAAGTTTCAATCCAAATCTTAATTCAGTAGCAGCAGAAAATAAAAAGTGCAGTTTTTAAGTAAAACTTCCACCAGTGGAAGTATAGTGTAAAAGTGTCCCGAAAATATTTTAACTGCAGTATTCAGTTTTTCACAAAAAGGATGTATGAAGCCAAACCTACAACCCAAGTTCATATGTTCCTAAACCTTTCCATTTCCATGTTAAACTTGGAAGCTCCAAGGCTGCAGTAGACATGAACAAGGCCTGCCATACATTGCCTTTAAACCAACGAGCCATGAGTTTCCAAATAACCCTGCATGTTTCAAAGAAAAATCTCATGAGTCCCTGTATGTGCTTGACACTATTCAAATCAAGTTCACAAATTCATCAATCAAATTCAAAGAAAAAGAGAAACACATCAATTCCATTTTCAAAGTTTCAATCCAAATCCTAATTCAGTAGCAACAGAAAATACAAAGTATAGTTTTTAAGTAAAACTTCCACCAGTGGAAGTATAGTGTAAAAGTGTCCCGAAAATATTTTAACTGCAGTATTCAGTTTTTAACAAAAAGGATGTCTGAAGCCAAACCTACAACCTAAGTTCATATGTTCCTAAACCTTTCCATTTCCATGTTAAACTTGGAAGCTCCAAGTCTGCAGTAGTCATGAACAAGGCCTGCCACACATTGCCTTTAAACCAACGAGCCATGAGTTTCTAAATAAACCTGCATGTTTCAAAGAAAAATCTCATGAGTCCCTGTATGTTTACTTCCTGCTTGACACTATTCAAATCAAGTTCACAAATTCATCAATCAAATTCAAAGAAAAAGAGAAACACATCAATTCCATTTTCAAAGTTTCAATCCAAATCCTAATTCAGTAGCAGCAAAAAATAAAAAGTGCAGATTTTAAGTAAAACTTCCACCAGTGGAAGTATAGTGTAAAAGTGTCCCGAAAATATTTTAACTACAGTATTCAGTTTTTCACAAAAAGGATGTCTGAAGCCAAACCTACAACCCAAGTTCATATGTTCCTAAACCTTTCCATTTCCATGTTAAACTTGGAAGCTCCAAGTCTGCAATAGACATGAATAAGGCCTGCCACACATTGCCTTTAAACCAACGAGCCATGAGTTTCCAAATAACCCTGCATGTTTCAAAGAAAAATCTCATGAGTCCCTGTATGTTTACTTCCTGCTTGACACTATTCAAATCAAGTTCACAAATTCATCAATCAAATTCAAAGGAAAAGAGAAACACATCAATTCCATTTTCAAAGTTTCAATCCAAATCTTAATTCAGTAGCAGCAGAAAATAAAAAGTGCAGTTTTTAAGTAAAACTTCCACCAGTGAAAGTATAGTGTAAAAGTGTCCCGAAAATATTTTAACTGCAGTATTCAGTTTTTCACAAAAAGGATGTATGAAGCCAAACCTACAACCCAAGTTCATATGTTCCTAAACCTTTCCATTTCCATGTTAAACTTGGAAGCTCCAAGTCTGCAGTAGACATGAACAAGGCCTGCCACACATTGCCTTTAAACCAACGAGCCATGAGTTTCCAAATAACCCTGCATGTTTCAAAGAAAAATCTCATGAGTCCCTGTATGTGCTTGACACTATTCAAATCAAGTTCACAAATTCATCAATCAAATTCAAAGAAAAAGAGAAACACATCAATTCCATTTTCAAAGTTTCAATCCAAATCCTAATTCAGTAGCAGCAGAAAATAAAAAATGCAGTTTTTAAGTAAAACTTCCACCAGTGGAAGTATGGTGTAAAAGTGTCCCAAAAATATTTTAACTGCAGTATTCAGTTTTTCACAAAAAGTATGTCTGAAGCCAAACCTACAACCCAAGTTCATATGTTCCTAAACCTTTCCATTTCCATGTTAAACTTGGAAGCTCCAAGTCTGCAGTAGACATGAACAAGGCCTGCCACACATTGCCTTTAAACCAACGAGCCATGAGTTTCCAAATAACCCTGCATGTTTCAAAGAAAAATCTCATGAGTCCCTGTATGTTTACTTCCTGCTTGACACTATTCAAATCAAGTTCACAAATTCATCAATCAAATTCAAATAAAAAGAGAAATGCATCAATTCCATTTTCAAAGTTTCAATCCAAATCCTAATTCAGTAGCAGCAGAAAATAAAAAATGCAGTTTTTAAGTAAAACTTCCACCAGTGGAAGTATAGTGTAAAAGTGTCCCGAAAATATTTTAACTGCAGTATTCAGTTTTTCACAAAAAGGATGTATGAAGCCAAACCCACAACCCAAGTTCATATGTTCCTAAACCTTTCCATTTCCATGTTAAACTTGGAAGATCCAAGTCTACAGTAGACATGATTAAGGCCTGCCACACATTGCCTTTAAACCAATGAGCCATGAGTTTCCAAATAACCCTGCATGTTTCAAAGAAAAATCTCATGAGTCCCTGTATGTTTACTTCCTGCTTGACACTATTCAAATCAAGTTCACAAATTCATCAATCAAATTCAAAGAAAAAGAGAAACACATCAATTCCATTTTCAAAGTTTCAATCCAAATCCTAATTCAGTAGCAGCAGAAAATAAAAAGTGCAGTTTTTAAGTAAAACTTCCACCAGTGGAAGTATAGTGTAAAAGTGTCCCGAAAATATTTTAACTGCAGTATTCAGTTTTTCACCAAAAGGATGTCTGAAGCCAAACCTACAACCCAAGTTCATATGTTCCTAAACCTTTCCATTTCCATGTTAAACTTGGAAGCTCCAAGTCTGCAGTAGACATGAACAAAGCCTGCCACACATTGCCTTTAAACCAACGAGCCATGAGTTTCCAAATAACCCTGCATGTTTCAAAGAAAAATCTCATGTGTCCCTGTATGTTTACTTCCTGCTTGACACTAAAATAATGGTCAAATGACTCTTTCTTGTAGTTGTATCACCCTACTTTCTTATGAATGATTTGTATGGACATTGAAGAGGCGTTGTTTTGGACTTACCATCAGGACAGGTTGATACATTGTCCACCGCCATATGTGTTCCTTCCAAATACATCAATTCCCATGTAAACGTCGAAATTCCGATCACCCGCCACAGCAGCAGAACTAACAAAAATGATTACATAACAAAACTAAGAAAAATGACAAATGATTAAGCACAATCATTGTGGAAGGAAGATAAGCAATACCTTCCATGTATAGTTAACAAATGATTAAACATAATACACAAAAAAAAAGATAACAAGGAATTCAAATGCACGTCAACATAGAGAATTCATAATAACATACACAGAACCATCAAAGTTTCTGAGTACAACTTTTACAGAAAAAGAATAGTGAGAGAAATTCATAGCATCACATGCTAATGATTTAATTTAATAATAATATTAGTAACAATAAAAATTGGTTACTTTAAAATTTAGGAAGTCATACTGGTAGTTACCTATTTTATAAATTAATAGTTAGTTTTATATGGCCCACTTCACCTATCATGGTGCTTCTATAATGGTGTAAAAAACAGTTAGCATTTTTTCCATTAACATCTTCAAATTTTTTATACTTGAACAAGAAGATCAAAATCCACCATCAGTACCGATTTCGTCTTCCGACGATGGAGTCAAACTTTATTCAAAATAACAAAACTCAATATGCAATTGCTAGACGTAGGAGGAGGCTTATTTTGACATCGAAGAAAAACGTCTGTTATGTTGTACATGCCCGACAATCTACTGATGTACAGACCCGTAGTTATGTATCCACTTTACCGCCTTCTCTTTCAAGTCCTTCATCCAATACACCAATTGGTACCGTTTGTTCTGCTAACCATGAAAACTTGGAAAATTCTCCCGATCCTACTATTGCTCGACGGAGAAGGAAGCTAATTTTAAGTAACAAAAAACAGTCCCGTAATATTTCAATCAACGAAAATCGCACCGGGGGCCATCAACACATTGCTACCCCTAATCAGGCCCCATTCACTGGTCCGCGTACACCTCTTTCACCCAGGAATTCTAATTTAATAAACACTGGACCATTGTAGAGACATCTCCAACAACAACCCGTGGCTAAAAAAATTAGATTGCTTGGAAGTTCTCAACAACCCGTGACTGATATGGTTCAACCAAGTTATATCACGAGTCACGCATCTACGTCTAATGCTCAAACCTGCAGTGAAGATGCAACTCCTGATATTACAGCAGAACGACATCATTCAGACGATGCGGTGTCTAATTCCGATGACGAATTCGGTTTGAGTGGTACTTCTGACTCTGATGCCAGCATGGATGATGAACCATTAATAGATTCTCATCTACAGGGTACGTTCGATATCGCAAAATTTTTTAACTATTCATTGAATATTTCATCTGAATATCGTGTTTTTGACTCTGCAGAGTATTCTGATATAGGAGACCGAGTATGGGAATGTCAATGTTGTCAATCCCGTATGTGGTATCAAGAACACATAAAAAAATCGCGCCATACAACCGTTCCTAAGTTCCATCATTGCTGCGGCGGTGGGAAAATTGTACTCCCCTTCCTACAAGACCCACCACAAGTGTTGCAACATCTTCTGTATAATGGCACATGTCCACAAAGTAAAAACTATCAGAACAACATTCGTACTTACAATGCCATGTTTTCTTTCACTTCTCCTGGAATGAAATTCGACACAACATACTCGAAGACCGGAGCCCACCTACCTTAAGGATGCACGGTCAAACCTGTCATCGCATAGGTACTCTACTACCGGAAATTGGACATCCTCCGCAATATGCTCAGCTATATATTTATGACACCGACAACGAAGTTGATAACCGAATGAACTGTTTCAGGTATCTGTAATTAGTTAGCAATACATACTTCATGCGTCACCATAGTTTATGTTTCAATTTTTCACATCTTACCTAATATACAGGGACAATAAAGTTGTCCAAAGGGATATTGTCACTAAGCTGCAGCGTATGTTAGACGAGTTCAATGTTCATGCCAAGGCCTTTAGAATGGCAAGGGATCTTTTGAAGGCTAATACTTTCTTAGACTTGAAGCTGAGGCTTATTGGTGATAGACCTGAAGACGGTCGGGCCTACAACACACCGACGGTGTCAGAAGTTGCTGCTCTAATTTTTGGAGATATTGACTCGGCTTCTAAAAGAGACATCATCATTCAAGCACACAATGGCCATTTGCAACGCATTGATGAGTTTCATGCTGCATACTTAGCATATCAATACCCTCTCATATTTGTGTATGGTGAAGATGGATACAAGAAAAATATATTGAAGAAATATGAGCATGAAACTGTAGTTAACAGGAGAAACCGCCAGTCCATCAAAGATTGGCTATCATTCCAATTGCAGGAATGCCACAACAAGGCAAAAACCTTACTTCACTCGAGACGGCTATTTCAACAGTTCTTAGTAGACGGTTATGCAATGATGGAGTCTGAACGACTTAATTGGGTGTGGGACAATCAATCAAAGTTAAGAGTCGGTAAGTATAACAAACTGAATGATCAATGTGGTCGTGGTCAACCAAATCAACCACCGAAGCGAGGCAAACGTGTAGTTTTACCATCTACTTTTGTTGGTAGCAAGCGATACATGGATCAACTATATTTTGATGGAATGGCCATTTCAAGCAGGTTGGGTTTCCATGATTTGTTTGTTACCTTTACTTGCAATCCCACTTGACCAGAAATCACCCGTGCATTGTATGGAACTGGGTTAAAGCCGCACGATAGACCAGATATTATTACCAAAGTTTTCAAAATCAAGTTTGACGAACTCATGAATGATATTACAAAACACCATGTTCTCGAAAAAGTCTTGGCATGTAAGTGGAGTTCTTCATTTAATAATGTGATTTTTCAATAATTTTTCTTCTAATGACAGCCTGTGTTAACTAACTATTATGTTTGCAGTTATGTACACCATTGAATTTCAAAAGCGGGGATTGCCGTATGCCCACATTTTGATCTTCTTGCATCCTCAGAGCAAATATCCAACTCCTTCGGACATAGACAACATCATTTGCGCAGAAATTCCAGACCCTACTCTTCATCCAACTTTATACGATTTAGTTAAGGCGCACATGATGCATGGACCCTGTGGTCTGTCGCGGATGAACTCACCGTGTATGAAAAATAGGAAGTGCTCCAAATACTTCCCGAAGAAGTTTATTGAACACACGGTTGTTGATGCTGACGGTTATCCCCTTTACAGAAGAAGATCAAACTCCCATGTTATTCAAAAGAAGGGAATCTCGCTGGACAATCGACATGTTGTACCTTACAATATAAGACTGTTGTTGAAGTACCATGCACATATAAACATGGAATGGTGTAACCAAAGTACATCCATCAAATATCTTTTCAAATATATAAACAAAGGTTATGATAGAATCACATCAACGATTTCAAGGAACGACAAAGAACCAATTGATGATATCAAACAATATATGGACTGCAGGTATGTCTCCCCGAGTGAGGCATCTTGGCGAATTTATTCTTACAATATTCATGGCCGAGAACCTGTGGTCGAATGTATGTTCTATCATTTGGTAGGTGAGAAAGCAATTTACTACACCGATCACGATCGTATGGAAAATATATTGGAAAGTGCAAGTGTCACCGAATCCATGTTTACTGCTTGGCTGGTTGCAAATGGGAAATACGAAGAAGCCCGGACTCTGACGTACGGCCAATTTGTATCAAAGTTTGTTTATGATAGGAGAAAAAGAATGTGGAGGCCCCGCAAAAAGGGGTTTACCATCGGTCATTTGATATGGGTTCCACCAACTACTGGAGAATTGTTTTACCTGCGGATGATGTTGACGGTGGTCAAGGGACCGACCACTTATGAGGAAATTCGCAAAGTTGGTGACAACCAATTTGATACATTTAGGGATGCATGTTTTGCAATGGGCTTTCTTGAAGATGATAAAGAATACATTGTAGCTATCAAAGAGGTGAGTGAATGGGGTTCGGGTCATTTTCTTTGCAAACATTTCGTCGTTATGCTTTTGTCAGGTGCCGTTAATCGCCCAGCCCATGTTTGGATAGAATCATGGGTGCTGTTAGCGGATGGTGTGTTGCATGGCCAAAGACAGTTGGCTCAAAATCCAGGTTTAACACATCTCAATATTATGTACTATATTTCACAATATTTCTTTACGTGAGACCCTGTATATTTCTAACAGGTTTTTCAATTATGTTGCAATGAATTACCTCCAGTATTGCACGTGAATTAACTATATGCCTTTTATATATTAGCTTCCAACATGAATTGTATTACCATATAATCTTCACAACAACAAGATAAACATTAGTTCACACTTTAGACTTATTAACCCCAGTATTGTAACAACCTTCTAACTTTGTTTTCCCATATTAATGCTTCCAGAGTTGCTATTGACGAAAGCCGAATTGCAGAATTTGACATTAATCGAAATTGAAAAACTCCTTCAGGAAAACCGAAGGAGTCTCATGGATTTTAAGCCGATTCCATATCCTGATAGGTATGTTCTGCAACAGTTAGGCAATAGACTCATATATGACGAACGTAATTACGATGCGTCGACAATGAGATTCGAATTCACAAATCTCTTCAATGCTCTTACTGGTTTGTGTTCATGATTATTACCCCATTTTCTACATTTCCATTGTTACAGTTACTTCTTATTTCATGGTCACCTTATCATCAATAATGCTAGATGTTTTATGTTATAAACTCTTTATTAGATGAACAGAGAGGTATATATGAAAGAATCATGGAGTTTGTCCAGGAGCAAAAGGGTGATGTCTTCTTCCTACATGGTTACGGTGGTACCGGTAAAACATACATGTGGAGGACGCTTGCAAGCAAATTGAGGTCCAAACATGATATTTGTTTAACTGTTGCAACCAGTGGAATAGCTTCTCTCTTATTGCCTGGAGGTCGAACCGCACATTCCAAGTTCAAGATACCTGTACCAACCTTGGATAATTCTACTTGCAAAGTATAATACGAAGATGATGTTGGTGAGCTTCTCAGGCAAACAAAACTTATTATTTGGGATGAAGCACCCATGGCACACAAGCATGCTTTAGAAGTACTTGATCGGACTTTGCGGGATATAATGAGTACCTACAGTAACTCCGACGATGTGTTTAGTGGCAAGATTGTTGTATTTGGTGGTGAATTTAGATAGATTTTGCATGTCGTTCCAAGAGGGAGTCGTTCTGATATCGTACACTCTACGATAAATGCTTGTTATATATGGCATTTGGTTCAGGTCTTGACTTTAACACAGAACATGCGGCTGCATTATGGTCCATCTGAACAAGATAAAAGAGAGATTGCCGACTTTTCTAATTGGCTTTTAAGAATTGGTGAAGGCAAAGTTTCAGAACCAAACGATGGTGTTGCTGAAATTGAGATACCCCCTGAACTTTTAATAACGAACTTCGACGATCCTATTGTTGGTATTGTCAATAGTACATACCCTGATTTCATTCATAATTACAAATCTAATGATTATCTCAAAAGTCGAGCGATACTCGCTTATACCTTAGAAGTTGTTGATGAGACAAACGACCACCTTTTTGCCTTGATGCCAGGTTGTTTGCCTAATCCCCTTCCAAGTCCATATTTTATATGTTTAAGTCCAGCACAATGATATATTTGTGTTTATTATGTAGGAGAGATGCATGATTACTACAGTTGTAATTCAGTTGATAAATCTGAAATTGATGACCCCACCGTAGTTGACATCCTCACGCCAGAGTTTCTTAGTTCCCTATGAACGTCTGGTTTGCCTAACCATCACATAAAGTTAAAGGTTGGAACACCTGTTATGCTACTGCGAAACATTGATCAGTCGGAAGGTTTGTGTAACGGCACAAGGCTAATTATAACAAAATGGCAACCCATGTTGTTGAAGCTAAAATAATGGCTGGAAAGGGTTTTGGCAATTTAGTTTACATCCCTCGGATGAATATGTCACCCTCATAATCTCCTTGGCCATTCAAACTAAATAGACGACAATTCCCATTAATAGTCTCATTTGCAATGACTATTAACAAATCTCAGGGTCAATCATTGGATACGGTAGGACTTTATTTGCCAAGAGATGTATTCACCCATGGTCAAATATATGTCGCACTATCAAGGGTCACAACCAAACAAGGAATCAAAATATTGGTGCATGATGATAAGGGCAAGTTCAAAGGAACCACTACAAACGTCGTTTACAAGGAGGTTTTCAACAACATATGAGATAAAATTAATTTCCGGTAACCCTTATATATTTTTGCTATTGTAAATTTTTCTACTGCATATTATTGGTTGCTACTTCATATTATTACAATGCAGTGTTTTGTGTGATTTCAAGTTAATGGTTTTTTATTAGTTATGCACAGGTGCGCTTGGTTTTCATCAGCGTGAAGCACTTGACCACTGGGAAAAGTGTGCACCTTCTGCTTTTGAGTTATTTGAAAAGGATGGAAGTTTCTGATTGTATTGCTAATATACAAAAGGAGATTTTCAGTTTTTATTTATAATTCAATGTCTTGCATCAAGATTGCATTAAATGTCATTATTGTATTTACTAATTTACTAATTATTTTGAGGGAAATATAGTGTATTTACTAATTTAGCTACACGAGTTGGAACTGATTCACGTTGAAAATGGAACAAAGGGTGAGGATTCTGTTTGTGATTCAAAATTAGGGTTTGAATTTGATGGGAATTTTGGTGTTAAGCTGGATCAAGAGGGAGTTGTTGTTGAATTGGGTAGTCAGGATTGTGCGAATTCAAAAAAGAAACAAAGAAAAGGAGTTGGGTTGAAGAAATGGGAGAGAATTAAGAGGAATATTGTTAGGGAGAATGATACGAGTGCTGATGATTCGAGTAAAGTGTTAAAGAGGGGGTTATCGGGGTTTGGGAATGCTTTTGAGTGAAAATTCTAGGGGTGTGTTTTATTTATTTAATAGAAATTATATTAAAATAAATTAAAATGTAACCCTATTTTTTTTTTTTTTATGTTGCAAATATTGAAACTTATAAAGAATTAAAATAAATTAAAATGTAAACCTATTTTTTTTGTTTATAGTACAAATATTTAAACTTATTAAAAAAATGAATTTTATTAGATTTTTTTGTATTTTTTGTATTTTTTTAAACATACAAGAAAGAGTCATTTGACCATTATTTTAGTGTCAAGCAGGAAGTAAACATACATGGACTCATGAGATTTTTCTTTGAAACATGCAGGGTTATTTGGAAACTCATGGCTCGTTGGTTTAAAGGCAATGTGTGGCAGGCCTTGTTCATGTCTACTGCAGACTTGGAGCTTCCAAGTTTAACATGGAAATGGAAAGGTTTAAGAACATATGAACTTGGGTTGTAGGTTTGGCTTCAGACATCCTTTTTGTGAAAAACTGAATGCTGCAGTTAAAATATTTTCGGGACACTTTTACACTATACTTCCACTGGTGGAAGTTTTACTTAAAAACTACACTTTTTATTTTCTGCTGCTACTGAATTAGGATTTGGATTGAAACTTTGAAAATGGAATTGATGTGTTTCTCTTTTTCTTTGAATTTGATTGATGAATTTGTGAACTTGATTTGAATAGTGTCAAGCAGGAAGTAAACATACAGGGACTCATGAGATTTTTCTTTGAAACATGCAGAGTTATTTGGAAACTCATGGCTCGTTGGTTTAAAGGCAATGTGTGGCAGACCTTGTTCATGTCTACTGCAGACTTGGAGCTTCCAAGTTTAACATGGAAATGGAAAGGTTTAGGAACATATGAACTTGGGTTGTAGGTTTGGCTTCAGACATCCTTTTTGTGAAAAACTGAATACTGCAGTTAAAATATTTTTGGGATACTTTTACACTATACTTCCACTGGTGTAAGTTTTACTTAAAAACTGCACTTTTTATTTTCTGCTGCTACTGAATTAGGATTTGGATTGAAACTTTGAAAATGGAATTGATGTGTTTCTCTTTTTCTTTGAATTTGATTGATGAATTTGTGAACTTGATTTGAATGGTTTGAAAAAAATGTTTGAAACTTGGATGAAAAGGTTGAATTTGAGGTTGAACGAATTTAATGTGTTTTGTTGATAGATGGATTGGACTTAGTGCTTATGACTTTGGTTGAAATGATGTTTGAAATGAAATTGTCTGGGATTGTGAATTTGGTCTTAAATGAATTCTGTGAATTTTGTTTTGATTGAATGAATGAGTTTGGAATGGTTTGGTTGATGGTTTGAATTGTTCCTTTGTTTGAAAAGAAATTTGGAAAGCAGTTTGGAAAATTTTATGAATTTGAGATGATTGTGGTTTGTGTAGGTGGCTTGGAAGTTCTGTCAAGGCTAAGAAGCTTAGTGACTGAGTTGGAGCGAGAAATGTGGTTGAGTTGGTTATTTTATTACTTGAGCAGGATCCTAAAGTCTAAAGGACTTTGGTTGATGGAGTTTAGTGCTGGTACGCATTACGGCTCAAATTGTGGGACAAGGCTCAAAGGCGAATGGTTCAAGGTTACTGATATTGAAGACAATTTGGACATGGTTGGTGCGCTGAATCTTAACCTCATATTCTGCTGCAATGTACTATTTTTTTTTTGTGTGAGCCCTGATCCGTTTTTGATCAACAAGAATGTATCAATGATGCCTTCATGTGGTATATTTTTTTTGGTTTTTTATTTCTGATGTGGCTAATGTATTAGCCATGAAGCTCAATAATAACGTTGTATATTTGTGGCTAATGTATTTGGGAGGGTGTTTACCTCGCTTATTGTTAATCGGACGGTTTGCTGGAATTTAGTGTGGAGTTATTGGTTCGTGCATTGGTGTGTTGCAGTTGGTTTGTTATGCGGCGATCAGTTTGTTGTTGTTCGCAGCTGTGTGTTTTCGAGCCAGGCAGGATTGGTGGTCGGCGAGAGTCGTGTTTGGTCCTGCGAGCTGCAGTGCTACTATAGTCTGCAGACTGATTATTTTCTCTGTTCAATTCATTTTGGGGGTGACTTATGTAGGGGGCCTTATTTTGGCAGCAGTCTGATTTTAAATTTATGCACTGCTTGCTAATTGTTATGTGAGTTTAGTTTCTGCTGTGGTGTTTATATGGATTGATACGTTGTAAATGAGGCATTCCTTATGCCTCTGATCTTTTATTTATAAATTTTATTTTGCCTTAAAAAAAAAGTTAACATTTAAACAATATACTCCATTATGAATAAAGAGTTGATATTGATACACATGAACCGCAAATCATAAACTGGATATAATCGGATAAAAGGAAAATACAATGACGAAACAAACATAATACAACTCAAGCAAATAAACAAACTATAGCTACAACTAATCCTTCTTCTCCATTTTGATGATCTTCTGAAGCTTGGTTGATGAGAGTTCTCCTTCAGACAAGGCTTCAACGGTTGTTGATTCACTTGATCCATCAGGAACCTGTCTTTTAGCAGCCGGAGTTTTTGTAGCCAATCATTTATTAAGAAAAGTAAAAAAGCTTAACACAAAAGGAGAAAAGGAGCTAATAAATATTATATTCAGACTTATTAATTGACAATTAATAATATCTATGATAAAATATATATTTTCATTAAAGAGGAAATTATATATATGCACAATATTGATGGTAACATTTTTATTTTAGATTGTATAATTTTATACTCGAAAAAATTTCTAAATATCATGAACAAAAGACAAAAGAAGAAAGCTGAAGAGCATGCTTTAAGATTTTTATATTTATAAACATTATAATCTTAATAAATTATAATTTCAAAACATTTAATATAACAAATATTTTAAAAATATATGAGAATATGTCTTACTTGCTTTTTTCAAGGCTACCCGCGCGATGCGCGGGTCAACATCTAGTTATTAATAAAATGAAACTTTATTTTTAGCGCATGATGATGGAGTGAAAATTTTAAAAATTATAAGTTTCCCCTAAATAATAATATAATAGAACCGCTAAACCACACAGAAAAGAAGTAAAGCCCTTATAAAGATTCCAACAAAAAAAGAACCTCACTCTCAACAAGAGAAAGATAGAGAGGATAAATAAAGCCATGTATGATGGCAAGAAGAACTCAATACCTCACTCTCCAACTAGTCTAGAGAGACAAATGATCGTTCTTAAGCGATCTACCTTATATCCAAGGTTAAAGCCTAGATTAGAGTCAGACAAAGGGTATACCGTTATCAGGAATATCCCTATTATGGAACTCCATCGCATCAAGAAACAAAGATAACAAATATCATATTCAACCATATTCAAGGAAGTCAAAATACTTCTATCGGGATAAGCGATCTTAACCCTCTCAAAACATAAACAACCTCATCCCTCTCAAAACAAGAAGGCAAAGAGGGTTGGAATAAGGGAAAATATCTTTGGTTTAAATTCATACAAGATATATAATTATGTAATTGCATGCAAATCAAAATATATCAAGAAAGAAACAAAGCGTCAAAGTATATCATAAGTGGGGTAAGACCCGTAAAACTCTGCTCGTGTTGCAAAAGAAAGCATATCAAATGCAGATCCCATAGATATGGCATATATAAAGGTGGAACGTGGTCTCTAAAGCTAATATTCACTCAATCTTGTAGGAAATTCACCACACCCTATGATGATTTCACTTTAATCTTGATCTCAAGATTGATCACCAACCCACAAACAATACGTAATGACAATGAAGAACAAAGAAAGAAGAAGAACAATAACAGCAAGAAAGAAAAGAGAGAGAAGAGAAATATTTGGAGAAAAAAGTGTTACCCACGAACTGTGGGATTTTGAATCTATTGCACTTTCACTTGCTACCCGCAAACTGTTAATACAATTGTTGTTATTACAATGCAAGGGATACTCCCTTTATATAGATTTAGATTTACAAAGGCCCAAAAACTTTAAAGCCCAAAATATCAAATCTAATCTAAATCATATAAAATCTAATCTAATCAAAACAGAATCCAAATCAAATCTAATCTAAGATGCATCTGTCGAAATAATTCGACACTCCTAGACAATTCGACACATGCTAGTTTCGACACACTATGAATTACAATTTAACACACTACCTAATTCATTGTGTCTAAACTATCTACATTCATCATCGATCTTAGCTTCTTGAACACTTAGACCTGCACTCCCTTCGTCATTATATCTGCAATCTGATTCTCAGTCTACAGTGTTTCAAATTCATCTTCCCTTCTGGTACCTGCTCTCAAAGATAATGGAACCTCATTTCGATGTGCTTGCTTCGACCGTGTGCTATTGGATTCTTCGCCAAGTTGATAGCTGACATGCTGTCTATCTTCATGGTAATTGCTCCATGACTCTTCCCTATAATCTCTTTGACCAAGTTCACCATCCAGGTTGCTTGACATGCACAAAGAGAAGCAGCTATATATTCTGCTTCGCATGATGACAATGCCACTACTGGCTTCTTTCTCGAACTCCAAGCAACTGGTGCACCACCTAACATAAACACATATCCAGCTGTGGATTTTCTATCTTCTGCATCACTACACCAACTAGAGTCTGTGTATCCCACTAACTTGCATTCTTTCCCTTTGTCAGCTGCAGGAAATAAAATGCCATAGTCGAGAGTCCCTTTCAGATACCTCAGTATCCTCTTCGTCACTGTTAGGTGTGATACCTTTGGCTTCTGCATGAATCTACTTACCATACCCACACTGTATACTAAGTCAGGCCTTGTGTGACAAAGGTATCTAAGTGACCCAATAAGTCTTCTGTATTGGGTTGGGTCAACATCATCTTCGTCTGGATCCTTCGACAGTTGCAGTTTGGTCTCAGCTGGAGTCAAAGTTGAGTTGCAATCTTGCATCTCAAATCTCTCGAGTATTTCGCCTGCATATCTTCGTTGGTGCATCATCAAACCTCTACTAGTCTTGTAGAATTCGATGCCAAGGAAATATGAGAGATCTCCCAAGTCTGACATTTCAAACTCCTCACTTAGGTCATGTTTGAAATCTTCGATCTCCTTCCTACAACTTCCTGCTATCAACAAATCATCGACATAGAGACATAGTATAAGCAATTCGCCATTGCTTCTTCTTACATATACTCCATGCTCAGTTGTACACTTCACAAAATCCTTTTCCCTTAAGAAGCTGTCGATTTTCTTGTTCCAAGTTCTTGGAGCTTGCTTAAGTCCATATAGGGCTTTATGCAGCCTGTACACCTTTCCTTCTTCGTCTCGTTTCACATACCCAGCTGGTTGCGCGACATAAACTTCTTCATCTAAGGGGCCATTAAGGAATGCACACTTCACGTCCATCTGACACGTGTGCCAATTATTCATATTTGCTAGACCAACAACCAACCTGATTGTTTCGATCCTAGCAACAGGTGCGAACACTTCATCAAAGTCGATTCCTTCCTTCTGAAGAAATCCTTTCACCACAAGTCTTGCCTTGTGTCGAGTTACTTCTCCTCTAGGATTCACCTTTACCTTGTAAACCCACTTCACATCAATTATCTTCTTGCCTTGAGGCAATTCGATAAGTGACCAGGTGTTGTTGACTTCGATGGATTCTAACTCTTCATTCATTGCTTTCACCCACTTCGAATCTTTCAATGCCTCAGCTGCATTGACTGGTTAGACGTCTGCGTAGAAAGCATAATGTACCAGCTCACCTTCTTCATCGACCACATCATCTGATGTGATTACACATTCTTGCAACCTTGCAGGCACGTGTCTTGTTCGTCGAGGTCTGCTTGAACCTGCTTCATCTGCAACTGGTTCTTGTCGAACTTCTCTTTCGACTTCAGTGACTGGTTCTTCACAAGAGATTCTCACTGAATCCTTCTTGGATTTCTATTTCCAATCCCATTCTTTAAGCTCATCTATGATCACATCCCTGCTGATCACTACCTGCTTATTCACTGGGTCGAACAGCTTGTAACCTCCAATCGAATGATATCCTATCAAGATCATCTGATTCGACTTATTATCAAGCTTCCTTCTCAACTGATCTGGCACATGTCTATGTTCTATAGATCCAAACACTTTCAAGTGACTGAGACTAGACTTGACACCAGACCAACATTCTTCTGGTGTGACTCCTTCAAGCTTCTTCGTCGGACATCTGTTCAAAAGATATGTTGCTGTCGAAACTGCTTCTCCCCATAATTCTTTGGGTAGATGCTTTCCATTCAACATACTTCTTACCATGTTCATGATGGTTATGTTCTTGCATTCTGCAATCCCATTCTGCTGTGGAGTGTAGGGTGGCACCACCTCATGCACAATCCCTTCTTTTCTACACAATACATCGAACTCTTTCGACACATATTCTCCACCACCATCAGTTCTCAGAGTTTTCAACCTTCGACCACTCTGTCTTTCAACCATGGATTTGAATTTGACAAATACCTCAAACACATCACTTTTCTTCTTAATGAGGTAGGTCCATAACTTTCGACTGAAATCATCTATAAACGTGACAAAATATCTGTTGCCACCAATCGAATCCACCTGGATTGGACCATATACATCAGAGTATATGACTTCAAGTATTGCCTTCGACTTCCTTCCTGCATCCTTGCTGAAGCTATTCTTGTGTTGTTTCGACTGAACACACTCTTCACAGACTTCACTTGGAATGTCGATTTCTGGTAATCCTAAAACCATATTTCTTCTCTTCAGTTCTCTGATGTCATTGAAGTTGAGATGGCCTAGTCGAAAGTGCCATAACCACTCATCTGTGTTGGCTGTTGTTGCTGGACACTTGTGCTCCATCACATTGAGTTCAATCTTAAAGGTCCTATTCTGAGACATTGGAGCCTTCAAGATCAACCTACCACCTGCGTCAAGAACTCTCATCATCTTGTCTTCGACAACTACCTTGTAGTTCTTTTAGACTAGCTGCCCTATACTGAGCAAATTACTCTTCATACCTGGAATGTACAACACATTGGAAATTGTTGACCTTTTGCCATCTTTCCTCATAATAAGAACATCACCAACACCTTCAGCTGCTAGAGTGTTGTCATTTGCAAACTTCACCGTGTTCTTCGATGAGGGCTTCATGTTGACAAACTAATCTTTCCTTCCAGTCATGTGTGATGAGCATCCTGAGTCCAAGTACCACTGATCTTGGAATCTCTCTTCATCTTTCATTGTGACCATCAGCAACTTCTCTTCTTCTTCATGCTTCGCCAGATTTGTATCAGTTTCTTGATTTTTCTTCTTTTCTGGACAGTTACTAACATAATGGCCATACTTCTGACAATTGAAACATTGAATGTGAATTTTGTATGGCTTTCGACCACCACCTCTTCCTCTACCTGCAGCACCACCTCTTTGGTTGCCTTGGTTCCAAGGTTTCTTCTGAGTCGAATTATTGCCTCCTCTATCTTTGTTGCCATTCAAGTTCCCTTTGCATTTCCTTTCCTTTTTTGACTGCGCCTGCAAAGCCATATCACTCTTCGACTTTCCTGTAGCTCTCTCAGCCATCCTTTGTTCATGAGACTCAAGCGTCCCTTGAAGCTCTTCTTTCGTCAATACTGATAAGTCTTTCGACTCTTCTATGGCTACTACCACGTGGTCGAACTTAGGAGCCAACGATCTCAAAATCTTTGAGACTACTACTTTCGTCGTCAGCGTTTCTCCACATACTTTGATTTAATTCACCAGTTTTGTAACTCTGGTGAAGAAATCTGCAATACTTTCGTTGTCTTCCATCTGAAGCAACTCATAGGTTCTCTTGTGAGTTTGTAACCTCACCTCTTTCACCTTCTCTGCACCTCCAAATGACTTTTCAAGAATCTCCCATGCTTGCTTTGCTGATTCTGCATCGCTAACTTTTTCAAAGTTATCTGGATCAACACATTGATGGATTATAAATAGCGCTTTATAATCTTTCTTCTTTAAATCTTTGAGTGCAGCCTTTTCTTGATCCGTCGCGTTTTCCCCAAGTGGTGTTACTCCTTCCTTCACAAGATCCCACAGATCTTGATAACAGAAAACCACCTTGATCTGCTTGCACCAATTCTCATAATTATCTTTCTTGAGAATTGGTAGGGTCGCCGGAAAGTGTCCATTTGAATGATTCATAGCCATCACAATTTTCCTCCTTGAATCGCAACCGGAGCTCTAGATACCAGATGTTGGAAATTCACCACACCCTATGATGATTTCACTTCAATCTTGATCTCAAGATTGATCACCAACCCACAAACAATACGTAATGACAATGAAGAACAAAGAAAGAAGAAGAATAATAACAGCAAGAAAGAAAAGAGAGAGAAGAGAAATATTTGGAGAAAAAAATGTTACCCATGAACTGTGGGATTTTGAATCTATTGCACTTTCACTTGCTACCCGCAAAATGTGAATACAATTGTTGTTATTACAATGCAAGGGATACTCCCTTTATATAGATTTAGATTTACAAAGGCCCAAAAACTTTAAAGCCCAAAATATCAAATCTAATCTAAATCATATAAAATCTAATCTAATCAAAACAGAATCCAACTCAAATCTAATCTAAGATGCATCTGTCGAAACAATTCGACACTCCTAGACAATTCGACACATGCTAGTTTCGACACACTATGAATTACAATTTAACAAATCTTACCGTCTACCGTGCTTTTACAAGCATCCAAATTCTTGGTCTTCAAAGTTATATTGGGATTCAATAATGGGATATGGGGAATGAAATTTGTAAAGCTTTGAATACAGGCAGAAGTAATCCCTGCCTCATGTTTAGAGCTAATTGATCAAGAAAAAGAGCTTTAGATGTCAACACAAAAATCTTCACTTCATCTTGAAGGCGTAATTTTTTATGAAGCCTCTTAATTTAAGCATTTTCTACGACCGATGAAACAACATTATTTTTCAGCATCCATGAGTTAGTCTTGTTGACATGTTTCCTAACTTGTGAATTTTCCAATCTAAGAGTTACAACCTTGTTCTCTAAAGTTAATAGTTAAGCCTCCAATATTTTCTGATTCTCGACATCGATTGACACCATGACCTCAACCCTACTTTTTTCTTCATCAAGAAACAAAATTTGGTCTTTGAAATAACTTTCCAACATTAAGTAAACTTTTATGGTTGTGTATAAGCTCTCGCGAAACACCATAACCCCATGTATCTTTATCTCAATTTCCTATACTCATCTTTCAGTCTACTTTGTGCATGTAAGGCATGATCAAGATTTTCCAGAGCCTTGTGTTTAGCCTGCCTTAATTTTCCAAAGAGTTTCTCCTCCCTTACAGACTAAGCAGCATTTGACGTAAGAGAGTAACCATATAAATTCATTAAGTAATCCATGTGGGGATAGATGTTGCAAGCGTACATTGATGACCCATAGGTCACAAATCAGGCACCCAGTTATTTTTTACTTTTGGGACCAAGGCTCAAATTTTCAATGGATATGGAAGAAGAGGATTTATGATCGAAGGAAGAAACTTTGCATCACTTTCATGATCAAAAATCAAAATCTCGAGCCAACCCTCAAAGAACAAAATAGCACCAAATTTTACTCACTTTGAAGTCCGAGACAACCTTTTACCTTCATTACAGTATTTTGTGGCAACCTTTTTTTGGGTCCTGGGCTAAACGAGGCAGATCATAACATCGCCGACCAGAACCCAAGAAATCACTTTTCCACTTTATAATCCTTTTGAGTACCGAAGCGCAAGTCCTCCACAATCTCCTTAAAATAGTCGCTCGACCAACAATGATTAAAGTGTGACATATAATACGTACCAACAATACACATAGACTTGTGCAAGGTTTTTGCAAGGGTAAAGAGAAGTGTAAAACGACAATGATAATCATCATAGGGGTGCGATAAGATCTTTAAATTTGGGAATATAAGCACAAAATAACTATATTATGGGTATATCCAAAGAATTCCCACTTAATATGAAACAGGTGCAGAAGAATGAAACAGGGGTTCTAATTTAAGCTAAACACATAAATATTGAAAAACTCAAATATGTGTCTAAGACGGAGAATAAATATGTGAAGGAGCCAATAATAAACTTGACAGTAAATGACACTCAATAGTAGTAAAAGGAAACCAAAGGCCATAATCACAGAAGAAAATATCATACATTGAAAACGAGAATGTGGATACCATCCACATATTCGTTCATCAACACCATAAAGGACTACAACCTATTCCTTAAGCTTCCTAAAGTTCATATGCCGTTCGAAATGTTGCAGGTCGTAGGGACCAGATATTAAATGGACGGGCAACCAAGATAAAGAAGGTTGATGCGGTTTTTCCAAAACCATTAACTCTGACAAGACTGCTAGAGATACCAATGAAGTTCACTCATATATATATATATATATATATATATATATATATATATATATATATATATATATATATATATATATATATATATATATATATGGGAAATGCTAACACACACCCAAAATTGATGGGTCCAACACAAAAATACACTATATCTATTTTCTTTCTATTTTTTTCTTCACCTTTCTAACGTGAGTCTCACCCAAAATTGGTGGGCTCCACACAAAAATACACTAAGGTGTATGTTGCTAATGCACACCTACATGCGATGTATATCCAAATGGAATGCATTAGACATTGACGTTGTCTCACCAAAATATATATTTTCCCCCAAATGGTATTCATAAACCCCCCATGGCAACAAGAAATACTAAGTAAAGAGGTAAGAAGACAACACCCCCATGAATGGAGGCTAATGCCACCATGGGAAGAAACTAATGCCATCGTAAGTGGAGGCTTAAGCTGCAATTGATATCCACATAGAAAGCCCCACAAACATACAAAGACACAATTCCAAAACACATAAAAAAAAGAGAGATGGATTTACCAAAAATATTCACACCTGCCCAAAGTGTCACAACAACAAAAAATTGATGGAATCCAACCAAAGAAACTGAACATAGAAAATGAAACACAAAAGAAACTTGAGTTCACACACCGAAGAAGGAGAAGGATATGATAAGAAACAAATGAATGAGAAAATTCTTATTTATATGAAAATTCCAGCAGTTAAACCATTCACAAAAAGCCGTTTGGATTAGAATCATTACAACAATGTTTTCCCACGTTATAACTATCACGTCTAGTTATAGAGGTCAGGACCGTTAATTGCACTCCATGCCTAGAATCCCTAAAGAGAAGTCTATGACGACATGTCACGGTGAAGAAAAAAACTAAGTGTCAGAAACATAATAATCCAAAATAACCTTGACCAATGTAGATATTCCCATATGACAGACCAACATGAACGATTGACGTTAAAATCATACAAACCTCTAGATACCAGGAATATTAGAAATATTAATTTATTATATTATTTATGTTTGTAACTGATTTGTTTTAAGTTTGTCCTAGTCTTTAGGGATATTTGTTTGAGTTAGTAGTGGGTGCTGAATTTTAGGAATATATTGATAGTGGTTCTCAGTTCAATTTAGCAGTTGCAATTCTTATTATTTCTTTATCGCATCAATCAATAAAATAGTAGTTTTCAGTACCTCTGTCCTCTAAGTTAACAGTGGTATCAAGAGCAAGTTAATTTAGAGAAAAATTTGAGTGAAACACAGTGAGATTTGAGCGAAAACATCAATTGATCGATGGCATCTTCCAATGTGAATTTTGTGCAGGCTGCAATTCCTCGTTTTGATGGTCATTATGACCATTGGAGCATGTTAATGGAGAATTTCTTGAGATCTAAAGAATATTGACAAGTTGTTGACTTCGGATTTATAGAGCCTGCGAAGGGAGCAGTTCAAACAGATACGCAGAAGGTAGAATTTGAGGCATTGAGACTCAAGGATCTTAAAGCCAAGAACTACTTGTTTCAGGCCATAGATCGAGCAACTTTGGAGACGATTCTCAGTAAAGAAACCTCCAAACAGATTTTGGATTCAATGATGAAGAAATTTCAAGGGAACGCTAGGGCAAGACGAGTGTAGCTTCAAGCCCTACGGAGTGAATTTGAGACGTTACACATGAAGTCGGATGAGTCTGCCACAGATTTCTTTGGAAGAACAATGATCATCGCCAATAAAATGAGAATTCATGGAGACAAGATGAAGGATGTGACCATTATTGAGAAGATTCTTAGATCAATGACAACAAAGTTCAATTTTGTTGTTTGCTCCATTGAAGAATCCAAAGATATTGATTCACTCACGATTGATGAATTGCAAAGCTCCTTGTTAATTCATGAGAATAAAATCAGCAAACAAGACAAAGAGGAGCAAGCACTTAAAGCCTCGACTTATTCAAATATCTCAAATTTTAGAGGAGGCCGAGGCAAGGGCAGAGGAAGAGGTCGAGGTGGTTACAGTAGAGGTGATAATGGTCGTAGCAGCAACCATAGTAACAATCTTGCCAACCACCAGAATTTAGACAACTCGGGAAGAGGAAGAGGTCGAGGTGGCTATCGTGGAGGTAATCATTCAAACAATTATCGTCCAAAATCTAATGTTGAGTGCTATTGCTGTCACAAATATGGTCATTATCAGAATGAATCTAGAACCAACTTGAATGGCCAAAATGGAGAAAAGACCAACTTTGCAGAAAGAGAAGAAGATGAATCTCTCTTGATGGTGTACAATGTGACTGAGGAAATTCCAGATAATCTGTGGTACTTGGATACGGGTTGCAGCAATCACATGTGCGGTGATAAGACGATATTTTCAAATTTGGATGAGTCTTTTCTGAGTACCGTCAAGTTCGGCGACAACTCCAAAATAAATGTTGCTGGAAGGGGCAATATTATTTTCAAGGCCAAGGGAAATAAAAGTCACAAGATCTCTGATGTCTTCTTTGTCCCAGAATTGAAGACCAACTTGATTAGCCTAGGACAACTTCAAGAAAAAGGGTACGAGATTCTGATCAAGATGGTGTTTGTCGGGTTCAAGACAAAAAATTAGGGTTGATTGCTCAAGTTAAAATGACAGATAATCGGTTGTTTCCGTTAAATCTGCACAGATCCACCGGTTCTTGTTTCTCAGAAAAGATTCAAGACTCAACATGGTTATGGCATTTTCGCTATGGTCATCTAAATTTTTGAGGATTGAAAACGCTGCAGCAGAAAAATATGGTGATAGGCCTTCTGGAAATCGCACCTCCAACTCAGATTTGTGAAGATTGTGTTGTCAGCAAGCAGCACCGAGACTCTTTTCCATCTGGAAAATCCATCAGAGCCAAGAAAGTGTTAGAGGTGGTTCATTCAGACATCTGTGGCTCTCTAAATCCAATCTCGAATGGAGGTAAACGGTACTTCATTATCTTCATTGACGATTATAGTAGGAAGACATGGGTTTATTTTTTGAAAAGGAAAATGGCAGCGTGATTACAATTCCGCGTACAGATCGTGGTGGAGAGTATACGTCGCATAAATTCGCAAAGTTTTGCGAGAATCATGGAATTCAAAGGCAGCTTATAGCAGCATATTCACCTCATCAAAATGGGGTTTGCAAGCGGAAAAATCACACTATTATGAACATGGAATCTCTAAAACTTTTTGGCCCGAAGCAGTGAATTGGAGCGTCCACATTTTGAATAGAAGCCCGACTTTTTCTGTTCAAAACATGACTCCTGAGGAGGCATGGAGTGGAAACAAACTAGTTGTTATTCACTTCAGAATTTTTGGGTGTATTGTGTAACACCCCGATTTGGTTAATCGTGTTTATTTATTTCAATTATGAGAATTTTGTGAATTGTGTATATTAAAGGAGTTTTACCTGTTAATTGGATGATTTCTCAGATAGATCAAATAATTACAATTGATAATATTTTCTTATTAACTTTTAATTCCTGATATATTTTTCATCGTTGTTTATGTTTTATCGCATTCTGAGAGCGTTTGGGAGATATTTGAGCAAAGGGGATTAGAGGGAGAGAGCAATTGGAGATCAATTATTTTATTAAAGAGACCAATTAATAATTATTAGTTCAAGAGAGTATTTAAGGCAACTCTAATAATTGATCAATTGGGTTGAGATGACAGTTATCGAATGGAGATGTGTTACACTATCGGATTATATTATATAATATTGGATTATATACATATATTTGTTAGAAAAGAAGGAAAAAGAAGAAAAGAAGGAAAAGAAGAGAAGGAAAAGAGAGAAGAGGAGGAAGAGGAAAATTGAGGAAATCTCCATTTCAATCGCGATTAATCGGGTAAGGGTGAGAAGTTCCAATTATATCTCGATTGTTTATGTATATGCATGTGCTTGTCTGGGTTGATTTTGGTTGAATGTTAGAGTTTTAACATTTGTCAGAAATGGTAATTTGAGTGGAAATCATGATTTAAGGTTCCTAATTGTTGATACATGATAGACATAGGTTGCTTTGTATTTAATTTGTAGTATAGTGATGTTTAGATGAGATTTGGAGGGAAATTGAGTGAAAAACCGTAGCAGAAATTATGCAGGAAATTCTGGGTGTTTCGCTGCCCATACGTGTAATGGCCAAGGCAATACGCGTATTGGGTAGCGCAATACGCGTATGGAAAGGGCGAAATGTGGGCGTTACGCGTATGGAACCCATTTGACACGGCCTTCTGTTGAAACACGTAATGGTACGCGTAAGGAAGTAAGCATTACGCGTAATGGATTTAATATGGAAACTAGATGGCATTTTTTAGAGAATCAACTTCTGCCCGTACGCGTAACCCTCAGGGAAATACGCGTATGGCTGGTGGTAGAAACTGGGCATTACGCGTATGGCTGGGGGCAATACGCGTATGACCAACTAGAGTGCAGAATTTTGTCGTTTCGCGATTTCTTTCCCGATTTCGCGTCCGATGCGGTTCCTTTTTGGTCTGAGAGGTTGGGATAGGTGCCAGAACTGGTTGAATTTAGGAATGGTGGAAAAAATGATTTAAAATGGAATTTGCGTGGATTAATTAGATAAGTGACTAATTAAGGCCACGTGAGGTATTTTCCTTACTTTTGTGTATTATGTTGAATGGATTGGACAGTATGGTAATACTATTGTGTATTATGGCGAGTAAGTATCTCGCGTGTGATCAAGGGGATCGTGAAGGGGTATAGTTGTTATTATACCTATGTTTTGTGCATCATTTGTGTCGTGCATTTCATGATGTGTCTGGTGGAGACAGCTAGGTGGGAATCCATGATGAGTGCCTAGTATTGTCCGGACTCCAATGTGGAGTTGTTTGGATATAAATCATTGCTCAGTGGGAGTGTATGTGATTTATTCGGACTCCAATGTGGATTTGTTATGGAGACAAATCATTGCTCAATGGGAGTGTATGTGATTTGTCCGAACTCCAATGTGGAGTTGTTTGGAGATAAATCATTGCTCAGTGGAGTGTATGTTATTTATCCAGATTCTTTTATGAATCGGGTTCAATTGAATGAACCGTGTTGTATGGTACCACTTGCATTGCATTGTGTCTTTGAGTTGCATTGCATTATTATGTTTGGGTTGTGCAGGATCATCATGAGCCCAGTGGGTAGTATAGCGATGTATCCATGTTTCCTGCAGGAATTGGTGGGTTATTGGAGAACCACTTTTGATGTGTTATTTATATGTCATATCTGTGGATATGAATGTATGATGTGTTTTGGTGTGAGACATATATGTCATGTCTGTGAATATGAATATATGTGATGTGTTGGCGTGTTTATATATATATATATATATATATATATATATATATATATATATATATATATATATATATATATATATGTCATAACTTGTGTATATGAATATATGATATCTTTGTATGCTATAGGTGTTAGCATGTGGTGTATGGGTGAGTTGAAGAATATATGTGAATTATCTGATTACATATTATTATGCAATCTTGATTATGTTTGTTATTTCTCACCCTTCTGCTGGAATATGCTTTTATGGCATAGTGCAGATTAGCCGCTGTAGAGGCATGGAGGCAAGAGGAAGAGTAAGATCTTCATTTTGCTTAGATCCTTGGTGTCTGCTCTGATACGTAACACGGGAGTCGGGGGGAACACTTTTGTTATTTATGTTTATATATGTGAATATATATGTATATATTTTGGATAACTTGTACGTAGATTTTGATGTTATGAAACAACTTATTTTGCAAAACGAGTCAATTATGGATCGTTCCGCTTTATTCCATAATTGAACTTTTCTTTTGTTGGAAAAAGTTTCCCGTTATTATTTATTCCATTTTGTGTTATGTATCAAAGTTATAAGCAGGTGAATTATGTTTTTCTCAAATGTGGCATCCTCATTTCTGTTGAAAAAAAATTATTCACTCTGATTTAATTATGTATTATTTATACGCTAGATGGGAATTGGGGTGTTACAATTGGTATCAGAGCAGGTCGGTCTGTCCGGCCAAGTTGTTGAGTCGGTGTGGCATGACAGTTGAATATTGCTGATGTTGTTTGTTCCTTAGTACGTGATATGTGTGTGAAACACTGTCAGTGCTTTTTGGTTTCTAATACTTGTCTTCAGGATTGAGAATGAGATAAGTGGGGGAGAAGCTGGTACTTCTCCAAGTTGCTTCAGTTGTGAAGCGTTGGCTTAGTGTGTCATTGGTTGCAAGATTATGCGTGTTTTTTGGACAATGTTGTTTTCGATTCCAGAGGGAATGCGGAGGTAAGGTTTACATCGACTAAGGATCTGCGCCTTAGGTTGTTTTGTGCACAAGATGCAAGAAATGCTATTACGGTCTGGTAAAGATGGTCTATGCCCCATCATAATTGTCGGCTGTCTATCGACAAATTGAGGAACTGATCACCTTTAATCTCTTGTTGATAGTAGACAGAATTATGTTGGATGGAATAGGCGGTCTTTCTGGCTTAGATAGTGTGTGTACTGAATTGTTGGGAGTTAAGAAAATGATTATGGATTGTTTTGATGAGTCGATGAAGATTCTTATATCGGAAGATGAGGCGGATTAGAGGCTTTGGTATGTTGGTCAAGTCAGGATGTCTCTGAGGGAGAACGATCGGGCATTTTGATGGTTGCTCCTCAGAGAGTAGAGAGTGAACTAAAATTGGACGAAGGTGAATAGTTAAGGTTTATATCTGCTAAGTAAGTAGAAAACTCTTAGAGGATGAGACTAAGACGTTTGTTATGTTTGTGATAATAGTGTTCTGGAATTGACAGGAAAGCCACAGTGGAAGGCTGTCAGTGGTGTGTGATTTCTAAATGTGTTTCCGGATGGAATAACAAGCAAGATGTGTATAATGGTATTAAGGCTATGGAAAGCAAAACTTAGAGTTTTGATGAGTTTTGAGAGTTCTTTTTGGTTGATGGTTGATACATGTTGGCATTTGTGAAATTGTGATTGTCCATAGAATGAAACGGTGTATGGATTACTGATAGTTGAATAAGGTAACGATTGGGAATAAGTGTCCACTTTCGAAAATGGATGATTGGAATTACAATTGTTTGGAACGTTTGATAAGAGTGGTGAATTTGTGTGAGTTGAGGCTTAGATCGATTTCATGTGACTGGTTATGTTTGTTATCATCGGAATAAGTTGTTATTTACTCGATTAAGCTTGTATGTGAGTCTGGACAAGTTTGGATAAGGGTTAGTTTGGTTGGGAATTACAATGTACAGTGATGTTGTTCGGCATTAGTAATGCGTCTGGAATGTTTGTGGAGTATATGAATCGTATCTTCCATATTTAAATGGATAATTTCGGAGTGGTGTTCATTGGGGATATTCTGATCTATTATAAAATCAGAAGGAGAGTAGGTCGGGTGTTTGAGAATCGAGTTGCAAGTGTTGACAAGAAAGGAATTTTTATACTAAATTATTCAAGTGAAAATTTTGGTTGAAAAGGTTAGTTTTCTGGGATATGTTATTTCTGATGAGGGTATTTTTATGAATCCATAGGAAGTAGATGCAGTTCTACAATGAGAGGCTCCGAAGTCGATTAAGGTGATTAGAAGCTTTTTGGACTTTAGTTGGTCATTACCGGAGGTTATGGAGGGCTTTTCCAAGTTAGCATTTTCGTTACTTCAGTTGACTTGCAAAGGGTAAGTCGTTTGCTTTGGATGTTCATGGTGAGGAAAGTTTGAGAGGGCTAAAGTAGAATTTGTCTACGACTCCAGTTTTGATTCTGCGTGATCCTAATAAACCGTTTGTGAGGTATTGGGATGCGTCTAGGATGAGTTTAGCCACTGTATTAATGCAAGATGGTAAAGTCGTGGATTATGCTGTACGACAATTGAGGATTCATGATTTCAAGACGACTGCGGTTACTTTTGTGTTGAGAATCTGGAGGTATTATTTTTATGGTTTTGAGTTCGAGGTGTTTAGTAAATCATAAGAATATTGAGTACCTGTTGGGTCGGGAATAATAGAGTATGAGACAACGAGGATGGTTGGAATTCCTGATGAGTTAAGTCAAAAGTTTTTTATGCATGTCTGTTTTGATGGTCAGAGGATTAGAATTATTTGGCCAGTTCAGAGACTTGTGTCTGGTGTGTGAGATTACACTGTAGAGTGTGAGGTTGGGTATATTAGAAAGGAACTATGATTTTTTCTGGTGAATACTAGAGAAAGTCAGAAGTTGGATATGAAATTGGTAGATTTGATTGTTGCGAGTAATCAGAGTGCGCATCGAAAGCATGATGTGGCACATTTTGTATATGCGTGTGTGACTTGTAAGAGTTCATAGGTTGAACGTTGGAAACATGTAGGGATGATGAGACCATTGGACGTTTCAGAATGGAATTGTTAGGTGAAAGGTTTAAATATTATTCATGGGCTACTATGTATATGGATGTTTTGATTATATGTTCGATTGGTGAATCGTAGCATTGTTGTAATAATGTTGTGTGACAAGGATGTTGGTATTATGGTTATGTAGAGGTTGTTGAAACGATGTTGTGTCGTGGAACTTTATGTTCTTCTTTTTGTTGTTGCCTCGTTTCCATCGTGATGGTTCGAGTGCGAGTAGCTAATTCCTATGTGGGGAATTAGGGGAGGGTTACCTATGGTGAGGGTACCAATCTTGTTGTGTTCGGGTTCTAGAGTGAACCTATGAGTGTTCGTAACTTAGGTATTCTTTGAGTCGTGAATTAGTCGTCAAGTGCATTGTATGGGCATTGCATCTTGTCGTTGTTGTTGTTGCTGTTAGCGAGGTGGTTTGTCAGTTTGTGTTATTCGTGGTGTGCCTTTTGTTGGCATGATAGTTGGTTGGTCGGATGCGAGAGTCGTATCCGGAGTTGTTCGTCTCAGTTATATTTTCGAGGACGAAAATGTCTAAGTGGGGGAGAGTTGTAACACCCCGATTTGGTTAATCGTGTTTATTTATTTCAATTATGGGAATTTTGTGAATTGTGTATATTAAAGGAGTTTTACCTGTTAATTGGATGATTTCTCATATAGATCAAATAATTGCAATTGATAATATTTTCTTATTAACTTTTAATTCCTGATATATTTTTCATCGTTGTTTATGTTTTATCGCATTCTGAGAGCGTTTGGGAGATATTTGAGCAAAGGGGATTAGAGGGAGAGAGCAACTGGAGATCAATTATTTTATTAAAGAGGCGAATTAATAATTATTAGTTCAAGAGAGTATTTAAGGTAACTCTAATAATTGATCAATTGAGTTGAGATGACAATTATCGATTGGAGATGTGTTACCCTATCGGATTATATTATATAATATTGGATTATATACATATGTTTGTTAGAAAAGAAGGAAAGAGAAGAAAAGAAGGAAAAGAAGAGAAGGAAAAGAGAGAAGAGGAGGAAGAGGAAAATTGAGGAAATCTCCGTTTCAATCGCGATTAATCGGGTAAGGGTGAGAAGTTCCAATTATATCTCGATTGTTTATGTATATGTATGTGTTTGTTTGGGTTGATTTTGGTTGAATGTTAGAGTTTTAACGTTTGTTAGAAATGGTAATTTGAGTGGAAATCATGATTTAAGGTTCCTAATTGTTGATACTTGATAGATATAGGTTGCTTTGTATTTAATTTGTAGTATAGTGATGTTTAGATGAGATTTGGAGGGAAATTGAGTGAAAAACCGTAGCAGAAATTATGCAGGAAATTTTAGGTGTTTCGCTGCCCATACGCGTAATGGCCAAGGCAATACGCGTATTGGGTAGCGCAATACGCGTATGGCACGGGCGAAATGTAGGCGTTACGCGTATGGAACCCATTTGACACGGCCTTCTGTTGAAACACGTAATGGTACGCGTAAGGGGCAAGGCATTACGCGTAAGGAAGTAGGCATTACGCGTAATGGATTTAATATGGAAACTGGATGGCATTTTTTAGAGAATCAGCTTCTGCCCGTACGCGTAACCCTCAGGGAAATACGCGTATGGCTTGCGGCAGAAACTGGGCATTACGCATATGGCTGGGGGCAATACGCGTATGACCAGCGAGAGTGCAGAATTTTGCCGTTTCGCGATTTCTTTCCCGATTTCGCGTCCAATGCGGTTCCTTTTTGGTCTGAGAGGTTGGGATAGGTGCCCGAACTGGTTGAATTTAGGAATGGTGGAAAAAAATGATTTAAAATAGAATTTGGGTGGATTAATTAGATAAGTGACTAATTAAGGCCACGTGAGGTATTTTCCTTACTTTTGTGTATTATGTTGAATGGATTGGATAGGTATGGTAATACTATTGTGTATTACTGTGAGAACGTATCTCACGTGTGATCAAGGGGATCGTGAAGAGGTATAGTTGTTATTATACTTATGTTTTATGCATCATTTGTGTCGTGCATTTCATGATGTTTCTGGTGGAGACAACTAGGTGGGAATCCATGATGGGTGCCTAGTATTGTCCGGACTCCAATGTGGAGTTGTTTGGAGATAAATCATTGCTCAGTGGGAGTGTATGTGATTTATCCGGACTCCAATGTGGAGTTGTTATGGAGACAAATCATTGCTCAGTGGGAGTGTATGTGATTTATCCGGACTCAAATGTGGAGTTGTTTGGAGATAAATCATTGCTCAGTGGAGTGTATGTGATTTATCCGGATTCTTTTATGAATCGGGTTCAATTGAATGAACCGTGTTGTGTGGTACCACTTGCATTGCATTGTGTCTTTGAGTTGCATTGCATTATTATGTTTGGGTTGTGCAGGATCATCGTGAGCCCAGTGGGGAGTATAACGATGTATCCATGTTTCCTGCGGGAATTGGTGGGTTATTGGAGAACCACTTTTGATGTGTTATTTATATGTCATATCTGTGGATATGAATGTATGTTGTGTTTTGGTGTGAGACATATATGTCATGTCTGTGAATATGAATATATGTGATGTGTTGGTGTGTTAATATATATATATATATATATATATATATATATATGTCATAACTTGTGTATATGAATATATGATATCTTTGTATGCTATAGGTGTTAGCATGTGGTGTATGGCTGAGTTGAAGAATATATGTGAATTATCTGATTACATATTATTATGCAATCTTGATTATGTTTGTTATTTCTCACCCTTCAGCTGGAATATGCTTTTATGGCACAGTGCAGATTAGCCGATGTAGAGGCGTGGAGGCAAGAGGAAGAGTAAGATCTTCATTTTACTTAGATCCTTGGTTTCTGCTCTGATACGTAACACGGGAGTCGGGGGAACGCTTTTGTTATTTATGTTTATATATGTGAATATATATATATATATATATATATATATATATATATATATATATATATATATATATATATATATTGGATAACTTGTACGTAGATTTTGATGTTATGAAACAACTTATTTTGCAAAACGAGTCAATTATGAATCGTTCCGCTTTACTCCATAATTGAACTTTCCTTTTGTTGGAAAAAGTTTCCCGTTATTATTTATTCCATTTTGTGTTATGTATCAAAGTTATAAGCAGGTGAATTATGTTTTTCTCAAATGTGGCATCCTCATTTCTGTCGAAAAAAAAATTTATGCACTCTGATTTAATTATGTATTATTTATACACTAGATGGGAATTGGGGTGTTACATATTGCCTATGCTCATGTACCAATCAGAGAAGAACAAAACTTGAAGACAGAGGGGTGAAGTGTATTTTTCTTGGTGTTAGTGATCCGTCAAAAGCATATAAGCTTTATAATCCTATCACTAATAAGATTATAATTAGCTGTGATGTGATATTTGATGAACAAAATTTTTGGGCAGAGAATAAGAGAATTGTTGTGCATCAATAGAAACTGATGGATTTTGATGAAATTCAAGATGAGCAGCCTGAAACTTCAAGTGTGCAGCACCAGTTCACAGTGCAACAACAACCCGCAGAACCAGCAGTTGATAGTTATGTGCAGATTCTTGGCTCACCAGCAACATCAACTTCAGAAACTCGTCCTCGGCGTGATAAAAGAAGGCCTGGTTAGATGATTGATTATGAGGTGACTGGAATAAATCAATCAGAAGGTCAACTCACACACTTTGCATTTTTTACGGATTGTGATCCCATGGTCTTTGAAGAAGATATTAATGAACCAAAGTGGAAAAAAGCAATGGATGAAGAAATTGCTTTTATTGAGAAGAACAACACTTGGGAGTTGGTTGATCTTCCACAAGGGCAAAAGACAATTGGTGTGAAATAGATGTATAAGACAAAATTCAAGGAAGATGGAGAAGTTGACAAGTAAAAGGCACGACTTGTCGCTAAAGGTTACAAGCAAGAGTTTGGGGTGGATTATACTGAAGTATTTGCTCCAATTTCAAGACATGATACAATTAGAATGGTGATTGCTTTAGCTGCACAAAACTCATGGCCCATCTTCCAATTGGATGTAAAATCAGCATTTTTACATGGTGATCTGAAAGAGCAGGTGTTCATTGATCAACCTCCTGGATACATGAAGTTTGGATGTGAAGCCAAAGTCTATAGACTAAATAAGGCTTTGTATGGATTAAAACATGCGCCACATGCTTGGTATAGCAGAATTGAAGCTTATTTCCTGAAGGAAGGCTTTCAGAAATGTCCTGTTGAACACACACTTTTTGTGAAAAGTGGAGAAGGAAGAAAATTGTTGATTATGTGCTTGTATGTGGATGATTTGATATATACTGGAAATGATCTCAGCATGTTTGAAAGGTTCAAGCAATGTATGATGTTGGAATTCGACATGTCTGATCTTGGCAAAGTGCACTATTTTTTAGGCATTGAAGTGGTGCAGTCTGCAGCTGGTATTTTTATCTCACAAAAAAAATATGTGAAAGAAATTTTAGACAGATTCCAAATGTCAAAATGCAATCCTGCTACTACACCTACTGAAGTAGGGCTGAAGCTTGTTCGAAATTCGGATGAAAGGAACGTTGACAGCTATCTTTACAAGCAAATTGTGGGGAGCTTGATGTATCTAACCGGAACAAGGCCTGATATTATGTATGTTGTAAGTTTGATCAGCAGGTATATGGAAAATCCTAAGGAGAGTCATCTCTTGGCTGCAAAGAGAATTCTTAGGTATTTGCGAGGTACTGCTAGTTTTGGAATTTTTTTCAAGAAGGGAGAAAAACAGATTTGATTGGCTATACAGATAGTGATTATGTTGGAGATATTGACGATAGAAAGAGTATTTCTGGCTATGTCTTTATGCTGGGTTCTGGAGCCATCTCATGGTCTTCAAAGAAACAAGAGATAGTTACTCTATCAACTACCGAAGCATAATATGTTGTTGCAACAGCATGTGCTTGCTAAGTAATTTGGCCTAGGAAGATTCTTGAAGGGCTGAATTTTGTGCAGGAAAGGGAAGTTGACGCTGCTGCAATTTACTGCAACAACAGTTCAACTATCAAACTGCCCAAAAATCCTGTTTTACATGGAAGAAGCAAGCACATAGACGTGAAATTTCATTTTATCCGGAATCTCACAAAGGATGGAGTAATTGAACTTCACTACTGTAGAAGTGAATATCAAATTGCTGATATAATGACAAAGCCATTGAGGGTGGTTACATTTCAGAAACTCAGAGCATTGCTGGGCGTGTGTGATAAACTGAATGTTTGAAAAGATTCAGTTTAAGGGAGAATATTAGAAATATTAATTTATTATATTATTCATGTTTGTAACTGATTTGTTTTAAGTTTGTCCTAGTCTTTAGGGATATTTTATTGAGTTAGTAGTGGGTACTGAATTTTAGGAATATATTGTTAGTGGTTCTCAATTCTATTTAGCAGTTGCAATCCTTGTTATTTCTTTATCGCATCAGTCAATAAAACAGCAATTTTCAGTGCCTCTGTCCTCTAAGTTAACAAGGAAGACAACTCACAACAAGTATAAAATATCAATAAAATTAAGATTGTATATGTCAAAGATAATCAGATTCACATTTGCGGGCTATTCCTCAAAGGATACCAAGACAAACCCCAACCTGATCTCACTGAACCAGGCTTGGGGGCTATTGCTCCAGCCTAGATACAAAATTCCTTAATGTCAACAAAATTTTGGTAAAATAATGGATCGTCCTATCAAAGCAAAGAGAATTATGATGTTGATTGATCTGACATCAGACCAAGGATGTCTATTATATCTATGGTTCGAACAAAAGTTTTAGCACCTTGGAAACAAGCATGGAGAACATGTAGTCAAGAAAAGGGATATAATGAAGACGGTCAAATCACATAAAGGGAAGTAAGAGGTCAAATCATGTACAAACACTTTTACCCTAAAAATATGCCACATTATTGACTATCACTGACTTGAGAATCGAAGTGTTTATAAGTACCCCTGCACTGCCAAACCAAACTTGGAGGATGCCAACATATTCACAAAATTCATCCCATATCTTAATCTCACCCATGTGAGCAAATTCATTCTTTGTGAGATTGCTATGTTTTCACATTTTGTTACTCTCCTTGAATAGTTCACAACTTTATATCTAGCTCACGTTTTTCTTTATAAAATCTATCATTTCCATGGTAAGCATATGACCATTATAATCTGATAAAAAGTGTTTGTTAGCAATTATGTCAAGTTATTTCGTCCCAATGGGACTATATTTAATTACGTAGCTCTTATAACCTAGAGACAAGGGATTAAATAGAGGGGGGGCAACTGGATCCTCGAGAGTTTCCAAAGTTTCCTTTGTTGCTTTATGTTTGGCTTTCCTAAGTTTTGGCATCACATTTTACAATTAACATAATTTTGGTTAGCAACATCCTCACAACCAAATCTTCAAAATCATGACATTCGAGGTTGTTTACCAATGCTCTCTCCAACCACCGTGAGTTGGGGGAGGAAAATAGGCATGCCCGCTTCGTTTAGATCCTCCATACAAAAACTAGGGTGGGGCGGAGAGGACATTGTGTTTGACGTGGGCTTAAAACTTTGATCCTCCCCACACAAAAAATGATGGCAGTTATTGCATCTTTTTAACATAAAAATTGCAAAAACTTATATTAATACTCGCGCCCGTAAAAAATGGGGCAGTATGGGACAAACATATTAGAGGGTGCGCGCTTAAAACTAGGGGTGGCAAAACGGGCCCGACCCGCGGGAAAAGCCCGTTTTACCCGTCATTTTTTGCGGGGCGGGCCTGAATTTTGAACCCGCATATTTAAGTATGCCCGCCCCGCCCCGCACCGCAAAAAAGAAGGGCGGGCATGGGGCGGTCACGGGTATGCCCGCGGGTAAAAATTAAGGAACAAATTAAATTTATTTTATTTTATGATATCTTATGGCCCAATAAGCCCATACCAAAACAACCCATTATCAAATTATATCATGAGTTTTTTATTTTTATTTTATTTTATGATACTTTATTTGTTGAATTTAATTATTCAATGTAAGATAATGATAGTGTTTTTTTATTGGTAGTATTAGGATTTATGATTTTTTTTTTAAATTATATCATGAGTGAAAAAAAAAATTTTAAAGAGAATGGCGGGCTTGCCCGCATTCCCGCGGGCCCGTCATTAAATGGGGCGGGCCTAGAAAATGAGCCCGCATCTCTACCTTTGACCGCCCCGCCCCGCCCCGTTTTTTTGCGGGCTTTTGTGGGGCGGGCCTAAACGGGGCGGGCATGCCCGTTTGCCACCCCTACTTAAAACCTTAGATCGTCCCGCTAAAAAGTACGAGCAAACGGACATGCCTAATGGGCTGAGCCCGTTTTGCCACCCCTACTAAAAGTTATGTTTTAGAGACAATCAGAGCCGCTTTACTGGAAGAAATCCTTACTTTGTGTTGCCAAATGCTTGCTCGAACTAGGAAAAACTTGGCCCTAACACAATTTTGCAGGCACTCTCGGATTTAATGTCACCGAAAAGAGCATACCTTCAGGATTAGAGATTTATTCCTCCAATGATTACAAACTTACCAATAACTTCGTTTGTTGACGTTCCTTCCCGAAACTCAAAATTCCTTCACACCATTGTATTAATTGCTTACGAGCTTGCTCTCCTTACAGATGTGAAAATATATCTACGTGTCTAAGTTGCGCCCTTTCCATGGCCAACCACCTTCACAGATTCTGACCATAGCACCTTTGGTCACAAGTACTAACCTTGATCTCAAACCCTTGGGTGTGCTTGGCTCCCAAACTTTGAAAACAACCAGAGATTTGAACCCTTGATTCATTGGATAGGACTTCCTAACACCGGAAAATCACATAGGAGAATGATGATAACTTTGGAAAGACATATCTTCATCTCGGCCTTCAAGATAAGGTTGCAGACAACCCATGGAATAATGATGCAAGCAAAAGGTCCTCTAATGCTATTGGGCATCGTCCAGACAATGGGTCATATACAGAAAGAGGAAGGGAATTGCAAGCCTCACCCTATGTGTTGGAAAAACACCCTTTGAAAAACTGAAAATGCCCCTCAGATTCTGGAGATGCATCTCCGAACGTACCATATGTATTCTCAAACGCACTCAAATTCAGTAGCACCCCAATGTTGTTCAAAATTTGTTACAGAGATGCATCTCTGTAACAACTTAATGTACACCACATACAATGCCTAGTAAAACGACTTATGTTGAGAAAAATTGATTCGGAGATGCATCTCCGTGATAACACCAGACATATTTTGGAAATGCATCTCCATAACCACACCAGATAGCCATTTTTAATTTGATTTAGAGATGCTCTGATGAATTTACTATATATGACTTTTTTTGTATAATTTAAACACACACTTTTGGAATAATATGAAAATTACATATATAAGTTAATTAAAGAGTACACAATAAAGTCAAAATCTAGAGTACAAAATAAAATATAATAGGAAATAGTGCTCTTAATACTAAAATTATAAACTACAGCGTATGACAGACTGTGGCCCCCTCTGTTCCTACGTTGTCTCCTGTAATGCAGTGCCCACCGTGCCTCCTCCATCATGGCATCTATAACGTCCCTCATTGCAGAGTCATCCGAAAATAGTTTGTTGTTTATACCAGCCTGCCCAATCTACATGATACAACGACATCTAGGCAACACATCAACAACATGATCAGCCATAGTGTGCTCCTCCTCTAGTATCTTCTGATGAGCTGACCTAGGTGGATCTCCCAGGGAAAATTCATGGGGATACATCTCCGTAAGGTTCTGCAAATTAGAGCTCATCAATGGCGGACATGCAGTTTGACCCAATAGCCAAAATAATGCATTTTTCAATAAAACAACCAATCAAACACATTGTTGACGTAAATGACATATCTAAACTACCTATTATATAACCTAATTCTTAATTTCTACATATGTTGATGGAAAATGAAAAACTTTTGAAAACATCCAAAACTTATCAAATGTGACCGGAATTTGATGTTGAATGAGCTCTTTGATAGTTTTGATGTTGATGGAAGAAGATTTGGAAGTGTCTTGAATGATTTTGAGTGAAGGTAAGTTGAGATATTTTGAGAGATGAGAGTTTGAGAGTATTATGACAAGTGAGAAAGGAGAAAGGAGAAATGTATCTCCGTAATTTATTTTAAAGTAGCTTAAGGGCTTGAACCTGGAACGTTTGTGTTTTTGGTGCGTCCGGAGAGAGGATTTAACCTGCCAACACACCCCCCCCCCCCCCCCACAAATTAAACTTAGCACCCCCATATATTTTCATAATTCGTAAACTGTCCATAGACAAATTTGAGGTAAATTGCAAACAAAATTTCTGGTAGTTTATTCAAAATTTTCGGTAGTTCATTTTTAAATTGTTGGTATGAATCTTTTATACGTTTTAAAAAAAAATAAATTAAAATACCGAATTTTTTTATAAATTTGGCATCTGCCTTATTTTTTTCGGATTTTTTAAAATTTTGGTAGTTCATATGCAATAAGGAGAAAAAAATTAACACTATCAAAAATTTCAAAAAGGGTTGTAGTTTATCGAAAATTTCGAAAAGTGTGGTAGTTTATCGGAAATTTCAAAATTTTCGATAGTAGAAGAAACAAATTTCAGATTTTTTTTAAATTCCGATATTTCAATTTTTTTTCGAAAATAATTGATTTTTTACCAAAAAAATTCTAGTATTTTTTTCAAAACTTCCAGAAAAGAATTTTTTACCTAAATAACCCACTTTTTCAAAAAAAAAAAATCCCAAAATACCCAACTTTTCAAAATATTTTCCAAACTACCCCAATTAGGGTTTGTGATTGCATGTAGGCGCCATACCAATTGGCGACCTTTGTTAGGGCATAAGTGGAGTCGCCAATTGGAGTGGAGACACCTCATGAAGTCTCCAATTCAATTAGCGACTGGGTATTATACACATAGGGGAGTCGCCAATTCATCTGGAGACTGCTTAGAAACTGAATTTTTTTCTATAAATAGAGGTGTTTTGATCATTTAGTTCTGCAACTCATCTCATATCTTTGTTCCACTGATAACATGTATCGTCGCCGGTGGGGAAAAGTCGTCTATTCGAGAGAGAAACCTCTGATGGACATGCTATTTTGGAACATACAAAGTTTCAATCAACTTAAGAGTGAGCTGAATCGGTGGTTAGAAGGAGACACCGGTGAAGGGGAAAAATTCGAAGTATCGAGAGACTTGATCGGCTGCGTGGATGGGTTCGTGTTAAGACTGACAAAGATGTGAGGGAAGTCATGTTTGGACCGAATGAAATTAGTTTGATTGTTGTAGCCAGGTAGGAATGTTTTATGTTTCTTTTTCGTTAGTTGTTTTATGTGTCGTATGTGTTGTGTGTTGTTAGTTCGCGGTATGTGTTGTTTATTGTTAACATTATTGTAACAAAGACTCCTCAATATATGAAAATATTAGGTTACAACAACTGAAACGGTAAGCTAAATCATGATGCAGATGTTGCTCCGACATTGGGACAATTTTTTTGGTTGTGTCTGGGCTAACGACATATACTACATAATCTTATCATTTTATCATCTGTATCCATTTCGGTTTTTATACGCTTGCTATTTGGGCGTCCATTTTTCTTTCTTCGCACCTCATCGTTGTGGCAAACTATGTCACCTTGGTATGGAGGCCAATATTCCTCCATTGGTAGCACTGCGAAGCCTTCGTTGTAGACATTCATAACATTAATCGCCTTGTAAACATCAGATAGATGGATATATGCATCCTGACGAGCATGCGCGCATGCCGTAATGACATGTGAGCAAGGTACACGGAAGGCCTGATACTTGCCACAGTCACACCAACATTTGTTTAGTCTAATAGCAAAGGATAAATTGGGCCTCCCCTCATTATGGTCCATTATTTCTTGTACACTGAATGTTTGCCTATTGTAGCAGTAAAAATTGTGAGTGTAAGTTATTGACTAATTTAACTCATAAAGCAAGAGTCACCACCGCACTTTTATTTTATCCAAAAGGAAAGGAAAAAGAGCGAACAAAACGTAAAGAATTCTAAAACAAGAACAAACAGAGAATGGGTAAGGGGTTGGTTACGCAATGGGAAGGTGTTAGCACCCAAAACGTCTATAGTACTCTATAGGAACCCTTTGAAATATCTACACTTTTTGGTTTGAAAAGGTTTATTTGAAAACAGATTGGGGAGATGAGAAGAGATATATTTTTTTAAGATTTTTGTGTTTGGAGAGACTTATCGCCTCATGCCTACCTATCCATAAAGTGCAATATAGGATCAAAATCTCGTAGTCCGTGGTACAAATAACAAAAATTATTGGTTATGATTCATTTTATCTTGAAAAGACAACTTGTCATTCTCAAGAGAGAATACTCAACTAATTACCCAAAGGTATGGGAAAGAGGCATTTGCATCACATTAAGATGGAGGATTTGGTTGGATTAAAATCAACAAGACTAATCACTTCAACATCTAAGTGGAAAATGGCCATACTTCACACAAAATACCATGGTTAGGAGCTTTACATCTCATCAAAGAAGATGACTCATGTCTAATCTTTTTGAAAAGTTTAAAGGAAAAAGGTGCACAAAAGCACAAAAAGTTTGAATGTGTTTTGTATTTTTTTTAAGTCTTTTGAAATTAGTCAAAGTATGATTAACATTGATTGGCATTTATTAAAGAAGACAAAGTTTGAAAATCACTTGACAAAAGTCAAGGTTTTATTATGAAAGCGGATTTAAGTTTTGAAAACAAGAAGGTTTTAAAAAAGGGAGAAGGTTTTGAAAATTAAAGAAGGGGTGGAGAAGAAGGGACTATCCTATTGCATAAAAATAAAAGCTAAGGATAAGAACGGTCTAACCATACAAGCAAGCTCTATAGCATAAGCATTCTTCCCTTTTTGATTTGGTCTTGATCAAAATAAGTCTTAAAAAGAGAACTTCAAGTATCCAAAATCCAAGGTTTTCCATCACAAACTTCCAAGCATGGGTTAGGATCCTAATTCTAAGTCCAAAGTTCCATGTCCAAATGCAAAGGATAGTAACCATAGTCCAACATTATGAGAACAAGTTTTTTAGGGGTTTATGCCTTTATTAGTGTTTTTGGTCCAAATGGACAAAAGGAAAAGAGCATAAACATAAACAAATGGTCCAAATGGACAAAAGAAAAATAACGAAAACATAAACAAATGATATGATATGATATTATAACATAAAGCATAAAAATAAAGAGAGATAGGGAGCAAGAAGGAAACATAAATGCCATAAGCCTTTAAAAGGTACCACCGATTTGCGTATTTTCCGGAGCCACTCACTAGTTCCCATGAGAATGAAAACATAACCCCATACATTAATCACAAGAAAAGCTTCAATCTGGATGAAATTGACGGATATCCGATTTAATCTCATGAAGATCCGAAAGGTTAATCTATTTCAAACCACACCATGGAAAGTAGGAGACTAACAATCTCGCTTACAAAAATACTCGGTTTTCCGTCTCGCGTCATGAACTATAATGAATGAACAATGTACTTAGGCCAAGTTTAATGAAGACTTGTTAGAAGATTGATAGAATCAAAGCCTCTACACAACAAGCTTCATAGATTGTGAACCTAATACAAAAGATCAACCATCATTGGGCTTACAATCATAAGTTTGGGCCACGAAAGTTCATGTTCTGATTCGGAGAGGGACAAATGTAGCGCTATGTTAAGCAATCGCCAAGTGACTTATATAGAAGTCACCCTACTCGAGGTCGGTCAAAATGATCTTTGTGCTAATGCATGCTAAATGAGCGATATGTAAATCGTCATCCGAAAGAAATACCACACGAATAGAAAAAAGGTAATGATCTAGTCTTGATCAAGAATTCAACAAAGAAATTGTAAGATACATAAGACTTTCATCGATCCAAATAAAAGAGAAATAGATGAAGAGAAAGCCAAATTAAACTACAAAATTATGTGATCTAAGGCTAAGAACAAAGGGGAGGGGTTAGGAATGAAGAAACAACCAAAAAATTCTAAAAAATAGGTGAAAAACACCATTCTGTCTCAGGGTAATCGATTATCAGGATATGGTAATCAATTACCACTGCAAAAACAGCTGAAAAACAGCAAAAATTCAGTATCTCCAAAATTCAGCATTCCTTCAAAATTCAGCATGATCAAGGAATGGATTGTGCACTAAATTTCAATGTAAACAATAGTAAATACACCAATTGAAACACAATTTGCAAGATCCAAAGATCAAGCAACAAGAATTATTAAAGGATCTCATTGTGGAAGATGAATCAAGAACAACAATGGTGGAAAATGAGATTATCACTCCAAATCTAAAAATTGCTTCAAATTACTTCAAGATCCAAACTCCCAAGCCTTGATCTACAAGAATTGATGAAAAAAACAAGTTTGAATGAAGGTTTAGCTCAAAGTTGAACAAGATTCAATGTGAAAACTTGTTAACTTTCAAAAAAAGAAAGAGAGCTTTGGGTGAATTTTGTGGTTGGGGTGAGAATTTGCAAGAGGTTTTTTGGCTATCAAAAGTTTGTGAAATGAATGAAATAAGACCTCTATTTATAGGATTTAGGCTTGGAAATTTTGGTGGTTCGGAATTTGGTTTGGAATCAAAATTAGGATTGGAATTTGAATTTTGGTGGTAAAATCAAAATCAAGTGGTGATTAATGAGGGTGTATGGTGGGAATTAATTATGATGAGGTAGTGGAATTAAAATGATGTGATCTAGAATATTCTCATGATGCAAGATTTGAAAATTGGTGCCAAAATGTTGCAGAATTTGAATTTGGCACATTTTTTTTCAAAAAACTCACAGAGTAATTGATTACCTAAAGCTGGTAATCGATTACCATAGTGAGAATTTGTGAAAATTGGCCTTTTTCAAGTGTTGTCCTGGCTCTGGCTTGATTCTTTTGCTTGTCAAAGAAGGCATGGAAATAAACACATGAACCTTGGAGTCTCTTGAATAATAATCAATTAAATCTTGGAAACTCTTGATCAGATGATTTTGAATTGTCTGTAGATCAACTTTGACTTTGTTCATATGAAATTCATTCGAGCTGAGGGACTAATTTTGATATCCTTGATCCAAATTCTTCCTGAAAAAGTTAGTAAAGGAAAAACAAACATATTTTTGGATTTTCCATTAATGGTTAGTAAACATAAACAAAAACCAAACAGGCAAGAGAACAGGGGTGCTTGGCGATCTCACTCAAGAACAAACCTTCAGAGGAGGGTAAGAGAACCAAAGCTTGTGATCTTGTTTGTGGTATGTAATGCAAAAAAGACATGTGGGATCTTAGGGGTAAAAATTAGGGTATTACAACTTCACCTTTTTAAGTTTCTTCTATCTGGAGATACGAAGATGGGCATCTTTGTCTCAACGAGATATAAGAGACTTAAATATAAAAATAATCCAATTTTTGGCTCTAAGAGGCCACAAAATGATATGATCATGCAAATGATATGCAGACACAAGACCTCCATGGGGAGAAACGCCACAGGAGACAAAAAAGCTGGAGGAGCAAGGAGAAAATACTCAATAGGGGAAAACAAAAAAGGGAGAACACATCCTAACATGGGAGGAAACAATCTCCATTGGGGAAGATAAAAGAGTACGATTCCACTGAGGGTAAAAATACTAACACCAGAAATAAAAGAGGGATAACTCGTCCTAACAGGGAGGAAAAAAATCTCCGCTGGGGAAAAGATCATCTACTACTAGACATCTGGTAATAGCATGATCAAAAGGAAAGATTGCCAACTACCAACCAAGTGGCAGCTACAACAAGGCAATCAACTAAAAGGATATGAGAAGTATTACATACTACCAACAAAGGGCAGGACGACAAAGGTAATAATCTCAAAACGGGGACGAGAAATATCACCTACTACCAACTAAAGGGCAGGACGAAAAATGTGATAAACTCGAACGGGGAGAGATTACCAACTATCAAACAAGTGATAACTATAACAAGGTAACCAAACTCGGCTATATTACCTACTACCAACCAAAGGGCATGACGACAAAGGTAATAAGTCAGCTATATCACCTACTACCAACTAAATGACCAGGACGACAAAGGTGATAAGCTCAAAAAGAGGGATTACCAACTATCAACCAAGTGACAGTTACAACAAGGTAATTGATAAGTGCAAATCGTAACTATTTTTGTATATAAGTTTTGTTGCACTTATCGATACTTTTTGTTAATATCGTACGAATAAACCCCGCTTTATTTGTAAATACGTTTAGTTTATGTTATAGAGTATATTTTATGTATCACGTAAATATCATTGAGTTTAATTGATTTTCTCTCATTTTTGTAGGTATTCAAGCAATTATATTTTTCCATTTTTATATGGAGCATTGAATAAGCTTTCCAGCACTTCTGACCGTGCATCAATCCGAGTTACGGTTTAGAAGTTATGGTCAAAACAAGTCTGGTGTGAAAAAAGGGACCAATGTTCGCTTTGCGAACTTCCCAGCGAATGTCCCAGAATTATGGCAGTAGAAAAAGGGACCAAAGTTTGCAATGTAAACTTTCTAGCGAATATTCGCTTTGCGAATAAAAGTTCGCATTGCGAACTTCTGCAGAAAAGCAGAGTCGGTTTAACTATTCTGAGGCACTTAAGTGCCAATTTTTGATGTTCGCTCAGTGAATAAAAGTTCGCTTTGCGAACTTGACTGATTTTTGAAATGTTATTTAAGTCATTTCATTCAATTTTTAGGTTATGGTTTTGGGTATTTTTTCTCCCAACTCCATCAAGCTTCATTTTTCAGTAGATTAGCTTAGAAAACAACATTGAAGCTTGCACACGGATGATCCGGGGTGGATTTCTCATCGACCGGCGTTTGACAAACCGCGAGATGTTTGGTTTATTTCTTTTCTTCTTTGTGTATTTCTTATTTTTTGGGTTGTTGTATATGTATTTACTTTGAACTCATGTATATTTGTCGCCCATGGCGTTGTATAAAATCCGCTTTACAAATCTTTATCGGTGATTATCCTTGATTTTTGCTTTATGCTCGGGGTTTGGGTTGTGTTAGAGATAAACGTCGCAAACTTTGATTAGGGATGATTATCTGTTAGTTTCTGGATGCTAGTGATAGATTTAGAGCTAACAATCTTTATGGGTGTCGGAGCTTAATGCCTCCGTATCTTGAGTCGAGTACGAGAGTGTCGACGAGGGTAAAACGATTATTCTCTCAGCTCAGTGTGTCAGAGATGGACATTATTGTGAGCGATGCTAGATGATATTGAGGAGTATTGTAGGTTGAGTATAACTGGTCGGTAAGTTTAAGTTTGTGAGGAGTCGATTATGTGCATGTCGGATAAGTTTCTTCCCTCTGAAGAATGAATTATTTTTGTGTTAATGTTTACTTTTCTGCATTTACTTTAAAACCATTTTAAATCCAAGCTTTAAGACGTTGAGATTGTCGAACAACATTCTTTCCCTCAAACCAATCTCTGTGGACACGACATAAATCCTAGAGGGAATTCTTCCAAAAATAATATTTTTGCTTGCCGCTTTACCGCCTCAACAGTAATCAACCAAGGATATGAGAAATATTACCCACTACTAACAAAGGGCAGGACGACAAAGGTAATAATCTCAAAAAGGAAATATTTGAATGAAATTTTCTAATAAATTCCACTTGGAGAACCTACTGCCAAGGTTTGCTGTGGGGATTTCAGAAGATATCAACTGGAGGAGTCTACTGCCGAGACTTAGGACCTCTTTTGGGAATCCCTTTTGCCAAAGTTTTATTGAGAAATGTGTTAACCATCAAAATTTACTGGGGAATCTGCTGCTGAGATTAACCAGAGAATTTACAAATGAAACACCTTCTGTCGAGGTTTAACTGAGAACACACCCGCTGCCGAGGTTTTTTTTTATTATTATTTTTTTTGATGGAAAATCTTCTGACGAGGTTTAACCAAGGATTCTACTGCCGAGATCCTAAAAATAAAATACCTTCTGCCGAGGTCAACTGGATATCTTCTGCCGAGATTTTCCAGGAAATGAAAGGAAACACCTTCTGTCGAAGTTTGTTGTAATCCTTTTTTTTTTTTTTGAAATTATCCGAGAAATCTACTGTCGAGATTCTTGGGAAGAAAATATTTTCTGCCAAGGTTTACTGAAAATTCTATTTCAAAATTTACCATAGAATCTACTGTCGAGATTAACCAAAGAATCTGAAATAGAGTCACCTTCTGCCGAGGTTTGTTGGAGATAAAAACCATTTGATGCGATAAATTGACAGAGTCATGACAGGCTTCTCAAATAAAGAGATGTCACTTGAAGTCACGCAATAGATTCCAAGAGAGTGTTGCAATAACACTGCTGCAGAAACAAAATCTTTATCTTCTGATGGTGATCATAAACAGATCATCTACTGAGGAAAACAAATTCCCCAAGGGTGCAAAATAAATGCACTCCCAATCATCTAGGTTGTATAGCCTAGACAGTTTCAAAGTAGTCACTGTCGGGGACCTAAGTTCAATCCAGGAACAAACTAGAGAGAAACGGTCAAACAAGACTAATCCCAAGGAGGAAATATCTCAACTGGGGAAAATTCCATCCAGATAATGAGCTGGAAAGGTAAACAAAATCTTCCACGAGAATCAAACTCAGTGGGTAATTAGAAAGGATAAACTTTTTGTGCTTAAGGTTGACACTCTAATGGTGAGAGGACACACACACTCCGCGGGGATAACAGCACCAGAGAGCAAAGAAGCACCAACACAGATGCAAAATGCATAATGCAACAACAATATGCTATGCACAACAAATGAATGTGCATGCAATGCGTATGAATATGAATATGCTGAAAAAATAGACATAAGGATAAACAGAGGGTGAATAAACATCACAACACCACTAAATACTCGGCTAATCTCAACAAGATGGAGATATCATTAGCAGCTCTGCTACGGATTTAGCTGAAGAAATTCTGCAAGAGATAAACAAAAGCCATCAAAGGAAAATAAATCCGACTACAGAGCTCAGATCTTTCTGGAGAAAAGAAGATGCTCCTCGAGGAGAAACCCAAATATCAATCTTCTAGCATCAACGATCCACAAAAGGATAACAACATAAACTCTGCGTCGAGGATGGAAGGGAAGCTGTCAGGGAATCAGAATAACCCAAACCTCTCTGACTCTTCTTGGGGATAATAAAAAGAAGTCATAGGAACTTTCACTTCAAAAAGATGAAGAGATCTGCTATGGAAAAATAGAGGATCCGCTGGGGATTGTAAACATACAAACAAACTCCACGGGGAAAGCGAGGCAGATCTACTAGAGATACAAGAAAACTCTCAGGGGATTAACCAAATCTGAGTAGAGCATCCTGGACTTGCTGAGGAAAACAGTAAAAGCTCAAACTGTGGGGGATTTTAGATCAATACTCATCATAAATGAGAGAAAACCCAACAGGTGACTAATATATCAGTATTCCTTAAATAGAGATATCACCAGCGACTTCACTGGGTAACATCCAAAATAGTGATGCATAACCTTCACTGGGAGGATAAATCTCTGGAAAAGAATCTGGAGAAAAATACATCCTGGACTTGTCGGGAAAATAAGAAGTTAACATCATTGCTCTATGCTTGGGAAACATTTGAAACAATAATGCACTGCCTCCATTGGGGAATAAGCAAGGATATATCTCTGCGTGGGGATTAACATCAGGGAGAGGTGGAACTCAAAAGCTGGTCAACCGCCTGATTAAAACCGGGCTGGAGGAAAGAAACATACTCAGCTGGAGAAAATCGAAATTAGGACTTAGTTGGGGAAAAACCAAACAACACTCATCTGAAGATAACCCGAACTAGAATTCATCTAAGACATATTGGATTTCATGAGTCCAACATACCGCAACAAATCTCGAGGAAACCCATCATCTTGTTAACAACAAAAAGGGGAAACCTGGTCACAAAATCTGCTGAGGAATTATCAACATGCTCTACTGGGGAGATTAAGAACCTGATGAGGGCCATATCCTATCTCTCACAACCAGTGGTAATAAATTCACAACCTCCGCTAAGGATCAGCAAGGATAATTCTCTAGGGATTAGCCAACTCTGAGGAATCATCCTAGAATCGCGGGGATAGTTAAGAAGTTAACATCATAGCAGAAAGTCAATCTGCGGGGGATTTTAAAACTCAACACATGGTGAGAGAAAACCCAACAGTTGACTGCTATATCAACACTTCTTAGAAAGGAAATATGATTCAGATTTGCCATAAGAGCATCAAACCATAATAGAGGAGGTAGAAACCTACCGGGGCTCCTCATCAAGTTTTATCACAAAACGAGATGGGATCGAACAGTCACATTCACACTTATATATGCTTGATCATACACAGACCGGGGAAGAATAACCACACTCGGCTGAGGAAATTTGAATCAAGACATAATAGGGGAGTCCATATTTGAGATGCTCAAACTAATGCTCAGCTGAGGAATGCATAAACAAGATCAAACTCTGCTTGAGAGATTATCAACAGACTCTATCGAGGAGAACATCAACAATGACAAACTCTGATTGGTCTACAAAAGTTTTCCTCGAGAAGAAACATTGTACCATAATGACTTGAAATAACCTTCCCCAGCGTCTTCAAACTCTTTGAGAGATTTGTCGAATCTCGACGTAACTGCCCCAGATTAACTGAACTCGACACATTCTTTGATCAATGAAGTATTCAAGCTTTGCCCCATATGAAAGTATCAACTAGGAAAACAAACTTGATCATGCTCAACAAAATCTTCAGAGAACCCGCTCCTGGATATGATCATTCCTTGAAATGATTTGCCAATTACTCATCAGAGCTTCAGGCCACAAAATATTAAACTCATCACTGATGCTCATATGTAAGCTTCTATGATGTCAAACAAATGTATGCAAGCAGAAAATGTCAATCCTGAGAATGATAATTCTAATGCAATTATTCATGTTAGTCTTGAAATTTTTACTGAAAAGATGTCGCAAAACCTTGTGAACGAATCACTAGTTAAGATGTGACATAGATTTTTTTGAATGCACATGCAATACCAACAAAGATCTTTTAGCACAACTCATGGGAGTCAGGAACGCTATCTCATTAAAGTATGCTTTCAAAATAAACCCTGCTTCAATTAGGTCTTTTGAGGGTTGTAACGTGGTTTGGTTCACGATTTTCAGAAAAAAGGATTTTTAAGCTCAAAATTTATTTGTACCTACCCATTCTCCGTGATGTTCTTCAGTCCTATATTTAGCTAATTTGATACAAATTTCCATCTCTCAAAGGATTTTGTGATGGTTGAGGAACCAATTAGGCTTTTCGGGGAATAACAGTCACCCTTTTTGCCTTTTGGGTTTGTAGCCACACAGACTTGTTCAGGATTTTTCTTTGCAGTCCTTTATTTTCGCTTTTCGCATTTTTCATTCTTTTATTTTTTTCCCTAATTTTGCCTGGACCGATTCTTTTGACTTTTCGATGTCCAGCGAGATGCTCTAATTTTTGCCTAAGTCACTTGTTTTCAAGTTTTCGACTTGGCGGACTTTTTCTTTTGATTTCTTTCTTTCTTTTGAACAAATCATGTGACATTGGCTTATCTGACTTGTTAAAAGGGTTATGACTGTCTCTTTCCTTTGGAATGAGGGATGACCATTGTGGTTGGTCCTTAGATGTAAACTCCTTTTGGAAATTTGAACACTTGGTCAAACTAACTGAAGACAACCCTGCCCCAGGTTAAACGTGAGGGTTTTTTCATTTAGGAAGAAACTCCTACCTCAAGGCTCAAGGGGGTTAACAAGAGATTATCTTCCTTATATCTTCGATGTTTGGGAATTTGAAACAATGTCTTACATCATCAGCATGGTCTTATTCAAAAGCATAAAACCAGAAATTTTGCGTTTTCACTTCATCATCATCCCTCCAAGAGTTTAAACAAGAAGTTGGTATTGCAAATGCACGAAAATAATATATGAGCGAATGCGAATGGATTACTTCAAGACAAACATACACATTGCATTATGATTAATACTCAAAATCAAACAAGTTTCTACATGCAGACAAAGCATTAACAATCACAAAAAATTACAAATAAAATTGCAGTAATAAAATAAAGACTTGAAGAGATTGTCTCAGTATGAGCTTGAAAGAACATCCTCAACTTTCTTGGGAAACATAGAAGCAAATGCACGACCGCTGAGGGTCAATCACCGGTAATAGGAACTTCCTTGAGTGTTTATATTTATCAGCATAAAGGCGTTCCATTCACAAATGGGCTTCCTCCCTTGAAGGTCAACACCTCATCATCGATCATCTCTTGAACCTTTTCCTAGAAAACCTTGCACTCCTCAATCGGATGGCCCATTACTCCATCATGAAACTCACAACTGGTATTTGTATTGTACCAATGAGGACGAGATTTCATGACTCTGGTCTTTCTAGATGTCATTACCGAGTTTCTGGCAAAATAAGACCATAATTGACTATAAGTCATTGGGATTGAATCAAACTTGTGAGTCTCTCCTTTTGGATTATTTAGAGATATATGTTGATTCTGGCACTGATTTTGATATTGGTGATAAGGCACCAGAACTGGAGCTTGCAGAATCTAAGGAGAATCCTGAATTGCATCAGCTTCAACATTTTCTTCACCATCTTGGTCATTCGAACCATCTTGGATTCTTCCACTTTTGAATGCGTTCTCGATGTTTACTCCGACTTCCACAATTTTGGAGAAATCTAGAGGCACAACGTCTACCATCCTGACATAATAAGAGTCTGACAGCGTTCTTAGAAACATTTTGGCCAGTTCTTTCTCTAAGAGTAGTGGATGAACTTGGGTTGCCAATTCTTTCCACCATTGTGCATACTCTCGGAAGGATTCGTTGTCCTTCTGACTCATACTCATCAATTGATCACTGTCTGGAGCCATGTCCAAATTGTAATTGTACTATTTCACAAAAGCGTCAGCTAGGTCTTCTCAAGACTGAATATGGTTCCTTTCTAGCTTTATATACCACATCAAATACCCCCCATATAAACTTTCTTGAAAGCACTGAATCATCAGTTTATCGTTGTCGACATGAGCGGTCATCTTTCGACAAAACATCGTCAAATGGTGCCTTGGACAACTTACACCCTTGTATATTTCAAAGACAGGCATTTTGAACTTCAGGGGAATAACCACGCCTGGAACCAGACACAAGTCATGAGCCTTAAGACCAGATGCATTGCATCCTTTCATCATCTTCAATTGTTCCTTGAGATCACGAACTCCTTCCTCAATTTCCATAACTCATGATCATTCATCTTTGTCCCAGGGTGGACATTCTGAGGATTTGACATATACCTTAGAAATCGGGAATCTATTTCATCAACTTGAACAGCCAGATTATCTTGCACATGTTGAGATTGAGTAGGAACATACACTTGTGGAGCATTGTCGTACGTAGGAAAATCGTACATCGGGTTGGTCATCACTCTAAATCCTGGCATGAGATCCACATTCTCTGTTCTCTCAATTGTCCTTCAATAACTACTTCGAATTCAGTATGAATGTCAGGAAATCAGCTAATTCATCTTCTTTCTCTGATTAGCCCGAGTATTATACCGGTGATACAACTTGTCAGAACAAAGACCAAGAAAAGAAAGCAAATAAGACACCTGGGAAAGGCAAGATCCAATGCAGAATGATGCTTCATGTGCAAATGCAAATGCAAGTTTTCAAGGAACTATAAAGCAGTTTGCAAACATTACATTAAGATAACACACTGGATATACAAAAAATCTCATTTCATTAATATTGAAAGAATTATAGCTTTGAAGTACAGTTTCATCAATCTTACAACACAAGAGAAAATGAAAGCTAGTTCTAAGGAATTGTGTCTGAAAACGACCCAACTCTGAGCTGATACTTCTTGTGAAGCCTCTTGATTTATCTTACATAACTGATCTTCATGGTGTCTTTCTCTTTCACGAGTCGATCAACAATACCCTTCCAAGAACCGGAAGTAGGAAGATGAGCTAATGAAGAAGTTCTAGAGGAAAATAAATCCTCTGGCTCCCTTGATCTCTTCATGAAACGTTGCCAAAGAAACTCAATAAAGACTGGCACACCCATAAGATAGGCATACTCCTCTAAGATTGGCAATAGCTGATAATCTGGGAAAGTAAATCAACAATGCAATAAATCGTAGAACTCGACCAAGGTATTAAGAATCCCCTCTTCAACATCAGTCCTCAGAATAAACAATAGTTTCCCAAACAGCCTTTGAAATCCCCAGAACTAGATACCAAAGATCCAAGCTTTCTCAACTCTTGTAGGTCAAGACTCATGAAAGTGTACTTCTTAGTGTTACTTCTTTCAATATCCATGATTCTTGCAAAAATAAATCTCTGAGTTCCTTGAAAACTGAGGAAAAATGCCCATGAATGCATGTATGCAGTAACCACAAACAAGATCACACAAGGCACACGGGTTCAAAGGTTCGGTGCGAGCATGGAGCCAAGGTTAAGAACCTCCCACAATGGTGTGTGCTAGGGTTTATATCCGCCTGTAGAATAGGGTTCTAAAAAGTTCCCAGAGTCATAGATCCATCTTTTGGATATTATCGGCTTAAACGACTATTCGTCAGCCAATAATATTCTCAAGAGAAACTCTTCTGAGTGTGGTATCGCGTAACAACTGATTCAAGTCTACACCTGAACAACCACCGCAACACGTCCTAATAAGGCCAAGATGGGTTAAAGGGTTCTACGGTCCTCAGTTTCTCGGGCTTCTAGGTCGGAAAAAGTAATGTCAAATACGACTATTCGTATGACATCAGTAATCCCAAAGGGACCTCCACTGAGCGGGGGATCTCAAGTCAGCTTAGTAAGGACTACTCCATGTAAGCCGAACAAGACTATACCATCCTCCTATCATAAGTGCACTCAAGTCCGGGTATAAGACTAATATCACCACACAGATCACCGACACCCAAATCGAACAAACAATATCAAACAAATCAAACAAAAAGCGATAAATAAATTAAAGTAGACTTAACCCACTAGGAACCAGAGTCCCCAGCAGAGTTGCCACTTTTCTGTAGCGGTAAAAATTGTGAGTGTAAGCTATTGACTAACTTAACTCATAAAGCAAGAGTTGCCACCACACTTTTATTTTATCCAAAAGGAAAGGAAAAAGAGCGAATAAAACCTAAAGAGTTCTAAAACAAGAACAAACAGAGAATGGGTAAGAGGGTTGGTTACACAATGGGAAGGTGTTAGCACCCAAAATGTCTATAGTACTCTATAGGAACCCTTTGAAATATCTACACTTTTTGGGTTGAAAAGGTTTGTTTGAAAAGAGATTGGGGAGATGAGAAAGAAATATTTTTTTTAAGATTTTTGTGTTTGGAGAGACTTATCGCCTCATGCCTACGTATCCATAAAGTGCAATATAGGATCAACACCTCGTAGTTCGTGGTACAAATAAAAAAAATTATTGGTTATGGTTCATTTTATCTTGAAAAGACAACTTGTCATTCTCAAGAGAGAATACTCAACTAATTACCCAAAGGTATGGGAAAGAGGCATTTGCATCACATTAAGATGGAGGATTTGGTTGGATTAAAATCAACAAGACTAATCACTTCAACAACTAAGTGGAAAATGGCCATACTTCACACAAAATACCATGGTTAGGAGCTTTACATCTCATCAAAGAAGATGACTCATGTCTAATCTTTTTGAAAAGTTTAAAGGAAAAAGGTGCACAAAAGCACAAAAGGTTTGAATGAGTTTTGTATTTTTTTTTAAGTCTTTTGAAATTAGTCAAAGTATGATTAACATTGATTGGCATTTATTAAAGAAGACAAAGTTTGAAAATCACTTGATAAAAGTCAAGGTTTTATTATGAAAGTCGATTTAAGTTTTGAAAACAAGAAGGTTTTAAAAAAGGGAGAAGGTTTTGAAAATTAAAGAAGGGGTGGAGAAGAATGGACTATCCTATTGCATAAAAATAAAAGCTAAGGATAAGAACGGTCTAACCATACAAGCAAGCTCTATAGCATAAGCATTCTTCCCTTTTTGATTTGGTCTTGATCAAAATAAGTCTTAAAAAGAGAACTTCAAGTATCCAAAATCCAAGGTTTTCCATCACAAACTTCCAAGCATGGGTTAGAATCCTAATTCTAAGTCCAAAGTTCCATGTCCAAATGCAAAGTATAGTAACCATAGTCCAACATTATGAGAACAAGTTTTTTAGGGGTTTAAGCATTTATTAGTGTTTTTGGTCCAAATAGACAAAAGGAAAAGAGTATAAACATAAACAAATTGTCCAAATGGACAAAAGAAAAATAACGAAAACATAAACAAATGATATGATATGATATGATAACATAAAGCATAAAAATAAAGAGAGATAGGGAGCAAGAAGGAAACATAAACAATATGTCACAATAACATCACAAAGGCGCCAATGCCATAAGCCTTCAAAAGGTAACACCGATTTGCGATTTTTCTGGTGCCACTCACTAGTTCCCATAAGAATGAAAACATAACCCCATACATTAATCACAAGAAAAACTTCAATCCTGATGAAATCGACGGATATCTGACTTAATCTCATGAAGAACCCAAAGGTTAATCTATTTCAAACCACGCCATGGAAAGTAGGAGACTAACAATCTCGCTTACAAAAATACTCGGTTTTCTGTCTCGCGTCATGAACTATAATGAATGAACAATGCACTTAGGCCAAGTTTAATGAAGACTTGTTAAAAGATTGATAGAATCAAAGCCTCTACACAATAAGCTTCATAGATAGTGAACCTAATACAAAAGATCAACCATCCTTGGGCTTACAATCATAAGTTTGGGCCACGAAATTTCATGTTCCGATTCGGAGAGGAACAAATGTAGCGCTATGTTAAGCAATCGCCAAGTGACTTATATAAAAGTCACCCTCCTCGAGGCCGGTCAAATGATCTTTGTGCTAATGCATGCTAGATAAGCGATATGTAAATCGTCATCCAAAAGCAATACCACACGAAAAGAAAAAAAGGGTAATGGTCTAGTCTTGATCAAGAATTCAACAAAGAAAATCTAAGATCCATAAGACTTTCACCGATCCAAATAAAAGAGAAATAGATGAAGAGAAAGCCAAATTAAACCACAAAATTATGTGATATAAGGCTAAGAACAACTGGGGGGTTAGGAATGAAGAAACAACCAAAACAATCCCAAAAATAGGTGAAAAACACCATTCCGTTTCAGGGTAATCAATTACCAGGATAGGGTAATCGATTACCACTGCAAAAACAGCAGAAAAACAACAAAAATTCAAAATCTCCAAAATTCAGCATGGTCAAGGAATGGATTGTGCACGAAATTTCATTGTAAACAACAGTAAATACACCAATTGAAACACAATTTGCAAGATCCAAAGATCAAGCAACAAGAATTATTAAAGGATCACATTGTGGAAGATGAATCAAGAACAACAATGGTGGAAAATGAGATTACCACTCCAAATCTGAAAATTGCTTCAAATTACTCCAAGATCCAAACTCCAAAGCCTTGATATACAAGAATTGATGAAGAAAACAATTTTGGATGAAGGTTTAGCTCAAAGTTGAGCAAGATTCAATGTGAAAACTTGTTAACTTTCAAAAAAAGAAAGAGAGCTTTGGGTGAATTTTGTGGTTGGGGTGAGAATTTGCAAGAGGTTTTTTGGCTATCAAAAGCTTGTGAAATGAATGAAATGAGGCCTCTATTTATAGGATTTAGACTTGGAAATTTTGGTGGTTCGGAATTTGGTTTGGAATCAAAATTAGGATTGGAATTTGAATTTTGGTGGTAAAATCAAAATCAAGTGGTGATTAATAAGGGTGTATAGTGGGAATTAATAATGATGAGGTAGGGGAATTAAAATGATGTGGTCTAGAATATTCTCATGATGCAAGATTTGAAAATTGGTGCCAAAATTCTGCAGAATTTGAATTTAGCACATTTTTTCAAAAAACGCACAGAGTAATCGATTACCTAAAGCTGGTAATCGATTACCACAATGAGAATTTGTGAAAATTGGCCTTTTTCAAGTGTTGTCCTGGCTCTGGCACGATTCTTTTGCTTGTCAAAGAAGGCATAGAAATAAACACATGAACCTTGGAGTCTCTTGAATAATAATCAATTAAATCTTGGAAACTCTTGATCAGATGATTTCAAATTGTCTGTAGATCACCTCTGACTTTGTTCATATGAAATTCATTCCAGCTAAGGGACTGATTTTGATATCCTTGATCCAAATTCTTCCTGAAAAAGTTAGTAAAGGAAAAACAAACATATTTTTGGATTTTCCATTAATGGTTAGTAAACATAAACAAAAACCAAACAGACAAGATAACTGGGGTGCTTGGAGATCTCACTCAAGAACAAACCTTCAGAGGAGGGTAAGAGAACCAAAGCTTGTGATCTTGTTTGTGGTATGCAATGCAAAAAGACATATGGGATCTTAGGGGTAAAAATTAGGGTGTTACACCTATGACGGTCAAAGACTGTAACTGCATGTGTGTTGGCTTTGATAGTATCATCTTTCATCACTATCATTATGCTTTCACTGAATACTTGACCCGACATTAACACTGCACTCCATCTTTCGCCTCTTGTTGCGAAAAGTGATGCCAACTAATAATAGGTTGATCTCACCAAAGTAGTGATTGGAAGGTTTCTAATTCCTTTGAATACCCTGTTCATGGACTCTACAAGGTTTGTCGTCATGTGGCCCTAACGACATCCACCATCAAAAGCCCTTGTCCACTTTTCTAGTGGAATATTATCCAACCAGCTTCCTACATCTGCATTTGACATCCTAATTTTGTTAAGGTAGTATTGAAATGTTGGTTGAGTTAAAGCATACCTGGCATTCACAACTTTTTTGCGAAGGTTCATGTCTTTGATTGCACGCATGAAGTTTTGTGCAATATGTCTAATGCAATATACATGAGTAGAAGGAGGATTATGCCACCCGTTATCATGGTTATTGTAAACACTCTCTATATCAGCATGGGGTTGGTCTAGATTGTCATCCCTAACGCCCGTCAACCACAACAGTTTTTCCTTCCCGTATGCACAAAAGTAAGTTAATAACTCAATATTAGTTTATTTCACCTTACAAATTATTGTGTCTAACTAATTGAATTTGAACTTCTTGTTGTTTAGATGGTCGGCTAAGGGTATGAGCTACAATAGATGTCCTAGACATTGTATCATTCAATACCGCAATCTGTTAGATCACCTAACACCTGCAGATGTAAGGCCTCTAAACAAATCAATTTATTTTTTATATCAACTATTTTATGATCTAATATTTTTTCTCTTCTTTAGTTCATTTGGCATCCATATCTAAACATGGAACACCTACATGAAGTCAGAGAGGAAGATGCTGTCGTTTGGACTGCATGCGTGCCGATCATCATATTCACAATTATGGAGATGCAGAATAGTTACCATGTCAAACTACAATTTGGAATGCATCAAAACATCCCAGATCCTCCTGTTGACCTCGGTAAACGGCATCTAAAAAGAGTTAATGATCTGTTAGTTCTGTTATTGGCAGCAATTTTGGTAAAACAATGTGTTTGTTCAAGATGTCATGTCTGATGTCTTAACATGTGCCTCTATTATTCTGCATGTGCTGCAGTTGGTTTCTGTCTGTGATGTCAAGGCAGATGTTCTAACATCTGATGAGAGAACATTATACATTCTGTTCAGAATGTGTTGTTTTGTGTGTTGTGCTATTTTAGCAATCTTCAGTGTGATTTGTGTTCTGATTATTGCGAAAATCATGGAGTATTTTATTTATGTGAAGAAATCTTTTTCTACTGTTTTGAAGAATCTGTTTGTTACTAATTTAGGGAAAAGAGATTTTGAGAATAAATTTGCTTTATTGTTAATTCAAAATCTGAGATTTTATTATGCCCAAGCCCTTAAAGGCGTATCAACCCTACTTGCAAGACAGAGAAGTGTGATTCTAAGAGTTGCGTTACTTGTGTCAGGGTTTAAGTCTCTTGGTGTTTTATTATTTGTGAGTCATTCACTCATCTCTTTGATGTTTGAATTGGACTGTTTATTTGAGTTGTAGTTTGTCCACTCTAAGCTTTTAAGCACGAGTGTTTGTTCTTGGTTGAAGCTTTTAAGCAAGATCAAGTATTGTCATTGAAGTGTGATCTTCTAATATTTGTATTTTTTTATTGTCATCACTGCTGTGATTGAGGGGGAGTGAGAAGTGTCTCATATCTGAGAGTGTCTCATATCTGAGAGTGTCTTAGATAGAAGTATCATTGGGTAGTGATTAAGTGAGTAGATTGTCAACTGGTATGTTGACTGTAGAGTCTATGAATTAATACTACTAATAGTGAATTTCCTCCCTGGCTTGGTAGCCCCCAGACGTAGGTAGTTAGACCGAACTGTGTGAACAATTCTCTGTGTTTATTTATTGTTCTTCTGTGCTGTTCTCTTACTGTCTTGTTCATACAACAGATATTGATGTTATGACATCTCACTTAACATCACATATCTGATACTAGAATTTCAATTGGTATCAGAGCAGGCATCCTGCTCTGTATCTGGGTGAGATCTAGGGTTGTTACTTTCTGGTGCTATGGACAAGGAGAGTGGTGGATTTGTGAATAGACCCCCTATTCTAGATGGATCAAATTATGACTATTCGAAACCTCTCATGGTTGCCTTTTTGAAGTCTTTAGACAGCAGAGCTTGGAAGGCTGTTTTGAAAGAATGGAAACATCCTGTCATTATGGGAGAAGATGGTGTGTCAAAGCTGAAACCTGAAGAGGAGTGGACCAAGGAAGAAGATGAACTTGCTCTTGGGAATTCTAAGGCCTTGAATGCCTTATTTAATGGTATTGACAAAAATATTTTCAGGCTGGTCAACACATGTGAAGTAGCTAAGGAGGCTTGGGATATCCTAAAAACAACTCATGAAGGAACCTCCAAGGTCAAGATGTCAAGACTTCAGCTGCTAACAACAAAGTTTGAAAGTTTGAGGATGAAAGATGAAGAGACCATTCATGACTTTCACATGAATATACTTGAACTGTCAAATGCTTCTAGTGCCCTAGGAGAGAGAATGCCTGATGAGAATCTGGTGAGAAAAATTCTCAGATCTCTCCCCAAGAGATTTGAAATGAAGGTGATTGCTATAGAGGAAAGTCAAGACATCAGCCAGATGAGGGTAGATGAATTGATTGGTTCCCTTCAGACATTTGAATTAGGGTTGAATGACAGATCTGAAAAGAAGGCCAAAAGCATAGCTTTGGTGTCTAGTACAGAAGATGAGGAGAAAGAGTGTGATGTTGAAACCCATGAGGAGTTATCCAATGCAATCGTGATGCTGAGAAGGCAGTTTAATAAGGTGTTGAAAAGAATGGACAGGAGCTATAAACCGTATGTCAAGAACATCACATCTGACATCAACAGGTCAGGTGATCAGATGAAGAAAACCAAATCAGAGGAGAAGCCTAATAATGACAAAGGAATCCAATGCCATGGTTGTGAAGGGTATGGTCACATCAGAGCTGAATGTCCTATATACCTTAAACAAAAAAAGGGTTTGTCTGTCACTTGGTCTGATGAGGACACTGAAAGTGAAGGTGAATCTTCCAAGCATGTCAGAGCAATGACTGGAATATGTGAGTCTGATGATGATTCAAGTGATGGAGAGATTACCTATGAGGAACTAGCTGCATCATATAGAGAGCTATGTATCAGAAGTGAAGAAGTGTGTCAAGAAGGGGAGAAGCAAAAGGAACTCATAATCCAACTAAAGGCTGACAAGGCTAAACTGGAGAATGAAGTCACTCTACTAAACTCCAAACTTGATCAATTATCCAAATCTATTAGGATGCTAAACAGTGGAACTGACACTCTGGATGAAATCCTTCAAGCTGGAAAGATGGCAGGAGATATGACAGGGCTGGGATTTGATGATAATAAGAAGAAACCCATTACAGATGCTGGTTCATCTGGACTTAAACATAACATGTCCCATCAGATGTCTCAACATCATGGGAAAGTTCATGTTTCTAGACCTAATCATTTTTGTGCCTCAACATCATGGTAGAAGACAGCCTCATCATCATGGCAAAAGACATCCTTAAGGGAGAAGACATCCCAACCATTTCAGAGGAGGATCTCAAAGATGGAGATTCCATTATTGTGGAAGGTTTGGTCACATAAAACCTTTTTGCTTCAGACTACATGGATTTCCTGAGCCTGACCCTCAACCTAGATCAAATCAAGGCGTTCCTACAAATGGAAAACAATGGGTTCCCAAGGTTGCTGCAAACAGCTTGATAGCTCATATGTCTCTAGAAGATTCTACCATAGGAGATTGGTATTTTGATAGTGGATGTTCTAGACATATGACAGGTGTCAAGAATTTTTTGGTGGATATCAAATCTTACTCCACAAGTTATGTGACCTTTAGTGATGGAGCCAAAGGAGAAATCAAAGGTGTTGGAAAGATGAACTGCTCAGGAATGCCTAACCTTGATAATGTGTTGCTGGTTAAAGGATTGACTGCCAATTTAATCAGCATTAGTTAATTGTGTGATGAAGGTTTCAAGGTCAGCTATACAAAATCTGAATGTTTAGTGACTAATGAAAAGAGTGAAGTTGTGATGAAGGGAGTCAGATCTAAAGACAACCGATACATGTGGATTCCTCAAGGTTCCAGTTGCTCCTCCAAAGATGATGATCTAAAAGGGGTAAAGCAAAGACTGACTAAGTACAATGTCAAGCATGATGTCATGACATCTTACTGTGACAACCCAAGGAGCACTAAGCACATTAATATTCATCGTCTGTTCAGAAGAAGACTTGAAGAAAACAAGGCCATTGAGTTTGAACATGTCACTACAGAAAAGATGTGTGTTGACATTCTCTCTAAGGATATGGATACGAGTCAATGTGAAACCTTAAGAGAAGAATTGGGCATGTGTAAATATGAAGGTCAACAGTAGTTAATGGCGTATGGTCTACATAAATTAAAATTCAAAAATTTAAAAAGTCATTTATTTTGTTGTGGAAATTTCATTTATTGCCTTTTAAGTGTCCAACAAAAGTAGCCCCCTTACCATAGGCAATCATTTCATATTCCTGCTCCCACACGCTACCTCCATTTTGATTCATACTATTGGTTCATCTTCTCTCTCAAGAAAAGAAATCTTTCCACTCCTTTGTCAATCAGTTGCAAGAAGGTTACAATGTCTCAACAACAGCCATCACCATCCAAGAAATCAGCTACCAAGAATCCTATGCATTCAAAATCTAGGGTTTCTTCGAAAAAGGCCTCCCCTGATGATGCTCTTGACATTGCTCCTCTATCCATGATTCCTCTTTCTGATTCTAAAAAGACAAGGCCAAGCAAACTGCAGGCGAAGAGCTCTAAACATACTCCTGCAGGTAAATCCTCTGATTCTTCTGCATGTAGAAAGTATGATGATAGTGCAGTTAGGAGTGTTGTGATGGATATTTTGTATGGAGACAAACCTATTCCTGGGAATTCTACTCCAATCTCTCAAGTTGATAAAAATCAAAGAGAGGAAGAAGAGTTCTCTGTGGATAAGAGTCTAGACCAAATAGTTACTAAGGTTCTGGAGAAGGGTATTTCTGTGGCTGGGATATCTAGGCCACTTGCTCAAATTTCTGCCCCTCACTCTGAGGCTAAGCAAGATGATAGGCAAACTGCTGATCCTTCTGACACACATAAGTCAGAGGACAATCTTCATAGATTGGCTATGTCAGTTCTGGAGGATGCAGGAAATGATGTTGAACCTGATGTTGGGACATCTACTGTTGAGAGAAGTTCCCCTAACAAGTCTGATGCTTCAGGTCTTAAAGGAAAGCAGACTGTTAATGATGAAGATATTGTGAATCTGGTTGATGTTCAATCTGACAATGATCTGATTGCAAGTGTACACCCTGGCATTGCTAAAAGGTTAAAGTCAAGAAAAGAGAAAGTTGTAGATTCACCTTCAAAGGTGAGAACTAACATCAGTAAGAAGAAGACTCCTGTTGTTGGACCTACAAAGTCTTGGAGCAAAGTGTCTATCTCTTCCAAAAAGAGGAAGATCAGGATTGAGTCTGACTCAGACTATGATGTTGAGGATGATGTCCAGGACATCACTCAAGTGAAAAAGCCTGTTGTGAATAGAACTGCTGATAAAGTTCCTGATGCTCCTCTAGATAATGTTTCTTTTCATTCTGTTGTTAGTGTGCAAAAATGGAAGTATGTTTATCAAAGAAGGGTTGCCATGGAAAGAGAACTAGGTAGAGATGCTCTTGAGATGAAGGAGGTTATGGATTTGATCAATTATGTTGGGTTAATGAAGATTGTGTCTGGTTTTTCAAAATGTTATGATATGCTTGTCAAGGAGTTCATTGTGAACATCCCTGGAGATATTACTGATAGCAGAAGTGTGGATTTTGGAAAGGTTTATGTAAGGGGTAGGTGTATTGAGTTTTCTCCTACTGTTATTAACAGATACTTGGGAAGGAGTGATCAAGCTGAGAGTGAGTTGGAGGTCACTGACAATCAGATTTGCAAGAAGATTACTGCAAATCAAGTGACTGCATAGCCTTTTAAGGGAAAATTGATTGCTGGTCTTCTGAGTGTTAAGTATGCTATACTGCATAGGATTGGAGCTGCCAACTGGGTTCCTACTAACCATAAGACTACAATCTCTGTTGGGTTGGGAAAGTTCATCATTGCAGTTGGAACCAAGAAGGACTTTGATTATGGTTCTTATATTTTTGATCAAATAGTCAAACATGCTGGAACAATGGCTGTGAAGTTGCCAATTGCTTTTCCATCCTTAATCTGTGGAATTATTTTGAATCAACATCCTGGGATCTTGGCTGCTACATATATTGCTTGCAAAAGCGAGTCTGTATTATTTCTTCACTCCAAACTCTTTGTAGGACAACATGTTCCTGATATTGTTTCAACATCTGCAACTGTTGGCAACAAGAATACCACCAAAGGTGCGTTAATCAGTGAGTTGAAGGCTACTTGCAAGGAGCTGGAAACAGTGATCAGCATAAATACTGCTAGGAAGTTGAAATTAGAGGCCTTGATCAAAAGTTTGGAACAGGTTAAAGATGAGGGGGAAGAGGAAGTTGGTGCCTCCAGTGAGGAAACTGATGATCATGAATGACTTGGTTCTGGAACTCTGTTGTGTTCTGTTGATGGTGTTGCTGGTGTTCTTTGATGGTTCTTTTGGTTCTTCTTTCTGTTATTAGCTTTTGTTTTGCACCTTGGGTGCTTGTTATGTATTCTGAACATCTTGGATATTGTTGCTCTTATATGTTTATCTTGTTTGGATGTTCCATAACTTGTCTTGACATGAGTTGCATACTGTGGCTAACAAGGGAGAGCTAATTTGACTGACTGGTAACTAGTATGACTAATTGTGAGTAGTGAGGGGGTGTTCTTGGTACTGACTTGACTTCTTTTATAACTCTTTGGCCAATTATGGCTAAAAAGGGGGAGAGTAGTTTGGCCTTGCTGTTGCTGTAGGGAGTGGATGTTCTCTGTGATGTTCTGATGTTGGTTTTTGGTTGAAGTAGTTGGATTTCTGGTTGTTGTTGTAGGGAGTGGATGTTCTCTGTGATGTTCTGATGTTGGTTTTTGGTTGAAGTAGTCGGATTTCTGGTTGTTGCTGGTTCTTGAGTAGTAGTTTGGCCTTGCTGTTGCTGTAGGGAGTGGATGTTCTCTGTGATGTTCTGATGTTAGTTTTTGGTTGAAGTAGTTGGATTTCTGGTTGTTGCTGTAGGGAGTGGATGTTCTCTGTGATGTTCTGATGTTGGTTTTTGGTTGAAGTAGTTGGATTTCTGGTTGTTGCTGGTTTCTTGGCTTGAGGGGGAGTTTGAGTTTTAATTGGTGTGCAGCTGCTGAATGTTAGTGTTATCTGTTATGGGGTGTGTGTGTGTGTCTGCTGCAGGTATCTCTGATGTGTGTTGATATTGTTTTAGCCAAAATTAGCCAAAGGGGGAGATTGTTAGTTCTGTTATTGGCAGCAATTTTGGTAAAACAATGTGTTTGTTCAAGATGTCATGTCTGATGTCTTAACATGTGTCTCTATCATTCTGCATGTGCTGCAGTTGGTTTCTGTTTGTGATGTCAAGGCAGATGTTCTAACATCTGATGACAGAATATTATACATTCTGTTCAAAATGTGTTGTTTTGTGTGTTGCGCTATTTTAGCAATCTTCAGTGTGATTTGTGTTCTGATTATTGCAAAAATCATGGAGTATTTTATTTATGTGAAGCAATCTTTTTCTACTATTTTGAAGAATCAGTTTGTTAATAATTTAGGGGAAAGAGATTTGGAGAATAAATCTGCTTTATTGTTAATTCAAAATCTGAGATTTTATTATGCCCAAGCCCATGAAGATTGTTCTACTTAAAGGCGTATCAACCCTACTTGCAAGACAGAGAAGTGTGATTCTAAGAACTGTGTTACTTGTGTCAGGGTTTAAGTCTCTTGGTGTTTTATTATTTTTGAGTCATTCACTCATCTCTTTGATGTTTGAATTGGACTATTTATTTGTCCACTCTAAGCTTTTAAGCACGAGTGTTTGTTCTTGATTGAAGCTTTTAAGCAAGATCAAGTATTGTCATTGAAGTGTGATCTTCTAATATTTGTATTTTTTACTGTCATCACTGCTGTGATTGAGGGGGAGTGAGAAGTGTCTTATATCTGAGAGTGTCTTAGATAGAAGTGTCATTGGGTAGTGATTAAGTGAGTAGATTGTCAACTGGTGTGTTGACTGTAAAGTCTATGAATTAATACTACTAATAGTGAATTTCCTCCCTGGCTTGGTAGCCCCCAGACGTAGGTAATTAGACCGAACTAGGTGAACAATTCTCTATGTTTATTTATTGTTCTTCTGTGTTGTTCTCTTATTGTCTTGTTCATACAATAGATATTGATGTTGTAACATCTCACTTAACATCACATGTCTGGTACCAGAATTTCAATGATCATTGGGACTTTCCCGACTGGAAGGATTTTGCAAAATCTAAGCGTCGTAAATGGATGAACCGCAATGCCCATGTCTTACGTGACCTGGTGATGGCAACCCTGTTTATACCAACTAATAATTATATGGCTTGGTACAGATCGGTTGCAACTGGGTTCGTCTCCGAAGAGAGGTATTTATACAACCCACGCTAAACCACTTACACACAAGAAGTTTCAACGTCTAACCCACCAGGAAGGCCATGTTAATCACAACCCCCTACCCAACAAAATTACCAACCCATTAACCATCCAAACATGCCAAACACCCAACCACAATACCAAGAGCGTCCCCCATACCATCTCCAACAAAATGATTACTATCAAGAAACCCAATATGGCTATGCCACTAACACAACATCAAGATATAGCCAAAATGAGGGTACATCATACCATAGCCATAACGCCAAAACATCTTTCCATAGCCAAAACGCTATGACATCATACCCTAGCCTACACACTCATACATCTCAACAACCTTATGGCTTTCAAACCCTGTCAAAGCGAACATTTTCCCTCCAGTTGAAACTTGCTTTGGTTTCTGACAACGAGTATTAATATGGCCCTATTCCCCACAATTATAACAAGTAACCACATTAGCTTTGCAGTCAGCAATCAGATGTCCTACCTGTCCACACTTGAAGCACTTCTTCACATCGCTCGTGCACTCACTGACACGATGTCCCACCTCACCACACCTATAACACTTAAGAGGAGTAGAGGAACCTCCCCCACTTGGCTTCTTGCCATCAACATGTTTTTGTTTACCTTTCTAAGCTGGAGCTGCATAAGGCTTCCCACGATTCACCGGTTGTTTTCCTCTTTTCTCGGCCAGCCCCTTATAGTGAGTCGATCGAGCCTTGCTATCTTCCTCAAATATCCTGCAACATTCCACCAAATCCAAAAACCTTCTAATCCGCTGATACCCAATTGCCTGTTTGATCTCAGGCCTCAAACCATTCTCAAACTTGACACACTTTGAGAACTCAGCAGTTGCCGCACTGTAGTGAGGATAAAACTTAGCCAGATCTGAGAATTTAGCAGCATACTCTGTAACCGTCATATTACCCTGCTTCAGCTCCAAAAACTCAATCTCCTTCTTTCCTCAGACATCCTTAGGAAAATACTTCCTTAAGAACTCTCTACTGAACACAGCCCAAGTAATAGCCTCACCTGTTGCTCCCAACACTTGACGAGTACCAACCCACCAATCATCAGCCTCCTCAGCCAACATATGAGTACCTAACCGCACCTTCTGTGCTTTAGGACATTCCATAACCCGGAATATTCTCTCAATCTCCTTGAGCCAAGCCTGTGCTCCATCCAGATCATATCTTCCTTTGAAAGTAAGCGGTCTGTTCTTCTGAAACTCGTCATTCTCGTTAGCATGCGGCGGGTTCTGCACTGCTTGACCCATAGCCTGCAAAGCAGCAGCAAGAGCATCATCGTTCCTTCCAGCCATTCTAAATCTGTCACACACCAACAACTAACACTAAACAACTAACACACGACAGCGACTCGACAACTTGGTCGGACGGACCGACCTGCTTTGATACCACTTTGTAACACCTCAAACCCCCGCGACAATTTAAACATAATTTATCAGAGTAAAATAAAATACATGGATTCAGGATGCTACTTCTACTACTCAATTTAGCATGCATACGATAATAATACCGTAATATTATAAATTAAACACAGTATTTTAACATTCACGCACAGCGGAAAAGTCAACGCAAGTAGAAACATGTTTAGTCACACATAACATTCTTAATTAAAATAGTAATAACATAAAACGGAATTTAAAAGACTCTAGCATTCCGACACCCCCCGGTGTTACAAAACATAGCAGACGCGACTCGATAACCCACACCAGAAGACCTCGTTTTCACTACTCCACCTACGAACTACTCCTGCTTATCTGCATGTTACCCACATAGAGGTAACATTCAAACAGAAGGGGTGAGATTCTCATATCAATATAAAGAATGCATAGCATAAGTATGAAAGCATAAAAACATACAGAATCTACCCTATCAATACACATCAACACAACTGTATTTATCACACCACAGATGATCAACACACATAATGCAATGCAATGAGACCCACGACACGACTCAATGCATGTGGTACCAATCGACCCCTGTTTCATGGTCACAATCCCCGTCGGGACGTCAGAATAGTCGCTCACACCCCACATGAGCACACGACATTCTTGATCGCTCACACTCCACATGGACACACGATCACCCGTAATCGCTCACACCCCACATGGGCACACAATTACCACAACAACGTGAAATTCTGGTATCAGATGTGTGATGTTAAGTGCGATGTCACAACAACACACTCTGCTATATGAACAAGGTAATAACAAGCAGTAAATAACACAATGAATTATTCACCCAGTTCGGTCTAACTACCTACGTCTGGGGGCTACCAAGCCAGGGAGGAAATTCACTATTAGTAGTATTAAATTATAGACTCAACAATCCCAGTTAACATCTACCTAACTTAATCACTACCCAATGACACTTCTACCTAAGATACCACTTAGGTATGAGAAACCACTCACTCCCTAAATCATCTCAGTGATACAATCCAATGATTACAAACTAATCACACAACTTGATTCTGCTTAACAGCTTTGATCAAGAACAATTAACAACTCAAAAATAGTAACACCAATTCAAACATGAATGGTTTACAAAACACACACGAAGACACAAATGACACTCAGTCTTTAGCTCTCTTTCTTCGTTTTTTTTCAACAAGGGTTGAGGCTGCTTTAAATAGTATTCTGACTTGGGCTTGGACCTCTTCCAAAAATATCTGATTTGATTTGTTATTAAACAGAATTTAAAACAGATTTGATCTTCTAATCTTTTTAAATCTTTTCAAATCAGCCCTAATGTTAGTTACATGATCTGCTCCATATTTGATTGAAAATATCTTCTCCAAGATATTCGCATCCAATCTCTCTAACAGATATCCTCAAAACAAACAAACACGCGCAGCCCTAAAACATCACAACCTGATGTTCTGATGTTCTGATAACTGATGTCAAGACATCAAGTTTAACATCAGCATATAAAACTTCAACCCTGCAACAACTAATGTTAGGAACCAATGTTAAGACATCAGATATATAACATCAACATTGTTCAACTTTGTTTTACCAAAATTCCAGCGAATACAAGAACTAACAATCTCCCCGTTTGGCTAATTTTGGCTAAAACAATCTCTGCCAACATCAGAGGTACCTGCAGCGGAAAACTTCATACACATAATATTCCAAAACACAACCAGCAGCAATAACATCCAAAATCTATACAAAGCTCCCCCTCAAAACAAGAGCCAGCATACCAGTTGTTCAAACATGCACACTCCCCCTCAAGCCTAGAACCAAATCAGACAACTAGGCAACACAAAGGCTACCTCTCCCCCTTTTTAGCCACAATTGGACCACTTCTACATCAAACACAAAGAACTGACATCCATTAAGACATGGTCAAAAGCAAGCTTCCCAAGGAACACAATTTCCAAAAACTTTGACTGGTCAGGCGATACAACCAATGGATTCTTATAGAACTATAAAATCCAAGCCTTCTTCCTTCTAACAGCACCAGACAACAAATAAGTATGAGTCAGTCTAACAAAGATGCAGGGAAGAAACACATGCAGGAGGTCAAGAAACTAGATCCACTGAAGAATAAGAACAAAATAATGACAGCAGCTGGGACTTCTTCAGGAGCAACAAGAACAAGAAAAACATCAGAGACAAGGATGAAAAACATCAAAAAAACCTCTAGTGCAACTTCATGCTTCTGATGATGAATGGGATGAAGATTGGAAAACTTTTCTTGATGCAGGGGGTTGGGATAATCTTTAGACCCTTTATATGTTGCTTTTGTTGTACTAAAATCTAATCTTGTATGCTTTCAGCAGTTGAATAAAATTCTGTTTCCAAAACATATGTAATAAAGATCACAACTGCACAAGTACTCCTTCCAGCACACCTAATCCTCATAAATGCAAATTCCCAGTTTGCTTCTTAAACTTTCAAATTGATTTGCATCTAAGGCTTTAGTAAAAATGTCAGCTATTTGTTTATCTGTAGCAACATGTTCCAAAGCAACTACTTTGTCTTCAACCAAATCTCTTATAAAATGATGCCTTATATCAATAAGCTTAGTCCTGCTATGCAGAATAGGGTTCTTGGAGATATTGATTGCACTCAAATTATCACAGTACAATGTCATGACATCTTGCTTGACATTGTATTCAGTTAACATTTGCTTCATCCAAACAAGTTGTGAACAACTACTCCCTGTTGCTATGTACTCAGCTTCAGCAGTAGAAAGAGACACACAGTTCTGTTTTTTACTTAACCATGATATCAGATTATTCCCTAAGAAGAAGCAACCTCCTGGAGTACTTTTTCTATCATCAGCACTCCCTGCCCAATCATCATAACAAAAACCACATAACTCAATGTTTGATCCATGACTGTAAAGCATTCCATAGTCACTAGTCCCATTCACATATTTCAGAATCCTCTTCACTTGATTCAAGTGACTAACTTTAGGCTCAGATTGATATCTGGCACACACTCCAACAGCAAAAGAAATATCAGGTCTGCTAGCTGTGAGATACAATAAGCTACCAATCATGCTTCTGTATAGACTTTGATCCACACTCACACCATGTTCATCCTTGGACAACTTTAAGTGAGTAGGAGCAGGTGTCCTCTTGTGATTAGCATTTTCCAGACCAAACTTCTTAACAATGTTCTTTGCATACTTGCTCTGGGATATGAATATGGAGTCTTCCATTTGTCTAACTTGTAGACCTAGAAAATAGCTGAGCTCTCCAACAAGACTCATTTCAAACTCAGACTGCATCTGTTCCACAAAATGTTTCACCATTGCATCTGATATCCCACCAAATACTATGTCATCAACATATATTTGAGTTATCATCAGTTTTCCTCCTTCCTCTTTAACAAACAAAGTCTTGTCAATCCCTTCTTTTCTGTAGCCATTCACAGCCAGGAATTCAGTAAGCCTTTCATACCAAGCTCTTGGTGCTTGCTTCAAACCATAGAGAGCTTTCCTTAGTTTGTAAACATGGTCAGGAAATGTTGGATCAATAAATACTTTTGGTTGATCAACATACACCTCTTCATTTATGTAACCATTCAAGAAGGCACTCTTAACATCCATCTGAAAAAGCTTGAATTTGAACTTACAGGTCACCCCCTAAGAGTAATCTGATAGATTCCAGTCTTGTCACAGGAGAAAAGGTTTCATCATAATCAATTCCTTCAACCTGAGTGTATCCCTGAGCAACTAATCTGGCCTTGTTTCTGGTGACCACTCCTTGTTCATCAGATTTATTCTTGTAAATCCACTTGGTGCCTATCACATTAACTCCATCAGGCCTTGGAACAAGATCCCACACTTCATTCCTCTTGAATTGTTCCATCTCTTCATGCATGGCATTAATCCAGAATTCATCAGTCAGAGCTTCTTTGACATTCTTGGGCTCAATTTTGGAAACAAAACAAGAATTTGACACAACCTCTCTTGATCTAGTTTCCTCAAGATTTCCTCTGAATAGATGCATCACACTAGGTTGTTTGGTGATCCTTCTAATGTCACATTCATATGTCATAACATCATCCTTGACATTACATGATGAGCTGGACTCTTGAGGAACCCATAAATAACAATTATCTATGGATCTAACTCCCCTCAGAACGACTTCACTCTTCTCATTAGTCACTAAACATTCATCTTTAGTGTAGCTAACCTTGAATCCTTCATCACATAACTGACTGATGCTAATAAAATTAGCATTCAATCCTTTGACAAGAAGTACATTTTCAAGATTAGGTCCAGCCTCACAATTCAATTTTCCAATTCCTTTAACTTCCCCTTTTTCTCCATTACCAAAAGTTACATCATTTGTGGAGTAAGTCCTGATATCCACCAACTGATTCTTGAAACCTGTCATATGCTTTGAGCAACCACTGTCAAAATACCAACCATCCATAGTTGGGGTTCTAACAGATGAGTGAGCTAATAGACATGTGACAGCAGCTTTAGGAACCCATTGTTTAACAGCCTGAGGCCTGTTCTGCTTCTGTCTAGGTTGAGGAACAGATTTAGGATAACCATGCAGTTTAAAGCAAGAAGATTGTATATGGCCAAATCTTCCACAATAGTAACATCTCACTCTTTGAATCTCTTCTCTGAAGTGATTGAAATGTCTGCCACCTTGATGATGATTTCTGTCATACTGCTGAGGCTGCCATCTGTCAGAATATTGATGATGTCTTCTCCCATAATTAGGTTGTCTTCTATAATGATGAGTCTATCTTTTGTAATGATTAGGTTGTCTTCTACCATGATGATGAGGCTTTCTTCTGCCATAACAATGAGGCGCAACATTATTAGGTCCAAAACCATACATTTTCCCTTGATGTTGAGACATCGGATGGAACATGTTATGTTTGAAACTAGAAGCCTGCATACTCCTATGGTATTGAGGAGGCATATACTGCCTAGCTCCAGAAACCTGAGACTTTCCTTAAGGTTGAGGCAAAAACTTCTTAGGTACAGGACCATAACCCTTTCCATTATTTTGTGGCCCAAGGTGAGGGACAACCTTCTTAATTCCAGAACCATGTCCTTTCTCATGATGATGAGGAATGTTTTGTTTAACCCCAGAAGAACTAGCCTCTGCATATATCTTCTTCTCACCCTCATATCCTAGACCAGTCTTATCACTTGCCCCTTTTCCAGCTTCAAGTATTTTATCCAGAGTGTCAGTTCCACTATTTAACATTCTGATGGATTTTGACATTTGATCAAGCTGGGATTTTAACAACAAAACTTCATTCTCAAGTTCAGCTTTATCAGTCTCAAGCTGTATTATAATTTTCTTCTGCTTCTCCCCTTCTTAACAGACCTCTTCACTTTTCAGACACAGCTCTTGATAAGAAGATGCCAGCTCTTCAAAGGTCAATTGACCATCACTAGATTTTCCATCAGAGGCACATATTACAGTCAATGCCTTAACATGCTTGGCATTCTCTTCTTCACTTTCACTATCTGTATCAGACCAGGAAACAGATAACCCTTTTTTTTGCTTATTGAGATATGTAGGACATTCTTTCTTGACATGACCATAACCTTCACACTCATAGCATTGAACTCCTTTGTCATGATTGGACTTTTCTTCATCTCTTATTTTCTTCACTTGATTACTAGACCTGTTGTTGTCAGATGTGATGTTCTTAACATTAGGTCTATAGTTTCTGTCCATTCTCTTTGGCACCTTATTAAACTGTCTCCCAAGCATCACAACAGCATTTGACAGTTCCTCCTGAGTTTCAAAATTACACTTCTTCTTACCATCTTCAGTATTAGACACCAAAGTTATGCTTTTGGTCTTCTTTTCAGGCTCCTCATTCAACCCCAACTCAAAAGTTTGAAGAGAACCAATCAACTCATCAACTCTCATCTTGCTGATGTCTTGAGATTCTTCAATAGCAGTCACCTTCATTTTATATTTCTTAGGAAGGGATCTGAGAATCTTCCTTACCAGCTTCTCTTCAGTCATTCTTTCTCCTAAAGCACTAGAAGCATTGGACAGCTCAAGAATATTCATGTGAAAATCATGAATGGTTTCATCCTCCTTTATCTTCAGATTTTCAAACTTAGTAGTCAACAGTTGAAGTCTTGACATCTTGACCTTGGAGGTTCCTTCATGAGTAGTTTTCAAGACATCCCAAGCTTCCTTAGCTACTTCACAAGTGTTTACCAGCCTAAAGATGTTCTTGTCAATACCATTAAAGATGGCATTCAAGGCTTTTGAATTTCCAAGTGCAAGCTCATCTTCTTCCTTTGTCCAATCTTCCTCAGGTTTTAGCTTTGTTGTACCATCCTTTTCAATAATAACAGGTGCTTTCCATTCTTTTAAGACAGCCTTCCAAGCCCTGCTGTCTAATGACTTCAAGAAGGTAACCATCTGTGGTTTCCAATAGTCATAATTAGAGCCATCTAGAATAGGGGGTCTATTCACAAATCCACCACTCTCCTTGTCCATTGCACCATAAAGTATCAGCCCTAGATCTCACCCAAAAGCAGAGCAGGATGCCTGCTCTGATACCAATTGAAATTCTGGTATCAGATGTGTGATGTTAAGTGCGATGTCACAACAACACACTCTGCTATATCAACAAGGTAATAACAAGCAGTAAATAACACAATGAATTGTTCACCCAGTTCAGTCTAACTACCTACGTCTGGGGGCTACCAAGCCAGAGAGGAAATTCACTATTAGTAGTATTAAATTACAGACTCAACAATCCCAGTTGACATCTACCTAACTTAATCACTACCCAATGACACTTCTACCTAAGAGACCACTTAGGTATGAGAAACCACTCACTCCCTAAATCACCTCAGCGATACAATCCAATGATTACAAACTAATCACACAACTTGATGCTGCTTAACAGCTTTGATCAAGAACAATTAACAACTCAAAAATAGTAACACCAATTCAAACATGAATGGTTTACAAAACACACACGAAGACACAAATGACACTCAGTCTTTAGCTCTCTTTCTTCGTTTTTTTTCAACAAGGGTTGAGGCTGCTTTAAATAGTATTCTGACTTGGGCTTGGACCTCTTCCAAAAATATCTGATTTAATTTGTTATTAAACAGAATTTAAAACAGATTTGATCTTCTAATCTTTTTAAATCTTTTCAAATCAGCCCTAATGTTAGTTACATGATCTGCTCCATATTTGATTGAAAATATCTTCTCCAAGATATTCGCATCCAATCTCTCTAACAGATATCCTCAAAACAAACAAACACGTGCAGCCCTAAAACATCACAACCTGATGTTCTGATGTTCTGATAATTGATGTCAAGACATCAAGTTTAACATCAGCATATAAAACTTCAACCCTGCAACAACTAATGTTAGGAACCAATGTTAAGACATCAGACATATGACATCAACATTGTTCAACTTTGTTTTACCAAAATTCCAGCCAATACAAGAACTAACACAACGATTCTATTTTACAGAATTCGGATAAGACGCTCACACCCCACATGGGCACTCGGCTTATCCCACACTTATGCAACATGTCATGCATGCAATCGACAACACACAACAACAACCACACAACAACAAATACAACCATAATTACATGCATATGACAACCAACACGTCAATGCATCATAATACAACGATACAACCAGCAGTTTATACCTACCAACAACAGCAATATACAACGATAACATGTATGCATACCAACGAAAGCATCATCTCCACTTACAACACACAACCGCATACAAAAACCCAATTTAACGCGTTAAAGGGTTGGAGTTCTGGTTTTGAAATTAATTTTAACGAAACATACATGAAACCAACTCTCCAACGCTTCGAACGGCGACTAAAACGGACACACGGGCTAAAAATATGAATTTCTAAAGTTTCAGAAGATTCGGTTCGCCTCAACCTAGTTCGCCTGATGCTCGCCTGGCGAAGCACCAGTGAAACCACTTTCGCCTGGCGAAATCCTCATTCGCCTAGCGAATTCTACTTTCGCCTCCTGCTCGCTTGGCGAAGCAGTGGTGAATCCCTTCCTCCCATACAAAATCCAGGAACCCCTATTTTTTTCACCCTTCGCTCGCCTCTACATTCGCCTGGCGAACGTCTGGCGAATTAACTTTTGCATGGCGAATTCCACTTTCGCCTGGCGAATCTGTGCGAATCAGCAATCTTGCGATTGCGATTCTGCACGACTCAGACCTCAAAATCCTCACAAATCTGGTACCATACAGTCCAGAAAATGCATATACAATAGCAGAAATTCATATATGCTCAAAATTAACACAAATCAATGATCAATTATACAATTTTCCCCTCCTATCTAACCCTCGGACATACAAACCCAATTCCCAATTCTCACAAACAACATCAAAGGCAGATCCTAATGATTTATCTACCCTCATACCCATTCTATGCAACCCTTAGGAGATAGAAAGCCCCACCCTTACCTTAGAATCTTGAAATCTTCCCTCAACAATGGAGCCCTTCTCTGACCTAGCTCTGCTCTGCTTCTTCTCTTCCAAACACGTACCAAAACCCTTCCTCTTCTCATCCCTTTCCTATTTATATTATTATTGTCATCCAAATATTATTATTATTATTTAAATATTATTATTATTATTATTATTATTATTATTATTATTATTTCACCACTTAAATAATAACAATAATATTCTTCAATAAATTAAAATAATAATAATAGCCACTAATCATTCCCTCCGATGCCTTATTCTCAAATACTTCTAAGAGCACTACCCCTTCCTAAGGGTAACCCAACCTCAATCCAAAACACACCAATACACAACACATACAACAATATTCAATTTAATCAAGAAAATTAATTAAATTAAATCGGGGTGTTACAGCCCCGTCTATACCAACTAATAATTATATGGCTTGGTACAGATCGGTTGTAACTGGGTTTGTTTCTTAAGAGAGGTATTTATACGACCCACGCTAAACCACTTACACACAAGAAGTTTCAGCGTCTAACCCACCAGGAAGGTCATGTTACTCATAACCCCCTACCCAACAAAATTACTGATCGCGAAGGCTGGATCAGATCCTGTAGAATCAGGCCACCAAGTGCGTCAGGGATGCTGGTCGTATGGAGAGGAGGAGGGGGTGTACCTGCAAGGCACTCCGACGCTCAAGTAAGTAAAGGTCAGAGAAAAGGGGCAAGTACAAAGAGTGTTCTTATGGTGAACAATGGATACCTGACCCTCTCAAGCGAGAGGGTTTATATAGAGCCCCCAGCGCGTGGCCAACGGTCCTATTTTCGGGGTAAAATAGCCATTTTCCCCAAAGAATAGGTAACTTCCCAAACTAGCCGTTAGGCCGGGCAGGGTGCTCGAAACTAGCCGTTATGTCGGGCATCCCCACAGTTCCGGACACCTGTCTTTTGCTGTCTGGACAGCGAGGAAGCCGTGCGTAACGGGCATCAAAGCCGGGGAGGAGCGCTGCATTCCTTGCCCAGTTGGAGGGGCAGAAAGGTCACTTTTGCCCCTCTGTGGATTGGACTTAGACAATTTGGGCCGCTCTGGAGCAGATGCGGATTGGGCCAATTCTAGCCATTGGTCAAGTCCAGAACAGAAGCCCCCCAAGTCGTTGCTCCCGAGCATGGGAGTGATGACTTAAGGACTGCTCGTTGCTCCAAGGAGATAGCATAGAGTCGTCATTTGCAGGCGAGGAAGATTGCCTCAAAGTGCTCGTGACCCCAGGTGTTCGCGAGATTCGTGGTCGCGGCCATGTTGCCCTCTGTACAGGGAGACTAATGGTTAGACAGAATTTGAAATGTTGGGGCGCCACGTGTACCTAGAGCTCCGTGTAGCAGTTAATAGGCAATGATGGCTAGCGGATAACCATAATGGCCTACGGGCGCGTGGTTGCACGTGCCCCTTTGTATAAAAAGGGGGGAAACCGTTTCATTTGAAACTTTTTCCTTTCTGATTCCTCTTCGTCTCTTCTAAGCTCTTGTTCGTCGCCGTCTTCAGTGCTTCCGGCCACCACGTCAAGCTTCGAGCAACCTTTTTCTTCTACTCAAATCAAGTAAGTTCTCTGATTTAAGGCTTGTTTTACTCCTTTTCATTGTTGCTGGTAGATTTGCATGCGGTTATGGCTAGTTAGAGGACGAAACGTGCGATTTTCTGGCGATTGTTGGTGGCGCACGGTGGTTGTGCTATTTCTATGCTCCCAACATGTCGTCGGACCTGTTAGAACGTTTGGTGGGGAAGGTGGTTCACGGCGAGGTTGCATGTGTAACCACCTCGTTCGTTCATCTTCTGGTGGAGCGATGAGTTTTCTGGTAGATCGTTCCCAGATTCCGGTGAAGCTTTGCGATTTCCGGAGACGCTTCAACCGAAAACTGGGCGTGAGCGCGGGGAAGCTCCTCGTTCTGGGTTGAGAGTTTCGAGCATATCCTCGCGGGGAGGTTTTTGCTTTCCCTTTGATGTTAGGGCTTAAGCCGGGGACGTTGCCCTCAGCCCTTTGCGTGCCCTTTCACTTGATTTAGCAGTGGAAGGGTGGATTTGATTTGCTGTCGAATTCACTGTCTTTCTTTGCTTTTCAGGTAATCGTAATGGCGACGGGGCCAGACAAAGAAGTTATTCTAGATACATCCGAGGAGGAAACTGGCTCCGAGGAAAATAGTAGCTCGACGGCTTCGAGCTCGGCGGCCTCGAGTTCCTCCAGCAATGTCGGGGAGGAAGAAGAGGTTCGGGATGATATGGAGGAGGATGACATCGAAGGGTTCTCTGCGGAGGAGTGGGAGATGGCCGAACCTTTCGAGCATATTTCTACATTCGCAAAGTCTTTGGCAGACGTCTTTACGGAGGTAAGACCAAAAGGGGAGTGGAAGGTGCACTTCTTTACTTTGAACGAGCGGGTCTGTACGGACTTCGGGGACCGCTTTACAATGTACGAGTATGCCTTCAAAGAGCTGGGACTGAGGCTGCCTTTCACTGATTTCCAGCGGTCGGTGTTCGAGCATCTGAAGCTGGCCCCTTCTCAACTTCACCCTAATTCGTTGGCCTTCATCTGGGCTTTTGAATTGGTGTGCGAGCATCTCTCTCTGGGGACTACTCTCCCTCTGTTCTTTGCTGTTTTCCATCTTCAAAGGCAGCTGACGGGGAAGAAGTATGGATGGGTTTCTTTGAAGCAGCCCCGCAAGCTATTTAAGCCGTTCTTGGAGTCAATCCGGACTTTCAAGGAGTGATACTTCGTCGTTGAACTCGTGTCTGAGGTGGCCCAGGACAGCACATACGTCTGGGAAATTGAGGTTGACGAGGATGGAAATGAGCTGCTTAACGAGGAAGGGAAATATATTGGGCAGAGGCTCTACAGGTTCCCCATCCGCTGGGCACCCGACCATTTCTCCAAGAAGCCCGGCGATTATGTCTTTCAGCCGAGCGATCTGCGCGGGCAGGACACCGTGGCGTACGAGAAGCTGGTGAACTGGGTCAATTCTTTCAGTCTTACAAGTTGCTGGACAAGCAAGGGCAGCCCTATCTTCGAGGAGGATGGGAGCCAGAGAGTTGAGCGCAGATTCGTCAATGTTAAGGCACTGCTGGAGTGCAAGACTCCCGCGGACGCTGAGAAGCTGCTTGGTAGTCTCGATTATTTAGATTTTGCTTGTGTTATCTCTTTTCCTCGTAGCTAACATGCTCGTTTTTTCTTTATTTATGCAGGTGAGATGCCTCAGGCTCGCGATCGCGTGGTGAGGAATGTTATGGCAAGGAATAAAGCTGGAGCGGCTTCTCCTAAATCTCAGCCTGCTGGTACCCGTGCTCCTCCTCTTGTTCAAACTGTCGCGGGGGCCTCTTCTTCTCCCTCTCCTGCTCCACGGGGATCTCCTCTGCCCTTGACTGGGCGGTCGAAGCGCCAAGGACATCAGACGCTGTGGACCTTACCCGCGTGCCGGAGAAAGGGAAGTTTGAGCTCCCTCCGTGTATCCTTGATAGGAGGTTCTTTAAAGGTAACTCTTTGGTCGTCCCCCGGGCGGAATCCCTTTGCTTGGAAGGCATGGATCACCCGAGCAAGAGGGCGCTGGTGGCCCAAGATGCTTCTGCCCTGGTCAGGATGCTGGAGATGGCCGCTGTCTACGCAGAAGGGGACTCTGCACTTGAGTCCGAACTTAAAGCTGCCCGGGCTTCTGAGGTGGCCCTCAAGGAGGAAGTTAAGAGTGCCCGCGAGGCTCAGAGGAAGGCCGAAGAGGAGACGGCTAGGCTGAAGGAGGATGTCTCCAAGCTGGCGGCGAAGAAAAAGGTTGACGAGGAGCTGAACAAAGAGTTGATGGCGGCCAGCGCCCCGGGTGCCGACGAGCCGGATGATGTAAAAGAGTTGAAGACTAGGTATGAGCTGGTTGCCCGCATCCTGCTGGCCGAAGATGACGGCATCGCCGTTGCAGAGGAGTCTTTTCAAAGCGTCGTGGCTCAATTGCGGGTGGTGAACCCTGGGCTTGAGATCTCTACCGAGGGTACTCACTATCTTGCGCGTGTTGAGGATGGTCGCATTGTCTTGCCCGAAGGTCTCCTCGTTGCTACCCCCGAGGATCAGCCCGCAGAGGAGCAGGGACCCGAGCCAGAGCCAACCGAGCACGCTGATGAATGAGGAATTTGTTTATTTTTGATGTTGTTGTAATGAGTTCGGCCTGCGTGCCGTTGTAATTTATTTTGGGGGGGCATGGCCCCCGTTTTAAGTAACAACGTACAATTGTGGTCTTTGTGGCCACTTGTTAAATTATCACATATTTAGTTATGTTGTCTGCATGACTTTACTTGCTTTTATTTTTGTTAAGTGTTGTATGCATATGCTGTGAATGTATGTCCGCCCGTAATAAGGGGTACTTGACTTGTGTGACTATTTCTGGGGGGGTTGCTCGTAATAGATGTGTTCGATAGTGTGGGGAACTGGTCGAACTGTCGGGGAATATCCTGGCGGGGAGCGGAGCTCAGGTCGCGTTTGAGGCCTGAGTTCGCGGCGTGAACGTCCCATCGCGAGCTGGGGTTCTGCCAATCGTGGTACTTTGACGACAGCGATGCTCGATCGAGGACCGCTGTCGAGCAATTACCCAGCTCGTTACTGAGTGGGGCTATGCTTTAATCGTATGTGACGCTTGTACCTAGACGTACATAGTGGTCGGTGGCTGACGTTCGTCGTCGCGACAAGTCGGACCGAGGATTTAGCTGTAGTATTATTTTAGCTTTTCAGCGTTCCATGGTCGAGCGAGTTCTTCCCAAGTGAGATGTTCTAGGTAGTAGGCCCCGATTTCTGTTTTTGCCCGGATGCGCTAGGGTCCCTCCCAATTGGCTGCTAGTTTGCCTTCGCGAGAGTCTTTGTGGTTTCTTCTTAGGACAAGGCTTCTTACGTCGAACTCTCGTCGTATCACTTTGGCGTTGTGCCTGATGGTGATCTTTTGTTTCAGTGAGGCCTCGCGGAGAGCTGCCCCGGTTCTTATTTCCTCGACGAGGTCGAGCTCTTCCCTTAAAGATTCGCCGTTCATCTCCTCGTCTAGGGGCGACTCCGTCCGCCTAGAGGGCACGTGGACTTCGACGGGAATTACAGCCTCGGTTCCGTATGCTAAATGGAAAGGTGTTTCCCCGGTCGTTGAATGGGGAGTTGTACGGTATGCCCAGAGCACGCTATGTAACTCCTCGACCCATGCCTTCTTTGTTTCGTCCAGCCTTTGTAACACCCCAATTCCCATCTCGAATAAATAATACATAAATAATGTCAGAGTAACTAAAAATTTATTTTTCCGACAGAAACAAAGATGTCACATTTAAATAAACAAAACATCATCCCTGCTCATAAATTTGATACATAGCATAAAATAGAATACCCTCAAAGGGGAAACTTTTTCCATATAAAGGGAAAGGTCAATCATGGAATAAAGCGGAAAGATCCATGACCGACTTGTTTTACAAAATAAATCTTTTTAGAACATCCACTAAATACACAAAAGTACTACAAAATACATTCCACAAATATATACGTATATATATATATATATAATCGTTCCCCGACTCCCGTGCTACGTATCAGAGCAGACACCAAGACCGACAACATAACGGAGGGCTAGTCTTCACAAAAAGACCTCCAGCAACTCTAATCTGCAATGCCTCATAGAGCATTATAAAATAGCAGAAGGGTGAGAAATAACAACTAAATCAAGATTGCATAATAATATGCAAACACACATTCAAACACATGTATAAATCATCTCACCCATACCATCACATACTAACACATATAGCATGCCACAAATACAAAACATATCACACATAATAAATCAAATCATGATTTTCCACACATAACGCATCCATTCACAATTCTCACCACAATTCATCACAACTCACTCATATACATCACAATGTATATATATACAAAACCAAGCATATACATCATGCATACTTTCACAATTCTTATCATTCCACATAAACATACATATTCATGTTTATTCATTAATGCACAATTATAAAGATGATAAATGCAAATCATAGAGACCGACTTACGACTCTATGCAAATGCAATGCGGTACCGACTCAATCATCTCAAGTTCACTCAGGAACTTATTGGAACCATCGCTCGTTACCAATGTAACTCCCCGTCGGGCCTACGATGTTCACCCATTGCTCACACCTCACATAGGCACACAATGTTTATGGATCGCTCACACCCCACACGGGCACACGACCCAATCGCTCACACCCCACATGGGCACACGACCCGATCGCTCACACCCCACATGGGCACACGATCGTCTATAATCACCGCTCACACCCCACATGGGCACACGACGTTATAGCGGATTCCCTCTGGAACCAATCCGTCGCTCACACCCCACATGGGCACACGACGTACAAGATGCATATCATGATACTTTACACACAAGAACTCATGACAATCAAATGCATCTTCACACATATATGCAACCATAATCATGCATATATTTCAACTCATCAATTCCATGCATTCACAATTCAACCATATGAATTAATCAACATCATCACACTCATGCATTGCAAATCAATTCAAACAATGCATTTCAAACCATAAAGGTCATCACACAACATACATTGAATTTCACATAAATAATGCATTTCATCATAATCCACAAACCACAACAACAGGCATATTATCATATGCATTCACACCAATTCACATCAATTACACCAAACGGCAACGAACTCTTTCACAATTAACATGCATTTACATTTAATTTAAACAATGCATTTATTTGCCAAAAGGCCACAACTCACAATAAATTCCACAATCTAGGATTCACGCCATAAGGCTACCCACAACACATCGTATAACAACACACACAAGCTATACATTATATAACAAAAGCATACCGCACGATAACACATCAATCGCACACATTCGCGACGGTAAAAATCAACACAACGATACGGTTTCAATTTTCTGCTATAATTGAACTAGATACAGACCTCAAAACCATTTTTCCTAGAAAGAACATCTCGTTCGCTTTCCAACGCTTCGAACGGGGGTAAAAACCGACTTACGGTTCAAGAGTTATGAATTTTTGAAGTTTTTCCAAAACCAGAATTTTGCCTAAAAAGCTGCTACGGGTTTGTGCAAAAGTGCCCGAAAATCCGACCGATTCAATTATTTTTTTCGAAACAAACACATACTCATTCATACCAAACATATAGTAGTGATTTGGAACCATCAAACGTGAATTCTACGACTTTCGATTTTGATCCGAATCTTAAACCCTCAAATCTCCAAAAATGCAAAAAACTTACAAAATCAACCAAATTCGATAAAACAAGCATACTCGATCACGGCCTATCATTACCCGACACAACTACGCAATTTATTCCAATTTTTGTCCGTGAAAACATCGATTTCTATCGATTTAACCAAATTCAACCTAAAATGAAAACTATAGGAACACAACCAAACAATCCAAGAAAACATACACATATACATACACAAGAAAGATATAATCGAAACTTCTCACCCTTACCCGATTAATCGAAGTCCAAGCATTGATTTTGATGATTTTCCTCTTCTCCCTCTTCCTTCTCTTCTTTCTCTTTGTTTTTCTTCTTCTTTTCTAACTTTCTCTTTTTCTCTCTTTCTAACCAATATATATATATATAATACTTATTATATAATATAAAGTCAATAGGGTGAAATATCTCCAATGGATATTATGTCTTCTAATACCAATTGATCAATTATTAGAGTTACCTTAAAATACTCTCTTTTTCTCTCAAATCTCTATTTATAAAAATATATAATTTTTCTAAAATATCTAACTAATCAAATGACAATTTTGCCCTTACGCTCAAATATCTCCCAAACGCTCTCAAAATGCGATAAAACATAAACAACGATGAAATATATTTCGGAAATAAAAGTTGAAAAGAAATTATAATTTATTGCAAATATTTTACCTATCAGGGAAATTAACCAATTAACTCAATTAGCAGGTAAAATACAATAAATTCACACATTTCACAAAATTCACATAAATGAAATAAATAAATACAATTAAACAAATCGGGGCGTTACAATTCTCCCCCACTTAGACATTTTTGTCCTCGAAAATATACCGAGAGGAACAACTCCGGACATGACTCTCACATCCGACCCACATACCAACATGCCAACAAAAGGCACACCACGAATAACACAACTGACAAACCACCTTGCTAACTACAACAACGACACGACAACGACGACAACTACAACGACAAGATGCAAAGCCCATACAATGCACTTGACGACAAACTCACGACTCAAAGGATACCCAAGTTACGAACACACAGGTTCACTCTTGAACCAGAACACAACAAGAACACAAAGTTCCACGACACAACATCGTCTCAACAACATCAACAAAACCAGAATACCAACATCCTTGTCACACAACAATATTACCACAATGCTACGATTCACCAATCGAACATACAACCAAACATCCATCTACGTAGTAGCCCATGGATAACATTTAAACCTTTCACCTAACACTTCCATTCTGAAACGTCCAAAACAAACGACTCACCCTTTGCAAGTCAACTGAGATAACAGAAGTACGAACTTAGAAAAGTCTCCAATAACCAGCGGTAATAACCAACTAAAGTCCAAAAAGCTTCTAAGCACTTTAACCGACTTTGGAGTCCCTCAACGTAGAACTGCATCTACTCCCGATGAATCCACAACAAATACCATCATCAGAAATAACATATCCAAGAAAACTAACCTTTTCAACCAAAATTCTCACTTGAATAACTTAGCATAACACTTTGTCTCTTTTCAACACTTGCAAGTCAATTCTCAAACACTCTACTCGTTCTTCCTCCGAGTTTATAACAGATCCAAATATCCTCAATCAAAACCACTACAAACTTATCCTATTAAATATAGAAGATACAATTCCTCTACTCCACAAACATTACGGACGCATTACTAACACCAAGCAACGTCACTGTACGTTGTAATGCCCAACCAAATTCCAAAAAGTATAAATTCTAAAAGCTTTTGCAAAACTTTTCACTGGGTAATTAGCTACTCACACCCAAGCTTAACCGAGTAATTAACAGCCTATTCCGATGATAACAACATAACCAGTCACATTAAATCGATCAAAGCCTTAACTCACACAATTCACCACTCTTATCCAACATTCCATACACTTGCAACTCCACTCAAACTCAACCAAGCCAAGAGAACTCTTAAATATTACACCCACACCTAGGGTTTCCTCAAAATTTCCATTAATGCTCTAAAACTCCAAAGACTCCAAACCTCACCCGAACTCTAAGTTTTACTTTCCATAGTCTCAATACCAATACCATCATGCTTGTTATTCCATTCAATCATCATTCCCTGTTGGTACTAACAAAGCTGGAGCTCTCTAGGACCACACCTTAATGTTTCATCCAAAAACACATCCGAAAACCATGCACAACTGACGACCCATCACTATGGCTTCCTGCCAATTTCCAGAACACTATCATCACAGACATAACAAATTTCTTAGTCCCATCTACTAAGAGTTTCCTACTTACTTAGCAGACATAAACCTCAACTATTCACCTTCGTCCAATTAAGTTCAATCTCTACTCTCTGAGAAGCAGTCCTTAATAATACCCAATCGTTCTCTCTCAATGACTTCCCAACTTGACCAACATATGGAAACCTCGAATCCGTCTCCTCTTCCGATATAAGAATCTTCTTCGACTCAACAAAAAAATCCATAATCGTTTCCTTAAATTCCAAACAACTAATTTCACACGCTATCAAAGCCGGAAAGACACGTCTATTCCATCCAACATAATTCTCATCTGCTATCAACAAGAGATTAAGGGTGATCAGTTCCTCAATTTGTCAATAGACAGCCGACAATCATGATGGGGCATAAACCATCTTTACCAAACTATAGTAGCATTTCTTGCATCCTGTGCATAAAACTACTTAAGGCACAAATCCTTAGTTAACATAAACCTTACCTCTGCATTCCCTCCGGAACCGGGAACCACACTGTCCAAAGAGCACTTACAATCTTGCAATTCACAACACACGGAGCCAACGCTCCACACCTGAAGCAACTTGGAGAAGTATCAGCTTCTCCCCCACTTATCTCATTCTCAATCCTGAAAACAAAGGATTAGAAAACCAGAAAGTACTGACAGTGTTTCACACACATGTCACGTACTAAGAAACAAACAACACCGACAGTATCCAACTGTCACACCAACTGACTCAACAACTTGGCCGGACAGACCGACCTGCTCTGATACCACTAATGTAACACCCCAATTCCCATCTCGAATAAATAATACATAAATAATGTCAGAGTAACTAAAAATTTATTTTTCCGACAGAAACAAGGATGTCACATTTAAATAAACAAAACATCATCTCTGCTCATAAATTTGATACATAGCATAAAATAGAATACCCTCAAAGGGAAAACTTTTTCCATATAAAGGGAAAGGTCAATCATGGAATAAAGCGGAAAGATCCATGACCGACTTGTTTTACAAAATAAATCTTTTTAGAACATCCACTAAATACACAAAAGTATTACAAAATACATTCCACAAATATATACGTATATATATATAATCGTTCCCCGACTCCCGTGCTACGTATCAGAGCAGACACCAAGACCGACAACAGAACGGAGGGCTAGTCTTCACAAAAAGACCTCCAGCTCTAATCTGCAATGCCTCATAGAGCATTATAAAACAGCAGAAGGGTGAGAAATAACAACTAAATCAAGATTGCATAATAATATGCAAACACACATTCAAACACATGTATAAATCATCCCACCCATACCATCACATACTAACACATATAGCATGCCACAAATACAAAACATATCACACATAATAAATCAAATAATGATTTTCCACACATAACGCATCCATTCACAATTCTCACCACAATTCATCACAACTCACTCATATACATCACAATGTATATATATACAAAACCAAGCATATACATCATGCATACTTTCACAATTCTTATCATTCCACATAAACATACATATTCATGTTTATTCATCAATGCACAATTATAAAGATGATAAATGCAAATCATAGAGACCGACTTACGACTCTATGCAAATGCAATGCGGTACCGACTCAATCATCTGAAGTTCACTCAGGAACTTATTGGAACCATCGCTCGTTACCAATGTAACTCCCCGTCGGGCCTACGATGTTCACCCATTGCTCACACCTCACATAGGCACACAATGTTTATGGATCGCTCACACCCCACACGGACACACGACCCGATCGCTCACACCCCACATGGGCACACGATCATCTATAATCATCGCTCACACCCCACATGGGCACACGACGTTATAGCGGATTCCCTCTGGAACCAATCCGTCGCTCACACCCCACATGGGTACACGACGTACAAGATGCATATCATGATACTTGACACACAAGAACTCATGACAATCAAATGCATCTTCACACATATATGCAACCATAATCATGCATATATTTCAACTCATCAATTCCATGCATTCACAATTCAACCATATGAATTAATCAACATCATCACACTCATGCATTGCAAATCAATTCAAACAATGCATTTCAAACCATAAAGGTCACCACACAACATACATTGAATTTCACATAAATAATGCATTTCATCATAATCCACAAACCACAACAACAGGCATATTATCATATGCATTCACACCAATTCACATCAATTACACCAAACGGCAACGAACTCTTTCACAATTAACATGCATTTACATTTAATTTAAACAATGCATTTATTTGCCAAAAGGCCACAACTCACAATAAATTCCACAATCTAGGATTCACGCCATAAGGCTACCCACAACACATCGTATAAAAACCGACTTACGGTTCAAGAGTTATGAATTTTTGAAGTTTTTCCAAAACCAGAATTTTGCCTAAAAAGCTGCTACGGGTTTGTGCAAAAGTGCCCGAAAATCCGACCGATTCAATTATTTTTTTCGAAACAAACACATACTCATTCATACCAAACATATAGTAGTGATTTGGAACTATCAAACGTGAATTCTACGACTTTCGATTTCAATCCGAATCTTAAACCCTCAAATCTCCAAAAATGCAAAAAACTTACAAAATCAACCAAATTCGATAAAACAAGCATACTCGATCACGGCCTAACATTACCCGACACAACTACGCAATTTATTCCGATTTTTGTCCGTGAAAACATCGATTTCTATCGATTTAACCAAATTCAACCTAAAATGAAAACTATAGGAACACAACCAAACAATCCAAGAAAACATACACATATACATACACAAGCAAGATATAATCGAAACTTCTCACCCTTACCCGATTAATCGAAGTCCAAGCATTGATTTTGATGATTTTCCTCTTCTCCCTCTTCCTTCTCTTCTTTCTCTCAGTTTTTCTTCTTCTTTTCTAACTTTCTCTTTTTCTCTCTTTCTAACCAATATATATATATATATATATATATATATATATATATATATATATATATATATATATATATATATATATAAAATACTTATTATATAATATAAATCCAATAGGGTGAAATATCTCCAATTGATATTTTGTCTTCTAATACCAATTGATCAATTATTAGAGTTACCTTAAAATACTCTCTTTTTCTCTCAAATCTCTATTTATAAAAATATATAATTTTTATAAAATATATAACTAATCAAATGACCATTTTGCCCTTACGTTCAAATATCTCCCAAACGCTCTCAAAATGCGATAAAACATAAACAACGATGAAATATATTTCGGAAATAAAAGTTGAAAAGAAATTATAATTTATTGCAAATATTTTACCTATCAGGGAAATTAACCAATTAACTCAATTAGCAGGTAAAATACAATAAATTCACACATTTCACAAAATTCACATAAATGAAATAAATAAATACAATTAAACAAATTGGGGCGTTACAGCCTTCGCTTGAGGCCTCGAAGGATGACTCGGTTAGCTGCCTCAGCTTGCCCGTTTGTTTGAGGGTGTTCGACGGATGCGAAGTGTTGCTCCGTGCCCAGTTGGGCGACGAAATCCTGAAACTTCCTGTCCGTGAACTGCGTCCCGTTGTCCGTTACTATTGCTTGGGGGATACCGAAGTGCGCAAGGATGTTTCGATTGTAGAAAGGCAGGATGTTGAGGGCAGTTATTTTGGCTAGAGCTTCTGCTTCTATCCATTTTGTGAAATAATCTACGCCCACTATGAGGTACTTGTTCTGACTTGATCCTACCACGAAGGGTCCTAGGATGTCTAGGCCCCACCAGGCGAATGGCCACGGGGAGGACATAGCCTTGAGCTCGTTGGGTGGAGCTAGGTGCATGTCCCCGTGCCGTTGGCATTTATCGCACTTCTTCACGTGCTCTTTTGCGTCGTTTTGCATAGTTGGCCAGTAGTATCCTGCTCGGAGGGCCTTTCGAGCAAGGGATCTTCCGCTGAGATGTTGGGCGTTGATTCCTTCGTGGATTTCGCACAGGACGTGCGCGACCATTTCTTCCTCGACACATTTGAGAAGCGGAATGGAGAATCCCCGTCTGTATAGTTTGTCTTCGACCAAGACATAAGAGCAGGCTCTTCGCCTGACTATGCTGGCCTCCTTTGGGTCGGACGGGAGTTCGTCCCTGGCGAGGTAGTTGTAGACTGGGGTCATCCAACAGTTGTTGTCGCCGATCACCTGCACGTCGAGTGTCGGGGAGGCCTTCTCGATGCTGGGTCGAGGAAGTACTTCCTGTATGACGGATTTGTTTCCGCCTTTCTTCTTCGTGCTGGCCAGTTTAGACAGCACGCCTGCTCGTACGTTATGTTCGTGGGGAACGTGTTTCACTTCCACTGTTGCAAATTTTGCCATTTCCTTCTTTACCAGGGCCAAGTATTCGGTCAGGTTGTCGTTTTTGGCTTGGTATTCACCCCGGACCTGGAGGGCCACGAGTTGTGAGTCCGTACAAATGACGACTTCTTGTGCGCCCAGGTCCTCGGCAAGGCGTAGCCCGACGAGGAAGGCTTCGTATTCCGCCTGGTTATTGGAGGTTGGGAAAGACAGCTTGAGTGACACCTCGACGATAATTCCTTCGTCGCTCTCTAGTATGATGCTCGCGCCGCTTCCTGCCGAGCTTGAGGCACCGTCGACGAAGATGGCCCACTTGCGCGCTTCGCTCGCGGGGGAGTCTGCGAAAGTCATCTCTGCGATGAAGTCGGCCAGAGCTTGGGCCTTGAGGGCTTTTCTGCCTTCGTATTGGATGTCGAATTCGGACAGCTCCAGTGACCATTTGAGCATTCGGCCGGCATATCTGGTCGTCCGAGCAGCTGCTTTATGGGCTGGTATGTTCGAACCACGATCGTGTGAGCCAGGAAGTAGTGTCTCAATCTCCTGGTTGCGTTGATGAGGACTAATTCCACTTTCTCTATCTGCTAGTAACGTAACTCTGGTCCTTCCAGCGCCTCGCTCGTGAAATAAATGGGATTCTGCCCGTCAGGTGTCTCGCGGATGAGGGTGGCGCTCACTGCTTCGGCAGCTACGGCCAGGTATAGGTACAATGTTTCGCCATTGTCCGGGCGAGAGAGGACCGGTGGCTCTGAGAGTGCTCGTTTCAGATGGAGAAGGGCCTTGTCGCACTCCTCGGTCCATTCGAACGCAGCCTCTTTGCGGAGGAGCTTGAAGAATGGTAGGGCGTGCTGGGCGGACTTGACCACGAAACGAGATAGTGACGCGAGCATCCCGTTGAGGGACTGGATGGATTTTTTGGACCTGGGCGTAGGAAACTCGGAGAATGCCCGGCATTTGTCGGGATTGGCTTTGATTCCTCGTTCCGTTAAGTAGAAGCCGAGGAATTTGCCTGCTCGGACGCCGAACGTGTACTTCTCGGGATTAAAACGCATTTTGTATTTCCTGGCCTGTTCGAAGACCTTTCGTAAGTGGGCGGTATGATCGGTTTCCTCGTGGGACTTAACGATTATGTCGTCCATGTAAACTTCGAGCGTGCCACCTATCTGTCCCCAAAACACTTTATTCATCATTTGTTGGTACGTTGCTCCGGCGTTCTTCAAGCCGAAGGGCATTACGTTGTAGTAATAGTTCCCCGATTTGGTCATGAAGGTCGTGTATTTTTTGTCGGACATTGCCATTGGGATTTGATTGTAGCCCGAGTAGGCGTCCATGAACGATAAAAGTTTAAAACCAGCGGAATTATCAACAAGTTTATCAATATTAGGGAGGGGTGGGCATCCTTCGGGCATGCCTTATTGAGATCGGTATAATGAATACACATGCACCATTTTCCATTAGATTTTTTAACTAATACAACGTTGGACAGCCAAGTGGTGTACTTGGCTTCCGAAATAAATTTGGCCTCGAGGAGGTCCTTTACAGCTTTCTCAGCAGCCTCCATTTTCTCCGGAGACTGCTTCCTCCTACGTTGTGCTACGGCCTTGATGGTCTGGTCAATGGTCAGCTGGTGACATGCGACGGATGGATCTAAGCCGGGCATTTCCGCGGCGCTCCACGCGAACAGGTCGGCATTCTCTCAGAGGCACGCTTTGAGCTGCTTCCTCGCGATGTCAGGCAGGTCCGCTCCGATCTTTACTCCCTTTTCGCCGAACAGGACTACCTCGAAGTTGTCATCCGGGATTGGGCGCATTGGATGGGAGCTGCCGCTGGATGATATGGATGGGTCGGCTGAAGCTGCTCGTTCCTCCTGTTGGTCCTCGGGGAAGCGACTGTCGAGGTCGACAGAGTCGGCCTAGGGTAGAGGCTTGGCCTCCTCGGAGCTGCTTGGCAGAGCTGGCTTGCTCGACGCTTTAGGCTTGGGCGCAATGGCGTTGAGCCCCTTTGTAGCTGCTTCAAAACATCGTCGGGCAGCTTCTATGTCCCCGTGAAGGGTGGCGACCATCCCTTTCGAAGTGTAGTACTTCATCTTCAGGTGGACGGTTGACGGCACTGCTACCAGCTCGGCTAGAGTTGGCCTTCCAAAAATGCATTGGTAAAGTGACGGGCAGTCGATTACCAGAAATTGTACCTTGATGGACCTGGCCGTTTCAGCTGCTCCGAAGGTCACGATCAACTCGACGTAACCCCACGGCTTGGTCACAGACCCGTTGAACCCCTGCAAATCGGACCCTACTTAGGGGGTAAGGTGCGACTCTTCCAGCTGCAGCGTTGAGAACAGCTGGGAGTACATGATGTCGACCGAGCTGCCCTGGTCGACTAGGATTCGGCGAACGTCGAAGTTTGCCATTTGGGCTCTGACGAGCAATGGAATGCTTGAGTTCGGGGAGCTGCCGAGGAGTTCCTCCCTGTAGAAGGAGATGGGGATGGAACCCTTCGGGGCCTGATCAAGCGTGGTCCCTTTGTTGGAGCTGGTGTTGATCAGGTGGTCGAACTTCCGTTTCACGGAACCCACAGTGACTTTGTTGAATCCCCCGCCAGAAATGACCATGGCGGAAGGAAAAGTCTCCCACGGGCTGTGGGCCACGAAATAAGCAGGGGCGTTGAGCCCGTCTGGGACGTAGAAGTTCTCTGGCCGCGAGAAGGACATTGCGACCTGTACGTTGGCTTCGTCCGAGGAGGGTATCTCTTCCTCGACCTTCTTGGACTCCTGGGCGTCCTGCCGAGGAGTGTCCTTCTTCTTCGCGAACTGTTTCAGGTGCCCTTCCCTGATCAATATCTCTATGGCATCCTTCATATTGATGCGGTCCTCCGTGGTATGGCAGTGACTTTTGTGGAAACGACAGTATTTTGACTTATCCACGTTTGGTCAGTTCGGCAGCTGTTTGGGGAAACGGACCCCGGCTTGTTTGAACTCCGAATTGGCACATTCGGACAGAATCTTTTCCCTGGAAACGATCAGGGGAGTATAATTATGGAAACGCCCGGAGGGCCCTTTGCTGTCACGGGAGTCGCGAGGACGGTCCTCATGCCTTCGTTCACCCCGACATGACGTCGAGGCTTCTTCTCCTTTGGAGGCCCGGGCGTTCTCCTGGCGGCGAGACGCTCGGACGTTACTGGCCACAATCTTCTCCTCGTACTGAATATGAGATTGGGCTTTGAGGAGGAGGGCGTCTAAGTTCCTCGGTGGCGCGAGGCCAATGGCTTTGGCGAACTCGGAGTCCGGGCGGACCCCTTGTTCGAGCAGGAACTTCTTCATCTTATCTGTCGTCGGGACCTGTACAGCTTCCTTGTTGAACCTCTCGATATATGCGCGGAGAGGTTCGTCTTTCCCCTGGATTATGGCTCCGAGGGAGGCCTCAGTCTTGGGGTGGCGGCGAGATGCTGTGAAGTGCCGCGAGAACATCCTGTCGAGCTGTTTCCACGAGGTGATGGACTCCTCGGGCAGTTGTTTATACCATGTCATTGCTCCCTTTCGGAGCGTGGTCGGGAACAGTCTGCATTTGATGGCGCCCCGTACGCCGCGGTAGTCTAAAAGCGCATCGATATTCTCGATGTGCTCATCTGGGTCAGTGGTCCCGTCGTACGTGCCAAGTGACGGGGGTTTCTCCAAGCCTTTCGGGAGACGGGTAGCCAGGATCTCTTGGGACAACGGGCCTCGAGGCTCGTCGTCGCTGCTAGTACTGGTGTATGATAGTGATCGGGCGGGATACTCGCGTCGGCGGTTCCTTCGCGGAGAAGGTGAGCGGTTCCTTCGAGGGGAAGGTGAGTGTTTCCTTCGAGGAGAAGGTGAGCGGTTCCTTCGGGGAGAAGGTGAGCGTGCCCGTCCTTTGGACTTGATCGGAGGAGATTGCTCGTTCCTACGAGTCTGTTTATGGTCATGAGCGTGTTGGTCAAGCAGGGAGATCTGGTCGCGCTTTCGGGCTACGCGAGGATCATGCTCTTGGCGCAGTCGTCGGTCGATTTCTCTCCGTGGTTGCGGGCTTCTAGATCGTCGTTGGTTCCTCCGCGTAGGAGGGGATCTTGGACGGCGAGACTCTTCCAGTGCCCCGATCCTCTCGTTCTGCTGCAGGATCAGGGTGTTAGTCTTGTTGAGCGCCTCCAGGAGAGTTGCCACGGCCGGGTCGGCGTTGGGCGGAACGGGAATGGACTGGAGGTCAAGAGAAGGTTGATCGTTGTTGCGATCAGCAGGGGTAGGGGAAGGAGAAACAGTGGCTCCATCCCTAAGAAAACGGGCATCTCGGAGAAGAGATGATTGGCCGTCAACGTCAGATTTGTTGACGGGGAGGATGGTGGAATGAAGAGCATCCTGGGTGCGATCTTGGGAGGCCATGATTGTGATGATGTTCGAAAGTTGTTTTGATCCTCGGTTAAAGAAAGAAGGGGAGAACAAAGCTTCCCACAGACGGCGCCACTAATCGTGAAGACTGGATCAGATCCTGTAGAATCAGGCCGCCAAGTGCGTCAGGGATGCTGGTCGTATGGAGAGAAGGAGGGGGTGTACCTGCAAGGCACTCCGACGCTCAAGTAAGTAAAGGTCAGAGAAAAGGGGCAAGTACAAAGAGTGTTATTAGGGTGAACAATGGATACCTGACCCTCTCAAGCGAGAGGGTTTATATAGAGCCCCCAGCGCGTGGCCAACGGTCCTATTTTCGGGGCGAAATAGTCGTTTTCCCCAAAGAATAGGTAACTGCCCAAACTAGCCGTTAGGCCGGGCAGGGTGCTCGAAACTAGCTGTTATGTCGAGCATACCCGCAGTTCCGGGCACATGTCTTTTGCTGTCCACAATACCCAACCAAACACCCAACCACAATACCAAAAGCGTCCCCCATACCATCTCCAACAAAATGATTACTATCAAGAAACCCAATATGGTTATGCCCCTAACACAACATCAAGATATAGCCAAAATGAGGGTACATCATACCATACCCATAACGCCCAAACATCTTTCCATAGCCAAAACGCTCTGACATCATACCCTAGCCTACACACTCAAACATCTCAACAACCTTATGGCTTTCAAACACCACTACCATTTCAACCTTTCACCGACGAATCATTCACACCAATGTCCCCCTTCAATCGTCCAGACCGCACACCAATGACCCATTCATCACATCCGAACTACTCTGGCATGGGTCGCATACTCAGTTTCAACACACAAGACCTCATAAAAATGCAAGAAATTCTTAAGAAACCATCTGGAAATGTTGGTGAGACTTCAACTCCTCAAACACTTGGTGTGAATCAACAACGAGGAGAACGGGTGCAACGAGTGCAACGAGGGAAACGAGTGCAACGAGTGAGTGTCTAAAGGATGTGGAACCGGTGGCCGGTATGACCAACCCGGTCGCCAACATTAATTTATGTAATAGTATTTTTATTTAATGATAATGTTATTTATTTTTGGTAAAACAAAAATTTACAAATTGCACCCTGTCTCCAGATGAATTGGCGACAGGGCTTTAAGTATAACACCAAGGCTCCAATTAGATTGGAGACTGCATGGGTGTCTTCAATCCAATTGGCGACTTCACTCGTGCCTTAACAAAAGGTCGCCAATTGGTATGGCACATACATGCAATTAGTACCCCAAATTGGGATATTTTGGAAAATATTTTGAAATGTGGAATATTTTGAGAATTTTTTTGAAAAAACAAGTTACTTTAGTAAAAAAAATTCCAGAAAACAATTAAAAATCTCAACAAAAGAAATTTAATAATGACATAAAGTAATAGCAGTCATTATATGAGAGTGCTAGGTTTAATTTGAAGGGTGGCGGGTTATATCCTCCGAAACCTATGAACTTTTTTTTCCATGAACTTTTTTTTCCATAGGATGTAATAGCAATCCATACGGTGCCTTTAGCAATTCCCAAGAGGAAACCCATTTTTGAAATAACAAAAACAATTATATTTGAGCTACAGAAATAGATACTAAGATATACTACCCAAATTGCATTGCCTCTCTAGAAGATCTAGCAGTTTTTTTCTACATAACTACCTGTCGGGCAAAATTGCAGTTGCAACGGGAGTTATGGTACAGAATCAATTTGTTATCTTTTATGTTGCCAAAAGGAAAAAATCCCCTTCTCATCCGGAGCTGCTTCTGCTCTAAAGAAGTTTTTTCTCAACTTATCCCTATCATACTCTTGCATCTCTTGCACATGGTACTCTTGGTATTAAACACAATTCAAAGAGCACAACTATAAGACACCAATAGCAGAATCTCATCAGTGCGGTTATTGATCTATTTTTGAAAAATAAAATATCCATTTCACTTGCGAATGATTTTGCAGTCCAGAATATTCTGTCTGGGAAAAAAATTATGTCCAATGATTGGGAAAATGTATACTGTTCTTGCATTACATATTCTGATTACACCATCAAGGACGCTGCATAATAATAACATACAACGGGCATATGCCACCACAATAATCCAACCTAAACCAGCCAGGGAGTGAACATCTAGCCAGGGTGAAAATTCATTTCCATCAGGCCAATATATAGTCTGAATCACGTAGAATGCTGAAGCAACCCTGCGCATGTCTCAGTACCACTTGAGTTCACCTTGCGTTACTGGCCATCATCTGTAGTTTGATTAGTTTTTGAATCAGAATCATGGTCCTCGTCATGTGATGTCAAACCCAAACTCAAATCCAAACTCTCATTGAGATCTTGACGTACTACCTGATTTTTGTCTTGAGGCTGAAATATAAAGTCAACGTTATGAATAATTGTGAGCTGGTAACAAACACGACAAATTTGAGACATGTAGATCACTATTTACATGATAACGATTCCAAATTATGAATTTTCGAATTGTGTAATGCTTATTTGAACTCTAAAACTTGCCTATTTCTTTTTTCTTTTTTTTTATCAAGTTGAAACAAGAACAAAACTTCAGTCAGATCGGTATACATTGTGAAAGTTAAGGAAAATCCTCCCAAAACTTCAAAGTCATAAAAAAAAAATATGATGTGATTATTTACGACAAACTAAGTTTTCTTAAGAACCATTTAGTCTAAGAAAACATGTGTTATCATTAATATTGACCAAATATCTCCTTATCTTCAATTTATTTCTTATTTTAACTGTGTTTGAGAAATGGTGAAAGAAATATCTTCGAGTCTTTTCATTGCTTTCCGCATAAAATAACTTTCAAAAAGAAACAGATGATTATAAATCATTAATGAAACGACAGAAAAAAAATACAACACTTAAACAAATTACACATATCCTAATTACAACAACAACCGAGCTTTATCCCACTAATTGGAGTCGGCTACCTAGATCAAACGATGCCAAAATGTTCTATCATATATCATTTTTCTATCCAACTCATTAACATGTGTCCTAATTACAACAACAACAACCGAGCTTTTTCCCACTAATTGGAGTCGGCTACCTAGATCAAACGATGCCATAATGTTCTATCATATATCATTTTTCTATCCAACTCATTAACATGTGTCATAATTACAACAACAACCGAGCTTTTTCCCACTAATTGGAGTCAGCTACCTAGATCAAACGACGCCATATAATGTTCTATCATATAACATTTTTCTATCCAACTCATTAACATGTGTCATAACTGCTAAAACATCTCCCTTCTATCTATTGACAAGGGCATTGTATAGAATGCGAACTGCAGTTGTTAAATTCTAGAAAAACACAATGGTATGCAGCAGATAAACATGGAGTAAAGATATGAGCAAGGGATTACCTCGCTTTCTTCCATTGGGACATCATTTATATCAGGTTTTTCATCCAAAATCTCATTCTTGCTAGTTGGTTCTGCTGCACTTGAATCGGCCTCTACTGGATTAGATTCATCTTCTACCTTTTCAGCAACCTCGTCAATTTCTGTAGCCTCATTTTTCTGCTCCTCTAGTACAGCAACCTGCATCATCAGACAATCCAGAATATTACCACAATGCCTTCCCAATCCCCATGCCATTTAACATAACTTATTAAATTATCATCATCCAACGAGATAATTGGCATCAAAACAAGGAATACTAAAATGATTTATCATGGTGGAAATGTGAAAGTGTATCAAAGATGAATTCAAGTTCCAGGTCAGACTAAAACACGGGGACCAAAATTACTGAAGAGTAAAGGATGGTGGGACTGAGTCTCCTCGTCAGAGCTGGAATCAGCTCATCAGAGATAGGATCACTCACCTTGTTGGCCCATTGATTCATTGCAGACTTGCAAAAGCTGCAAGGTTGAGACTCAATACAATGTTCCCCTTGTTTATAAATTATAATTGAGTTCACATTGAGATGCTAAATGCATCTATGGAGTCAAGTGCTATAGCTCTGAGGTTACTACCACAGCCCCATATCATTTAACTGTTGCTCTTATCTTCGGGTTTTTAAAAAAAACACTGCCACTGCCATTGTATTGTACAATTTGTACTCATACTGACTCTATGTGCGTCTATCCAAGTCTACTACAAAAGCAACTTTTTGAGTTAACTCAACTCTGATACCTACTATTGTAAAGTAATATGATACAGAAATTGATTACCATGGATGATTATAGCTCTAAGTAGTAGATTCCACCTGATGGCCAACAATGTGGGGAAATAAACACTATTGAAGGTTGCACAACCCAAGGGAACGCTAAGGTAGCATTCGATAAGTGTAAAGTTTAAAAGTGGTACGATTTAGTTCAATTAAATGGAACGGTGTGGAGTTTGGACCAAAGAGAACAAAACAAAATATTCTATTATGTTCAGTCTAGGTATATGCCAAGCACTATCTAAAAAAGTAAAAAACTGCAGCAGTACTACACACAACAATTCCAAGGGTTAGGTCTAGGTATATGATCATCAACCAATTGTTATTTAGAAAACAAACTCATTTGACAGTGTAATTGTGTTAACAACTCAATTTTTAATCCTATCAGCAATCCAGCATTGACAAACCACTGTTTTTAGAACTAACAAACTGAAGATGCATCAGCATAATTAAAAGTAGTTAGAATGCCATTCTGATCCTCAAGATTTACATAACATCCAATATTTCTCGATTAATATAACTCAAAAATTATGACTCCATCTCCATGTCATTAGAAGACTAAATTGATCTTGCTAATCTTTAAAGAACATTTTTTCAAACACCGTTTAAGAACTAAATTGAGGGTTTACAGTTGAGTGGACAATTATGTTTGTCTTATCACAATAATATAATACTGCCTAATATAATAATAGAACAGACAAGAAACACTTATCTGAGTTGATCAATCAATAATCATAAAAAATTTCTTAGGAAATGAGATGATAATATACAATATTCTGAAAATGTGATCAGCAATCCATCCCAAAGATGTATTTAAAAAAAAACCTATCGAATATGCCAACACAATGGAGAGATCAGTATTTCGACATGAATAAAGACTAAAAAATTTATTGAATAATAATTTGGCAAATATCAGTATCTTTGCTGAATAGATCCTCCTTTTCCATTAGACTGTCTAGGGCCACAAACTACTATGTAATGACATCTTTCCTTTTCATTTCCACCAAAATAATCTGTCTCTCTCCAACACTCTTTGATTCTCATTCTGTGGAACTTTTCCATAGAATTCTCATTCCAATATCTAAATCATGCCACTTTCAGCAATAGAGTTGTTCTTTTATTCATCATATCATACAAGGCGCAAACATTCATTTATCATAAATCATTTTCCAAATCCTATCCTCAAACAAAAACTACCATCGCTTTTATAGGAATTCTCATTAGTTACCTTTATTTCGCCCCCACAACACCAACACCTTTCCCACAAAAGGCATCCATGTCTCCATTTCCACATGGTAAAGTGAAATTCATTTCTTAAACAAAAAGTTATAAATCTCATTCCTGATTCTAGTTTCGCTAAACCGTAGACCAACTTATAAGTTATAGCCCAAGCAGTACTGCAAAATTAACCAAATAACTAATTTGTTCCCAATACTATTGGCATTCCAAAAGCCAGCAAAAAGGCATTTTGGTATCTTACCAAACACTAAAATAAAATTTATCAAAACAAAATTAAGATTGCTCGCCTGACACAAGGGGTGACAAAACGTGGCCCGCCGGGCTTAAGGCAGGGCGGGACGGGCGCCCCGTTTTGTCACCCCGACCTGACATAGACACCGGACACGACACCGATGCTGACATGTCAACCTGATAATAATTTGAAAAAAAAATGAATAAACTGGACGTAATTACATTACAAGTGTCGGTGTCGGTGTCCAACACGGACACACCTTTTTTCATACGTGTCAGTGCTACATAGTTCACACTTCTAACTTCTTATCTTCCTTTTCTCCATTGTTTTTAATCACTATTAGAAAAAACATGTTCTATGAGGTAAAACTACAAGAATCATAACTCAATTACCATGTACAACAATCTTGATCAGTTTATCAATCCCATTAAAAAGTGCAACAATTAACACAAAAAAAAACTAAAACAATCAGCATCCATAAAACCCTATCAATTCATCTTCATCCAATAAAACCCTAAGCCAATAAAAAACAAAAGTACTGCATTGTAAATAAAATACCGGAATATATTTAAATTTCCTCCGGGGAGGCTCTTCCACCGGTTCCAGCGGCGCCTCCTTAACACTCCCGTTACTGCCGCTATTGTTGGCGTTCTGGCTTTGAGTAATAGGTGTCCACTTATAAAGAAGAAGATGAGAACCGTTATTATTACCATTAGAAGAACCGTGATTGTGATTGGTATTGTTGTTAGAATTAGAGGAAGCGGAAGAAGGTGAAACGTGAACCCATTTCTTCTTCCATTTTCTCACCGGTCCAGTGAACACCGTCGTCGGTCCGTAACGGGTCGAGGACCGCCCCAGTCGGGCCCCAACTCCTTCCATGATAACTAACCAGATCCGCCTTCCTCCGACTCCGATCCACCTCTAACAATGATAAATTTTTGGGTTTTTTTCAATAAATTTTGGAAATTTGGTTTTTGAACTCTATGTATTGCTCTTTACAAAAACTTTTTGTTTCTCTCTCTAAAGAGAACTAGTTGTAGACTGCGGGGTTTTTATAGTTTAGTTTCCAGGTTTTAGGATGAGTTATCCAATGGCTCACGCTTGCTGTTAATTGTGTTGCAGCCAATCAGAACCGTCCACGCCTTTTTTTACTCAAGAGATAATTGTGAACTTAATTTTCAAGTTAGGCTAGTGTGAAAAGTGTTTTTTTTTTAAATAATCTTTTTTTTTTTTAATTCAAAATAATCATCTACTTTTAATATAAGAATTCAATATACATATAAAATTATATCAATACTCTTCTCAAACATAATTAAAACACTAATTTTTGTATCCCTAATTGTAATTTTCCAACCCTAATCATTATATTCTAACATTTACTCTATACAGGACGCAGGGGCGGAGCTAGATAGAGATGAGGGGGTTCAATTGCACCCGCTGACTTTCACAAATTACACGTAAAAATGTTATTCAACTTTAGTTTAAACCCCTTCAATATTTTATTTGTATCATTAATATCAGTTCTGCACCTCTAATATTAAACCTCTGTGGTTGATTTATTGAACTAGTACAAGTCTATAGTCTAGACTATAAGCCTGACTACTTAGCTTATTTAGTTGATTGCTTTACTTTTCTTCAGTTTTATATTATTAATTAATTCTTATCATTATACTATAGATTAGAATTACAAATTCTCGAAAAGAAAAACACATTGACAAATAAGAGATCAATACTTTTCACTCAGCATTAAAATGTGGCACTTAACAACTAAGTTGACATGTTATTAATAGTTCATAATTTTGTATGATGTTATTTAATAAATATAATTTCAAGTTTTCGTGTATATTAGTAATAGTCCATAATTTTGAGTAATATAATTTAATAAATACTCAACTGATCCTTCAATTTTATATGAAGTGCTATTATAATCTTCCATCTTTAAACATCAATTTCTTTAACAATAAAAAATAATCAGATTTTTTATCTCTATTTTCATATATAATTATGATATTATTTTTTCTAAATTTAGAAATAATGTTTTAGGTTCTTTTAAAATTCAATTGTTTTAACAATTTTTAAAATACAGATATTTTATGTCTCTAGTTTCATAAACGGTTGTAATATTATTTTGGTCTATATTTAAATTTTTAAGCCTTAAAAACAAGCAAGACATAGAGAAAATTTATGCATTAGTACTTAAAAATTAATTATTTAATTCGATAAAAATGATAAATTATATATATATATATATATATATATATATATATATATATATATATATATATATATATATATGGTTATGCTAATGCACATTCATGTAGATGTGCATTAGCAACATACACATTAGTGTATTTTTGTGTGGGGCCCACCAATTTTGGGTGGAACCCACATTAGAAAGATGAAGAAAATAAATAGAAAGAAATATATGTAGTGTATTTTTGAGTGTGGTCCACCAATTTTGAGTGTATGTTAGTATTTCCTATATATATATATATATATATTGTTAAAAAGTCTTAAAAAGTTTGCACCCCCTAACCTAGGGTCCTGGCTCCGCCACTGACAGTACGGCATGTTACTTTTTATGCGTGTTTCTAATGTATAATTCTATTACTCTTTCGGCGCTTCATATGTTACCAATGCTTCAAATGATGTTGCTTTGCCTCTTCAAATACCTTGCTTCTATGAAATCATTTCATTCTCACATATCACGTTTGGAAGGTTAGATTTCTATTAGGGTTCTTATTCTTTCATATTCTTCTTCTTCTGATGATTATTATTTTCTCTTAATTCCTTAATGTTGTATTATGTTCCTCATTGCAGTGAAATAGGTCCAAAGTATGATTTCGTCAAGGACATTAGTGATTTTAAGGAAACATGGCGCCTTGTTGTTCGGATTATTGATGTTTGGAGTGTTGTTAACAACAGAGGAATTGAACATCTGAAAATGGTCACCATGGATTCAAAAGCACTTATTTGATTTGAAATAACTGAGTTTAGTGGTTGTTGTTATATTTATTATGATTATTTATGTTTTACATATGTTAAACATTATTTGTAGGGTGATAGGATTCAAGTTTTGGTTCGCAACGATCACATTTCAAAATGGAAAGAAGTGATTAAATACAATATGACCTGCATAATCAATAATGGTATAGTATATGACAATGATTTTCAGTGGAATCTAACTGATCATCTGAACAAATTCGTTTTCTTATGTGGTACAACTGTCAGAACAATTGTCCTTTATGACATCCCTCCAAAAGAATACTTATTCAATGATTTTGCTGATATACTTCAAGGAAAATGCATAACTGACAAACTCGAAGGTAGTCACTACAAATGGTTCTTTGAATTTATCTATAAATGATGTTTGTCCCAATTTCATTAGTTCTGTTTATTTACAGATATAATTGGTGTTATGTGTGAAGTATCTAATGTTCAAGCAAAGGCCACAGAAAAAAAGTTGTTGTTTCGGTGAAGCTGAAGGATTTGAAGGATTTGAAGGAATTGAAGTATTTCTTTTAGACCCTAAACTTTGTCTTTTTAATGTTGTGCTAATTGTTGAATAACATTGACATTTTGTTTTGTAATTTTGGGGAAATGTTGTTAGTTGTAGTCTATGAAAAAGTTATGGATCTCGGGTTTTAACCTATTACAATGATGTCAATAATTCTGGAGCTATTGTCATTATTCTCACTCATGCAATGATTAAAGATTGCCAAGGTGTTGATATTTATATGATGTTTATATTTGAATGACATATTCTTGAGTTATCTTTTTAATGTTTACATTTGTATGAATATATTCCTGAACTTAATCTGAAATATGTTAAATTATGCAGTATCTAATGGTCGGAGTGGTTCGAAGCTTCTAATTAATAAAGATATTCCTGAAATAAAGATTATGACTGAGTCAGAAAACTTCTAGCAGATTTTGCAACTTTTATTTTTAATTTAGTTTTTCTTATTTTTATTACGTTTATCTATTTTTTAGATTATCTGAATCGGACAAGATTGAGAAGTCTTCTCAATCATCATTGGCTATATCTAATTGGTCCGGAAATTCACAATATACCCATGTTGAACGTTTGTGTAACACACAAAGTGCATTCTCTTACATGAATCTCCAAAGCTAAAACAAGCTTGTTGCTGTTTATTTTTTACAAAACAGTCCACATATATTTCAATGCCAAGGAATCACATACAGCCAATATTAATATTGCGTTTTATGTTTTATCAAGAAACTCTCTGTGTCACTATCGCCACCACTTTGAAATTTATTGTTTCAAAATATGGTTGGTTCTACTGCGATTGCTCGAATTGTTATTTGAAAACACATGATCCTAACCATTCATTTCAGTGTTCCTGTGGGGAAAATGTCAAACAACCTATACCAAGGTAAAGTTTTATTGTACTGTATAATATTGTAACAGTATTAAGAGTTTCTTTTAATTCAATCATACTCATGTTTTTACTAATATATATAATAGGCATAGAGTTGAAATATGTGTTACCAGCAGTGGTGTAAAATATCGATTTGTATTTTGGGATGGTGAATGTGTTGCCATTATTGGAAAAACAGCCAATGACATGTGTAACATGCTGTTGTAGGTATGCATATTATTCTATCCAATGTTGTTTTTTCATAGTGGTACAATTTATCGTATTTTTTTATTAGGAAGGGGAAGATGATCCAATAGTTTACCCAAATGATCTTGATGTCGTATTGAACAAGAAAATGGCCTTTAGGGTTAAAGTTCAACCAACTTTTTCTCAAGCTTCTGTTTGCAAACTTGAAATTAATAAGGCGTTTGTTACTCAAATTGTGCAAGACTAACTTTGTATTGAGGTATATCTTAATGTAATTTTATAATGTTTCATTTTATATTGTCGTATATACGATATTTGATCTAATTGTTTATTACATAATCAGACTCATCCAATTTCTTCAAATGATATAGCAAGTGAATCTAAACTAGAATTATCAGTTGTAAGTTAATGTATCGTTTCGATTAATGTTCTTGAATAATATTGTAAATAATATTTGTTGTTATGATAGTGTAGTTTCATTCATTTGTATATGTATAGTAATAATCATTTTCTTAGTTCTAAATCCATAATCAGATTCGACTGTTGTCTACAAAGACCATCACAAGTGAAGATAACTTTGTCGTATCTATTGTATGTCAAGTGTTGAGTCTGTATATAATTTATTTTCAAATTTGTTTTGATACTTGTCATACCCTAATTTTTGACGCTAAGATCCTACTTCTTTGTGCATCATTTTGCATGTCTGCATGTTTTATTACTAACAGGTTTGTGCAGGTACATTGATTTCAAGACAAGCTATTCAGGGCATGACCAATAGATTCTGATTAAAAGGGCCCCAAGGTCTTCTATTGGTTACTTTTCCTCGGGGTTTCTCAGAAGTTTTAGTGTATGCTCCCGAAGAGGTTTAGGGTTTTCTTTCCGTTGAGCATGGTCATGGATTTGTAGTGAGTTGCATTCCAAGTGGTCTCCTCATTCTTAACAGATTTCTCAGGGCGTGGTTCGTGAAAGGCTTTGTTCTTGTCCATAAGGTTGGATCATTATTTTGTTTCCTTTGTGATCTTAAATGAAAGAATGTGAATTCTCCAGTTGGTAATAAGTCGTGCGCTTTAAAGTGGTAAAGTTTAGATAAGGATTTTAATTGGGTTTTGGCTAGAAATAATTCACTTGAGTTCACTATTCTAAATTCAAGAGCAAGGAAGTTTTTGCATCATGATTCTAAAATTCAAGAAGTGCAGAATTTTAATTTAAGGTGAATATAAGATTAAAAGAATTCTTTTTAAGTTAAAACAATCCAAAATTCAAAGATTCAATACTAGTTCAAAGATGTTCCATGCTAAGGGTTCGCGTGATTAATATCCGGGACAAAATTCATGAGCATTTTTTCTTATATTCAAGTGAACTCAAGCTATCAAGCTACCGTTTCAATCTTAAAGTCAAGGAGATGTTACAAGGGAGGATATTAAGGATTCATTTATTTATGAGTACAAGAAAAATACAAAATTCAAAACTTTGAAGATTCACGATTTTATTCCAAAATACAAAACTCAATGGTTCTTACAAAGTCCACATTACATAAAGAGTCATTACATGAAAAGTCAAAGGAATTTCAATGTGGTTGATGATTCTTGAACGAGCACCCCCTTGGGGACTTTTGTCAACTTTGATGAAAGTTAATACCCTCAGCATTTCCAATCAAGAACCTGTAGATAGTTGGCAGAGTCTTACATTCGGAGTGTATCGATATAGCCTTCACAGAGAAACTAATGATAAATCAAATTCCAGTGAATTGGAAAACATATAAGGAATATGCAAAGAAAGCAATGAATATTTCTTTCTGAATACTGTTAGGCACCACTGGAAGGGTCCTGTGATTGTGGCGGTTAGGATTTGACTCGTAAACTAAAAATTCTTGCAAACAATAACCAAATGCACAAAAAATCAAGAACATCGGAAGCTTATTTTGCAGATCAATGTGAGCTTGTCTTCTAGGAAATTCTTGATAATCAAAAGGCAAGACGCTGCTGCTATTGATCCCTGCGAGAAATAAGGTGGTGTATCAATATATTTGGCAAGAAATGAAAATTTGTTATCATAATTCCAAAACATTTCCCCAAGCGTCGCAACTTTCCAAAACTACATCAATCATTGCTCCAGACACAATCCAGCATGTCGGTTCTAAAACGGAAACGATATCATCAAATTAAGCAGCATATAATGTTTCTAAAATAGGTTTCCGACACATTCACAAGGCAAATCGAAATTCTTTCCAAAACAATGCATAAACGTGTTGAGACGAAAACGGAAAAATATCGAACATGCTCAAGATAGGTTTAATGTCAGTTTTTATGTCGAAATCGGGAAATTGAATTCACAAAAACACTTTAAGAGGAGAATATTCACCAATACAGTAGAGAGGATGAGACATTCAGTCGTATTGCAAATCACATACTCACACCAAAGAAAAAACACCTTCACAAGAACAAAAATTTCAAAGTTCATAGAAAGAAAAAGTCGTGTAATCACACAAACAACAATAGCCACACCAACACGGAGAGGCGAACAGATTAAAAAAAAAACAAATCACATAATACACAAATAAGCAGCTACATCATAAAGCAGAACACGCAAGAAGAGAATAGCATCACAAATTCACAGACCCCAATCACAAAATCACAACAACTAGAAATTCACATTCACACTCAACAAACAACATCAATACACAAGCATAACATTGCCCACGCGGTTTCGATATCGCAAGAAGAACATCAACACAACAACAACATCAAAGCAACAATCATACTCGAAGCAGAGAAGGAAATTGGAGAAGAAGAAGATCGCTCGTGGACTTAGAGAATCAAGGGTCAAAATTCATACCTGAATCACCGCAAGTTCGTCGTCGGTAACTTCTTTCCTCCATTAATTCCTTTTCAAGTCTTTGTTTCGTTTGTTGTCCATACTTTCTCTTTTCCTTATGTTGTTTGATAATCATCGCGGACTTTGGGTGAGGTTTATGGATTTAGTTTCTTTGTTGTTGGTATTTGAGGGTTTTGTTGCAACATTGAGTGAGATTTGCGTGTGCGGTGGAGAGCAGCATTCGGAAAAATGGGGTTTGAAGTAGAAGAGTCGAGCGAGAGGAAACGTGGATGCGAGAGAGAGCGAAACGCGATCAGATCTGAGAGTGAGAGAGTTTGATATGAAGGAAAAACGAAAAAGAAAGGTGAGGAAGGAAATACTGATGTTCGTGTGAAGGCATAGTGTTGTTATTGTTGGATCACAAACACTCAACACTTCCCACCCATTTTTTGTTTGGATCCAGTGACAGGTTATTGGCCCTGGCGCCCAAATTTCCTATTATAACCCGTAAATCACATGCCTCCCTCTTTTTAATTCAATTAGTTTTTTTAGATTTTAACTTAACTTAGTTTTTAATTAAAATATAACTTATTTAGTTTTAAATTTAGAGTTTAATTTAATTAGTTTTAAATTTATTTGAATTAGTTTTCAATTAGATTTTAGTTTATTAGATTTTAGTTTGATTTAGATAATTAGTTATTGTAACACCCCAAAATTTGCTCTTTTGTTTTGAGGCTAACTGGCTTATGTTTCTTTGCATTTCTTGCATTAGCATTTGTGCATAGCATTGGTTCTTAGCATGGGATCAAGGTACTTGGTTCATCTCAAAGGAGTCTCAAGCCTCAAGGTGTTTTGTGGAGGTCATCATATCTTCATAATATCAAGAATGGCAAAGGATTTCAAGTGAATCTTTCCCTCCTAACCAGAGGGACCAAATTAGGGTTCTTGGGTTCAAAGAACTTCTTGAAGGGCTTTGTGGATTCAAGCATGCTCTCATAGGTTCCATATGCTCCCAAACACTCATAGAGGAAGGCTTGGCTAGTGGTTCATTGTGGAAGATGTTCAGTGGATCAGTTGCTTGTGAACCAAGAAAAGTCAACTGTAAGGAGGAAAGTCAACCATGGAATTTTGAGGTCCTCTTCATGATTTTTAAAGTCTTATGCCCTCATATGGTCCTCAAAGGCTAGGATTCATACCATTCATCAAGAGTCAAGAGTTTGTGCAAAAGTTACTATTTTTGGAAAATGACCTATAATGTGAAACTTCCATTTTTGGCAACGTTTCAAACCATCTTCAACTTGACTTTTCATCATCAAAGAAGCTTCAAATGAATTTTCCTCAAACATGAAAGTTGAAGATCTCTCTCTCCCCTTTCCAAAAAGTACTAGATTATCTTCATACCATTTGTGAAGCTCAAGTTATGATCAAAAGAAGGCAAGGTGCTTTTTAGGGTTTTCACATGTATCCATTTTTCCACCTTTTGCATTTTGGTTCAAAATAACTTGTAATTGTTTCTAATGACTTAAGTCACATTGCCATATTCAAGTACACTCCACGAGGACCATTTTTGACCCTTGAATCACTCCAATCCGTGCCATGTACTTCATGAATTTCACAAAATGCAAATTTGCAAGATGGGTTGAATCTCACAAATCAGACCACTACAAAGCCCAAACCCAATTCCATTATGATCAGCAAGTAAAATGGAGATGAATCATACTTATTTCATGACCAATGCACGTGTGATTAAGGGTGTGCATCACAACTTGCATTTTTGCAAATCACTTTGGATAGCCTTAATCAAGGGATTAATCAAACCCTAATCATGCTCAGAGCTCTAACCAAGTGTATATAAGGAGACTCACACGTTCATTCACACCTCATGCACTCTCATTTGCTCTGAATTCCATTTTTCACTCAAAACTTTCCTTCTTCGAAACTCACTCCTCACAAGGGTTTCTGAAGAACTTTTTCCATATTCATGATCCACATACTCCATAGAACAAGAATCAACCATTGTTTGAAGCTCTAAGAAAGGTTTTCACCATATACGAATTTGAGTTGCTCACTTTCAAACTTCAAGATCCAGCCTGATTCAAGCCTCATATTGCATTTATTTTGCAATCAGAAGTTCCAAGGAGTATATCTGCAGCTTTCTGAAGGTTTTCTTGGTGTATTTTGAGTTCTACAAGTTTCAGGTTAGTGTGAAATTCATGATCCTAGAACTTGATTTTCTTGTGTGCATATTATTCTTCATGCTCTGCTGATCATCCTGATGTGTTTTGTTTTGATTTTGGACGTGTATCATGGCTGTATTGTGGATCTAAAGTTTTTAGATCCAAACTTTTTGTCTTCGATTTGTTTAATACATGTATGATCTGTTGAAACAAATTGCATATTCTTGATCCTTGTTGAAATCTGAGTGAAATGGTGTACTTGTTTGTGATTTCTGGAAATTTTTGATGTTGAGGTCGCCGGAGAAGACGACCGGAGCTATGGCTCCGGCGTCTGGTTTGTTTTCAGGCAGGTGAGGAAGAAGATGAAATCTGGACCGTTGGTGGTCCAGATCTGATGGTTCATGTTTAGCCACTTCATCTATTTTCACGTGTTCTATTTTAATATGTGTGTGCATATCTCCATGATTGTTACCATGTGCATCAAATCTGAGCCACACATCTTGCATATTTTGTGATCTGTTGACTTGATCTTATGCGTTAGATTGATCTGATGGTTTATGGCTTGCCAACGCATTAAAATCTCACATGCTTCTCACGTGCCTTGTTATTTTTTTCAATTTTAATCTGATTGCGTGTGCTTCCATCATTGTTACCATGCGCGTGTCATCCTGAGTGTTGATCATGTTTACCTTTCATTTGTTGACTGATCTTGGCGCGTTGGATTGATCCAAGGGCAATGATTGAGTCAATCTTGTTGACTCTAAGCCTTCATAAGAAGCGCTTTGGGCTTCTTTGCTATGTGCACCCCTGTTTTGGCCTGGTCCAATATTTGAACTGATTTCACTTGCTTGTTGCACCCCCTGGCTTCTTCATTTTCTTTTTATTTTATTTAATTGTTTCATTTTCATTTTTAATTTTTAAATATAGTTTTATGCATCTAAAAATCACCAAAAAAATCATGAAGAATCTTTGGAATTTTATAAAAAAATTTCAAATTTTGTTTTCCATTTTTATTTTATTTTGTGCCTCTGAATTAATTGTTTGATTAATTTCCTTTGTGAATTTCTTCATTTGTGCACACTTGATCATGTTGATTTTTGTTCTCATCATTGGTGTATGATTTGCATCCCATTATTTTTGAATGTTTTAGAAGACATCTTGAGGTCCTTAAAAACATTTTTCTCATATTTTTAAACTCATTTCATTTTGCATTTTAGTCCCTTTATTTGTGCATTGTCCTTCTTTGTTATTATGCAACTTTGAAGCATTGTTTGAGGTACTTAACTTGTGAATTTTTGTGTGATCTTTTGGTATGTTGCTAGCTTCTGACGTAGGTCACTTGGATTTTAATTTCACAATTTTTGAATGTCATTTGATATATGTTTGATTATTTGTGCTTAAGTGAATTATGCATGATCATCTCTTGACATCTCTTAACCCTAATTGTTTTGCCATGCCTAATTGATTGAGTTTCTTTGTGATTCTTTGCATGAGTATTTGATATGATGTTTACCCATGGTTGAGGTCCCTTGTGACCAAATTTTGCAATTTGTGGATCAGGTTTGGGTATGCTTTAAGTGCTTGTACTTTGGCTTCCTTTTGTGGACTTTCTTTGGTGCATAATGTTTCATGTTTTGATCTTTTCTTGCACATGAGAATTGTTGATGATGGTATGATCTTGATTCTGACTTGCTTTCATCTTCATCTTATTTTTCTCATTTCATCTTGATATGAAGTTCATTGGTGCTTCATTGTGTATTTCATATAAGTATGCTTGCATTCTTCCATGATTACCTTTGCATGCTTACTTGAAATGTTTTGCATGATCTTTGAGACTTGTTTATGGGTGTAAGTTGGATATACTTGATATGATGTGCTTGCTGCCCTATCTTGTTTCTTATCTCATCCTTCTCTTTCTCATTCTTCTCTTGCATTCTCTTTCTCCCATGAATCTCAAGACTTGTTTAAGTCTTGGATTCTCTCCCTTTAGAGCTACCTAGTCCAACTTAATTTTTGATTAAGCTTGAAGTAGGATTAGCATTAGGTTTTAGGTAGTTGTCCCTCCTAAGCCTCACTAACCATAGGTCATCCATGCATGATAACATTAGGACTCTTAGTTTCCCTTTAGAGTTTCCTTTGGGTCTTCTCTCTTCTCATCTCAAAACTTCTTGAAAACACTTAATAAAGATAAAGTGTATTGCGCACGAGCCTTAAGCGTGGGGAATGAGAAATGAGGGGCTTCCTCTCATCTTTCTAGAGTGCTTAACGGGCGTCCTGTCTTGGGACGATTCGTTAAGTATTCGTCCCTGTGCCCTAGACTTTGGTGCAATGCAAGTTATGAATTAACTTAAAGAAAACCCTTCTGTCTAAAAAAATACAAAACAAATTCAAATCTTTTTGTCCTTCGGGATTGTTGGGTTTCAAATTTCATTTTCAGAAAAGAGCTCGTCGCTCACGTAAAAAACACTTACCCATTCGTGGTCGTACCCACGAACTACATTAGCTCTGATTCCTCTCTCTCGTCCGATTAAGGATATGTAGGCACAAGACAACGATTGTCTTGGCGAGCAACCTTCCCCCACAGTTCCCGTCCAAACTACGTTGACTCTGACTTTCCCATTGCACTGAGGGAGTACGTAGGCCTAGGGCATCGAATATGTCCTACCGAGTCCGTCTTAGTCACCCTCATCCCCGTTTTCTTTTGTTCAGCCATAGATAGTAGGACAACTCACCCTCTGTTTAGACAACAAGCATGGATCCCATCGAGTACGATGGATGTGTGGGGTGCTAACACCTTCCCCTCGCATAATCGACTCCCGAACCTGAACTATGGTTGCGATGACCATGTCTTTCCCCCTTTCTCTTCAGGTTTATGCAGTGTTTCCTTTCCCTCTCTCGGGATAAATACACATTGCTGGCGACTCTGTGTTTTCTGCGCCACTCTCGCGTTTGTACCGTTGGATGCGAATCTTTCGGGAGCGACAGCTGGCGACTCTGCTGGGGACTCTGGTTGACCTCTTGCTGGTTCATCCCCTTTAGAGAGTCGATCCTAGCGCTTGTTTGTTTTTTCGTTGGGTGTTTATTTGTGGTGCTTTATTATGTCGTATATTACTGTTTTACAGCTTTTATTGCATTGCATTTCATTTTATTACTGTCATACTGGATATTGTTGTGTTGTGCTGGCTGGTTTCTGTTTGGCAGGTTGGGTTGTTCTGAGAGATAAGCCCAATACCCAGGCTTGAGTACACCCTAGGACTACAGTGGAGAGTAGTGGGACCTACGTGCCAGCTTTGTGCGTTTGTGTGTTCACGAAATTCACTACCAGACGAGGCTATCTTGGGACGTATTTTGACGTGTGTGTCTTGCGCATGTTAGGGTGTTGATCTAGAGAGTTGTCGACTCTGGTAACCGTTTCTCCGATACCTCAGTTGCGCCTCTCCTCCCGACCTGTGATAATGGCAGACCAGAAATGGCAAACCCATTACACTTGTCGATCCGAGGACCCAATGCTGAGGGACTCGTATAGGATAACCTTATTTTTTAGGGGAATCAGTTAAGGCCTCCTCGATTGATGATGATGCCAAACCAAAAATGGCGAACGTATCATCATTTCTCGACCTGAGAGCCCGTGATATTGAGGATCCTCGCCTTTCTAGAACCCACATGTGAGATGGGATGGGTGTTTACAGGCTTGCAGGAAACCGAAACCTTCAACCTACCCGGTTTTCTGGATTTCTCATCAGTGTTTGATTATCTGGGTTTCTGGTTATCTCAGCGGTTCGGTATTCTAGAATTCTGGTTTTCTGGGTTGTGGTTCTCGTTCAATTAACAGCACAGCACATCCAGCAGTGATGCCTTGATCCCATGCTTGCATGTGCATATCATTTTTCTTGCATTCTAACATGTTTGACATTTTTCAGGGCTTGCATCTTACTCTTGATTCCGGTTTTCTGAGGTTGCCTTAGCATGGATGTCCCGAGAAAGAAGTTTGTTGCTTATTCGTTCCCAGACCCGACCTTGACGTTGATTCACAAGCTAATTAGTATGGTTGGTCCCGGAGTTCGTACAGAGTTCGGTGGAGAGTATGGGAGACTTCTGAAGTTTGTCTACAATATCTCCAAGTATGAGAAGGATGCCATTCATACACTTCTTCAGTTCTATGATCCGTCTTTGCGTTGCTTCACTTTCCCATATTATATCTTGGCTCCAACGTTGGAGGAGTTCTCATTTATTTTGGGAATCCCCATCAGGCATGACATAATATTCTTTTCTGAAGAACGTCCCGGGATAAAAGAAATGGCCATTGCTCTTCATATTGGTGAATCCGCTCTGAGCAGTAATATTGTGGAGAAACAAGGAGCTAAGGGTTTCTTATTGAAGTTCTTGTTTGATCAAGCTTGCATACATGTTAAGGAGAGGGATTGGACTGCTTTCCAAGCTATTCTGGCTATGTGCATCTATGGGATTGTCCTGTTTCCCAATGTTCCTGATCTGGTGGATATGCATGCTGTCAGAATCTTTATTTCAAAGAATCCTATACCTACATTGCTAGGTGATGTGTATCACTCAGTCCACTACAAGAATGAGAATAGGCGTGGAAAAACTGTGAGTTGATGTGCACCACTCTTATCTACTTGGTTTCTGAGTCATCTCCCCGAAGCTGGCGCTTTCGTTGATACGAGAGATTCTCTGAAGTGGTCAAAGAGGTTAATGGGCTTGACTGCTGACAACATTGTTTGGTTCAACCATGACTTGCTAGGGATGGAGATTATTTGCAAGTGCGGAGAATTCCCTAATGTACCCTTGATAGGGAGAAAAGGTGGAATTAACTATAATCATTCCCTTGTTATCAGGCAGTTTGGTTATCCTTTGAGAGGTCCACCTGAAGAGCGAGATATCAGAGAGTCCTTATTCTTCAATGGTACTGGGGATCAAGAGATGATAAGGAAGATTGTGAATGCTTGGAAGCAGGTGACCAAGAAGGGAAAAACTTCATTCGGGATATGTAATAACCAGGCTTTTCCTTCCTATGAAGAGTGGATTAAGAAAAGAGCAGAAGAGGAGCTTCTTCCTTTCCCGGTGGAACCACCTTTGTATCCTTTGATGATCGAGGCTCCCACGACTGTTGATATAGAGAAGTATGATAAGTTATGGGCTGAGAAGGAGAAACTCCGATAGGAGAATCGTGAGCTGGGCAGAGAGGTTGGTCAGTTGAAGCATGAAAAAGGCGAAGCTATCCATGTTGCCAGGTTGAAATCAGAACTTTTGGCTGCGAAGGAGAAAGAATTGTCTAAAGAAGCTACAGCCAGAGAGAAAGTGGCTCAAGCGTTGAAAAGTGTTAGCAAGGTCCTTTCGTCCAAAAAGAAAGAGTTGGCCTATGCTATGTCAAGAATTCACAAGTTCCATGGCAGTCGAAATACAGCAATTACTGCCAACAGGTTGAAAGAGAACAAGTATCTGGAGCAGATTGAAGGTTTGAAGACAAAGCTTCGGAAAAAGAATAAGGAGATTTTATCAGGGATCTTTGAGAGGAGAGCAATTGAGGAAAAGCTCAAGGAAACCATGGTAGATATGGAACAGCTGAAGATCCAAGCCGAAGTGAAAAGATCCAGAAGCGAAGGTCCAAGTTCAGGTGGAGCTTCTGGAGAAGATGATTGGGAATTGCATAGTCGTTATTTAACAGGGATCTTGCACAGGAGGGATCTTTTGATTCAGGAGTTGATTTAGAGACCAGAGCATCCTAATACCAAGAAGCTTCTCAAGGAAGTGCAGAATTGGTGCAAAAAGAATGACAAATGGGGAATTCTAGCACGGGTGAGTCTTGATGACATGCCTTAGTTTCCTTGCTACTGTTTTCTTTGTATTTCCAGGATCACCGCCAGGCTTGTTGGTCGGGGTCTTTGTTTATGCTTATTCAGACTTGTGTTGTAACAGATGCTTATTCTCTTTATATGATCAGGAATTCAGTTCTCTTCTGTTGTTAAAACTGGAATCAAGGGATAGATCGCCTTGATAATGTTCATACATATTTGCATTTGCATTTGCATAATCATCTCATTTTGCATAGCAGGTTATCTCGGATTCTCTGGTTTTCTTATGCTCTCTCTTTTTGACAGTCAGGATTGATCAACCAGCTCATCGGTATTCTACCAGGCTTAATCAAAGCAGAGTGATGGACAAAGTTCAGGCAGACATGGCAGCTATGCAAGCTCGCATCGATCAATTCATGGAGATGATGCAAGGTGTGGTGCAGAGCCAGAATGAATTCAGAACTCTAGTTCAGCCTTTGGTGGCGCAGGTTGATGAAAATGGTATCTTACACGGTGGTCTTCTTAATCGTGTTATTCCTCCGGGCGGAGGTGGTGCTGGTATCAACATTCTTATCCCTGGTGCTGGTGGACAGGGTGGGATTCCTTCAGTGGTTGGAGAAGGAAGCATTATTCGAGCTATCCATGGCCATCATTTTGATGATCAACAAGATGATGTTTTTTCAGTCAGAAGCTTGGACGCTGGCCCTCCTGTGGTCACTGATGAGAGAATCCATTTAATCGAGGCGCAATTGAAAGGGGTTGTGAATCAGGATGATCTGGGAATAGATTTGGACGACCTAGGGTTGGTCCCTGATATTGTCATTTCGCACAAGATTCAGATTCCTACACTGGAGAAGTATAATGGTTCTACCTGCCCGAGAACTCATGTAAAGGCGTATACCAGGAAGATGGCTGCCCATGCCAAGGACGAAAAGCTAATGATGCACTTTTTCCAAGACAGCCTGTCCGATGCGTCTTTGGAATGGTATATGGCACTGGAAAGTAGAGATGTTCATACTTGGAGAGAGTTAGCTGCAGCTTTTATCAAGCATTACCAATACAACACAGACATGGCTCCCAACAGAACTCAACTACTGAGCATGTCCCAGAAAAATGATGAAAGTTTCAAAGAATATGCGCAAAGGTGGCGTGAATTGGCGGCTAGGGTACATCCACCAATACTGGAGAAGGAGATGTTGGATATGTTTATGGACACACTGCCTAAGCACTATTATGAAAAGCTATTGCCTTGTTCACTAGGCAAGTTTGCAGATGTGATTGCGATCGGACATAAGGTAGAGGTTGGAATTAAGGCTGGAAAAGTTTCTAGTGGTGACGGATCATCCTCCGGGCATGGAAAGAGGCCATTTGATGGTTATAAGAAGAAAGGAGAGGCCAATGTTGTATCATCTTACAAGGGAAAAAGGAAACAGTGCCAGAACAATAATCAACAAGTAGCATCGGTAACTATCCCAGCAACGTTACCTCCACCACAATAACAAAGGAATAATGTTAATCAGAACAGGCAACAGGGCCAGTATCAGAATAGACAAAGAAATGCAGAGAGGCATTTTGAGCAACCACCGATGTCGTATGCACAGTTGTTGCAACATTTACTGCAGTTGCGTCTAGTTGAGCTCCATACCCTGGCTCCACCAACAGGGGAACTCCCACGAGGCTATGATGCTAACGCACACTGTGATTTTCACTCCGGTGCTCCGGGGCATACTGTGGAGAAATGTAGGGCGTTTCATCGCAAGGTGTGAGACCTTGTAGACTCCAAGGCTATCAATTTCTCGAATGATAGGCCCAATGTTATTCAAAACCCGATACCTGATCACAATGGGCCGAGGGTGAATGCGATAATTGAGGAATGTGAAGCTTTGAATTTGATCATGGATGTTGAGGAGCTGAAGACTCCGCTGGCTGTGGTTAAAAATAGGTTATTGAAGGGTGGCGTTTATCCGGGTTGTGATGAGAAATGTTCTGATTGTTTGACAAAGGATAATGGTTGTGATTCGTTGAAGATGGGTATCCAAAATCTGATTAATGAGGGTTGTTTATAGTTTGATCGGTGTAATCAACAAGAAGAAGTCGTCAGTGAGAAAGTTGCTACTATCAATATTCCGTTCAAAACAATTACTATTTCAGGTCCGGCGAGGCCACCTCCAGTTATTATCACAAGGGCTGGACCCATTCCGTATGAAAGTACTAAGGCTATTCCCTGGAATTACGGCGCAGAGGTGTTTGTCAATGGACAAAAGCAAGAATTAATTGCTACTTCATCAGTGAGTTCTAGTCCTGAGGTTAAGGTTGAGAGCGATGCTATAACAAGAAGTGGTAGAGTGCTTACTCCTGTTAATGATCAACCCAGTACTTCTAGGCAAGATAGGGGAAAATAGGTAATGGATGGTTCTGTTCAGACTCCAGGGATTGTGGATTCTACGGTAAAACCGGCTGGTGATGCTTTTTCTGAAAATGTAGAGGAGTTTATGAGTCTCATCCGGAAAAGTGATTACAAAATTATGGACTAGTTACATCAGACCCCGTCCAAGATTTCTATTATGTCGTTGCTGTTGTGTTCTGAAGCTCATAGGAATGCTCTTCTGAAAGTTTTGAATGCGGCCTATGTTCCTCAAGAGATTTCTGTTAATCAACTTGAAGGGGTTGTAGCGCACGTGAATGCGGGTAATGGCTTGGGTTTTACAGATCTTGATTTGACTCCCGCTGGGAGGAATCATAACAATGCCCTGCATATTTCGATTGAGTGTCATGGTTCACTGATGTCACATGTGTTGGTTGATACTGGATCATCGTTGAATGTATTGCCAAAGAAAGCATTAATGAAGTTAGATACCAGGGGACTTATTTGTACACCAAGCGACTTGGTGGTGCGAGCTTTTGATGGCTCGAAGAGATCTGTCTTTGGTGAGATTGTGCTTCCGATCAAGGTTGGGCCGGAAATCTTTGATGCAACATTTTATATAATGGATATTCAGCCAGTATACAGCTGTCTGTTGGGTCGTCCTTGAATCCATGGTGCAGGCGTTGTAACCTCCACTTTGCATCAAAAGCTGAAATACATGGTAGATGGTCACGTGGTGACAGTGTGCGGAGAGGAGGACATAATGATTAGTCAGCTGTCAACCTTTAAATACGTGGAAGTGGATGGTGAAATCCATGAGACGCTGTGTCAGGGGTTTGAAAAAGTGAAGGTGTCTGAAGAGGTTATTCAATTTAAGGATCAGTCCGAGACCACATAGCAGCCCGCAGTGGCAGATCAACCTGAGGTTTCTATGTCTTCGTTTAAAGACGCCAAGGCTATAGTCGAAGCGGGTAGCTCACAGAGGTGGGTCCAAGTGATTAACGTTTAGCCGAAAGGGAATACCTATGGATTGGGATACAAGCCACCCAGGAGAGCCAGGGATCCTCCCAAATTCTATGGCCTAGTCCGTTTCACCAGTGCCGGTGTTTTCTTTGACAGAGTTAATGCCATTGAGGAAGAAGGGGACAGTGATTGTGATATGGATAGCTGGATCCGTCCTTGCGTCCTAAGAGAAAGTCTGTACAACTGGTCTTCTGAAAAATTCATTCAAGTGACTAGCTTCGAGTAATTGCTTTATTTTCCTATTATGTTAATCCTGCGTTTTGCCCAAGACGTAGTGATTTTATTTGTAGGGCTTTTAACTGTTGCATGTTTTGCTTTATCATCAATAAAGGACTTTTCACACTCAAATATTTTGATCTCTGTCTTTCTGTTTTATTTTTATGCATTAAAAACCCACATCAAAATGGCAATGTGTTTCTTTTGTTGCATACATAATAAAACATACCTCATCAATCGTACAGGTCTCTTTGTTCAGATGACACCGATCATGACTCAGCTATAGCTCGGTATGACTTTGACAATCTAATCTATCAGGCTGAAGAAGAGACTGACGAAGATTGTGAACTGCCGAAGAGTTGGCCAAATTGTTAAAGCAGGAGGAGAAAGTCATCCTACCTCATCAGGAGGAAATTGAGATTGTGAATTTGGGAACCGAGGACGCCAGAAAAGAAGTAAGGATAGGGGCTGCATTGGAAGATAGTGTCAAGGGAAGATTGATTGAAATGCTCCGTGAGTATGTGGACATCTTCGCTTGGTCTTACCAAGACATGCCTGGGCTCGATACTGATATTGTTGTACACCGGCTACCACTTAAAGAAGGTTTTGCTCCAGTCAAACAAAAGTTGAGAAGAACTAAACCGGAGATGTCTGTCAAAATCAAGGAAGAGGTTCAGAAACAGGTAGATGCCGGTTTTCTTGCCGTAACGAATTATCCTCCATGGGTTGCTAACATCGTACCTGTACCTAAGAAGGATGGGAAGGTCAGGATGTGTGTTGATTACAGGGATTTGAATAGAGCAAGCCCAAAGGACGATTTCCCGCTCCCTCACATTGACGTGTTAGTTGACAATATTGCTCAGTATTTGGTGTTTTCCTTCATGGATGGCTTCTCTGGGTATAACCAAATCAAGATGGCCCCAGAGGACATGGATAAAACAACATTCATAACACCGTGGGGAACATTCTGCTACAAAGTGATGCCCTTTGGATTGAAAAATACAGGGGCAACCTATCAGCGGGCGATGGTGACTCTCTTTCATGATATGATTCACAAAGAGATTGAGGTCTATGTTGATGATATGATTGCGAAGTCACAGACGGGGGAAGAACATCTAGTGAATCTTTAGAAGCTATTTGAAAGATTGAGAAAATTCAGACTGAGGTTGAATCCAAACAAATGCACCTTCGGGGTGAAATCAGAAAGATTGTTGGGGTTTATTGTTAGTGAAAAAGGTATCGAGGTTGATCCTGCGAAGGTAAAAGCCATTGAAGAAATGGATGTGCCAAAAATAGAAAAAGAGGTTTGAGGTTTCTTGGGGAGATTAAACTACATTGCTAGGTTCATCTCGCATCTCACAGCCACGTGTGAACCAATCTTCAAGTTGCTAAGAAAGGATCAAGCGGTCAGGTGGAATGAAAATTGTCAAAAGGCGTTTGAAAAGATAAAAGAATACTTGCAGGAACCTCCGGTCCTTATACCACCAGTGCCAGGATGACTTTTGATTATGTATCTCACGGTTCTTGAGAATTCAATGGGTTGTGTGCTCGGTCAACAAGACGAGTCAGGTAGAAAGGAGCACGCCATCTACTACCTGAGTAAAAAGTTTACTGATTGCGAGTCAAGGTACTCGATGCTGGAGAAAACATGTTATGCACTCGCTTGGGCCGCTAAGCGTTTGAGGCAGTATATGTTAAACCACACAACCCTCTTGATTTCAAAGATGGATCCGATCAAGTATGTGTTTGAGAAGCAAGCACTTTCTGGTAGAATAGCCCGTTGGCAGATGGTTCTGACGGAATACGATATTCAGTATGTTTCCCAAAAGGCCATTAAGGGAAGTGTTTTGTCAGAATATTTTGCCGAACAGCCAATTGAGGATTATTAACCGATGAAGTTTGAATTTCCGGATGAGCATATCATGTATCTGAAGATGAAGGATTGTGAAGAACCTTTGCCTGATGAAGGACCTGAGATTGGATCTCAGTGGAAGATGGTTTCTTATGGGGCCGTTAATTCATATGGTAACGGAATCGGGGCAATCATTACGACTCCAAAGGGCTCTCATATACCCTTCACTGCCCGATTGGCGTTCGTATGCACCAACAACGAGGCAGAATATGAAGCATGCATCATGGGGTTAGAAGAAGCGATTGATTTGAGAATCAAGAACCTCGATGTTTTTGGTGATTCTGCGTTGGTGGTTAATCAGATTACAGGTGAATGGGAGACTCGTCAAGCGAATCTTGTTCCGTATAACAACTATGCCAGAAGGTTGTTACCCTTCTTTGACAGAGTGGACTTCCATCATATTCCCCGGATAGAGAATCAGATGGCTGATGGGTTGGCTACGTTGTCATCAATGTATCAAGTGAATCGTTGGAATGAAACTCCTTCAATCAGAATCATGCGCTTGGACAGACCTGCTTTTGTATTTGCGATTGAAGATGTATCAGATGGCAAGCCTTGGTATCATGATATCAGAGTCTTTTTGAAGAGTCAGGAATACCCAGCTGGGGCATCTTCCAAGGATAAGAAGACATTGAGGAGGTTATCAGGAAACTTCTTTTTGAACAAAGATGATGTGTTATACAAGAGAAACTTTGACATGGTCTTGCTACGGTGTGTTGATGAACACGAGGCAGGCCTGTTAATGGAAGAAGTTCACGAAGGTTCCTTTGGTACTCATGCCAATGGGCATTGCTATGGCAAGAAAATTGTTAAGAGCGGGGTATTATTGGATGACTATGGAGTCTGATTGTTTTAAATATGCCCGGAAATGTCATAAATGCCAGATTTATGCTGATAAGGTGCACGTACCGCCTACTCCTCTGAATGTTTTGTCGTCACCTTGGCCTTTTGCCATGTGGGGCATTGACATGATTGGGAAAATCGAGTCGACTGCTTCGAATGGACATCGTTTTATCCTGGTGGCTATTGATTATTTCACGAAGTGGGTGGAAGCAGCATCATATGCCAACGTCACCAGACAAGTGGTAGCCCGGTTTATTAAGAAGGACACCATCTGCCGATATGGAGTCCCGGAGAGAATCATTACTGATAATGGTTCAAATTTGAACAATAAGATGATGAAGGAGCTATTCCAGAGCTTTAAGATTGAACATCACAATTCTTCTCCCTATCGCCCGAAGATGAATGGGGCTGTTGAAGCAGCTAATAAGAACATAAAGAAGATTGTGCAGAAGATGGTAGTGACATACAAGGACTGGCATGAGATGTTGCCTTACGCTTTGCACGGATATCGTACTTCGGTACGCACATCAACTGGGGCAACCCCTCTTATATCCTGCCAGAGTTGTGATTTGGCTCATCTTTCCTCAGCAGGTAGCCAGAAGTTGTTATTTTTACAGCCTCTCCTGCAAGAGTCTGATAGAGTATCCTCGTTGATTGAAGACAGTGTTTCCCCACTGAGCATGGGGCAATCTATTTTCCTCAAAGTTTCTTTCAGGTTATCCCCAAGCAGAGTTTGTTGGCCATTAGTATCCCCAACAGGTTTTGAATCCAGGTTCTGAAACATTTGGTCATCCTCGGCGGAGGAGTTTCCATCTTCAGTTTTCAGTTCCTCCCCGATAGAGTGGGTTTTCTCTCGGAGATTCATCCATCTCCAACAGAATTGGTGATTGCGATCTTCCCTAGCAGGGTGAAGTTTTCCTCAACATTTTTCTTTGGTTTTATGACAATGTAGTTTGTCGTCCTCAGTGGAGCTGCTTCTGTTCTCAGCGTTTATTTTGCTGGGACGGCCTTTTTGCATTGCATAAGCATTTTTTTTACATAGCATCCTCCTAAATGTGTAGCATTTCCACTTCGTGTGGAGCATTACGACAAAATTCAAACATATGCATCCGAAGCATAAGCCAGGTTTGAGTTTTCCTTCGTCAGGAAGACCGGATTTCAGGAAAATATCTTTCGACTTTACTCCACAAGTGTTAGGTTTAGTCATTCAAAGCAATATTTGACAGTCCCACGGCAGGGTGTTTTGCCAGGATTGTGAACCCATGATCTCTTTTCACCCCTTCCGTCCAAGTGGTCTTTTGATTCATCCCTTCAAGGTTTTTACCTTGACACTCGTCTGTGTTTCCTTCGACACCCGTCCGTGTTTGAACCTTTAATTTCAATACCCGTCCGTATTGACCTGTTGATAACGCCCGTCCGTGTTCAGTTCATCATTTTAATCCCTGATAAAGCCAATCCCCAGTAAATTGGACCTTTTTACACCCGTCTGTGTATCTTTTTGATACCCGTCCGTATTGAATCTTTTTACACCCGTCCGTGTATCTTTTCGATACCCGTCCGTATTGAACCTTTTTACACTCGTCTGTGTATCTTTTCGATACCCGTCCGTATTGAACCTTTTTACACGCGTCCGTGTATCTTTTCGATACCCGTCCATATTGAAACTTTTTACACCCGTCCGTGTATCTTTTCGATACCCGTCCATATTGAACCTCTTTGCACCCGTTCGTGTATCTTTTCGATACCCGTCCGTATTGAACTTTTTTACACCCGTCCGTGTATCTTTTCGATACCCGTCCGTATTGAACCCTTTTTACACCCGTCCGTGTATCTTTTCGATACCCGTCCGTATTGAACCCTTTTTACACCCGTCCGTGTATCTTTTCGATACCCGTCCGTATTGAACCCTTTTTACACCCGTCCGTGTACCTTTTCGATACCCGTCCGTATTGAATCTCTTTACACCCGTTCGTGTATCTTTTTAGTACACGTCCGTATTGAACCTTTTTACACCCGTCCGTGTATCTTTTCGATACTCGTCCGTATCTGATATCTTTGATTCCTTAACACTCGTCCGTGTTTATCCCCAGCATAGCTAACGCTCGTCCGTGTTGTGACAGTGCAGCATTTATTGCTTGTTCCCCAGCGGAGTCGTCCCTCCTTTGAGGATTGCAAATTTCAGGTTTCTTTTGGTATTCAATCTCCGTGAATCCTTTGAACGCATGACAGCAGTTGCTATTATACCTTCAGGACCAAGTTGATTGAATAGGGGCAGCTGTAACACCCCAAAATTTGCTTTTTTTGTTTTGAGGCTAACAAGCTTATGTTTCTTTGCATTTCTTGCATTAGAATTTGTGCATAGCATTGGTTCTTAGCATGGGATCAAGGTACTTGGTTCATCTCAAAGGAGTCTCAAGCCTCAAGGTGTTTTGTGGAGGTCATCATATCTTCATAAGATCAAGAATGGCAAAGGATTTCAAGTGAATCTTTCCCTCCTAACCAGAGGGACCAAATTAGGGTTCTTGGGTTCAAAGAACTTCTTGAAGGGCTTTGTGGATTCAAGCATGTTCTCATAGGTTCCATATGCTCCCAAACACTCATAGAGGAAGGTTTGGCTAGTGGTTCATTGTGGAAGATGTTCAGTGGATCAGTTGCTTGTGAACCAAGAAAAGTCAATTGTAAGGAGGAAAGTCAACCATGGAATTTTGAGGTCCTCTTTATGATTTTTAAGGTCTTATGCCCTCATATGGTCCTCAAAGGCTAGGATTCATACCATTCATCAAGAGTCAAGAGTTTGTGCAAAAGTTACTACTTTTGGAAAATGACCTATAATGTGAAACTTCCATTTTTGGCAACGTTTCAAACCATCTTCAACTTGACTTTTCATCATCAAAGAAGCTTCAAATGAATTTTCCTCAAACATGAAAGTTGAAGATCTCTCTCTCCCCTTTCCAAAAAGTACTAGATTATCTTCATACCATTTGTGAAGCTCAAGTTATGATCAAAAGAAGGCAAGGTGCTTTTTAGGGTTTTCACATGTATCCATTTTTCCACCTTTTGCATTTTGGTTCAAAATGACTTGTAATTGTTTCTAATGACTCAAGTCACATTGCCATATTCAAGTACACTCCACGAGGACCATTTTTGACCCTTGAATCACTCCAATACGTGCCATGTACTTCATGAATTTCACAAAATGCAAATTTGCAAGATGGGTTGAATCTCACAAATCAGACCACTACAAAGCCCAAACCCAATTCCATTATGATCAGCAAGTAAAATGGAGATGAATCATACTTATTTCATGACCAATGCACGTGTGATTAAGGGTGTGCATCACAACTTGCATTTTTGCAAATCACTTTGGATAGCCTTAATCAAGGGATTAATCAAACCCTAATCATGCTCATAGCTCTAACCAAGTGTATATAAGGAGACTCACACGTTCATTCACGCCTCATGCACTCTCATTTGCTCTGAATTCCATTTTTCACTCAAAACTTTCCTTCTTCGAAACTCACTCCTCACAAGGGTTTCTGAAGAACTTTTTCCATATTCTTGATCTACATACTCCATAGAACAAGAATCAACCATTGTTTGAAGCTCTAAGCAAGGTTTTCACCATATACGAATTTGAGTTGCTCACTTTCAAACTTCAAGATCCAGCCTGATTCAAGCCTCATATTGCATTTATTTTGCAATCAGAAGTTCCAAGGAGTAGATCTGTAGCTTTCTGAAGGTTTTCTTGGTGTATTTTGAGTTCTACAAGTTTCAGGTTAAGGTGAAATTCATGATCCTAGAACTTGATTTTCTTGTGTGCATATTGTTCTTCATGCTTTGCTGATCATCCCGATGTGTTTTGTTTTGATTTTGGACGTGTATCATGGTTGTATTGTGGATCTGAAGTTTTTAGATCCAAACTTTTTATCTTCGATTTGTTTAATACATGTATGATCTGTTGAAACAAATTGCATATTCTTGATCCTTGTTGAAATCTGAGTGAAATGGTGTACTTGTTTGTGATTTCTGGAAATTTTTTATGTTGAGGTCGTCGGAGAAGACGACCGGAGCTAGGGCTCCGGCGTCTGGTTTGTTTTCAGGTAGGGGAGGAAGAAGATGAAATCTGGACCGTTAGTGGTCCAGATCTGATGGTTCATGTTTAGCCACTTCATCTATTTTCACGTGTTCTATTTTAATATGTGTGTACATATCTCCATGATTGTTACCATGTGCATCAAATCTGAGCCACACATCTTGCATATTTTGTGATCTGTTGACTTGATCTTATGCGTTAGATTGATCTGATGGTTTATGGCTTGCCAACGCATTAAAATCTCACATGCTTCTCACGTGCCTTGTTTTTTTTTTCAATTTTAATCTGATTGCGTGCGCTTCCATCATTGTTACCATGCGCGTGTGATCCTGAGCGTTGATCATGTTTAGCTTTCATTTGTTGACTGATCTTGGCGCGTTGGATTGATCCAAGGGCAATGATTGAGTCAATCTTGTTGACTCTGAGCCTTCATAAGAAGCGCTTTGGGCTTTTTTGCTATGTGCACCCCTGTTTTGGCCTGGTCCAATATTTGAACTGATTTCACTTGCTTGTTGCACCCCCTGGCTTCTTCATTTTCTTTTTATTTTATTTAATTGTTTCATTTTCATTTTTAATTTTTAAAAATAGTTTTATGCATCTAAAAATCACCAAAAAAATCATGAAGCATCTTTGTAATTTTATAAAAAAAATTCAAATTTTATTTTCCATTTTTATTTTATTTTGTGCCTCTGAATTAATTGTTTGATTAATTTCCTTTGTGAATTTCTTCATTTGTGAACACTTGATCTTGTTGATTTTTGTTCTCATCATTGGTGTATAATTTGCATCCCATTATTTTTGCATGTTTTAGAAGACATCTTGAGGTCCTTAAAAAAAATTTCTCATATTTTTAAACTCATTTCATTTTGCATTTTAGTCCCTTTATTTGTGCATTGTCCTTTTTTGTTAATATGCAACTTTGAAGCATTGTTTGAGGTACTTAACTTGTGATTTTTTGTGTGATATTTTGGCATGTTGCTAGCTTTTGACTTAGGTCACTTGGGTTTTAATTTCACAATTTTTGAATTTCATTTGATATATGTTTGATTATTTGTGCTTAAGTGAATTATGCATGATCATCTCTTGACATCTCTTAACCCTAATTGTTTTGTCATGCCTAATTGATTGAGTTTCTTTGTGATTATTTGCATGAGTATTTGATATGATGTTTACCCCTGATTGAGGTCCCTTGTGACCAAATTTTTCAATTTGTGGATCATGTTTGGGTATGCTTTAAGTGCTTGTACTTTGGCTTCCTTTTGTGGACTTTCTTTGGTGCATAATGTTTCATGTTTTGATCTTTTCTTGCACATGAGAATTGTTGATGATGGTATGATCTTGATTCTGACTTGCTTTCATCTTCATCTTATTTTTCTCATTTCATCTTGATATGAAGTTCATTGGTGCTTCATTGTGCATTTCATATAAGTATGCTTGCATTCTTTCATGATTACCTTTGCATGCTTACTTGAAATGTTTTGCATGATATTTGAGACTTGTTTATGGATGTAAGTTGGATATACTTGATATGATGTGCTTGCTGCCCTATCTTGTTTCTTATCTCATCCTTCTCTTTCTCATTCTTCTCTTGCACTCTCTTTCTCCCATGAATCTCAAGACTTGTTTAAGTCATGGATTCTCTCCCTTTAGAGCTACCTAGTCCAACTTAATTTTTGATTAAGCTTGAAGTAGGATTAGCATTAGGTTTTAGGTAGTTGTCCCTCCTAAGCCTCACTAACCATAGGTCATCCATGCATGATAACATTAGGACCCTTAGTTTCCCTTTAGAGTTTCCTTTGGGTCTTCTCTCTTCTCATCTCAAAACTTCTTGAAAACACTTAATAAAGATAAAGTGTATTGCGCACGAGCCTTAAGCGTGGGGAATGAGAAATTAGGGGCTTCCTCTCATCTTTCTAGAGTGCTTAGCGGGCGTCCTGTCTTAGGACGATTCGTTAAGTATTCGTCCCTGTGCCCTAGACTTTGGTGCAATGCAAGTTATGAATTAACTTAAAGAAAACACTTCTGTCTAAAAAAATACAAAACAAATTCAAATCTTTTTGTCCTTCGGGATTGTTGGATTTCAAATTTCATTTTCAGAAAAGAGCTCGTTGCTCACGTAAAAAACACTTACCCATTCGTGGTCGTACCCACGAACTACATTAGCTCTGATTCCTCTCTCTCGTCCGATTGAGGATATGTAGGTACAAGACAGCGATTGTCTTGGCGAGCAACCTTCCCCCACAGTTCCCGTCCGAACTACGTTGACTCTGACTTTCCCATTGCACTGAGGGAGTACATAGGCCTAGGGCATCGAATATGTCCTACCGAGTCCGTCTTAGTCACCCCCATCCCCGTTTTCTTTTGTTCAACCATAGATAGTAGGACAGCTCACCCTCCGTTTAGACAACAAGCGTGGATCCCATCGAGTACGATGGATGCGTGGGGTGCTAACACCTTCCCCTCGCATAACCGACTCCCGAACCTGGACTATGGTTGCGATGACCATGTCTTTCCCCCTTTCTCTTCAGGTTTATGCAGTGTTTCCTTTCCCCCTCCCGGGATAAATACACATTGCTGGCGACTTTGTGTTTTCTGCGCCACTCTCGCGTTTGTACCGTTGGATGCGAATCTTTCGGGAGCAACAGTTATTAATTTTTTAGAATTAGTTAATGAGTTTAATTAGTTAGATATATTTTAATTAGAACTTAATTAATTTTAATTAGAGTTTATTTTTAGTTTTAATTAGAATTTAGTTCATTTAGTTTTCAATTACATTTTAATAAATTAGTTAGTTTTTAATTTAAATTTTGGTTTAAACAGTTTTTATTTATTTCTTAAGTTAATTCGTATTTTCCATTTTTAATTAATTCCTGATGTTCATTTTAAAATTAATTCTTAATACTTTTAATTGTGATTAAGTCCCGTTACTGATACTTATTCTCTTGTGGCCTTTGTTTTGCCTGTCTATTTCACTTCCAAGGAAATGATCATTCCCCTATAGATTGCCATGTCATACGTAGCCTAACTTTAGGTCATTCCCCTTTCATCCTAGCCTTAAGATTGGAGTCGTCGTACTCTATGTGAGTGTTCGACCATGGATATCTCCTTTCCCGTTTATCCTAGCCTTAGGATGGGAGTCGCCGCACTCCACGTAACTCTCTACCATGGACACTTCTTACCCTTTTAACCTAGCCTTAGGTTTAGAGTCTCTGCACTCTATGTACGTGTCTTGCCATAGACACTTACCTCTTCCCTTTGGAACCTTGACCACAGTCAAGAGTTCCTCACCCTTATTAAGGGGAACTACGAATGCTCTGGTTCCATTCTCGTCATGATACGTAGGCACGAGATGCGATGTCTTGGCGAGCATACTTAGTAAACTAACCCCTAGGTCTTTCCCTTAGCACTAACCTTAGTGAGCAAACTTTAACATAACACAATAAAACAAGAGGTTCATGTAGAGTACTACAGATACTTAGGATGCTAACACCATCCCTAGGTATAACCAACCCCTTAACCGTAGATCTCCTTGTTGTGTTATTACATAGCGCAATTAGGGTTTTCGACCTTTACCTTTCCTTTGGATAAGTTAAAGTTCGGTGGTGAATTAAGATTTGTGATTCAAGTTAATACAATAGCTTGATATTCGATTCTCACTGCGACAGAAATGACGACTTCGCTGGGGATTTCTCCCTAAGAGGGTTACACCTAACTTGTTTATATCTATATTATTTATATACTTGCTTGCTTGTGTATTTGTATATTTGTATCTGCTTGGGTTGTTACATTAAGTGGTGAGATAAGTCTTAACCCAGACTTGAGTATACACTTATAATAGGATTATGGTATAATTAATAGTTGACTGTTGGGAGTAGTCCTAACGTGATTAACATATGATATAACCACGCTCAGTCGAGGCCCCTTTGGGATTATTGATGCATACAAGTAGTCGTATTGGCATTACTTTTTCCGACCTGGGAGTCCGTGACACTGAGGACCTTTAGTATTCCTTCACCCCTCTAAGCCTTTTAGGACGTAGTGCAGTGATCATCCAGGTGTAGATATGTGGTGGTTGTCATGCGATACTACACTCAGACGAGTTCATCTTGAGAATATTATTAGCCCGCATAAGTAGTCGTGCAAGCCGATAATATCCGAAAGATTTATCGATGACTCTGGGAACCTCTAGAACCTTGTTATATAGATACAAGAATCCATAGTACATACCTTTTGGTACGGGCAGACCATGGCTCCATGCTCGTGATCTTCATACCTAGGCCCTTGCTTGTTTACCTGTATATGTGTATATGTGTATACCTGTGTTTATGCATCCATTCATCCATACATTCATGCATTCATGAATAACCCTTTGGTTTCAAGTAACTCAATTGTTCTTTCCTTTGCAAAATCAATAAAGATCATGGATTATAAAATGAAACTTTTTCAGTTTTTCCGAAATGTTTGCAACCTGCTTTTGAGTTCCTTGAAACCATTGCATCACATTGCATATCATTTGCATCTTTGCATGATTCATTGCATGCATCTGTTTGTCAAGTGACTCATTCCCAGTTGTCTCTATCTTCCAGTGTCATTTGTCAGTCGTCAAGCTGATTCCTCGACACCGGTACAGGACTAGAGCTAACTACAGACGCGGAATGTCAGAGCAAGAAACACACAACGCAGAGATCCGAATGGAGATCGATGATCTTAAGTCAAGCATGACAAAGCTCACTGAAATGCTCCAGGTATTGATTGCTAGAGGAAAACAAACCCAAGGGACTGTTATCTAGGAGGTTTCAAATGCTGATCCTCAGCCTGCTCAAATGCCACCTTCAACTTGGCCAAAGTTTGGTTTACCCCATAATTACTTTCCACCTATTGCATCTACTGTTATGATTGGTCAAACTGTCAAACCAGTGTCTTAAGCTCCTGTTTTCGCCGAACCTAGACCTATGGTTTATGTTGTTGCCCAAACTACTCGACCTCCATTTGAGAACCCTCTCTATGAGTACAATACTGCCATAGCTCATGATGAAGACCGTGAAGACTTTGTTGAACCTGAGATTGTCCGTGAACAGTTTCAGACCATAAACAAGAGACTCCGAGTTGTTGAGGGTACTGACTTCTTTAGTGTGGACGCAGACAACATGTGTCTGGTTTCTGACTTTGTTATGCTTGCCAAATTCAAAACTCTCGAGTTTGTGAAATATAAGGGTCACTCTTGTCCAAGGGCTCATTTGGTCATGAACTTTCGAAAGATGGCTGCTTATACCAACAATCAGAAGTTGCTTATCCATTATTTTCAAGACAGTTTGAGTGGAGCTCCACTCAAATGGTATATGAGTCTTGAGCAAAATTCCATCCACTGCTTCCAAGATCTCGCAAATGCCTTCATGAAGAAGAAGTATAACCTCGATATGGCTCCTGACCGCTGTCAACTTCAAAATATGTCTCAGAATGAGAAAGAATATTTTAAGGAGTATGCTCAGCATTGGAAAGAGTTGGCTTCCCAAGTTGAACCTCCTTTGGCAGAGAAGGAATTAAATGGAATGTTTATGGACACCTTGTCTCCATTCTACTGGGAGAAGATGATTGGTAGTGTTTCCTCCAATTTCACTGATTTGGTAACTATTGGTCAAAGACTCGAGGAATGACTCAAGAACGGTAAAGTGTCCAAGGCTGCTGAACCTTCTAATGGTGCGAAGAAATCCTATGGGAACTTCCAAAAGAAGAGGGGAGATCAGACTAATGTTGTCATGTTTGAAACAAGGAGGCCTCGTCTCTGGCCTCAGTATGCTGATCACCCTGATGTTGCTGTTGTTACTGCTCCACGACCAGCTCAAGCTCCTCAACGTCCAGCTGTTGGACAAAATCAGTACCGTAATAGGATTTAATTTGATCCTATTCCCATGACGTACACTGAACTTTATCCTGGTCTAGTTCAAAAAGGGTTGATTACTACCAAGAATTTGCCTTCTCCTCCAAATCCTCTTCCAGCTGGATTTAGATCTGATCTCCACTGTGCATTCCATGAAGGTGCCGCAAGCCACGATTTGGAAAATTGTTATGCACTAAAGGCTAGAGTGCGTGACTTGATTAAGGTCGGAATCCTTAGTTTCCATGACACCAATCCTAATGTCTAGAAAAATCCTCTGCCAGGGCATGCCAAGTGAAGCTTCGGTCGACTTCAGCAGACTATCTTCCTACAAGCCGGTGTTTCAGATAGGACAGCTCATCCTTGTGTTGATTAGCCACTAGTCCATGTTTCTTATTGTTTGCATTTTCCTTATTTGTATTAGTTGTTTGCTTTCAAATTATGTTTGTACTTTCGTAATTAATAAAACGAGCATTGCAACTTTTGATTCAATTCATTTTGTCCGTTATTTACATCTTTATGCCTTCATTTTCAAAAAAAAATTATCTCTTTTCCACTTTCTTTTTTGTTATGCAAAGATTGGAGGAAGGATGGCGAAAATGTTTTACCCATAATTGCTGGTATGCTTTCAATCAAACTTTGCTGACAATGTAAGGAATTGTTTCAATTCCCAAACACTGGAGACATAAGGGAGATAATCCCTCGTTAACCCCTTCGAGCCTAGAAGTTGGAGTTTCTTTCTATACCAAAAAACCTGCAATCTCAACCTGGGGCAAGGTAGTTCTTAGTTAACTTTATCGTACATTCAAATACAAGAGTTTCACGCAAGACACCTTTCATATAAAGGTTGCATTCACAATTTTCCTTCGCACACAGCAAGCAGGTGTCAAAGATGTATTTCAAATCGGAAGCCAATGATGGTTCACTGTAATCATTAAGCCAGAGAGTAACAAACTTTCAACTCTTCCAAATTAAATGAATAAATGTTGTACAAGTTGTTCCCAAAGGGATAAATAAAGAAGGATCGTCAAGAAATTCTTACTCAAAGAATGAGTCGATTCCCTTTCGAGGCAAAAGCTAAGAAAGATGGGAAGCTCATGGCCTTACCTTATACAAAGAGAAATAAGAACAAGCTTGTATGACAACCAAATGTTGTAAGGAAGCTATGACTGCCATCTCAAGGGTCCCTCGACTTTCTGAGCCATCACCATTATCATCAGTGCAATTCCTAACCTATGGGAACCTAAGTGCATAGTTTGAGTTAACTGAGTGCAGACCGAGAGATCATCACGAAGATTGGGTGGGTATAAATAAACTTTGAGCCTTTATCCTTTATTTCTTAAACCGTGAACCAGGCCACATTACAACCCTCAAAAGACTTAATTGAAGCAAGGTTATTTTGAAAGCATACTACAGTAAGGTTGCGTAAACTGACTCCTAAAGATCTTTGCAGATCCTTTGTTTTGTCATCATACCGTTTTGCTTTACCTTTCACTTTGATGTCTTGAACCGCTGTGTTTTGACTAGTGACTTATGTTTTGTATCCTTCAAAAAAATGAAATGATTTCAAAGGTTGCATGAACTTTGCATTTACTATGTTGGTATGAACACTTTTGTTTGCAAATTGGCTTTCCTCTCAAGGAATTTTCAAACAATTGAGAAACTTGGTCGGTGATCCCATCAGGGGCAAGTTCGTTCCAGATCCTGTTAAGAATCAGTTCAAGATTTGTGGTTTAGTGCAAGTCCTTCTCAGAATTGGTTTATCTAGAAGATCTTTCAAGACTCAGACTGAGGCAAGCTTTCCAAAAGCACAGTACAAGCAGTCATCTACAAAATCAATCAAGCTGAAGTAATTATCACTTCAGACAGCTAATCTGGGGCAATTTACTCGAAGAATCCCCAAACACCTCTTCATCCTTTCTACAGAGATCATCAACTTGGTACAATTCACTAGTGTGGCAGGGATGTGTTCAGTAGTAGCATCTTTAGTCCCTAAGCAGAATGGCAGTGACGTCTGTGTTGAGGAATCAGTCTTCCAGTATTGTCTTCTCCACAAAAGAGTTGAGCCATGTCGTCGACATCTGCATTGCATCTGCATTTGCATTTTATCATATATCATGGCATAACTTATATACTTATGCATAGGAAGAATGTCATCCTTATATACACTCATTTTCATTCTCCATATGTCATGTTGTTATCCACATTTTACCTTGTGGACAAAGTCCAACTCACTTGGCACCTCTCAAACAGATATTGTTGTACTTATCCGATGCTCTTCCAGATATGTATTTTTGTTCTAATGTTTTTCCAGAAACTCCTTTGTACCTATCTGATGCTTTTCAGAATATGTATTTTTGTTCTGATGTTCTTCCAAAACTCCCTTGTGTCTATCTGATGTTTTTCAGATACGACTTTGTTTCTGATGTTTTTCCAGAAACTCCTTTGTACTTATCTGATGCTCTTCCATATATGTACTTTTGTTCTGATGTTCTTCCAGAACTCCCTTGTGTCTATCTGATGTTCTTCTAGATACAACTTTGTTTATGATGTTTTTCCAGAAACTCCTTTGTACCTATCTGATGCTCTTTCGGATATGTATTTTTGTTCTGATGTTCTTCCAGAACTTATCTGATGTTTTTCCAGATACTCCTTTTGATTATGATGCTTTTCTAGAATCTATCCGATGTTTTTCTGGATATGTTTATCTCTCTGATGTTCTACCAGATTTAGTCTCTTGTTCTGATGTTCTTCCAGAACCTATCTGATTTTTTTCCAGATATTCCTATCGATTCTGATGCTCTTCTAGAATCTATCCGAGGTTTTACCGGATATGTCCATCTGATATTTTTCCAGATGTGTCTTTTATTCTAATGTTTTTCTAGAACTCCCTTGTGTGTCTATCTGATGTTCTTCCATATACGACCTTGTTTATCTGATGTTCTTCCAGATATGATGTTGCTTATCTGACGTTCTTCCAAATATGTCTTCAAATCTTTTCCTGTACATTTAATGCTTTTCTAAATGTTTCAGATGTATCTTCAGAATCGTTGTTTTCATCTAATGCTCTTCTAGATGTCTTTAATTTATTTCTGACTGTGGTTAACAGCTGTTGATTGTTTTCAAGTCTGTTTCCATTTTCCATCCAATGCTTTTCTGGATGTGTTCCGGAGTTTATTCGATGCTTTTCCGAATATCTCTGATGTTGTTGCAGAGTTTATTCAATGTTATTCTGAATAACTTTGATGGATGTCTATTTATGTTCCAAAGTTTATTCAATGCTCTCCTTGATGACTTTGTTGGTTGTTGCTATACTTTCCCAAATTTTTGTTCAATGCATTTATAACAAAACCTCTGATGACTGTAACCCTTTTCCTAGTGTACACTTTTCCCCTGTAGCACCATTCCCCACAGGATCTCTATCTTGCATTCATATCATATGCATCTCGTGGCATCTTAGGGCCAATAATCGTGCATGTTTGTATTTAAGTTTCTCCTATCGCGTCGAGACAAAGATTTCAATCTCCATATCTCCAGATAGAAGAAACTTAAATAGGGGCATCTGTCATACCCTAATTTTTGACGCTAAGATCCTACTTCTTCGTGCATCATCTTGCATGTCTGCATGTTTTATTACTAACAGGTTTGTGCAGGTACATTGATTTTAAGTCAAGTTATTCAGGGCATGACCAATAGATTATGATTAAAAGAGCCCCAAGGTCTTCTATTGGTTACTTTTCCTCAGGGTTTCTCAGAAGTTTCAGTGTATGCTCCCGAAGAGGATTAGGGTTTTCTTTCCATTGAGCATGGTCAGGATTTTGTGGTGAGTTGCATTCCAAGTGGTCTCCTCATTCTCAATATATTTTTCAGGGCGTGGTTCATGAAAGGCTTTGTTCTTGTCCATAAGGTTGGATCATTATTTTGTTTCCTTTGTGATCTTAAATGAAAGAATGTGAATACTCTTGTTGGTAATAAGTTGTGCGCTTCAAAGTGGCAAAGTTTGGATAAGGATTTTAATTGGGTTTTGGCTAGAAATAATTCTCTTGAGTTCACTATTCTAAATTCAATAGCAAGGAAGTTTTTGCATCATGATTCTAAAATTTAAGAAATGCAGAATTTCAATTTAAGGTGAATACAAGATTAAAAGAATTCAATACTAGTTCAAAGAGGCTCCATGCTAAGGGTTCGGGTGATTAAAATCCGGGACAAAATTCATGAGCATTTTTTCTTATATTCAAGTGAACTCAAGCTATCAAGCTACCATTTCAATCTTAAAGTCAAGGAGATGTCACAAGGGAGGATATTAAGGATTCATTGATTTATGAGTACAAGAAAAATACAATTCACGATTTTATTCCAAATTACAAAACTCAATGGTTCTTACAAAGTCCACGTTACATAAAGAGTCATTACATGAAAAGTCAAAGGAATTTCAATGTTGTTGATGATTCTTGAACGAGCACCCCCTTGGGGACTTTTGTCAACTTTGATGAAAGTTGATACCCTCAGCATTTCCAATCAAGAACCTGGAGATAGTTGGCAGAGTCCTACGTTGGGAGTGTATTGATATAGCGTTCACAGAGAAACTAATGATCAATCAAATTCTAGTGAATTGGAAAACATAGAAGGAATATGCAAAGAAAGTAATGAATATTTCTTTTTTAATACTGTTAGGCACCGCTGGAAGGGTCCTGTGATTGTGGCGGTTGGGATTTGACTCGTAAACTAAAAATTCTTGCAAACAATAACCAAATGCACAGAAAATCAAGAACATCAGAAGCTTATTTTGCAGATCAATGTGAGCTTTTCTTCCAGGAATTCTTGACAATCAAAAGGCAAGACGCTACTGTTGTTGAACCCTGTGAGAAATAAGGCGGTGTATCAATATATTTGGCAAGAAATGAAAATCTGTTATCAAAATTCCAAAACATTTCTCCAAGCGTCATCGCAACTTTCCAAAACTACATCAACCATTGCTCCAGACACAATCCAACATGTCGGTTCTAAAACGAAAACGATATCATCAAATTAAGCAACATATAATGTTTCCAAAATAGGTTTCCGACACATTCACAAGGCAAATCAAAATTCTTTCCAAAACAATGCATAAACGTGTTGAGACGAAAACGGAAAAATATCGAACATGCTCAAGATAGGTTTAATGTCAGTTTTTATGTCGAAATCGGGAAATTGAATTCACATAAACACTATAAGAGGAGAATATTCACCAATACAGTAGGGAGAAGGAGACATTCAGTCGTATTGCAAATCACATACTCACACCAGAGAAAAAACACCTTCACAAGAACAAAAATTTCAAAGTTCATAGAAAGAAAAAGTCGTGTAATCATACAAACAACAATAGCCACACCAACACGGAGATGCGAACAGATTAAAAAAAAAACAAATCGCATCATACACAAATAAGCAGCTATATCATACAGCAAAACGTGCAAGAAGAGAATAGCATCACAAATTCACAGACCACAAACACAAAATCACAACATCTAGAAATTCACATTCACACTCAGTGAACAACATCATTACACATGCATAGCATTGCCGACGCGGTTTCGATATCGGAAGCAGAACATCAACACAACAACAACATCAAAGCAGCAATCATACTCGAAGCAGAGAAGGAAATTGGAGAAGAAGAATATCGCTCGTGGACTTAGAGAATCAAGGGTCAAAATCCATACCTGAATCACCGCAAGTTCGCAGTCGGTAACTTCTTTCCTCCATTAATTCCTTTTCAAGTATTTGCTTCGTTTGTTGTTCATACTTTCTCTTTGCCTTATGTTGTTTGATAATCATCGCCGATTTTGGGTGAGGTTTATGGATTTGGTTTCTTTGTTGTTGGCATTTGAGGGTTTTGTTGCAAGATTGAGTGAGATTTGTGTGTGTGGTAGAGAGCAGCGTTCGGGAAAATAGGGTTTTAAGTAGAAGAGTCGAGCAAGAGGAAACGCAGATGCCAGAGAGAGAGAGAGAGAGAGAGAGAGAGAGAGAGAGCGAAACGCGATCAGAGCTGAGAGTGAGAGAGTTTGATATGAAGGAAATGCGAAAAAGAAAGGCGAGGAAGGAAATATTGATGTTCGTGTGAAGGCATGGTGTTGTTATTGTTGGATCACAAACACTCAGCACTTCCCACCCATGTTTTGTTTGGATCCAGTGACAGGTTATTGGGCCTGGCGCCAAAATTCCTATTAGAACCCGTAAATCACATGCCTCCCTCTTTTTAATTCAATTAGTTTTTTTAGATTTTAATTTAACTTAGTTTTTAATTAAAATATAACTTATTTAGTTTTAAAATTAGAGTTTAATTTAATTAGTTTTAAATTTATTTGAATTAGTTTTCAATAGATTTTAGTTTAGTGGATTTTAGTTTAATTTAGATAATTTGTTAATTAATTTTTTAGAATTAGTTAATGAGTTTAATTAGTTAGATAGATTTTAATTAGAACTTAATTAAGTAAAATTAGAATTTCTTTTTAGTTTTAATTAGAATTTAGTTCATTTAGTTTTCAATTACATTTTAATTAAATAGTTTGTTTTTAATTTATATTTTGGTTTAAACGGTTTTTATTTATTTCTTAATTTAATTCGTATTTTCCATTTTTAATTAATTCATGATGTTCATTATAAAATTAATTCTTGATACTTTTGACTGTGATTAAGTCCCGTTACTGATACTTATTCTCTTGTGGCCTTTGATTTGCCTGTCTATTTCACTTCCAAGGAAAGAATCATTCCCATATAGACTGCCATGTCATACTTAGCCTAACTTTAGATCATTCCCCTTTCATCCTAGCCTTAGGATTGGAGTCGTTGTACTCTATGTGAGTGTCCGGCCATGGACATCTCATTTCCCGTTTATCCTAGCCTTAGGATGGGAGTCACCGCACTCCATGTAACTCTCTACCATGGATACTCCTTATCCTCTTTACCTAGCCTTAGGTTTAAAGTCGCCGCACTCTATGTAGGTGTCTTGACATAGACACTTACCTCTTCCCTTTGGAACCTTGACCACAATCAAGAGTTCCTCACCCTTATTAAGAGGAACTACGAATGCTCTGATTCCATTCCTGTCAGGATACGTAGACACGAGATGTGATGTCTTGTCGAGCATACTTAGTAAACTAACCTTATGTCTTTCCCTTAGCACTAACCTTAGCAAGCAAACTTTAACATAACACAATAAAACAAGAGGTTCCCGTATAGTACTACGGATACTTAGGATGCTAACACCTTCCCTAGGTATAACCAACTCCCTAACCTTAGATCTCCTTGTTGTGTTATTACATAGCGCAATTAGGATTTTCGACCTTTACCTTTTCCTTTGGATAAGTTAAAGTTTGATGGTGAATTAAGATCTGTGATTCAAGTTAATACAATAGCTTGATATCCGATTCTCACCGCGACAATACTCAATTGAAGTATTATATTTCTAATTTTTCAGCAAACTTATTCTGCTACCGGAGAAAATGATCTTGAATGTAACAGTGCAGTTACTCCGGCCAAAGTTGTATCAAATGGAGAAAAATTTGAACATGTAGATTGTGAGATGTATGAAGCAACTCAGTTATCCAGAACCAAACCACCAAAGAAAGTTAAGATCGAGCCAAACAACTGATAATTTTTTTTGATGTGTTTCTAGAAACTAAGTATGTTAGGGTATTTTGGAAAGGTTAACATATTATGTAGTTCTCCATAAATTATGTTGTTTTGGAATCTGCTTAGTGACTTATTTGGTTTATTTTTACTAGTGTTTTCCTGTTTAACCGTCAACGACATTAATAATATTCTGTATCAATTTCAAATGATGTATCATCATATAAAGGTTTGTTATTTTTGTTTTATATATGTTATTGAAACAACAATTTATAATAACACTTGAGCAACATTTGATGTCATGTACTCCACCATGCAATCAATAATAGTTAATTATTTCATTAGATTGTCATATAATCAATCATCCTGATTTTTTTCATGACAATTCATAAAATAACTATGAATAAACCATATGTATTAGTGTATTTAAATTATAATTGTGCAAATAATGAATCTGCATAACTGTTATTAAAATCACATATATTAACATCAATTAACTAAATATTATGTGAAAACATGTGTGAAATAACTTACTATGGTTTATGCAGAAAACTCTAGTTAAAATATTAGAATTTAAGTATATTTTTACAGTATTGGAACTGGTTAAGCTCAATATGAGGGATCGAAAATTCTGTAAACAATATACTGTAAATTGAATGAATATTCATATACATATGTATGAATTTTGATAAGTTGATCAAACATGTAACTTAACTCAATATGTTGTTAAATAATATATGTTATTATGTTAGGGGTGGCAAAACGGGCCGAGGCCCGCCGGGCCGGCCCGCCACCCGCTAAGAAATGACGGGCTAGGCATGGATTTTGGGCCCGCCCCGCCAAAACAAAAAACCCCGCGGGCGGAATACATAATGGGGCGGGGTTAGCCCGCCAGCCCATTAAAAAAAATAACTACATAGATTAGAAAATGTCCATGGCCCATTTGGAAAGAAAAAAAATATGGCCCAATATTTGTTTTAAACTATTATTATTTATGGAAGTCTTTAGTTTTAGTTTAAATTTTTATATTATATTAGTTTTAGTTTAGCTTGTCATGATATTATTATATTAGTTTTAATTGTTTTAATATAATTTGGTAACATGTATGGAGAGTTGGTGTGTTTACCTTTAGAACAAGTCCAATTATTCTACTGCATTTTTGAAAAGTTAGCATGTATACTCATAGCAGGGTAATGAAATTAGTGTTGAATTATGTTGTTAGGGTGAACACTTGTTAATAGAGTAATAGTGGGGGTGTTTTTAATCGTCTCCATAGGGATTGCCCAATATTTGATGCTTGTCGTTCAATAGTTGCGATGTTTTAAGTTCAATGGTTTCAAAAAGGTTCTCAATTGTTGTTAACATTAATTGGTAGCAAAGAGTAATTGGTGACAAAGAGTTTGTAAAAGTTTTTATAAAAGCATGTCAAGGTTAGGTTTCACTAATCCTTTTCACGTATAAACGATTAATCAAGCATATGAACTCGATTTCTGACCAATACAACCGCGTATCCTCCCGACTAAGTTTATGTCTAAAGCGAAGTCGTGAGTATCGTTGTTTAGACCGTCAGATGATGTCTCACACTAACAATCTAAACAACAATCGTTAAGATCAACACAATGCGAATGGCAAATCCCAAATCTATGTCTAGAGTTTGGTTTTTAAGAGATGAAATTGTTAGGTCATGATTTGTAGAATCTATGTCTAGAGCAATACAAATCACACATAAAGCATTAAGAGAAAACAACTTCATCTATATTGATCAAAGACTTTGTTCATATACAATAGATCAAAAGCAATACATAAAATCAGGATCAACTACATCTAACCTCAACATTGAGTGTTTAGCTACCCATTCTCATGGTAGCTTGGATAACAAGTAAAGAGAGGAGATGAATGAACATCCACGTCGAATAATCGAGAATGGATGTGACTTCAGCTTCTTAAAGTGAAAATCCACTCTTAGATGATCAAAATAATGAAAACTATGATTTCTAGTGAAAATGAGCAAAAGATCCTTTACAAATAAAGTGAAAATCTATTTATACCTACAAAATCTCAGCAACCTTCGCCTAGCGAATGAACTAAAACATGGCACTTTAAGTGCCTCAGACTTAAACCGCCCACAAGAGTTATCATGGGTTCGCAGGGCGAACCAAATCATTCGCGACACGAGCCTTCGCTACAACCTTCGCTCCATCAAAGTTTGGGTGTTTTCAAATAAGAAAGTTTCTGCCACCCTTCCCTGGCACCTTCGCCTAGGGAGCAAAGCAGCGAGCCTTCGCTGGCTTCCTCGCCACAGCGAATTTACCCACTTTTCCTACTGTAACTTTTTGCAACTTTCTGCTACCCTTTGCTGGCACCTTCGCCTAGCGAGCAAAGCAGCGAGCCTTCGCTGGCTTCCTCGCCACAGCGAATTTACCCACTTTTCCTACTGTAACTTTTTGCAACTTTCTACCACCCCTCGCCAGCACACTCGCCAACGTTCGCTAAGCGAACCTTCGCTGGTTGCTTCGCCAGCACTCGCCTAGCGAATCCTGCTGTTGCTCTCTTCCTTCTATGGCAACTTGCATCCATTCTTTGTGTCTCACAATCTTGCTCCTTTTATGCCTATTCCTGCACATTAGCATACAAATTACAAGCACCACAAGTATATTCCAATGTATGCACAACAACATCATTCCTCACTAAAATCAACACATTACACATGGAAAGAGATGAAAAATGCCAAGTAATTCATACAAATATATAACATGTTTGACATCTAACAACACTAATGTTAGTTACTGTGCTATATTTCTAATTTGCTATATTAATCTAATTTGCTAGTTTATCATTATTTGCTAATTTGCTATATTAATCTAATTTGGTAACATGTACGGAGAGTTGGTGTGTTAATCTTTGAAATGTAAAAAAACAAAGCATTTTGATTTATTTAAAAAAATGGGGAAAAAATTATAAAAAAAAAAAAAGAAGGCGGGGCGGGCTTGAATTTCATGCCCATTTCACCTGGCGGGCATGCCCGTCCCGCTCTTTTTTTTGGCGGGCTTTTGGAGGGGCAGGGCGCGCGACCCGTTTTGACACCCCTATATTATGTAGATAACTATGTTTGTCAATTAATGACAAATATCACATATTTTTGTATGTAATTATACTTTGTGGTATGTAATTAGCCGCCTATGCACAGTCATTACTGCATATCATGATTGTTATCGTTGTAAATAATGTTTTGATTCCATTAACCAATTAACTAATTTAAAAAATAAGTGAAAATGGTTGTCTTTAATTATTAGAATCAGACAATAATTGCGTTTTGAGCCCCGTGCTAGCTATGATATATTTTCTAGTCATCCATATACTTGCATAATCCTATTTATGATACAGGTTTTGATAACCACATATGTTAAACACTAAACTAATTTGGAGGGAACGTTTAATTTTGAAGTTATGAAATTCAAATTATTTGGAGTCAATATTTGTCTCAATGTTGCAGACTATTCAATATATGTGCATGTATATAGTAGATATAGTAGATGTGAACTGTACATTACATATGATATTCAATTGTTACAATTGAAATGGAACATACATTTGATAATGAACACTATCATTTTACTGCTATATTGAAGAAACGTAATGCTCAAAAGGCCAGGCTGCATAGGAAGTGTGTACTTAAGCATAAGAGGGCAAAGAGGTTGAGAACTATTGAGGAAAGAGAATAATCCATTAACCAGTTCAACATCTCTCAGAGAATGCTCGAATTTTAGAATTCCACTGTCCGATATTTCTCCCAACACTCAATCAGTGTGTCATCTCAATCTTGAACAACCATGGGCAAGTGATTCATCAACATCTTCCATGCAATACACTCTGCCTAAACCATCATCAAACACTCTGAAATTCTGGTATCAGACGTGTGATGTTAAGGAGCAATGTCACAACAACACACTCTGCACAATGGACAGCAAAAACAATAACAAAGCGACACAAGGAATTGTTGACCCAGTTCGGTTACAACCAACCTACTCTGGGGGCTACCAAGCCAGGGATGGAATTCACTACTTGTAGATATAAGTTACAGACTCAATAACCCGTTGACAATCTCCTAAACTTATACTCTACTAATGACTTCCTACCTAAGAAACCACCTAGGTATGAGAACGCCACTCAATCCCTTACAAACCACTCAAAGAAACCACTTTGAGTACCCTTGATCTTGCTTCCTAGCTTCGATCAAGCAACCACTCTCTATTGCTTCACATCTTCTAGAGAGGACAGAATACGACACAGCAATTCACCCTAGAATTCTGGTTATACAACTCGTACAAAATACTCAAGACACTCAGCCTATGCTCTTGATCTTCTCTCTGTATTTCTGTCCCCTTTTTCCTTTTGTCTTGTGCGCTTTATATAGCTCCTTGAATTTGTCTTGGACCTGCTACAATATCTCCCAGATTTGTTATTTAAAACGGAATATTTAAAACATATTTTCTCCTAAAATCTTTTTAAATCTTCAACCTTTTAAATCTCCTACAAATCTGCACCAGATCTCCTATGCAGCAGCAAATATCTATCCCAAGATATTCGCATCCAATGGACAGCTTGCTCTCCACAATTCCAGCTAATACGCAACCCTAACAACATCACAGCCTGCTGTTGTTAATTCTGCAGATCTGATGTTACAACATCGCCATGTGACATCAGACATCCAACTTCAGCTATTAATTATTTAACACAACCCAGTGTTAAGACTTCAATGTTACAACATCAGCACCTTGACATCAACATTAAACATACCTTGTTTTACCAAAATTCCAGCCAATCCAGGAACTAACACACTCAACCAAGTACTCAGCTGTTTAATAGATCTAAAAACATCTTATCTAAAGTTATTAACTGATTGGGAGTCAACTTAACTAGGCAGTTTAAAATAACTCTACCTACTGGAACTGCGAAACGACCCAACAATATACCATTTGAAGTGTCTCCCAATAATTCTCTGTTTGAAGATGATCATGGATATGATGCAACGGACGATGATAACTATGGTATTATTTAACTAACCTCCAATGTCTATAGCATTTTTAATTTATATTATAATGGATGATTTATTATAACCAGCTCATATTATATTTCATATTAGTCCGTATTATTAAGTACAATATTTTTCTTTTGATAGGTTTTGGTTTAGATTCAAGTGAAATATCAGATGAAGATGAAGATGTTCATTCAATAGCAAACAATGCACCATCGTGTCAATTTGGAGAAGGTAGTGGTCAAATCAGTTAAAATTTTGTGTCTTGATATAGAACCATGTTGTATAGCATTTATTTACTAGTATAGTTTTGTTTTTTTATGATGTTTTTTCTCTGAAATTAGGAAGATACTATGATATATGAGATTCGTTATTTCGTTGTCAATATTGTTCTACATAAATGTGGTATTATGAAAGGAAGAACATATCAAGATACTCAATCCAACCTAATTTTAACATGTGTTATGTTGGAGGAAAGGTTCAACTTTCATTGTTAAAAAAGTCCGCCTAATTTTTTGCAAGAATTGTTATTCGACAATGAAAAATTGGAATCTAAAAATTTTCAGCAAAATATTAGAATGTATAATGTGATATTTGCATTCACTTCTCCATGAGCTAAAATGGATAATCGTTTTAATAGTGGTAGATGACCTCCTAATTTTCGTATTCAAGGACAATTGTGTCATAGAATAGGTAGTATGTTGCCGATGCGAGGTCAAAATCCAAGGTTTGTACAGCTATATATTTATGATACAGAAAATGAAATTCAAAACAAGATACAGGGATTCAGGTATCGTTGGCCTTTTTGAATAAGTTCTCAAATTATTGTTTTTTTTCTTCATGTTTATCTTGACAATGACAGCTTATTAATTGTTACTATTACATTTACATGTAGGTCTAAAGGCGGAGTTGACGTTGAAGTTGTAAAAAAAACTTTCAGCAATGTTGTATGAATTCAATGTCCATGCCCAATCATTCCCAATGGCTAGGGACAAATTACGCGAAGGCGACGTTTCAGACTTAAAAATCCACCTAATATCTGAACGAACAACAGATGAAAGGATATACAATTAGCCAACCGTCTCTAAAGTTGCTGCTTTGATAGTCGGAGATGTTGATACTGGAGAAAAAAGAGACATAATTATGCAGAATCAATATGGAGAACTTTAGAGGATAGATGAATACCATACAAGTTATTTAGGATATCAATATCCATTACTTTTCCCCTATGGTGAAGATGGTTATGGACCGAATATTAAACATCGAGATAAAGGCAGTGTTATGCAATTTGATGCAAGCTCATTTTTCAAGGATATGGAAAATGAAAATGTTTAATGGGAACAAGCTACAAAGAGAAATCGACTAACAATACGAGAATGGATGGCATTTAGAATTCAAATGAGATCAAATGAACCGCAAACAATCTTGAGATTAAGGAGACTCTATCAACTGTTTTTAGTTGATGGGTTTACAATGATGGAATCTGAGAGGCTAAGATGGTTGAGAAAGAATCAGTCAAAACTGAGAGTCGGAAAGTACCACAGTTTTAATGAGCATCAATCAAATGGTGAGACACGAGGTTTAAATACTAGAAAAAGGGTTGTGCTTCCTTCGTCATATGTCGGCAGTCGTAGATATATGGATCATTTGCACTTTGATGGAATGGCAATATGCAGCTATGTTGGATTTCCTGATCTTTTTATTACATTCACATGTAACCCTAATTGGCCTGAAATTCAGCGGCTGCTATGTACATTGGATTTGAAAGCAAATGATCGTCTAAATATTATTTCCAGAATTTTCAAGATGAAATTCGATGAATTATTGTCTGATTTGACGAAGAAGTCGGTCATGGGGAAAGTACTCGCATGTAAGTTCATAAACAACACTATATCACTTTTTTAGTTAATAAGTTTATTACTGAAATTATTAATGTTGAATCTCATTATGTGTTGACGTTAACTTCTTTGCAGACATGTATACAATTGAATTTCAAAAGCGCGGGTTACCACATGCTCACATTCTAATTTTTCTCCATCCTTCAAACAAGTATCCAACTCCATATGATATTGATCGTATCATTTCAGCTGAAATTTCTAATCAACAAACTGATCCAATTTTGAATAACTTGGTTAAGTCTCACATGATACATGGGCCATGTGGTAATGGCAATCGATCTTCACCTTGTATGAAGGACGGAATATGTTCTAAATATTTTCTAAATCACTTTCAACCTAGAACAATTGTAGATCAAGATGGGTATCCTCTTTATAGATGAAGGAACATTGGTCATACAGCTGTTAAAAATGGAATTGAACTTGACAATCGATTTGTTATTCCATACAATCCAAGCATGTTAGTGAAGTATCAAGCTCACATAAACATGGAGTGGTGCAATCAAAGTACGTCTATAAAATAATTATTCAAGTACATTAACAAAGGATATGAGAGAATCATTGCTGCTATTGTTTCAAATGTTGATGGAAATGGAATGCAACAACGAGACTTAGACGAGATCAAGCAATACATTGATTGTAGGTATGTTTCTCCACATATATTTGAGTTTGTAGGTATGTGTTTTACAATATATTGTACATTTAAACAATTATATTAAAAGTTGACAAAAAACTATCAATGTAATTGTTATTAAGAGCATTTTCCATTGTTTGCACAAATTTTGACCACAGTTTAATATGGCTATAGCCATTGCAACAAAAAATAGTTATATCCTTTGAGAAAATACATTGATTGTAGGTATGTTTCTCCAAGCGAAGCTTCGTGGTGGATATTTTCGTTTCCGATCCATGGTAGAAAGCCAGCGATTGAGAGAATGTTTGTCCATTATGAGGGTGAAAATTCAATGTTCTACACTGGCGACTCAGAACTCAACACTCTTCTTTCAAAACTAAGTGTGACTGAATCGATGTTTACTTCATGGTTTGAAGCAAACAAGATTTACCCCAAAGCAAGAGAGTTGACTTACAACAAATTTGTTTCAAAGTTTGTTTATGTGAAGAAAGATAGACAATAGAGACCATGCAAAAGAGGATACACAATAGGCAGGCTAATATGGGTTCCACCAAGTACTTGGGAGTTGTACTTTTTGAGGTTGATGTTGACCCATGTAAAAGGACGAAGGACTTATGATGAGATAAAAACAGTTAACAACTTTAAACATGGCACGTTCAGAGATGCATGCTTTGCTATGGGGTTTATTGGATGTAGGTTGGGAATTTCGACGCCATGTTCCCATTTGAAAAACTAAGTAAAAATTAAAGTTTTTTAAATTTGGTGGACTTCAACAGGAGCTGGTATGAAGTTCTGTCGAAGTAGTTCTCATAAGGAGATATGCTTGAGCAAATACTTAGAAATATTTTATAAGTATAGAAAGTCACTTCGACGAAGGGATGCTTTGAAGTCTTCCTTCGACAGAAGTTTGAATTTCAAAATACCGATAAATAATTGTCTTTTGTCCTTATCCGTTTCTCAGGAGAGACGCATGGCGAACCATGATGAAACAAAGGCATGCAGGGCGAGACGTGTCAACTTTTGAAGAAATGCTCGTTGGAGACAGTCATTTCGACGCATTATAAATATGAGTCTTAGTATTAGGATTTCCGTGTGTTCAATTATTATACTATACTCATAATTTACTCAAAGTATCCAAGTTAACGTGAGAAAAGAGTTACTGTTGAGAAATGTATGTTTGAAACACCATATATTTTATTCAATAGAAATTTACTTTCTTTTACCAATTGCTATTTACTGCATTTCTTTTACTTTGAAGTTATTTTCTTCATTGCTTTACTTTACCAAACATTTACAAAGTTTAGTCTTTTCAGCAAACAATCAAAACACCCTTTTTACATAAATGAATATTGTCAAAGTGTTCTATAATTTTTCCATAAATATATTAAACACAATAGCTATGTCCTTAGGATTCACTGGTTGATCCTGCAAGTAAACCAAATTAATTTTTTGGAAGACCAGTGGTTGTTTACCAATTTTCATGGTAAACAAATTAGAACACCTGGTGGGACAGTGCTATAGTGTTTTAAAATATTTTCTTTTACTTTTTCTGGATTTTTTTTTCATTTAAGTTCTTCATTTTTATGATCTTGCTACACTTTGTTGCATGAGACTTAGGAGTGGTAGAATAGCCACAAACAACGAAGAAAGGCCTAGAAGGAGATACGTAAGGAGGATGGTGAATTCAAATCCATCAAGTAACCAAAATCCACCAAATGATGGAAAGCCACCCCTTCTTCTTTAGGGGGCAATACGGTTTCAACGTAAGTATCTGAAGCCATACTAACCACGGTAAGTTCGACGCCTATGCAGTCGATTGCGTAAAGTGGTCTGATTCCATCCTATAGGAGAACACAGGGTCTACCAACGACCCCCTTCCAGTGGGACATAGTTTATTCAGTCCTTATATGCCTAGATTTTCAATGCCACCAATAGGACGTGATCAACCTTATGGTATGCCAACGTCAGTGATGGCAAGTTTGCACAATACCTCATCTGCATTTGCAGACCCAGTGGTGAATGTAACTTTGCCATTACAATGATTTGGTTCGGGTATAAACAATATGGGTTGAATTAGCCAACCCTTGGGAACTGGATTTCCTACCCAGATGCCAAACATCACCAATAATTCTGCAGCGATGATAAGGCAACAGATAGACGAAAGTAATCATGAGATGGTCCATATGTCTGCCCAATAAATGAGGGTTATAATCAATCCCTTAATCCAGAATACTACTCAAACCAACCAATAATTGGTATCGTAAATGACGCGTATTGCTAACTTCTTTGGTGTTCCACAACCCCCTCGACAACCTCAGAGGGAATAGATGGTACAAAATATTGGGGTGGTCTCAGAAGAAGACCCTACAATTAACCAAGTTCAACCAAATACACCCCAGGCAAATGTTTTAAACCAGGAGGCAGTAGTCGAACTGCCTAGGGCTGAACCTCCTAGATTTGAACAGACAATCCAGAGGGAACCAAAGGTAGTAATGGTAAATAGAAACCAAAACACTGATGAAGTAATAAATCAAGTTTGACGCAAAGATGTAGCGGCGGATAACAACCTAGAAGCCATGGTCGAAAGGATTATGGCAGAAAAGAGGTAAATATTGGCCTTCATAGGCCAAATTATACATCATCTTTATCTGAATACATCTTATAGTCATATTTACCCCTAGATGGAAAGTCCCCAAATTCACTAAGTTTTGTGGGGATAGTAGTGAATTCCTAGTCGAACATATGGCAAGATACTTAATAGAGGCTGGCGAAATCGCTAACAACGAAAACCTAAGAGTGAAGTATTTCCTAAGTTCACTCACTGTTAGTTCTTGTTATTGGCTAGAATTTTGGTAAAACAATGTTGTTGTTGAAGATGTCATATGTCTGATGTCTTAACTTGAGTTACTAACATTAAGTTTGTTAGGGTTGCAGTTTTATGTACTGATGTCAAAAACGATGTCTTGACATCAGTTGACAGAACATCAGAACATCAGTCTGTTGTGTTTTGTTAGGGCTGCGTGTATCAGTTTGTTTTGAGAGATCTGATGGAGAGATTGCAGGCGAACATCTTGGTTAAGATATATTCTGTTGCAATCAGATATGGAGCAGATCTTGTTGCTGCTTTAGGGCTGAAAGATATGAAAATATTTGAAGATAAAATCTGTTTTTAAATTCAAATCAAATCAGATATTTTAGGAAGATTTAATTGAAGATCTAATTTGTAGGAGAATCTTTTGCAGATTTGTAGCAGCTGATATGTTGTGATTTGAAGCCCAAATTCAGTTGGGTTTAGGTTATAAATAGAAGCATTGTAACCTAGAAAAATAAGTCAGCCATCATGTAAATTATAAGGGCTGTGTTGGTCGATGAACCACCCGGTTTGTGGGATGGTCATCGTGTTTATCTCGAAGCCTGTAGGTAAGAGATGTATTGTTCTTTGAGGAAGTTGTTAAGCAACTCTAAGTATTGTTCTTAGTCATGTGTGTCATGTCTAGGTATTGTCATTGAAGTGTGTCTTCTACTTTTCTGTGATTGAAGAGTTGTTGGATACCAAGCTGTTGATGCAGTGGCTGAGGTGTTAACTGCTAGACATTATTGCGATGATTGGAAGTGAGATGGAGTCTCTTATCTAGGGTGGACTTAGGTAGAAGTGTCATTGGGTAGTGATTAAGTGAGTAGATCATCAACTGGTGTGTTGATTGTAGGGTCTATAAATTGATACTGCTAATAGTGGACTTCCTTCATGGCTTGGTATGCCCCCAGATGTAGGTTGTTAGACCGAACTGGGTGAACAAATTGTGTGTGTTGTTTATGCTTTTTCCTGTTACTATTGTTGCCTTGTTCATACAACAGATATTGATGTTGTGACATCTCACTTGACATCACATATCTGATACCAGAATTTCAATTGGTATCAAAGCATGCATCTTGTCTGTTTCTGGATGAGATCTAGGGAAGATACTTTCTGGTTCATGTGCAAGGAAGATAGTTTCGCTGAGTTATGGACTTGGTCAGTTCATATAGTTGTTTGTATGATCCCTTGATGTGGAGGATGGCCTATTGGTGACAGGGTATGTATTGGCTCTGTTTGAAGTTGTCAGGCATATGGTTAGCTGCTTTGTAGGGTGATTTATTTTTAACCTATGCTGACCTGTTGCACCTGGAGTGTGGTGTTTGTGCAATAGTTATTAAGGTTTTCCTGAAGGTTGTTGAGGGGTTTTCTTTATCTGTGTTCCGCTGCATATGTTTTTGTCAGAAAACTCCTGGTGGTTTTGTGTTGAGGCCACAACACTCTGAAGGTGTATCACCTGGTGTTATGATACTTGAGGATAATATTAACTGACTTATTAAAGTGACCAAAGATACTTGAGGTTTGACCCAAGTCCACTCATAAAGGCATTTTCAATAAGTTTGTTGATGAGAGATCAGAAGGATGCAATTTATTTTTGCTTTCTTCTCTGAAAGACCATCCACAGGTATATATTGAAGGATCCCTTGGTACTGTTCTTGAATGATGTTCTACCAGTTGTTGGGACATCAAACCAGCAGAGTGTTGACATTGCAGTTACTTAGGGGCTAAACAAATATGTCTTGATCACATCTATCTGGAACCTACTCCTGGCTTGTATAGAGGAGGTGTAATAACCTAACTGGTTGACAGGTGTTGGAATGTCATCCAAACCATCTAGGATGAGCTGTTGTGTTTGGATCAAGGAGGAGTTGGTGGGACTAAAAGATTATGGTATCTGCATAAGAAGCTGGATAGTTATGTGGTGTCCTCACATAATGGAACATCTTTTTGTAAGGATTGAAGAGCATCCTTGTAGGTTGAAGTGTTGGGAGAAGCATATTTGTCTATGCTGTTTGTGATAACCAGTCAATGGTTTCTCTCCTTTAGGTGCAGAAGGATGTCATCCAACATCTCAAAGACAGACAGGAGGTCTGAACATTAGTAGTTTGAAGATTCTTGAGATGTAGAGTATGCAGGTTCCTGCTTGTGTGTGTGTTTTGGGTTTGAAGGTTGATCAGCTACTGATGGTCAATCCTCTTGTGTTCCTTGCAAGAGATGTGTATGGATTACTATGGTTGTCGTCTCCAAAGTCATAGTAGATGTTTAATGTGATTTACTAAGGTTGCTGATGTCGGAACTGATGTTGAAACATCATTTCAGTTCTTTGCTTTCTCAGCCAAAGAAAGTTAGTTGTGCTCATGGTGGAGTATCAGGTCAAGCCACTTACCTAATCTGAAGTGATCAGTGGTGTGGATTAATAAAAGAGGGATCAGTTAGTGCCACAAGTGTGCAGGAAAAGAATGTCAGACCAAATGTCGTACCTTGTGTGAGAAAGTTACCTTATCTCATATGATAAATACCTTGACAGGAGTTGAGTATTTGTCTGCTTTTGATAAGGATGTGCATCTAACCGATAGTGAATACTCTGACGGGAGCTGAGCGTTTATCTAAGATGTTGTGCATTCAACTAATGACAAAATACATTGACGGGAGACTATGTATATGTCTGATGTAAAAGTGCAGGACTACTGAAGTGTTGAGAATTTACTTTTCTCTATGTGGCTGTTTATTTCTCTTCGTGGTGTGTTGGTGTGTGACGACCTGAATTAGTTGCTGAAGATGTGATCCTTGGAGATCATCCTGGGTTCGAGGAACTCTGTGTTAATGTCCTACATGATATTAAAACAATCACGGTGGTTAAAAGAAGCTTGGGATTATAAATATGAGATTGTGTGTTCTATAGTGTATTTAGAGGTGGCATTTTTTTGTATGGCTATGGGGTAGTCTTGGACTACTTATTTTCTGAAGATTCAGATGTGGCAGATTTGAAGTCTTTGGTGTTTCTAAGCAGGATGGAGGTTGTCTACTTAAACTTGATTGTTGAATCAAGTCTATGAGAGCATGGAAATCTGTTTCTGCAAAGGGAGGAGGTTCTTCTGAGTGGCAGAAGGAAGAGCTGAGTTTAACAGTTGGATGTCATAATGTTCTGACATCTAGCTTAACATCAGAAGTCTCAGCTGGTGATGTGGTACATCAGCTTATGATAGGGTGATCTACAGGAATGAACAATAGGATGTTTCAAAAAGATCATTCTCATGGAAGTTTGCGGGAGCTGTAGGAAGGAGAAGATGTTACATGACCATGGCTTAGGGAGTCTAAGTGTGTTTGCTATTGAGCAATTGGAACATGTGACTTAAAGATCAAGTTTCCTTGGTGGATCAGGATATCTTTGTGAGAATTCTGACAAATGTGAAAAAGGTCAAAATGTGGCATTTGGTTGTTTTCATATGAGGATTCATGAATGAGGTGATCAAACTGTGGCATTTGGTTGATCTCAGAAGTGGATTCGAAGAATCATGGTGATGATGTCTTGGTGTGTGGCTGATGTTATAACTTGTGTTGGGACATTATCTGGTTGGATATCCTTGGTGAAGGATGATTATGCTCTGGTTCAGAAGCGTGGTGCCTACATTATGCCTAAGGAGCGTCTACATAGTCATACGGGAGAATGATGAAGTAGAAGGTCTGCCTTGGATGGAGAGTGTAGAGAAGACTGAAGTAGATCAAGTATTGATTGATTGGAAGGCTGAAGATGAAGAGTATGATAAGGAATGACTGCCTTTGGAGAGTTGGGGGATCTATGTGACTTTGATCCTTATCTAACAGTTTGTTTGAAGGAGGATGGTGATTCTTATGTTCCTCACGAATAGCCTAATGGTAACTTCATGTGGAGTTGGATGCTCAAGCATTATTGTCAGAAGAGGTGTTTCTGACTATGTGGATTAGAATGTGGAGATTCTGAGCTTGTTTGTAGTAGTATGTTCTGGCAAAGCATGACTACTAATTTTTGAATGTAATGGCAGAGGAATTGTGTCATATGATGTGATCTGATCAGAAAGTTTTTTTAAAGAGCTGTTCTTTCTTCTGCTGCAAGTATCTCTTGAAGAGATTGGATCTAAGTAAAGCTTTTAAGTAAGCTGGGAATTCGTGGGGTCCGTATGAGCATGAAGATGTTCATGTGCTTGAACTAAGGAGTGGTGTTTTTGTTTCCATTGTGTGCCTCAGGGGGAGTAAAGTGGTGTTTTGTTTGATGTTTATGATGTCAGATCAGATGTCATGACTTTATGTCATGTGTGTACTACTGCTTAGGAAGAGTAGTTACATTTTTGTTGCTGAACTTGTGCAACTATTTAGGGGGAGCATGATAGTCTGTCATGCGTGATTGCTACTGCTGAAAAGTTGTGGAACTCCTTACTGTGTCTGGGAGAATTTATTTTTCTCTGCAGTTTTTTTTTAAGAACTTTATAGGGGTCTTGGTTGATGGGAGATGTCACACTTGTCTTGGTGTGTGTTATTAATTCAAAGTAAGAGGACTTTAATTATAGTGTAGTGGAAGGCAGTGTGTTTGTGCTTCAGAACTTGTGGGTGATTTGGTGGTGATTCTTGTTAAATGTACTAGTGTTGTTTGAGGATCAAGCATTATGTGAATGCGTTCAGCATGTGTGTTGAGTCTTATGTTTTCCATTCATTTAAGGTGTTCTTCTTGCAAAGGAGCACTGGGTATCTTAGATAGAGGGAGTTGAACTTTTGTTGTTGAAGTAGAGCACTGGGCTCCCAGGTCGAAAATATCAATGTTTTCACGATTACTCGATCGACACATACCATCCTCAAAGGGGCCTCCACTGAGTGGTGGATTCTCAAGTTCACTTGTTCGGGATTACTCCCTAGAATATTCCTTGATAAACAACTGCTCTACTTCAACAACAAAAGTTCAACTCCCCCTATCTAAGATACCCAGTGCTCATTTGCAAGAAGAACACCTTAAATGAATGGAAAACATAAGACTCATTCACTTAGATACCTTTGTCACACAAGGCCTGACTTAGCATACAGTGTGTGTATGGTAAGTAGATTCATGCAGAAGCCAAAGGTATCACACCTAGCAGCAACGAAGAGGATACCGAGGTATCTGAAAGGAACTCTCGACTACGACATTTTGTTTCCTGCAGCTGATGAAGGGAAAGAATGCAAGTTAGTGGGATACACCGACTCTAGTTGGTGTAGTGATGTTGAGGATAGAAAATCCACAGCTAGATATGTGTTTATGTTAGGTGGTGCACCAGTTGCTTGGAGTTCGAGAAAGGAGCCAGTAGTGGCATTGTCATCATGCGAAGCAGAATATATAGTTGTTTCTCTTTGTGCATGTCAAACAACCTGGATGGTGAACTTGGTCGAAGAGATTACAGGGAAGAGTCATGGAGCAATTACCATGAATATCGACAGCATGTCAGCTATCAACTTGGCGAAGAATCCAATAGCACACGGTCGAAGCAAGCATATCGAAATGAGGTTCCATTATCTTCGAGAGCAGGTGGCAGAAGGGAAGATGAGCTTGGAACACTGCAGGACTGAGAATCAGATTGCAGATATCATGACGAAGGGAGTGCAGGTCAAAGTTTTCAGAAGACTAAGAGCCATGATGAATGTAGACAACTTAGACACAATGAATTAGGTGGTGTGTTAAATTGTAATTTCTTGTGTCAAAGTGTCGAAGCAAAGGTGTGTCGAAACAGTTGTTTCACACAGATTTGATTTAGATTTGATTTGATATAGTTCCAAAATATGTATTTTGGGCTTTTATAGTTTTGGGCTTTGGCTTAGAGAACAAGTAAACCTAAATCTATAAATGGGGAGTAACCCTTATTTTTTGTAAAGAATCACAACACATAGTAATTCACGGTTTGCAGTTGCAAGTGAATAGAAAGAGAAAAATCCCACAGTTTGCGTGTAACAACCTTCTTCTCTAAATTCTCTTAGAATCCTAATTTCCTTTCTTTCTCTATTTTCTTCTTTTCTTTCGTATTGCTGCGCTAATAACCCTTCTTGTTTATCAAGATAGGGTTGGAATTCCCATAGGTTTTGGGTTAATTCCAACACAAATAAGATCATGCTTTGGTTCCTTTATCCCTCTCTTCTTTGGGTTTATGCCTTGCAGGGATCACCGAGCATCTGTGTATTTCTTATTTACCTTTATTTGTTTATGTTTACTAACCTTTAATAAAAAAAATCCAAAAAAAAAAGTTTGTTTCCCCTTTACTAACTTTTTCAGGAAGAATTTGGATCAAGGATATCAAATATCACTCCCTCGGCTCGAATGAATTTCATTTGATAAAGTCAAAGTTGATTTGCACTTAACTAAAAAATTCATCTGATCAAGAGTTCTCAAGTTTTTTATTGATTATTATTCAAGAGACTCCAAGGTTCACGTGTTTATTTCCATGCCTTATTTGACAAGCGAAAGAATCAAGTCAGAGCCACAACAGTGCAACAAAAAGGCCATTTTCACGTTTTTGCCTGAAGTAATCGATTACCATGATCAGGGTAAACGATTACCACGTGGAAAATTTTAAAATGTTAAGCAAATTCAAATTCAGCAATTTTGGCACTAATTTTCAAAAATGATGACATGTGTAATATTCTAGACCACCTCATTTTAATTCCCCTACCCCGTCACAATTAATTCCCACCATACACCTCCACTAATCACCACTATTTTGATAATTTACCTCCAAATTCAAATTCCAAGCCTAATTTTCATTTCCAAACCAAATTCCAATCCACCAAAATTTCCAAGCCCAAACTCTATAAATAGAACCCTCATTTCATTCATTCTTCAAGCTTTTGATAGCCAAATTCACCTTGCTAAAATTTCTCTTGAAGCTTTTGAGAGCCAAAAAAACCTCTTGCAAATTCTCTCGCTAACCACCAAAATTCACCAAAGCTCACTTTTCTTCTTTTGAAAGTTAACAAGAATTCACATTGAATCTTGTTCAACTTTGAGCTAAACCTTCATCCAAGCTTGTTTTCTTCATCAATTCTCATAGATCAAGGCTTTGGAGTTTGGATCTTGAAGCAATTTGAAGGAATTTTCATATTTGGAGTGGTAATCTCATTTTCCACCATTGTTGTTCTTAATTCATCTTCCACAATGTAGATCTTTGGTGATCCTTGTTACTTGATCCATTGGATCTTGTAATTGTGTTTAATTGTTGGTTTATAGTGTTGTTTTACTAAAAATTCCGTGCAATTTTGGTTCTATGATCATAAGGTGTTTGAAGAAAGTTTTGAAAGATGATCATGCTGAATTTTACACTATTTTTTGACTCTGCGTGCAGAGTAATCGGTTACCCTATTAGAGTAGTCGGTTACTCTGAGACAGAATGCAATTTTTGGCTCTGCGTGCAGAGTAATCGATTACCCTAATAGAGTAACCGATTACTCTGAGTCAGAATGCAGTTTTTAGTCCATTTTTGGGACTGTTTTGGTTGTTTTGCCTTTTTATTCCCTTTCCCTTTGTTCTTAGCCTTAGATCACATAATTTTGTGGTTTAATTTGGCTTTCTCTTCATCTATTTCTCTTTTATTTGGATCGATGAAAGTCTTATGGATCTTAGAATTTCTATGTTGAATTCTTGATCAAGACTAGATCATTATCTTTTTTTTTTCTTTTCGTGCGGTATTGCTTTCGGATGACGATTTACATATCGTTCATCTAGCATGCATTAGCACAAAGATCACTATTGACCAGCCTCGAGTAGGGTGACTTCTTTATAAGTCACTTGGCAATTGCTTAACACAGCACTACATTTGTCCCTTCCTCCGAATCAGAACTTGATCTTTCGTGGCCCAAACCTTTTGGTTGTGTAAACCCAAGGATGGTTAACCTTTTGTATTAGGTTCAAAATCTTTGAAGCTTGTTGCGTAGAGGCTTTGATTCTATCAATCTTCTAACAAGTCCTCATTAACCTTGACCTAAGTACATTGTTTAATCATTATAGTTCAAGATGCGAGACGGAATAATCGGTGTTACTTTTGAAGGCTTATGACACTAGGGCCTTTGTGCTACTAAACACTAACTTCTAACTTATACTTTTATGCTTCCTTCTTTCTCCCTATCTCTCTTTACTTTTTTATGCTTTATGTCATTATATCATATCATATCTTGTTTATGCTTCCGCGTTTTTTCCTTTGTCCATTGGACACATGTTTATGCTTATGCCATTTTATCTTTGTCCACTTAGACCAAAAACATTAATAAAGGCCAAAACCTCTAAAAAAACTTGTGCTTCTAATCTTAGACTATGGTTACTATCCTTTGCAATGGACACGGAGTTTTGCACCTAGACCTTGGACTTCAATGCTATTCTTGGATCCTTGGACTTAGAACTAGGACCTTTTCCCTTTGCTTTGGAATTATGGTTTGAAGACTTTGGAGCCTTGTGCTTTTGCTTGGTTTATGGTGAAGATAGCTACATTTTTGGTTAGATTTTTTCTTATCCTTAGCTTTTACTGTATGCTTTAGGATAGTCACTTCTTCTCCTCCCCATTCTTAAATTTTCAAAATCTTCTCCCTTTTTCAAAACCTTCTTGTTTTCAAACTATCACCTCTTTCATAATCAAACCTTGACTTTGTCAAGTGATTTTACTTTTTTCTTTTCATTTCTTAACAAATGCTAAACTACATAAGCATATTGACACCTTTTTCAAAAGACTTTAAAAATCACTCAAACTCATTCAAACTCTTTTTGTGCCTTATGCACTTTCTCTTTCAAAATTTTTTCATAAGTTTAGACATGATTCATCTCTTTAAGCGGAACTATTCGCTTGGAAATGACAACTTGTCTTTACATTTAAAATCAACCAAAACCAACAATTTCATTCTTTGTGTAACACCCCCAATCTATACCCCCAATTAGATAAAGTGATAAAAAAATAATTAGAGTATAATGAAAACATTCATGGCATAGACGGAGGCGTCACATCAATTTAGACAACACACAATAAACCTGCTCATAAAGATATGCAACATTCAGGTAGCACATAACAGAGGAACTTAGTTCCTAACACCCACAATTCAGATATAGAATAAAAGCCGAAAATCTGCAACTGAATCTCATATATATATTACATAAAAAGTTTGTCTGTCATATACAGAGTCATACATGTACAATCCAAAAGATATATATACATATACACATAAATCACAAACGATCTCCCCAACTACCCGGTGCTACATATCAGAGCCGACCGACAAAAGAATGAAGACCTAAGCTTCACAAAAAGACCTCCAGCATCTAATCTGCAATGCCTCATAGAGCATTCAAAACAGTAGAAGGGTGAGAAACACAATCATAATATAATTGCATACAATTATATAATAACACAAAAATACACATGTAATATATTCTCACCACAACTTACACCAGAATTCAAATACAAAACAACACAATGCATATGTCATATATCCATCACCAAGGTATATCAACCATGCACAATACATTTATCACCAACATATATATATATATATATATATATATATATATATATATATATATATATATATATCTCAACTCGTCAATTCCATTCACAATTCCACACACATAATGCATCCATTCACAATTCTCACACATAATCAATCCATTCATGATTTATGCAAATGCACAGAGACCGACACAACGACTCTATGCAATGTAATACGGTACCATCCATCCGTCAATCTCATCATTAGTTCACTCAGGAACTATTGGAATCATCGCTTGTTACTTAGTGCAATTCCCCGTCGGGCAAACGATGTTCCCCGTCGCTTTAGGTCCTCTTTGTATAAGGCACACGACGTTTATGGATCGCTTTAGGTCCTCTTTGTATAAGGCACACGATCCGATCTCTTTAGGTCCTCTTTGTATAAGGCACACGATCATCTATAATCATCGCTTTAGGTCCTCTTTGTATAAGGCACACGATGTTATAGCGGATTCCCTCTGGAATCATTTCGTCGCTCACACCCCACAGGGGCACACGACATTACAAGAATGCATATCATGGTGCTTGGCATACAATGACTCATGACATTCAAATGCACACACATACACATCCATAATCATGCATATACAATCAAACACCACACAATGCATTTTCTTGCCCTTAGGCCACAAACCATCATCACAACATATATCAAAAGCACATTGCATGATAACACATCAATTACACACAGTACGACGGCAAAAGTCGACAAAACGACACATTTCCAAATTCCCGACATAATTAAATCGGCCAACAATCTCAAAACCATTTTAATAAGAAAATACATCTCAATAGCTTTCCAACGATACCAAGAATGTTCAAAACGGATAATCGAAATACAAGTTATGGAAGTAAAAAGAAAAGGAATCGCGAAAAGACAACATTCTGCACCCTCGCTGGCCATACGCGTATTGCCCTGAGCCATACGCGTATTGCCCAGCCTCATACGCGTACCATTACACATTTTAGTAGATGGCCGAGAAAAATGGATTTCCATACGCGTATTGCCTCAATTTGCACCTACCATACGCGTATTGCCCAACCCAATACGCGTATTGCCCTGCGTGTTACGCGTATGGGCAGAGAAAACCCAGAATTTTTCTGCAGAATTTCTGCTGCGAAATTCTACCACTCCCACTCCCAAATCTCACCTAAACACCAGAAAATTACCAATAGATTGCACAACAACATATATCTAACATGTATCAACAATAAGGAACCTGAAAACATGATTTCCGACACAATTTAATCGAATTCTAACAATTTCAACATATTATGGTTTTAGTTCTATATCCAATTTCAACTCAACAACAAACAAATACATACATACATAATCATACACAAGTATAAGATAATCGAGTTTCACATCCTTACCCGATTTAATCGTGTTTTCAAAAGTCGGTTGATCGATTTCTTAAATCCCAAGTTTTTCCCTCTTTTTCTTCTCTTCTTTTCCTTCTTTCTCTTTTTCTTCTTCTCTTTTTCTTTCTCTCTATTTTTCTCTCTCTTTTACTAACTTAAGAAAAATAAAGTAAAATGACCAAATTACCCCTACACTCAAATATCTCGCAAACGCTCTCAAAATGCGATAAAACATAACAAGAATGAAAAATGATATATTATCAAATAAAAGTCAAAAATAAAATAATATAATAATAAAAATAATTAAATCGACTCGATTAAATAAATCTAACAAAAACTAGGGCGTTACAACTCTCCCCCACTTAGAGATTTTCGTCCTCGAAAATATTACCTGAGACAAACAACTCTGGATACGACTCCCGCATCTGACTCTCCAACTCCCAAGTCAAATTGCCCTCAGCAGCGCCTCCCCATGCTACTTTCACAAGCGCAATATCCTTGCCTCTTATCCGCTTCAACTCGCAATCCAAAATTCTCACTGGTAATGCCTCAACCGTAAGGTTCTCCCTTACCTCAACCTCATCCATCAGAATCACATGCGACGGATCCGGAACATACTTCCAAAGCTGTGAAACATGGAACACATCGTGCAAATTCGAAAGACTCGGCGGCAACGCCACTCGATAAGCCACAGCACCCACTCTCGCGGATATCTGGCAAGGACCAATAAACTGAGAAGTAAGCTTCTTCGACTTCAATGCATGACCAACACCCGTCACCGGTGTAACTCTCAAAAGTACATGATTGCCCTCTTGAAACTCAAGATCTTTCCTCCTTCGATCATGATAACTCTTTTGCCTACTCTGAGAATCCTTCATTTTCTCACGAATAAGTTTCACCTTGTCCGTAGTCTGTTGCACTAACTCCGGTCCAACCACCAAACTCTCACCAAATTCATGCCAACACAACGGTGTTCGACATCTTCTTCCATACAACGCTTCAAAAGGTGCCATTCCAATACTCGAATGGAAACTGTTGTTATACGTGAATTCAACCAACGCAAGATAACTATCCCAAGCACCACCTTGCTCAAGAACACACGCTCTCAGGAAATCTTCCAACGACTGAATAGTTCTCTCAGTCTGACCATCTGTCTGAGGATGATAAGCTGAACTCAACCTCAACTTGGAACCTAACGCCTTTTGCAAACTTTCCCAAAATCTGGAAGTAAACCTCGGATCTCTATCTGAAACAATACTCAACGGAACGCCATGTAATTTCACAATCACACTGATATGAATCTCAGCCAACCTCTCCAAAGAAAAACTGATGTCAATCGGAATGAAATCCGCCGATTTAGTCAGCCTATCCACAACTACCCAAATGGCATTATGTCCCCTCTGTGTATTCGGCAACCCTGTCACAAAATCCATAGAAATGTTGTCCCATTTCCACTCGAGAATATCCAACAGTTGCAACAATCCACTAGGCTTCTGATGTTCTACCTTAGACTTCTGACACGTCAAACATGCATAAACAAACTGAGCCACATCCCTCTTCAATCCAGACCACAAAAAGATCTTTTTCAAATCTTGATACATCTTATTAGCTCCCGGATGTATACTCAAATTACTCCAGTGTCCTTCCTCCAAAATCATCTTTTTCAAGTCCGAATCATCAGGAATACAAATCCTACCACGGAATCTCAAAACACCCTTACCATCCACTTTAAAGTTACCATTCACACTTTGATCTCCAACCGTCATCAAATCAATAAATTTCACATCCAACTTCTGTTTCTCGCTAACGGTTAACAGAAAATCATTAGTGACCTTTAACATACCAAGCCTCACGCTATCAGATGTCAATTCACACACCAAACTCAAATCTCTAAATGCTTCCAAAAGTTCCCACTCTTTAACCATCAAAACAGACATATGCAAAGATTTCCAGCTTAACGCATCGGCTACCACATTAGCTTTACCAGGATGGTAATTCAAGCTAAAATCGTAGTCCTTTAAAAATTCCAACCATCTCCATTGCCTCATATTCAACTCTTTCTAATCAAATAAGTATTTTAAACTTTTATGATCACTAAAGACTTCGAATCTTGCACCATAGAGATAATGCCTCCAAATTTTCAACACAAACACCACAGCCGCTAATTCCAAATCATGAGTAGGGTAATTCTTCTCATGAATCCTCAATTGCCTCGAAGCATATGCCACAACCTTACCTTCTTGCATCAACACTCCACCTAAACCAATCAAAGACGCATCACAATACACCACAAATGCTTCACTAGGATTCGGTAAGACCAAAATCGGAGCTGTAGTCAATCTTCTCTTCAGCTCACTAATACTTTCCTCACACTGAATATCCCAAATGAATGCTTTACCTTTACAAGTCAACTGGGTCAAAGGAAGTGCTAACTTGGAAAAAGCCTTCAATGAATCTTCGATAATATCCAGCTAAACCCAAAAAGCTTCTAATTTTAGTAACAGATCTAGGAGCCTCCCATTGTAGAACTGTATCTACTTTAGATGGATCCACAACAATACCATTACCTGAAATCACGTGCCCAAGAAAACTCACTTCTGACAACCAGAACTCACACTTAGACAACTTGGCAAAAAGTCTCTTCTCCTTCAGAATTTGCAACACAACACGCAAATGTTCCGCATGTTCCTCCCGGGACTTAGAATAAATCAAGATGTCATCAATAAACACAACAACAAATTGATCCAAATACTCATGGAAAATACGATTCATATACTCCATAAACACACCCGGCGCATTAGAAACCCCGAACGGCATCACAGAATATTCGTAATGACCGTATCGTGTCCTAAAAGTTGTCTTCTGAATATCTTCCTCTTTCACTCTAATCTGATGATAACCTAACCTCAAATCAATCTTACTAAACATACACGCACCTACCAACTGGTCCATCAAATCATCAATTCTCGGAAGAGGATACTTATTCTTAATTGTCACCTTATTCAGCTGGCGATAATCAATACACAATCGCATACTGCCATCTTTCTTTTTCACCAAAAGAACTGGAGCACCCCAAGGCGATACACTTGGCCTCACAAACCTCTTCTCTAACAATTCATTCAACTGCTTCTTCAACTCAACCAACTCAGATGCTGACATACGATATGGTGCCATAGACACAGGTCTAGTACCAGGAACTAGATCTATAGAAAACTCCACCTCTCTTTCTGGCGGCACATCTGAAATATCCTCTGGAAACACCTCGGGAAAATCACACACCACTGGAAACACGTCAAGTGCAACTTGACTATCCACTGTCAACGATGCAAACAACCCGAACAACTGAGCTTCATCCGCCAAAATTTTCTTCAACTCTTTGGTAGATAAGAAACTCGATTCCTCGTTTTCTTCAAGAGAAGGAAATCTTACCAGCTTATGATAACAATCAATATGAACCCGATTGAACTGCAACCAGTTCATTCCCATAACCACATCTAAACCCTCCAACAGCAAACACACCAAATCCATCTCAAAATCTTTACCATAAATGGTCAAAGGACAACTTAAACAAACCAAAGAAGTAGTTACCGACCCCATTGCTGGAGTATCAATAACCATCTCTCCACCCATCGAAGACAACAAAAGATTCAAACGCTTCGCGCACTCAGACGAAATAAACGAATGAGTCGCTCCAGTATCAATAATAGCAACTAAAGGCGTACTATTAATAAAACAAGTACCTCTGATCAGACGATCTGCACTAGTAGTCTGAGTTCCTGCCAATGCAAATACTTTCTCACCAGCTGGAGCTTGCTTTGGTTTCAGACACTTCGTACTAATATGACCAGGTTCACCACAGTTGAAACACTTCACCACATTCCTTTTACAATCAGCTGCGACATGTCCTAAACCTCCATAATTGGAACAATTTCTCATATCCTTCCTACATTCAAACTGACGATGTCCTGAGTCACCGCACCTATAACATCTCAGAGGACTAGACATACCTCCCCCACTTGGCCTTTTCTCAAAATTACCCCTTTGCTTACCCTTGTCAGCTGGTGTTACATAAGGACCGCCACGAAATAGTTGCTTCCCTTTCCTTTCGTTCACACTCTTATAGTGAGTAGAACGAGCTTTACCATCCTCCTCATAAATTCTACAACAGTCCACCAAATCCGAAAACCTTCTAATCCTTTGATAACCGATTGCCTACTTGATCTCAAGACGCAATCCGTTCTCAAACTTCACACACTTGGAAAACTATGCAGTTGCTTCAGGATAATGTGGATAAAACTGAACAAGCTCCACAAACTTAGCAGTGTAATCAACAACAGACATGTTACCTTGTTTCAACTCCAAGAACTCTATTTCTTTCTTTCCTCTAACATCTTCAGGAAAATACTTCCTCAAAAACTCCCTGCTAAACAAAGCCCAAGTGACCTCTTCACCTGTAGCTTCCCAAACATGACGCGCACTAACCCACCAATCATCAACCTCCTCCTGCAACATGTGAGTACCCAATCTCATCTTATGTTCCTCAGCACAATCCATCACTCAAAAGATTCTTTCAATCTACTTAAGCCAAATCTGTGCACCATCAGGATCATGTCTCCCTTTGAAGACAGGCGGTTTGTTCTTCCTGAACTCATCATTTCCACCCGCATTAGGTGCACCCTGCACAGCCCGAGCCATAGCTTGCATAGCAGTAGCCAAAGCAGCATCATTCCTACCAGCCATATTCTGTTCATTTCCAATAACAACAACTATGGTTAAACAAATAGTTCACCAAAACACAACGACCAACAAGGACTGACACAAACTGACACGGACTGGCTCTGATACCACTTAATGTAACACCCCCAATCTATACCCCCAATTAGATAAAGCAATAAAAAAATAATCAGAGTATAATGAAAACATTCATGGCATAGACGGAGGCGTCACATCAATTGAGACAACACACAATAAACCTGCTCATAAAGATATGCAACATTCAGGTAGCACATAACAGAGGAACTTAGTTCCTAACACCCACAATTCAGATACAAAATAAAAGCGGAAAATCTGCAAATGAATCTCATATATATATATATCACATAAAAAGTTTGTCTGTCATATACAGAGTCATACATGTATAATCCAAAAGATATATATACATATACACATAAATCACAAACGATCTCCCCGACTACCCGGTACTACATATCAGAGCCGACCGACAAAAGAATGAAGACCTAAGCTTCACAAAAAGACCTTCAGCATCTAATCTGCAATGTCTCATAGAGCATTCAAAACAGCAGAAGGGTGAGAAACACAATCATAATATAATTGCATACAATTATATAATAACACAAAAATACACATGTAATATATTCTCACCACAACTTACACCAGAATTCAAATACAAAACAACACAATGCATATGTCATATATCCATCACCAAGGTATATCAACCATGCACAATACATTTATCACCAACATATATATATATATATATATATATATATATATATATATATATATATATATATATATATATATATATATATATATATATATATATATATATATCAACTTGTCAATTCCATTCACAATTCCACACACATAATGCATCCATTCACAATTCTCACACATAATCAATTCATTCATGATTTATGCAAATGCACAGAAACCGACACAACGACTCTATGCAATGCAATACGGTACCATCCATCCGTCAATCTCATCATTAGTTCACTCAGGAACTATTGGAATCATCGCTTATTACTTAGTGTAACTCCCCGTCAGGCAAACAATGTTCCCCGTCGCTTTAGGTCCTCTTTGTATAAGGCACACGACATTTATGGATCGCTTTAGGTCCTCTTTGTATAAGGTACACGATCCGATCGCTTTAGGTCCTCTTTGTATAAGGCACACGATCGTCTATAATCATCACTTTAGGTCCTCTTTGTATAAGGCACACGATGTTATAGCGGATTCCCTCTGGAATCGTTTCATCGCTCACACCCCACAGGGGCACACGACATCACAAGAATGCATATCATGATGCTTGACATACAATGACTCATGACATTCAAATGCACACATATACACATCCATAATCATGCATATACAATCAAACACCACACAATGCATTTTCTTGCCCTTAGGCCACAAATCATCATCACAACATATATCAAAAGCACATTGCATGATAACACATCAATTGCACACAGTACGACGATAAAAGTCGACAAAACGACACATTTCCAAATTCCCGACATAATTAAATTGGCCAACAATCTCAAAACCATTTTAATAAGAAAATACATCTCAATAGCTTTCCAACGATACCAAGAATGTTCAAAACGGATAATCGGAATACAAGTTATGGAAGTAAAAAAGAAAAGGAATCACGAAAAGACAACATTCTACACCCTCGCTGGCCATACGCGTATTGCCCTGAGCCATACGCGTATTGCCTAGCCTCATACGCTTACTATTACGCATTTCAGCAGATGGCCGAGAAAAATGGATTTCCATACGCGTATTGCCTCAATTTGCACCTACCATACGCGTATTGCCCAACCCAATACGCGTATTGCCCTGCGTGTTACGCGTATGGGCAGAGAAAACCCAGAATTTTTCTGCAGAATTTCTGCTGCAAAATTCTGCCACTCCCACTCCCAAATCTCACCTAAACACCAGAAAATTACCAATAGATTGCACAACAACATATATCTAACATGTATCAACAATAAGGAACCTGAAAACATGATTTCCGACACAATTTAATCGAATTCTAACAATTTCAACATATCATGGTTTTAGTTCTATATCCAATTTCAACTCAACAACAAACAAATACATACATACATAATCATTTACAAGTATAAGATAATCGAGTTTCGCACCCTTACCCGATTTAATCGTGTTTTCAAAAGTCAGTTGATCGATTTCTTAAATCCCAAGGTTTTCCCTCTTTTTCTTCTCTTCTTTTCCTTCTTTCTCTTTTTCTTCTTCTCTTTTTCTTTCTCTCTATTTTTCTCTCTCTTTTACTAACTTAAGAAAAATAAAGTAAAATTACCAAATTACCCCTACACTCAAATATCTCGCAAACGCTCTCAAAACGCGATAAAACATAACAACAATGAAAAATGATATATTATCAAATAAATGTCAAAAATAAAATAATATAATAATAAAAAATAATTAAATCGACTCGATTAAATAAATCTAACAAAAACTGGGGCGTTACACTTTGTACCACGAACTACGAGGTTTTGATCCTATATTGCACTTTGTGGGTACGTAGGCATGAGGCGACAAGTCTCTCCAAACACAAAAATCTAAAAAATGCTTCTCTTCTCATCACCTCAATCTCTTTTCAAACAAACCTTTTCAAACCAAAAAGTGTAGATATTTCAAAGGGTTCCTATAGAGTACTATAGACGTTTTGGGTGCTAACACCTTCCCTTAACGTAACCAACCCCCTTACCCAGACTTTGTTCACTTGTTCTTGTTTTAGAGCTTGTATAGGTTTTGTTCGCCCTTTTTCCTTTCCTTTTTGGATAAAATAAAAGTGTGGTGGCGACTCTTGCTTTACGAGTTAAGTTAATCAATAGCTTACACTCACGATTTTTGCCGCTACAGCTACCGTATTTCTTCTTACTGATAACATTGACACTCCCTACGATGAAACACTCGGTCGAACAAACTTTTTCTTAAGCAACTCTTCCAATTGTTTCTTCATCTCACTCAAGTCTAAAGCAACCATCCTATATGGCTTTATCTACACAGGACTAGTACCATGTACTAAGTCTATGACGAACTCAACCTTGCGCTCCAACGACGATTCACTAATATCATCTAGAAACACTTCCGGAAAATCGCACGCCACTGGTAATTCGCCAATCGCAACTTTGCTTTTAGCCTTCATAAAAGCTAATATCATAAACACCTCAACATCATTCTTCATGAATTCAACCATTTGCTTAGCTGTTGGATGCGGTAAAGCGACAAGCAAAAATATTATTTTTGGAAGAATTTCCTCTGAAATTTATGTCGTCTCCACAGGGATCGGTGCGAGGGAAAGAATGTCGTTCGACAATCTCTACATCTCTAAGCTTGGGTTTAAATGGTTTGGGATAAAAGTGTAAAAGAAAAAACATAAAACAAGAAAATAAATACAACCTTAAGAAATGAGAAAACTCGTCAGAAGTTGTGTTTCGTTCTACCCATCATGTACTAAAAAATCTATGGATCAAATGCACGCAACCTAAATCACTCGTTAAAACCCCCACGTATCGCTCACAACAGAGATTATGTCTAACGCAAAGTTGAGAAAACAACCGCATCACCTCATCGGTGATGTCTCATGCAACTCGACAACACGGAGAACTAAAAATAGATACCCACATGAATATTATACCTAAATCTATGTCTAGAGTTTAGAATCTGTCATACTCTAATTTTTGACTCTAAGATTATGCGTTTTTTGCTTTGCATAGCATATCACTAATTTCATCTCGCATGATACCCAATTTATCAGCCAGAATAAACTTGTTGGAATTACAGTCGAATCGGTCAAATAAAAGTCAACTGTGCAAAAAATCAGTGGACGGAGAATTTTAAAATGGAGCTTGCAGACGTCCGTTATTAATCTACGTTCTGCGTAGTTTAATCTGTCGTGCTCATTTTAATTTTTTAACCACTTTTCGGTCACATTTTTTAACAGTTTGGACTGTTTTAGCGGGTAAAATTTGTTTTGAAATTGGACCAAATGCTGTATTTTTCAATACGTATATTTTGCGCTGATCATTTTGGTGCGGTCATTTTTCAGTTTCAGAATTTGTGATACTCGACTTTTTATTCGCACTTATTCATTTTATTTGTAGTTTTGTTTTTATTTTTATTTTATATAATCTTGAAATTAATTTAGAATTAATTTTAATATTTGTTTAGTTAATTAGGACCTTTATCTTTTCATTAACTTTAACTAATTTGACCATTTAATTTTTAGTTATATTTATTTAGTATATTCTAATTAGATTTTAAATATTTAACATTAGATTAATTTATTTTCCTTTTATATTATTTAAAATTTGTTTTATTATGTTTTTTTGGGTAAACTTGTCCATTAAGTTTCAAAAAGGCCTTTGTGTTTAATTGTTTTTGTGAAAGTTTGGCTATACATACTGAGGACCATGGAGGCACGTATAATACTCCCCCCACTTATACACTCTAACGTCTCTCTGTCTGGGGGACAGTTTTGCTGTTTCAAAAAATGCTGAAAAAGGAGTACAAGACAAACTCCCTGCTATTTGTTTAAGGGAACCAGCACATTTTGAAAAGGACAACACATATCATGAAATCCCCTCCATCCACTTCTATTCCTCAAGGCACCATTTTCATTTTAAAATAATACAAAAAAAGGACACTTACACGGACCACCATCCTCTTCATTTTTCAAAAAAAACCTTACAAATCCTCAATCAGCTTCATGTAGCCACCTTCATGATCTTCCCACCCTCATGTAGAAAAAACTACTTCATATGTTCTCTTCTTGGAGGTCATAGCGCAACAGCCATTGAGTGTTGGGAAAATAAAAGAAGATTCACTCACCACACATCCATTATCCTCTCTGTTTCATTTCGGCAACAATAGTAACATACTGCCATAATCTCATTTCATTTACATAACAAAATCCTCTAACCACCATATTTTCCTCTCACTTCCACAATCTTAACTCACAAAAAACCCATCATAGCCATAACCATGTAAGAAACCTGAAACAACTTTGTTGAAGATTGAAAAAAGTCATGTACACACTCGAGTTTTTTCCACCATAATAATAAACCTGTAACCACAAACATCAAACTTCCATTTTCCCCCATCATCCAACAACACAAAAGTAGCAGCTAAAACCGGCGCCGACAAACTCGCGACAAACCACACCTTGCTGCATACACAAACCACTCAAAAGCCTTGCTTGAGAATCTCCTGTTATCGTTATTCGTCCCCACCAATTTACATACTTCATTCCTCGTAATAATAAATTTCTTCCACCAGGTGAATCGCTACCATATTCACCGTGGAAATTTCTTGCTCGCCATCCTTATCACCCATATAACCCCTCCATGACCCTCACACGCACAATACCATCATCTTATCCACATCATAACCATGTCTTTTTTAGAACAATAAGAGACCACTACCATTTTTCAATCATCTTCTCATAAGAAATCACCACCTGTTTCCACATTAAACCAACACAGGATCTCCCTTCTTTTCTTCGGAGAAAACGTATAAGATATTCCATGACCTTCCCATAACAGTAACTCGCCACCAAGGTGTGTTCCTCCAAGACGTCACCTTCTCGCCCCAATACACATACATACACACATATCTTCCTCTATTTTTCACTGCTACCTCAACTCTCAGACACCGCGAAACTCGTCGGATGCCATAACCACACCGCCATACCTGCACACTGCTTACTACGCTGCACGTGTAGCCACCACCGACAAACTCGCGTTTTGCAACAACCTTCAACCTGCAGCTTCAGATTTCCTGCGCCGAAACTACAAAGGATTCTACATTGCGGTAACTAATCGGGCTGGTAACTCTGTGTTTTTAATTGTATAACCTGTGTATTTATTGTTATGATTCACTTCAGTTGTGATGCTCTCTTTTGCTTGCTGTATGTGGTGAACATTGTTTGAACATGACATTGTGATATGTGTGTGTGTCTATGTTTGTTGTTGAAAATGAAAAAATGAAATGAGTTTTAAAAGTGTTTCGTTTTGAATTGCACAGCCGATGAAGATGATAGGACTCAAAGTCTGCTTCCGTGTCACTTTTTTAATTCATTAGTTTTATTTCCTTTTTTTGTTTGTTTTAGCTGCCCAACAAAGTCCTACGTGTTGTAAAGGAAATTTTTGGAAATGGGGCGTTGGTTTCTTGATTTTTTTATATAGTTTTAATATTTGCTAAATATATATTAATTTGAATTCAAAATTTGTTTCTATTTTAAGTTTATTTTTGGTTGTTGGGTTATGGAATAATATATTTAAAGCCCGTATGACTCTTCCATTCACACTTCCATTTCACTTTTGCACCTCATATGACTTAAATGATTATGTAAATAATTTTATAAATTGTGTAATTCATTTTATAAATTGTGTAAATAATTTTATAATTTGAGTGAATTATTTTGTAAATTGTGTGAATTATTTTGTAAGTTGTTGGGATTAAATTTGTGATTAATAACTTAGTAAAAAAAGATTTTGCCTTGCCCTATCTTGATATTATCTTCATGATGCCTGTCTGGTTTGATATTCACTTGTGGCTCTCGAACCTCTATGTTTAAGTATGTTTAGTCCAAGGGAAGGACCTGTGGTTGACTATACAGTCATGTGCATTACATTTATTCATTTGTATCATTTACCTCTGTGCTTGATCCATGTTTCCCCTTTAGGTTGTTTCCCTCTAGGATGTACATACTTAGATTCTTGACTTTAGATAGATTCCCTTAGGATAGCTTCCCTTAGGATAGTTTCCCTTAGAATGTTAACTTAGACAACTTACAGTTAGTCTTCCTTTTCTCCCATGAGAGATTAGACACGAGTCATCCTTAATTGAGATGTAATTCTCCTACCCCATGACATAGTTGAGAAAGATGTCGATTCTTTTCCACTTGAGAGAGGTATGTGGTATACTCGTTGTAATACCTCAAAATTTACCTTCATGTTTTCTCAATAATTGGTCTATGCTTTACTCTTTTTGCATTCCATAGTAGGTCATAGATTGCATAGCATGGCATTCAGCATAGGGCATGGGATCAAGTGGTTTTCAAAGGTGTGGATCATCCAAAGCAAGAGAATAAGGGCCAAGGGTTTCTCACAAGCCTCAGAGGAGTTTCAAGCCTCAAGGTGGTTTGAGGAGTTCATCACATCATCACAAGATCAAGCATGGCAAAAGATTGCAAGTGGATCTCTCCTTCCTAACCAGAGAGACCAATTAGGGTTTGTGAATCAAAAGGACTTCTTGGAGAGCTTTGTGTATTCAAGCATGATGCTATGAGGTCTATATGCTCACATGTATCCATAAGATGAGAGTTTGGTTGATGGTTTATGGCGAAGAATGTTCAGTGGATCAATTGCTTGTGAAGTAAGCAAAAATCAATTGTAAAGGAGAAAGTCAACTGTGGAATTTTGAGGTTCTTTTCATGGTTTTCAAGGTCTCACATCCTCATATGGTCTTCAATTGTCAAGATTCATGCCATTCATCAAGAATCAAGAGTTTGTGCAAAAGTTACTAAAGTTGGAAAGTGACCTATAATGAGAACTTTCCATTTTTGGCAATTTTTCCATTACATTCAACTTGACTTTTCATCATCAAGGAAGCTCCAAATGAATTTTCCTCCAACATAAAAGTTGAAGATCTTTCTCTCCCATTTCCAAAAAGTACTAGATGGTTTCCATACCATTTGTAGAACTCAAGTTATGGTCAAAAGATGGCAAGGTGTTTTTAAGGGTTCTCACATGTATCACTTTTTCCACCTTTGGCATTTTGGTTCAAAATGAGTTGTAAGGGCTTCTAATGACTCAAGTCAGATTATCACACTCAAGTACACTTCATTTGGCACAAGTTTGGCTTTTGAATCAAGTTATTTCATGCCATATTTCTCATTATTTTCACATTATGCAAAATTGCAAATGAATTCAAATCTCATGAACCAAGTCATTGCAAGGCCCAAGTACAATTCAGAGGTGATCAATAAGTAAATTGGAGGTGAATCATGCTGATTACAAGGACTTAGCACGTGTGGATTAGTGGTGGTGATACAAGGTGCAAATTTGCAAATTCATCCAAATCTCATTAACCAAGGTTCTAATCACTTGCTAATCCTAATCAGTGGAATAATCAAGAGTATATAAGCTTACTCATACCCTCACAGCTAGGGGATGCACTCTCATTGGCTCAGAATTTCAAAGTTTACTCTCACTTTCTCTCCTTCGAATCTCTCATTCCTTGAGGGTTTTTGAAAATCTCTTGGCATATTCTTGATCAGTGAGTTGAAAGGAGCACGAATCATCCATTGTTTTAAGCTGAAAGTGAGGTTTTCATCAAGTTCAGTTCAAGAGGATCCAAGTTCAAAACTCAAGATCCATACTATATTCAAGCTCTAATTGCATTTATTTTGCAATTAGAGGTTCCTAAGGCTAGATCTGCAGCTTATCTCTGGTTTTCTAGGAGTATTTTAAGCTCTTCAAGATCTCAGGTTGGTGAACTTTTCATGCTCTTAGAACTTGAATTTTAAGTGTGCATAATGATCTATGAGGTTCACTGAGCATGGTGATATGTTTTGTTTGAATTTTGGACGTGTAGATTGTGTGCATTTTGAGATTTAAATTTTGGATCTAAAACTTCTTTTGTTCGATTTGCTTTGTGTGGTGATTGTTTGTGGAAATGGATGTGATATTGTTGATCCTTGTTGAATTCTGGTTGGAATAGTGTGTTTGTTTGCGTTTTCTGGAAGAATTTTTGTTGCAGCTCACCGGAGAGGGTGACCGGAGCCCTAGCTCCGGCGACTGGTTATGTTTTAGTCCGGCAAAGGGTTTAAATGAAGAAGATGCAATCATGGCCGTCCGTTTGCTTGATCCAAGGGCCTTCATGTTGCCACGTTTCTTTAATTTCTGATTTTAATTTAATGGCTGCGTGTTTGTTACCCCAAGCGCGTTATCGCGTGCTGCTCAATCTGAACCTCTCATCGTAATTACTTTTTAAATGTTGGACTTAATCTGATGCGTTGATTTAATCTGGTGGATAAGACGGTGACAACACATTAAAAGGGCATGTGCCTATCACGTGGGTTATATTGTGTGCTGAGTGGTTGTGTGTATGCGTGCGCATCATTTTTATCGTGTGTTGATTGATCTGTGCCATTGATCTTGATTACTATGCACTTTTGTTTGACTTGGCATGGAGCGTTAGATTAATCCATTGGTCATGATTGAATCTGATGTTGACTGCAGTCCATTGTTTCTTTTGACTTGCGCTATTGGTTTTTTTGGCCTTGGGCCTTGCTTTTTGCACCCTTCCCTTAAGTCCATGTCTATTTTCCAACGTGCTTTTGTTGCTGTATGCACCCCCTTTGGTTTTCTATTTTCTTTTTATTTCATTTAATTGTTGCATTTGCATTTTAATTTTTTAAAAATCATTTTTATGCATTCAAAAATCCTGAAAAAAAATCATGAAGCTTGTTTTTAGTTTTATAAAATTTCTCCAAATTTTATTTTCTTATTTTATTTTATTTTTGGAATATGAATTAATTAATTGTTTAATTTCTTTGTAGTTTGTTTCACATGTACACACTTCTACTTGTAGAATTTATTTCTCATCATCTATACATGATCTTGAACCCATTCTTTTTGCATTGTTTCTTAAACATTCTGAAGTGCATAAAAACACTTTTGTTTCATTTTTAAAACTTTTTCATATTGCATCTTAGTCCCTCTCTTTTGCATATTAAATCATGGTGCTTACTTGATCTTTGCTTAGTTGTTTGAGTTGCTTAACTTGTGAATTTTTGTGAGATCTTTTAGCATGTGATTGTCTTCTGACCTAGATCATTTGAGTTTAAATTTCACAATTTTTGAATGTCATATGATGCATGTTTGCTTATTTGTGCTTAAGTGACTTATGCATGATTATCTCTTGACATCTCTTTACACTAGTTGGTTTGCCATGCCAAATTGATTGGGTTCCTTTGTGATTCTTTGAATGAGCTTTTGATATGATGTTTACCTCTGGTTGAAGTCCTTTGAGACTAAATTTTGCAAGTTGTGGATCATGTTTGAATCATGTTTGAGTATGCTTAAGTGTTGGAACTTTGTCCTCTTTTTGTAGTTTACTTTGGTGCATGTTTTGAAGGTGTTGATTGATGTTTGGACTTGTATGACTTGAGCTTGGTTTTGATATGATATTGATGCATATGCTACTGCCTCTTGAGTTCTATACTTGGTTTTCATGTTACTTGAACATAGTTGAATGCATTTGGTTTGAATTGTATGATGAATATCATTACCTTTCCTTTTGTGAACTTCTTTGGATCTTAATGCTTCATGTTTTGAATCACTTTTGCACACATGAATTATTGATGATAATATGATCTTGGTTCTGACATTCCTTCATCTTCATCTTGCCTCTCTCATTTCATTTTGTTATGAAGTCCATGTATGCTTAATTGTGCATTTCATACAAGTATGCTTGCATTCTTTCATGTTTATCTTTGCATGCTTACTTGAATTGTTTTGCATTGATCTTTGAAACATGTTTGATGATTTGAGTTGGACATTTATGATATGATGTGCTTGTTGCCATTTGTTGTATCTCATCTCCTTTCTTCTTCTTCTCTTTTCTTCTCTTTCACTCTTTCTCATCCCATGAATCTCAAGACTTGTTCAAGTCTTGGATTCTTTCCTTTTAGAGCTACCTAGTCCAACTTAATTTTTGATTAAGCTTGGAGTAGGATTAGCATTAGGTTTTAGGTAGTCTTTTCTCCTAAGCCTCACTAACCATAGGACATCCATGCATGATAACATTAGGACTCTTAGTTTCCCTTTAGAATTTCCTTCGGGTTTTCTCTCTTCTCATCTCAAAATAAAAGTAAAAAACACTTAATAAAGGTTAACGTGTATTGCGCTTGAGCCTTCTACGTGGGAAGTGGGGAATGAGGGGCTTCCCCTCATTCTTCTAGGATACCTAGTGTACGTCCTGTTGGGGACGATGCGCGAAGTATTCGTTCCTGTATTTAAGACTTTGGTTCAATGCAAATTACAAATAACTGTAAAAGACACTTCTTGCTTAAAAAACTCCAAACAAACAATAACGTTTTTCCTTCTGGAATTCTTTTCTCATCTCACTCACTCTCAACGTACGAACGTGCTTCTTCTCGTTCTCTCGCAAGACGGTAACGCCTAAGTCTCCATACAGCGAGCTGCAACACCTGAGCTAAAACGTTAGTCGTTCCATTAAAAAACACAATCCACCCCTAGTGAGGGGAACTACCTCGCTCTGATTCTCATGCTCCTGATGAGATACGTAGGCAGTGGGGTAGGGCCCATGCGATCACTTCTTTTATTTTCCCTACATTTGTTTCTCTTTCTCTCTCCCTTCCTTTTCCGGTTCTCCAGCTAGCAGTCCCTTTTCCTTTCCAGCAGCAGCGAAGCTCCAGTTGACGACACCCTTTGATCGAGACAAGCAAGCGTGGATCCCATCGGGTACGATGGATGCGTGGGGGTGCTAATACCTTCCTCACGCGTAACCGACTCCCGAACCCAGTTCTCTTGGTCGCAAGACCATGCTCTATCCTTTCCCCTCAGGTTTATGCAGTGTTTCCTTTCCCTCTCTCGGGATAAATATACATTGCTGGCGACTCTGTGTTTATCGCGCCACTCTCGCGTTTGTACCGTTGGATGCGAATCTTTCGGGAGCGACACTCGTTGATTTTATATCCGAGTTGGAGCCCTTCTCTTAATGTGAAGCAAAGATCCATCTTTCGCATGTTTGTGGTAGTTCAGTTGAGTATTCTCCTTAAGATGACAACTCGTCCCTTCTCCTAATTAACCAACAAACATTGCTTTTATCCGTAGTAGTCTGAACTACGGACGCTCTGATTTCTCAATGTTCCTTTTGAGAATACGTAGGCACAAGGTCAAACCTTGGCGAGCTACCTTTTCTTTTTACCTTGTTTACCCTTATTGAGGGGAACTGTGAATGCTCTTATTCCATTCCCGTCGGGATACGTAGGCACGAGATGCGATGTTTTGGCGAGCATACTTAGGAATAACACCTTAGGTCTTCCTTTCCCTTTTACCCTTAGAAAACAGATAACAAATAACAAATAACACAATAAAACAAGAGGATCTTGTAGAGTACTACAGATACTTAGGATGCTAACACCTTCCCTAGGTATAACCAACCCCCGGACCTTAGATCTCTTAGGTGTGTGTTACATGATGCACTTAGGTTTTTTTTCGATCTTTACCCTTTCCTTTGGATAAATCAAAGCTCGGTGGTGAACTATGATTTGTGATTCAAGTTAATTAATAACTTGATATCCAATTCTCACTGCGGCAGAAATGGAAATTTCACTGGGGATGCTTTCTCCTTAAGAGGGTTACACCTAACTTGTTTTATATATGTTATTTGTTTTGTATACTTGTATATCTGTGTATTTATATATCTGTATTTGCTTTTTTTTTCTGTATGCAGGGTTGTTACATTGTGTGGTGAGATAAGTCCTAACCCGAACTTGAGCATACACTTATGATAGGATTGTGGTATAATCAATAGTTGGCTGTTGGGAGTAGTCCTAACATGTCTAGCATATGATAACCACGCTCAGTGGATGCCCCTTTCGTATTACTGATGTCAGATGCATTTAGTCGTATTGGCATTGCTTTTTCTGACCTGGGAGTCCGTGGAGATGAGGACCTTTAGTTACCCTTCACCCCTCTATGCCTTTTTAGGACGTAGTGCAGTGATTATCCAGGTGTAGACCTGTGATGGTTGTCATGCGATACTACACTCAGACGAGTTTATCTTGAGAATATTATTAGCCCGCATAAGTAGTCGTGTAATCCGATAATATTCGAAAGATTTATCGATGACTCTGGAAACCTTTGTAGAACCCGTTGTACAGGTACAAAAACCCATAGTACACACCTTTTGGGATGGGTAGACCATGGCTCCATGCTCGTGATCTTCAAACCTAGACCCTTGTTTGTTTGCATGTAGATATGTGAATATGTGTATACTTGTGTTTGTACATTCATTCGTCCATCCATGCATTTATGCACCATTTTTCTAACTCTTCAAGGAACTTAGAGTTATTTTAAAAACATCATACGTTTTACCATGGATTTTGGAAGTTGTACTCTATTTTGTAATCCTTCAAAAAATTTAGTGAAGTGAGATTTTTCAGCAATGCAAAGTGTTATCCGTTTTATGGAGTTTGTGAATGTAACCTTTGAGTTCCTTGAAATACACTTGCATTTACACAACATGCGTCATGTAGCATTGCATCATTTGCATACATATTTCCCCTAAACAACTCATTCGACCTTCTGTCCTTGTATCTATTTAGCTGATTTCTTGGCATTCGTACCGAGCTCGAAGTAGTTACTAAAGGACAATGAAGAAGATAGAGAATGTGGATTCTATTTCAGGCTTTACAGTGATGACTAACCCCATGTTTGGTCTTCCTCCTGACAACAATGCTCCACAAGTGGATGTTCCTATTCGAACTCATCCTGTGCAAGATGACCTGGGTGTTCAAGTTGATGAAAGAAATTCTCGTATTCTGAGGTATACGCCAAATCCTCAAAATGTCAACCTTGTGATAAAGGTGAACGATCCTAGAGTTGCAGAAATCGAGGAAGAAGTTCGTGATCTCGAGGAATAATTGAAGGTGATGAAAGGACTCAATGTATCTGGTCTTAAGGCTCATGACTTGTGTCCAGTTCCAGGCGTGGTTATTCTCCCTAAATTCAAAATGAATGTCTTTGAAGTATATAAGGGTGTTAGTTGTCCAAAGTACCATTTGATGATGTTCTATTGAAAGATGACCGCTTATGTCGACAATGACAAGCTGATGATTCACTGATTTCAAGAAAGTTTATGTGGGGCATCCTTGATGTGGTATATAAAGCTAGAAAGGAACCATATCTAGTCTTGGGAAGACCTAGCTGACGCTTTTGTAAAGCAGTACAGTTACAATATGGACATGGCTCCAGACAACGATCAGTTGATGAGCATGAGTCAGAAGGACAACAGATCCTTCAAGGAGTATGCTCAATGGTGGAAAGAATTGGCAGCCCAAGTTCATCCACCACTCCAAGAGGAAGAGTTGGCCAATATGTTTCTAAAAATGTTGTCAGACTCTTATTATGTCATGATGGTAGGCGTCGTGCCATTGGAGTTCTCTAAGATTGTGGAAGTCGGAGTAACCATCGAGAACACACTCAAAAGTAGAAAAATCCAAGATGACTCAGATAGCCAAGCTAATGAAGAGAAATCTGTTAGTGATTCCCAAGAGGAAATGAGTGTTAATGTTGATGCAATTTGGGATTCTCCTCAGATCTTGCAAGCTCCAGTTCTGGTGCCTTATCATCAATGTCAGTATGCAACACCTGTTCAGTGCCAACAACCACTACCTCGCAGGCTTTCGTACCAACGACAAAGGTTGGTTCCTCAGGATAAATGTCAGAATCGACAAGCTCAGAATCTGAATTATTAGAATCAACGCCAGAATCAGCAGAGACCTCTGAATAGTCCAGAAGGAGAGACTCGCCAGTTTGATCCAATTCCAATGACTTACAGTCAATTGTGGTCTTATTTTGCCCGAAACTCGATGATGGAACCCAGAAAGACTAGAGCCATGAAGTCTCGCCCTCCTTGGTACAATCCAAATGCCAGTTGTGAATTTTAGGATGGAGTAGCGGGGCATCCAATTGAAGAGTGCAAGGTTTTCCAAGAAAATGTTCAACAGATGATCGACGATGAGATGCTGACCTTAAAGGGAGAAAGCCCATTTGTGAATGGAACGCCTCTACGCTGATGGATATGAAGACTCAAGAGAGTCCTTTCAAAGTCAGTAAAATCAATAGGAGAGCTCATTCCCAATATCATTAGGCTTTTTGTTTATTTGCTTGCATTTGTTGTTATTCCTTTGATTGTAAAAGCATGTTTTGCATGTAAGGACTTGTTTGTTTTGAATGTTTAATGCAATGAATATGTTTGCCTTGAAGAAATCCATTCGTATTCACTCATAAAATGCTTTTTCTGTTTTATAATTCCAATGCTACCTAATCTCTTGCCTACTCAGAGGATTGGGAGAAGGATGACGAAATCAAAAACACAAGATTGTTGTATGCTTTTGAGTAAAACCCCGCTGATGATGTAAGACATTATTTCAAATCCCTAAACACCGGAGATATAAGGGAGATAGACCATCGTTAACCCTTTTGAACCTTGAAGTAGGAGTTTCTTTCTTTACAAAAACCCACAATATTAACCTTGGGGTGGGTAATTCTCAGTTAACTTGGTTATGCGTTCATGCAAGACACCTTTCATATGAAGGTTGCACTCACAAATTTTCCTTCGTACACATCAAGCAAGTCTTGTAGATGTCTTTCAAGTCAAATGCCAATGATGGTTCACCGTAATCATTAAGATGGTTAATCACTTTCCTTACTCCAAGAATGAGCTAAGTCCCTTTCAAGGCAAACGCTAAGAAAGATGGGAAGCTCATGACATTGCCTTGTACAAAAAGGTTTGCATGACAACCAAAAAGAGGAAATCTTTAAATCCTTCACCATGAAAGTCCTCAATGGCAAACATTTTGGTAAGGAAGTAGTGACTGCCATTTCAAAAGTCCCTTGGCTTCTGAACCATCATTACTATCATCAGTACAAATTCTAAACCTCTTGGAACCTGAATGTATAGTCTGAGTTGACTGAGCATAGGATTGGAGAACATCACGAAGAAGTGGTGGGTACAAATAAACTTTGAGCCTTATATCCTTTGTTTTATAAACCGCGAACCAAGCCACGTTATAACCCTCAAAAGACCTAATTGAAGTAGGGTTTGTTTTGAAATCATACTCATTGAGATGACGTTTCCCGACTCCTATGAGCTATGCTCAAAATTTGTGTTGGCTTTGTAAAATTAATGTCATATCCTAACTAGTGATTTAGTCACAAGTTATCGCGATATTCTTTTCAATTAAAAAACACCAAGACTAACATGTGTGTTGCATTAGCAGTTTCAGAATTAACATTTTTCTTCTTGATAACATTGCTTGATATCAAAAAAGCTTTCATATGAGCATCAATGACGAGTTCAACCTTTTGAGACTTGGAACTCTGATGAATAAATGGCAAATCATTTCAAAAGGGATGATCATATCCAGGGGCATGTTGCCTGAAAACTCTGCTTAACAGGGGCAAGTTGTTTCTCAGTTGTGGTTTTCACAGACTGACTATCCCTAAGGGGCAAGTTTGAAGACTCGTTTTTACAGAACACCGTCAATCTAGGGCAGTTATATGACTTAAATGATTATGTAAATAATTTTATAAATTGTGTAAATCATTTTACAAATTATGTAAATAATTTTATAATTTGAGTGAATTATTTTGTAAATTGTGTGAATTATTTTGAAAATTATGTGAATAATTTCGTAAGCTCTTGGGATTAAATTTGTGATTAATAACTTAGTAAAAAAAGATTTTGCCTTGCCCTATCTTGATATTATCTTCATGATGCCTGTCTGGTTTGATATTCACTTGTGGCTCTCGAACCTCTATGTTTGAGTATGTTTAGTCCAAGGAAAGGACTTGTGATTGACTATACAGTCATGTGCATTACATTTTATTCATTTGTATCATTTACCTCTGTGCTTGATCCATGTTTCCCCTTTAGGTTGTTTCCCTCTAGGATGTACATACTTAGATTCTTGACATTACACAGATTCCCTTAGGATAGCTTCCCTTAGGATAGTTTCCCATAGGATGCTAACTTAGACAACTTACAGTTAGTCTTCCTTTTCTCCCATGAGAGATTAGACATGAGTCATCCCTAATTGAGATGTAATTCTCCTACCCCATGACATAGTTGAGAAAGATGTCGATTCTTTTCCACTTGAGATAGGTATGTGGCATACTCGTCGATTTTATATCCGAGTTGGAGCCCTTCTCTTAATGTGAAGCAAAGATCCATCTTACGCATGTTTGTGGTGGTTCAGTTGAGTATTCTCCTTAAGATGACAACTTCTCCCTTCTCCTAATCAACCAACAAACATTGCTTTTATCCATAGTAGTTCAAACTACGGACACTTTGATTTCTCAAAGTTCCTTTTGAGAATACGTAGGCACAAGGTCAATCCTTGGCGAGAAACCTTTTCTTTTTACGTTGTTTACCCTTATTGAGGGGAACTACGAATGCTCTGATTCCATTCCCGTCGGGATACGTAGGCACGAGATGCGATGTCTTGGCGAGCATACTTAGGATAACACCTTAGGTCTTCCTTTCCCTTTTACCCTTTGCAAATAAATAACAAATAACAAATAACACAATAAAAAACAAGAGGTTCCTGTAGAGTACTACAGATACTTAGGGTGCTAGCACCTTCCCTAGGTATAACCAACCCCCGAACCTCAGATCTCTTAGCTGTGTTGTTACATGGCGCACTTAGGGGTTTTTTATCTTTACCCTTTCCTTTGGATAAATCAAAGCTCGGTGGTGAACTATGATTTGTGATTCAAGTTAGTTAATAGCTTGATATCCAATTCTCACCGCATAATCTACCAGATGTTCATCTTAGATCGAGTTTGAACCGTATATGTCTATAGCAATCCAAACCCATTAAGTAAAAAATCAAAGATGACATCTCTAAAGAGTTGTAACGAAGATTTTATACAAAGATCCATAAATAAACATACAATCAAAATAAACTTACATACAAAACCCCAACAAATGAAAAATACATAGAGAAGAAGGAAGAAGAACACAAATCTCACGGTTTGTCAACTCCGATTGAAGTGGATTCGACTTCAGGTCATCAAGATATACACTCCATGTGTTGTTTCTAAGCTAAGTCTACTCAAGAATGTGTTTGATGAAGTTGGGGTAAAAAATTCCCAACAACGTAACATAAAAAATACTGAAAAATGACCTAAATAGGCAAAAATGGGTTCCTATGTTCACCTAGCGAAGTCCCGTTCGCCCAGCGAACATATGCCTCATTAGCTACTGCCAAAACAGTGTTTTCCACGCTTTTTATAACTTTCTGTTCGCCTAGCGAATATGATAGCAAACCTACACTTGTTTCGACCATAACTCTTGAACCGTAACTCTGTTTTACGCGCGTTCGTAAACGTTAGAAAGCTTATTCAATGCTTTATATGACAATGACAAAATATCATTGCTTGTATACCTACAAAATTGAGATAAAAACAATTAAACTCAATGATATTTACACGATACGCAATATATACACTATAGTGTAAACTATATAACATATGCACAAAAGTTGAGGTTTATTGGTTGAATTAAGCCAATAAGTGCCAACTATTCACACTCAATATCAGTCCAATTTAGCGCTTATCAATCTCTCCCCAACTTAAACTTGTTTGTCCTCAATCAAGAATCAATCATCTCGAAGAAACAAAAGCAATAATCAAGAAATCATGCTCAACAAGTTTTTACAAACGGAAAACATGCGTATGATACAAATATCAAAAGTACATGCAAAGCAATGCTTACCACTAAACTACAACGATAACATGAAAACGAAACAACTCCTAAATACAAAACACATGTAAAAAATTCTAAGACAATACAATGTTAAAAAATGAATCACACCTAGCACATACTTCATCGGTAGATGAAATAAAAAAAAACACGAAGGGCTTAAGTCTCACCCAACAATCAAGCTAACAACAAGTTAAATTATGCATTCATCAAGAAAAAACTCATATTGAACCGTATAAAAGCAAAAATCACATGGGCTTTAAGGGTTGTAATGTGGTTTGGGTAACAAACAATTGTTTTTCTCAAGGTAAAAGAAACAAAAACTTGCCTAATCAAATGAGAGTGATCATTTCTCACAATCTTAAGCACTCACAAATTCCAACCACCTTTGTCTCTTTTCCAAATTATTACACCATTCCATACAACTTATTAGCACAACATTATTCTATTTTTTTTCTTCTTTTTTTCAATTCTTTTTCCTTTTTTTTTCTTTCCTTTTTCACTTATTTCTTTTCTTTCTTTTTCAAACTTTTTATTTTTCTCAACCTCTTAACAACCAACCTCTTCTCCCCAACTTGAATGCAACCACACATAATGATATGAATGCTCCCAAACTTATCAGGTAAAGGTAAAAAAACTCAAATAACAAGTCATGGTTATAGTTCAAGAAAAAGTATTAGAATCCATACAAAAATGAACTTAACACCAACATGGGTTCTAACAAAGGCTAAAAGGGGGTAAGCAAATTCTCACTCACTCACAAGGTAGATTGACTATTTGGTCAAGTGGTTATGCTCAAAATCAAACAAAATGGCTTGATCATTTTAGTGCTATCATACAAATCAACACAAATACAAGATTAAACATAATAAAACTGAGTTAAACAAGAATCTTGGTCTCCTGCATATAGTAAATAATGGAAAGCTCCTTACAAAAAGGGTTTTGTTCTAAAGTGATTCAAAACTGAACAAGTGTGGCAAAAGAATGAATGCATGAAAATTGTACAAATGAAAAATCTCCTAATCATGTTATGTTCTAGAAAAGCAATAGACACAAACCTTAGCCATGTAACTCCTTTAAACTTTTCACCATTCCAGAATCTGTCATGTTCGCAGTGCGAACAATTATTCGCCTATCGAACTCATTCGCCCCAGGTTTGCACAGCGAACTCAGGGAGAACATGACAGTAACTAAAAATTTGTGGGTTTTCTACTTGTGGTTTATTACAACACTTTTTCACCATAACATTTTCTTATTGAAACAATCAAACTTAAACAATCACAAAATGAATCCTCAAGCTAACCAAAAATAAAGTTTGAGAAAAAAAACACAAAAATTTCCCAACAACCTAACAAAATTGAATCAAACTAAATAAACATAAAGCTCTACAAACTCAAAAACTGTTGGGTTGCCTCCCAACAAGCGTTTGTTTCACGTCGTTAGCTCGACGCCTTATTTACGTACAAGCTCCTCCATGTTGCTTCATTCACCGGTAGACACCAAATAAAATCTGCAACACTTTAGCAAACATAAACCAAAAACAAAAATATGTACACACACATAAACATGATAGAAAACACATATATACAATCACTTATGGAAAACAACTATATACAAGTATATACAAAACTAAAAAACATAGAAACTATCGTAATGCAATTCAATATCAAAACCAATCCCCGACAACAACGCCATTTTGTTGGATGCGGTAAAGCGGCAAGCAAAAATATCATTTTCGTAAGAATTCCCTCCGGGATTTATGTCGTTTTCACAGGGATCGGTGCGAGGGAAAGAATGTCGTTCGACAATCTCTACATCTCTAAGCTTGGGTTTAAATGGTTTGGGATAAAAGTGCAAAAGGAAAAACATAAAACAAGAAAATAAATATATCTTTAAGAAATGAGAAAACTCGTCAAGAGTTGTGTTTCGTTCTGCCCATCATGTACTAAAAAATCTATGGATCAAATGCACGCAACCTAAATCACTCGTCAAAACCCCCACGTATCGCTCACAACAGAGGTTATGCCTAATGCAAAATTAAGAAAACAACCGCATCGCCTCATCAGTGATGTCTCACGCAACTCAACAACACAAAGCATTAAGAATCGATACACACATGCGTATTAGACCTAAATCTATGTCTAGAGTTTAGAATCTAACAGATGTTCATCTTAGATCGAGTTCGAACCGTATATGTCTATAGCAATCCAAACCCATTAAGTAAAAAATCAAAGATGACATCTCTAAAAAGTTGTAAAAGAGATTTTATACAAAGATCCATAAATATACATACAATTAGGATAAACTTACATACAAAACCCCAACAAATGAAAAATACATAAAGAGGAAGGAAGAAGAACACAAATCTCATGGTTTGTCAACTCTGATTGAAGTGGATTCGACTTCGGATCGTCAAGATATACACTCCATGTGTTGTTTCTAAATTAAATCTACTCAAGAATGTGTTTGATGAAGTTGGGGTAAAAAGTTCCCAACAACATAACATAAAAAATGCTTAAAAATTACCTAAATAGGCAAAAATGGGTCCTTGTGTTCGCCTAGCGAAGTCCCGTTCACCCAATGAACATATGTCGCCTTAACTACTGCCAAAACAGTGTTTTCCACGTTGCGAACATGACAACAAACCAGCACTTGTTTCGACCATAACTTTTGAACCGTAACTCCGTTTTACTCACGGTTGGAAGCATTAGAAAACTTATTCAATGCTCTATATGATAATGACAAAATATCATTGCTTGTATACCTACGAAAATGATAGAAAAAAATTAAACTTAATGATATTTACACGTACGCAATATATATACTATAATGTATGTTAGTTCTGAATTGGCAGCATCTGTGCTAAAACACCCTGTTACATCAAGATGTCTTACTTGATGTCGTGACATGTTGTTTCTAACATTCTGCAGTTTGTGTTTCTTAAAGTTAGCAGGACTGTGTACTGATGTCAAACACGATGTCCTAACATCTGTTGACAGAACATCCTGTTAAGTTTGGTTTTATTTGCTGCGTATTTTTTTGAAGTCTGACGTGTGGTTACATTCTGTTATTGGCGAGAGAAAATCATGGTCTGTCATTTTTGTAGCAGCAATATGTTTACTAGGACGTGATTACTTGCTAAGAAGAACAGGTTAAGCAAGAAGTCCTATTGTATGCTGAGACATATTGAGATGAGAAGTTCTCATCATCTGGAGCAACATGTCGGATAAGATGTCCTATGCTGAATCATTCGACATCGCGCCTGTGCTGAGCTGGACAGTTAAATTCAGTTATGATTTAACAGATGCAGAATATTCTGGGAATACTATGTTATTCTATGTGGCGTTGTTTTGGTTGGTCTGGAAGATTCAAGTCAGAATCAAGAAGAATAATTACTCTCTAAATTATGGAGATAATTTAGGAAAGATTTGATTGAAGACCTGTTTTGGTGCAGAAGTTATTGTAGATTTTTAACATCAGTTTTATTGTGATTTGAAGCCCAAATCCAGTTGGGATGTAGGTTATAAATAGGAGTGTTTGTAACCTGATTCGATAACGATTCCAAGATGTAAAATTATTAGGATTTCGTTCTTGTGAACCACTCTCTAGGAGAGTTGGTTGGTTCCTGTACCACTCGACATATGAGTTGGACAGTTTGTTAGTGTGATCCTCGAAGCTTTTAAGCAAGAGTGAGTATTGTTCTTAGTCATGTGTGTCATGTCTAGGTATTGTCATTGAAGCGTGTCTTCTATTTTTTAGTGATTGAAGAGTTGTTGGAAATCAAGCTGTTGATGCAGTGGCTGAGATGTTGACTGCTAGACATTATTGCGATGATTGGAAGTGAGATAAAGTCTCTTACCTAGGGAGGACTTAGGTAGAAGGGTCATTGGGTAGTTATTAAATTAGGAGATTGTCAACTTGGTTGTTGAGTCTGTAATTTGATACTGCTAAGAGTGGACTTTCTTCCTGGCTTGGTATGCCCCCAGATGTAGATTGTTAGATCGAACTGGGTGAACAAATTATGTGTGTTCTTATGCTTTTCTGTACTGATTTTAATTATTTATACCTTGCCATGCTGTTTTGTTCAAATCAGATGTCCAGACATTCTATAGGACATCTGTAGTTTGATATACCAGAATTTCAATTGGTATCAGAGCAGGCATCCAGTTCTGTTTTTGGGTGAGATCCGAGGAAGATACTTTCTGGTTCATGTGCAAGGAAATTAGGTGTGCTGAGAAGTTGTATGGAGTTGGTCAGTTCATATGCTGTTTGAATGGTCCCTTTAATTGGAGGATGGACTATTCATGATAGGGTGTGTATTGGCGTTGTTTGAAGTGGTCAGGCGTGTGGCTTTGGTACCTATGTTGACCTATTACACATGGAGTGGCGTGGGTTATCTGAAGGCTGTAGAGGAGTTTTCTGGTGTGTGTTCCGCTGCATATATATATATATCTGATGGAAAATTCCTGGTTTTTCATATTGCTGGGGGAGAGTCAACAACATCTACGAAAGAAGTGGCTAGTTCTTTTGTTGATGTGTCTTATAAGATGTTCTGACATCTTATTAAGACAAGCAGGATCTGTTTCCTTGGTAGTGTTGCTGCATGAGGTTCTGATTGAAGAACTCTAGAAGTATGGGATTCTGGAGTTATGATTGAAGGAAGATTGTAGCTGTCCTTACTCATTTTCTGTTCTTGTAGATGTCAACCGGTGTGATGTCACATAATATTCCAAAGTCGGGAGCAGAGGGGTGTCCTTGTGATGGTTGAGTCTTGTATGACTTGGTACATGGGTGAGTGGCTTCATCATGTATGCTGAAGTCAGATTGAAGGGTAAGATGAATTTTCAAACTCATGCTCTAGGGGTTTGATGATTTCTTGTTGGTTAAGTTGTTGAAGACACTTGATATGATGATAAAGTCCAATCAAGGCAACTGAGTCATGTTCTGGAGTCTTCTAGTTATTCTTCAGACTAGGAGGTGCTTCCTAGGAAGCATAGGGGTGAAGACCGTGGAGGTGATTTATTTTCACCTTTCACAAAAACAGCAAGGAAGGATGCATCTCTCTTGACCCTAAGAGTGTATCCAATATGTTTGAAGATTTGTTGAGGTAAAGAAGACTTGTTCAGAGAAAGTCTTAGTTACTCGAGTCAAGAGTGGCAGCCTTGGTATCTCAACATTGTCATTGAATAAGATACTTGCAACAAGACTGAATACTTTACAAGTGTTCATGGCATGATCTGGTGGAGCTCAGCTACAGCAGTGAAGAAGGGTTAATGTATAAGGATTTAAGATCAATTGCTATTTGTGAAATCCACAAGTATTTAATTGATTATCCTTGAAATTCAAGAGTGGAGATGGAAAACTATGAAGACATTATAATCTTGATGGTTACAACTTGGATTAGTTTATTTCTGATCTAAGTGAGTTAGAATGAAGAGGTTGTGTTGTTTTATGGAAGTCAGATGTTTATGTTGACCTGAATAAGTTGCTCTGGCTGTGTTTTATTGGGAGCTTCTTGAAGGACTTCTATGTGCAATGAGTCCCTTGAATGGTGATGGGAAGCTGATGTCCTAAATGATGCTTGCAACATCATGATGGTCATATTTGGAAGTTGGTTGAGATTGTGCACTTGGAATTGGATGCTCAAGCTTTTTGTCAGATGAGGTGATTTGATCAGGATTTTTTTAGGGCTGTTCTTTCTATTGAAGAGATTGGATCTCAATAAAGCTTTTAAGTAAGCTGAGAATTTGTGGAGTTTGTGAACAGTGTCAAACCAGTCAGGATTATTGGATGTGTTCTCTAGGAGTGAGAGTATAGTATGTGAGTGTGCTCAACAAGTGCGTGAAGATCTGGTGCTAAATGGTTAACCTCCATCTAGAGCATTAGTTATCCATGATAGGGGGAGTACTTGTCTATGGATTTTGCTGCAAAGGTGCATACATTGTGAAGCTTACATGTTTGTGGAGATTGGTTGCCTCTTATGAGGATATAATGTCAGATAACATGCTATGACATTAGGCTGCTGGATGGGGTTTTGATGTATGAAGCAAATTGTTTGGATCATGGGCGCACATGCTTCTGAGGAGGAGTCTGAATGACAGTTTTGTTTGTATTTGGGAGAATTTATTTTTCTCTGCATATTTTGGGAAGAGCTATGTGAGAGTCTGTGTTGATGGGAGTTGTCACACTTGTCTAGGTGTGTGTTATTAATTCTAAGTAAGAGGAGTTTACTTAGAGTTCAGAGGAAGGCAGTGTGTGTATGCTTTAGAACTTGAGGATGATTGAGTCTGATTGCTCTTGTGTAGAAGAGAAGTCAGTTGAACTTGTAAGGAGGTTCTGGTTCTCTGGGAGCTTGTGGCAGAAGTTCTGGGTTAAAGCATACCTTCTTTTCGTGAATGAGAGTTTATTTCTCTCTGGATTTCTGAAGTTTTCTTTGTTCAAGCTGGTGGCGTAGCGTTGTTTGAAGATCTTCAGTTGGATTACTATGCAGAGAGTAAGTCCAGTGGTGAAGCATATCCTGAACCATAATGTGTGGTGTCTATGATGTGTGGAAGATGTCCTAACCAATGTTAGAACATCTTTGGGTTAGTTATCCTTGGAGTAGGATTCTGAGATCACTTTTTGTCTAAGAGATGTTTATCTTATCATACGGGAGAATGATGAGTTAAGGACTGTCTTGGATGACTGATGTGAATATGACATGGTAGAAGTGGATCAGTTTGGTGCTTGGGGAGCAAATGAGCTGAAGATTTTTTGGAGCATCATTCGTGAAATATAGGGGGAGAACCTCTGTTTGTTAATTGTACTAGTGTGGTACTTGGTTTGCTTGAGGATCAAGCATTAAGTGAATGCGTTCAGTAGGTGTGTTGAACAGAGGGTGCGCTCTTGAAGACATATAGATGAGTCTTATGTTTTCCATTCATTTAAGGTATTCTTCTTGCAAAGGAGCACTGGTTATCTTAGATAGGGGGAGTTGGACTTCTGTTTTGGGATTTGTTACTGCAGTAGTACAGTTGATTATGAAGATTATTTGTGGTTGCAAAAATCTATGATAGTGTACCTCTGGTGAGGGTGTAATGTCTGACAAGATGTCATGACACTGTGTGACTGGTTTAGTTCTGGGTGGACTTGACTGGTTGATCTTGGTCATGTCATTGGGTTGTCAATGTATTGAATCAAAGTTGTACAAGCTTCTGAGTTGGATGTGTTCTGCTACTAGTTGTTTGCCCTTATTGCATAGTTGCTTTGTTTGCCAAAAGGGAAGAGTAGGTTTGGATTTTGTGTTTAAACCAGTTTCTCAAGGATAGTCTGTTCTATTCTGAGTATGTTGGGTTGGTTTTGTGTCATGTGATCTGAGTTATGAACACATTTGTGACCTGTGGTCTGAGTTACCAGGAGTGGTGGTTGATTTTCTCGTAAGTTTCCTCTTATGCCATCAGTAACGAGAAAAGGTTCTTGGTTTGAGGGGGAGTGTTGTCTACCTTCTTCCTCATGTACACCATGACTTCATGACTTTCCTCTTTGATCCTGAGGTTGCTGGTCTGTGGTGGTATGTCTGATGTGCTGAAATTGAGTGGTTGTGAAAATGATGTCAGGATATCAATCAGACTGAGATGTTTTTTTTGGTGCCCTGTATGCTGCTGGTTGGTTGTGTGTGATGTTGGCTGTCTCTGATGTTGAGGAGGAGCGTCAGTTTGTTGATGGAATTTCTTTCTGCTGGTTTTTTGGTTTGTCTAAATTCTGGCTAAAAAGGGGGAGAGTTGTTGCCTATTTTTTTAGTTGTTTTGTGTGTGCAGCTGGTTGTTTTGGTTTTCTGTGCTGGGTTTCACAGCTCCTTGGCTTGAGGGGGAGTTTCTGGCTTTTATTGGAATGTTAGAAGTGTTGTATGTGCTTCTGCTGCAGGGATTTCTGTTCATTGTTGATGCTATAGTGTTTTAGCCACAATTTGCCAAAGGGGGAGATTGTTAGTTCTGAATTGGCAACATCTGTGCTAAAACACCCTGTTACATCAAGATGTCTTACTTGATGTCGTGACATGTTGTTTCTAACATTCTGCAGTTTGTGTTTCTTAAAGTTAGCAGGACTGTGTACTGATGTCAAACACGATGTCCTAACATCTGTTGACAGAACATCCTGTTAAGTTTGGTTTTATTTGCTGCGTATTTTTTTGAAGTCTAACGTGTGGTTACATTCTGTTATTGGCGAGAGAAAATCATGGTCTGTCATTTTTGTAGCAGCAATATGTTTACTAGGACGTGATTACTTGTTAAGAAGAACAGGTTAAGCAAGAAGTCCTATTGTATGCTGAGACATGTTGAGATGAGAAGTTCTCATCATCTGGAGCAACATGTCGGATAAGATGTCCTATGCTGAATCATTCGACATCGCGCATGTGTTGAGCTGGACAGTTAAATTCAGTTATGATTTAACAGATGCAGAATATTCTGGGAATACTATGTTATTCTATGTGGCGTTGTTTTGGTTGGTCTGGAAGATTCAAGTCAGAATCAAGAAGAATAATGACTCTCTAAATTATGGAGATAATTTAGGAAAGATTTGATTGAAGACCTATTTTGGTGCAGAAGTTATTGCAAATTTTTAACATCAGTTTTATTGTGATTTGAAGCCCAAATCCAGTTGGGATGTAGGTTATAAATAGGAGTGTTTGTAACTTGATTCGATAACGATTCCAAGATGTAAAATTATTAGGGTTTCGTTCTTGTGAACCACTCTCTAGGAGAGTTGGTTGGTTCCTGTACCACTCGACATGTGAGTTGGACAGTTTGTTAGTGTGATCCTCGAAGCTTTTAAGCAAGAGTGAGTATTGTTCTTAGTCATGTGTGTCATGTCTAGGTATTGTCATTGAAGTGTGTCTTCTATTTTTTTGTCATTTAAGAGTTGTTGGAAATCAAGCTGTTGATGCAGTGGCTGAGATGTTGACTGCTAGACATCATTGCGATGATTGGAAGTGAGATGAAGTCTCTTACCTAGGGAGGACTTAGGTAGAAGGGTCATTGGGTAGTTATTAAATTAAGAGATTGTCAACTTGGTTGTTGAGTCTGTAATTTGATACTGCTAAGAGTGGACTTCCTTCCTGGCTTGGTATGCTCCCAGATGTAGATTGTTAGATCGAACTGGGTGAACAAATTATGTGTGTTCTTATGCTTTTCTGTACTGATTTTAATTGTTTATACCTTGCCATGCTGTTTTGTTCAGATCAGATGTCCAGACATTCTATAGGACATCTGTAGTCTGATATACCAGAATTTCAATGTAAACTATACAACATATGCACAAAAGTTGAGGTTTATTGGTTGAATTAAGCCAATAAGTGGCAATTATTCACACTCAACATCAGTCAAATTTAGCACTTATCATTAGTAGGCACAAACAACTCGTCACTTGCATCAAACTCTGGAAATAACATTGACTTATCGAAATACATTTGAAATACATTCTCATCATGGTGTTTTAGGAGAACAAACTTCATTTGACCAATTTTTCAAACAAATAGGAGGCGTATGATGTATTATGGAGAGGTTGGAGCAGAGTTCAGATGAAGTGAGTAAATCAAAAGTGACGATTGAAGTCCCACATCGAATTTTCAACAATAAAGAATAATGTTTATAAATCTCTTTCACTCTATGCTTGTTGTGATATTAAGTATTTGGCTGCTGCAAAGAACATGAGCTTTAGCCCCAAATATTTTCTTTTAAAATATTATTTATAATAATTAATTTCTAAATTTATAAAAAAAACTAATTAAAATTATTAAAAATATTTATAAGAAAATAATAAAAGAAATTTAAATAAAACAATGAATTAAAAATATTTAAATATTTTTTAAAGAAAGACTACAACGTTAAAAATATAGTAAGGCTCTGTTTGGTAAAAATAGCGGTTGACTGATAAGTTAGCTGATAGCTTATAGCTTATGACTGATAGCTGGTGACTGATAGCTTATAGCTGATGGCTGATGACTTATAGCTGATAAGCTAATTGAAGTGTTTGGTAAAATTAACGGTTTAATTAGGTGATAAAATAAAATGACATAAAAGATATTTAATAATTATTATTTTATTTTAAATTATAATAAATTATAAAGGATAGTAGTGGATTTTAGTTAAAATAATAAGGGTAAAAATTGAAGAAAAAATGATAAGCTATAAGCTATAAGCTAAAACGCTATTAAAAATAGTGTATGAAAAATAAGCTATACGCTATAAGCTCGTGATGAAAATACCGTTACCAAACAGGTCTTTTATTGTCATATGAGCTTATAAGCTATAAGACATAAGCTATAAGCTCAAAAAGCATCTTCCCAAACAGAGCCTAATTTTTGAGCTTATAGCTTATGTCTTATAGTTTATAAGCTCATATGACAATAAAAGACCTGTTTGGTAACGGTTTTTTCATCACGAGCTTATAGCTTATTTTCCAGACGCTATTTTAAATAGCGTTTTAGCTTATAACTTATAGCTTATCATTTTTTCTTCCACTTTTACCCTTATAATTTTAACTAAAATCCACTACTATCCTTTATAATTTATTATAATTTAAAATAAAATAATAATTATTAAATATCTTTTATGTCATTTTATTTTATCACCTAATTAAACCGCTAATTTTACCAAACACTTCAATTAGCTTATCAGCTATAAGTCATCAGTCATCAGCTATAAGCTATAAACTATCAGTCACCAGCTATCAGCTATCAGCTAATTTATCAGTCAACCGCTATTTTTACCAAACAGAGCCTAAAATGAAAAATACATTTAAGCTTTTATATTAAAAATAAACTTTTTGTATAAACACAAAAAAAAAATAAAAAATTATTTACAATATTTCAAATACTGAAGAAATGTTTTCAAATGAAATAATAATCGGTATGGTTCACGGTAGACCGGGTTATAAGCAACTAGAGCCTACTGTATTTGATTAATTTTATCTGTACCACCTCTTGATATCCATCGGATCAATCTCAGATGAATGGCCACGATCTTCCCTCCGGACAGAGCTCGTTCTCTGATTATAAATACGCTCTATTCCTTCCTATGTTTCTCATACGCTAGGGTTACGGCTCGTAGTTAACATAGATCTGAAAATGTAGCCACACTTCTTCAATTTCTTGCTTTTCGATTATCAATAGTTTTAGCATATTTTTGATTCAATCTTATCATATACATTTCTGTAGTATGTTTTGATTTAATTTCTTCTGTTTTGATCCTATTTCGACTAGCTAAGCTACATTGTACCGAGAAAAGGGTGGTTGCATAAACCAGTACTCTTGATCTTGAATTTGCCATTGCGGCTGTAGCTAAATTAAATCGAAGAAGCTTACTGGCCGGTTATTGTGAGATCTGTTAGGGTTTCTGTCAATAAATCTGCTTACCGAGTTTCTCACATTTTTTTTGCATTTCTGCAAGTTCGCTGGTTTGTTTTATTTTTGGATCTGCTTTGGATTTTAATTCGAGAAAGGGAGAAGAAGGGAAAAGGCATGTGAATTAGCTTTTTTCGAAGACCTTTCTCTTACATTGAACCAATTTTGTTTTTCAAAATGGGTAACTTTCCAAGCAAATTGCCTTGATTTATAGCAGTTTGCGTCTAACGTTGCCTACAGATCAACTTTTTTCTTTATTTTTTATTCATATGTATAAACACTGGGTTTTGCTAACTAGATTTACCAAATTAGTCTAATAAGTGATTCTTTCCAGCCACTCATGTGTTTGAATAATAGTCAAGTGCGTCTGAAATATAAATTTTAATGTATTGAATTTATGTGATTATTTTTGTTTTGTTATACCTTCCATTGGTTAGTGACAAAACTAGGCTTTTGAAAAACTGGGGGTTAGAAGGTCTGTGATCGGACACATTGATGCAAATAAGATGAAACGAAACTTAAAAAGTTCTAGAAATTAAAATAATAAAGGGAGAAATTAAATCTAAGAAGTAATACAGTTTGTAAAATCTGAATTGCAGCGTAATATGGACCAAATTTACGCCTGAAATTGCAGAAAGTTAGTAGTAACAGAAAGATTCAATTTAATCATGTCAAAAGGAGTGAAATTGAACCGCTCCGAGCGTCATCTGTTCTGGACTAAGATAAGCGTATCCCATCTAGGCAAATATAAAAGTATTTTAGTTTGGTCAGTTTCGTGCAATATTATATTTGGGTATTCCTATCTAAAGTAATGTTGAGATAATGTTAAGAAGATTGTCCAATAGGAATAATAAGCATCATCTATAGGTGGGTGAATCGCGCTTATAAATTTTGTTCTATATGTTTTACTTGTTAGGTATTATTTCCAATTTGAAAGGTGGGGGGAAGTGGAGAGTAGGAATCTAAATTGGGTACAATGAAAAGGTGTGCAGTGAAATAGATGTGGGAGAAGTAAGAATAGAATACTGCCTAAGGGCGCATTCCTAAGAAAATGAGAATGGAGAATCTGTACGAATAACAAATTATACGGGTCAAAGTCTTATTAAGTAATACGACGGAAAAATGGTAATATGAATTGAGAGGAGAGGTTTGGCTTGTCATGGTGACATGGTATAAAAAAAATTAGAGAATTGGTTTTCTAAAAATCTGTCCAAAGGTAGATGAAGCACAATTTTGGACGTATCCATGGTTAGAGGGGGGCAAATTTGACTGGTTTGTTTGACTTGGAACACAAACCAGTATGAAATTAAGGAATACAAAGGTTGGACAAATTTGACTGCTTTGTTTGACTTGGATTGTAGATGAAACTAGGGGTGTTCGCGGTTCGGTTTGGATCGGTTTTGAAATAAAATATCATTCGATCCAAAGGTAAATTTATTCACGGTTTGGTTCGGTTTTGGATGATTGATTAAAAAATCTGATCTGATTCAATTCATATTAATGCGATTTAATTTGATCGGTTTTTTGGATATTCAAATTATAAATTATATCTTTTATTAATATTCTAAAAGTACTTGTCATAAATAATAAATTTCACATCATATATAATATACTAAATCAAAAGTTAATATTATATGATGAAAATAATAAAAATAAATAGATTAAATCAAATAAATAAATATTATTTAAAACAAATAGTGTCATCTAATATTAAATTAACAAAACATATATACTAATAAAAAATAAATAAATATAAAAAATATATATATGCAGTTTGGTTTAGTTTGGATTGGTTTTGAAAAATTAATCCAAAATTTGATCCGAAACAATTGGTTTTTACAAAATGACATCAAAATACATTCAAAAATTTTTGGTTTTTTGTGGTTTTCGGTTTTTTTGAATTGGTTTGTGGTTTTTATTTGGATTGGTTTGGATTTGAACACCTCTAGATGAAACACAATCTTTCCTTAACGAATATTTTCTCTGTTCTAAATTAAATTATAAGACGTTTTGAACATTTCATATAGTTTAAGAAAAATAATCAATGTTGTATGAGAAAGAGAAATTATGTGTGACTTTATATTATTGTTCTTCATTAATTATAGAGGAAAGAGAAATTAATAGAATCAAAAGAAGAAAGATAAATAAATAGTTAATGGTATATTAGGAAAAAGGTCATTAATGTTGTATTGAGATAGTAAAGTGATTTATAATTTGAAACTTATAATTTGGGACAGAGGTAGTATAAAGGAAAGTTGAACTATGAAATTAAGCAACAAGCATAAAGAATAGTATTGAGAGAAGACTTAGAAGATATTTCATTCGGTCTTTTTTAAATGTCACTTTCTTAAAAAAATTTGTTGTTTTTTAATTGTTATTTGTAAAATTTAAGGTAACATTAATTGTATTTTTGACAAAATTATTCTTAAGTATTTATTAAAGAGAAAGAAAAATAAAATAAATATAATAAATAATTAGGAATATTATAGGTAAAAAGAGAATTATTATTTGAAAAGTAGTAATAAAGGTTAACTTTTTTTGGTAAGTGTTAAAAATAAAAAAATAACACTTAAAAAGAAACGGAGGTAATAAATAACTCTTGTGTAAAAATAATACTACTTTCGTTTCTTTTTATAAGAGACAATTATTTTTTAGGGTTATTGAATAATTAATATATCCAGTCTATAAATTGACCAAATACATTAATTATTCAATGAATCTAAAAAAATGAGTTGTCTCTTATATAAAATAACAAAAGTAGTATTTGGAAAAGAATAATGTTCTTGTGAATACCTTTGGTGTTAAATGATTATCGAGAGAATAAATTTCATTTTTGTATATTTTTTTATGTAGTAAATTGCTCAATTCGAAAATGTACATAAGCAAGCTTTGTTGTTTGAGGACAAATAATTGTTTAAGTTTAAGGAGTTTGATAAATGGTTTTTGCGTTGTTTTTATTAGTTGTATTACATTGTTATTTTTTTTTTATTTTATGTTTGATTTATTTTTGTTTATCATGTTTTATGTTTTGATAGTGTGTTTTTGATATTTTAAGGCTTTAGTAAGTATCCCAGATGAAAAAGGAGCCAAAACAAGTAAAGCGCGGAAAAAGGTGAAAAATAGAATTTCTCCCATACAAAATTAGAGGCATGCTACGACCACCAATAACAGCTGCTACTGGTAGTAGGAGGCAGGTGTGCCCCATCTTTTCTTTCATTTATTGATTCAAGTTATTGTTCTGGGACTTTTGCATCTTTTAATTTGAGATATTTCCTATTGTAATGAGCATTAATCACATATATTTAGTAAACTATTAGAATTTTCTATACATTCTCTATAAAATTCATAATTTGTCTTGAGTTTAGATCGAAGTTTTATTTTCCCGGTTTCTATGTATTTTGTATTCTCTCTTTACTCAAGGCTCCATTGGAGTATTGAATCAAGGTTTATTCAATCAGGTTTTTTTATCGTTTTCAATTCAATTGTTTATCTATTTTCAATTATTTACCATGAATTCGATTATGAACACTATTTTGATTGTTTTTTTCTCTCACCATGAGTGAGTAGTCCATTAGGGACTAAGGGTCCTGAAGCCTATCTTATGATTATTTGTATGATCTATTACAAGTCAATTACGAGAGTCTTTTGTCCGTATTTATTTTAATACTCAAGTCCATGCATTCCAACCCTTATACAAAAGCAAAGAGTTCTCTAGTACCGATCGTAGTCTGAAAGGATATGTATCGGTACCAGAGCGTATGTTTTAAACAAACGGGATCAATACAATGAAAGCACTTGGATAAGTTTGAGAAAAGTTCCAATATTTATAGCTGAGCAAAAGTAATGAATCTTTGACGAATAATCCGATGGTGCGAAAGCCAACAAATTATTCGTCATCGATAGGGAAATGCATTGAAGAAAGCATGTGATGTCCATATTTATTTATTTTCTATAAATTGTGTCCGAACTCTCGTAATAAAAGTGGCCCAGATTATATGGATGTGTCAGAGTAAGAACCGCGACCTTATGTCCTATTTTTTCAAAATCTCAAATTATTGATCTCTCTAGATATACATTAATGGAAAAAAATTGGGTACTCAATCCATTGATCCTTTTGGTTCGATAATCTTTTACTACTTCGCACAACCGTGCACTTGTGACGTGTCAAGTTTTTGGCGCCGCTGCCGGGAACCAATTGTGCTTGATATTGAATTTATGTTTAGTCACCGTATAGACTAGAGTTTTATTTTTCTTTTTAATTTGTTGTAGTTCTCTCGCTGCCCTTGTATGCGAAGAACTCATTTTGATTATTCTATTTTGTTATCCTAGAGATTAGAGCAACTTTTTCTTTTCTGTTGTTTCTTTTATGGTACGCATGAGGTCTATCCAAAATATGTTCAATTATGTGAACAATAATCATGGAGACTCTTATCTACAATAATCATTCCTAGTATTCTGAGGAACCACCAAATTTTCAACAATCCAACCTTGAAATGATAATGGAGAACTTTATTGCGATGCAAACTCACACTAACCTGGAATCTATGATGATGAGTTTTGTGGCGACACAAACTCTACAAAATGAAGAATTTTGTGGCGACACAAACTGTCCAAAATGAAGAGTTAAGAAACCAAATTCTCCATATTAGTGAAGCTTTTAGGGAGCTAAACACTGTGGTCGAGTCCATCGTGGCTCAGAACAAGGCATTGGAGACCCAAATCTCTTGGCTTGCACACCCTATCTAGGACCCTTCCATGAGGGACATGTGAATGTTGTAACAACCAGAAGTGAAAACAAGTTGAAAATCCTAGGGAGAATGATAAAAAGGTTGAGGAGAGTTATGGTAAGAAAAAGGTAGAGATTGAGGAAAGTCCACCGACACCACCAAAAAAGGAGGCTGTCGAAGAGGTAGAGTAGGAAACATCTTATGTTGACCTTCCTTCCCACAAGCCATTGATTCCTTTCCCACAAAGATTTGTGGAAGCTAAGTTAGACACCAAATTCAAAAGGTATGCAGAAATAGTGGAAAAGATCCTTACCGATGTACCATTAACCAAAATCTTGTCTAAAAAGAGAATATTAGAGAATGATGACACTCTGTCATTGTATGTTTTCGGTCGAAGAAATGGATCAAAACAAGTTAAGAGGAGCAAAAATGAAGAATAAAGGCCAAAGAAAGATGCAAAAATGATTAAGTATAAATAAATAAGGACTTAATGAAAATCAGATGAAAAAATGAGCAAAAAACTTGCAGCTACTGGAATAATCACGTGTAGCATCGAGCGCGTGATAGAAAAGTAAAGTCGGCATTGTGCCTTGACATAAACCCCATTAAATATGGGATTGGGGTACTAGAGAAAAAAATGGTCAAAAATAAAAAAATAAATTGAGAAAAATAAGAAGTTAAAAATAACTTCTTCAAAAAACAAAAAAGAGAAAAAGAATGATAAGGACCATAAAATGTTAATATCTAATACTGATTAATTAAGCAAGAGTGGATATGAAAAGGAATATGGTAACATAAGGAAAACTAGGTACCTACCTCCAAAGGTTTAAGCTTCCTCTCTCAAATTATTCCACCTTAACATAAGTTCCATTACAACCTTAAAAGCCCTCCAAAAGCGTGGGTTTAGATGATTTTGATTGATTTTGTTAGAAATTTTGCAAACTTATGGTAAAATGATGTTGTATGTTGATTGTGTGATTATCCTGATAATGCGAGTGAAATAATAGTGAGATGAGAGACAGGTTGAATACTTGTTGTATTGGAAGAACTTTTCCTATTTTTCTTGATTACAATGGGGAGCGAATGTGATGAACAGGTAAAATAAAATAAATAAACAAACGATATGTTCGTTAGTAATGGTAAACATGTTGTTTTCTGTTGAAATTTTCAGCTGCAGGTAAGTTACTTGAGGACAAGCAAATATTAAAGTTTGGGGTTGTGATAACACTATGTCATTGCATGTTTTCAGTTAAAGAAACGTATTAAAATAGGTTAAAGAGGAGCAAAAATGAAGAATAAAGGCCAACGAAGGATGTAAAAATGACTAAGCATAAAAAAATAAAGACTTAGTGAAAATCGCGCGCAACATCACGCGCGTGATAGAAAAGTAAAGTTAGCATCCCACGCGCGATGCAAGCTATCACGCACGCGATAAGTCCTTTTCTGGGCCTATTCTAACGTGTTCTGGACTGATTTGACTGATATAAAAGGGAGTTTTTGGCATATTTTCAAGGGTTCTGAGATTTTAGAATGAAGGTGACGGTAAAAAGCACCAAGAGAGCGATTTTGAGAGCATTGGAAGCCATTGGAGGCCAGTTCTTCAAGGATTTTTAGAACAACATTTATATTTTCGCATTCACACTCAAACCCCCATTGTCACTTTTTATACTTGCACAACTATTGTCTTGTTATATAGCAGTCCTTGTGGAATTAATATCTTTTTATTACTGCGACATTATCGGTACAATTGTCGAGAAATCATCAAGTTTTGGCGTTGTTGTCAGTGATTGTTGATAATTTCAACAAGGCAACGCTTGTGCAATGTTTAATTTAGTTTTTTATTTATTTATGTTATTTTTTGTTTTTATTCGTAAATATTTTATTTTTGCTTCTCCTTAATTTTTCTATTCTTTTTCTTTTTAGTTTTATTCTTATTTAAAATTTTTTATCTAGTGCAGTGCTACTAAGGTATTGTTCTTTTTGTTTTGTATGCGAGGTTAAGATAATCATGCAAGATGACATTTATGCTCGCTTGGAAAAGTTTGAAGCTTATTAAAAGGAGCTTGCTTCAAAACCAATCATTCTAGAAAATGCTAGAAATTATTCAGATCCAGAACCTTACATTAACATGATCATTCATGGGAAGAGGATTCATCATCTCAAATTGAAGAAACCGTGACTCAGTTTATAAAGATGTCTCAACTCAATTTCAAGAAAATCAACAGGCACCAAGAATCCGTACGAAGTGACATTGAAATATCCTTCGAGAATTTAGAGATGCAACTTGGTCAAGTATATAGCCAATTAGCATTAAAATTAAGATCTAGTGGGTATTTCTATGAAAATATGTTAGATAGTTCTAAAGATAAGGAAATTGAAAGAAAAAATAAACAGGAATGTGAGACATCCGATGAAGGACGATTTGAATATAAGAGAGAAGATAAAAAATGTACAACACCTGATAAAGAAATAGAAGCAAAAATCAAAGCAACAGAGGTGAAAAAATTTGCGGAACAAGAGCAAGAATGCAATACGAAGATTGTATCATTTTGGAGGAAACTTCAATTTCAATAATTCGTTCATACTTAGATATCCAACTACAAGATCTTCAAGAAAAAAATAGTCCTAGTCCTAACAAAAGGGCTGATAAAAGAGGAGAAATAGATGAAGTATTGGATGAGATTTATGCCTTATTCGACACTTTAAAGCTAAAGAGAGTATGGAAGAAAAACCTATAATTCCTGAAAGTAATGGAATTCCTACCAAACAAAAGGAAGAAGAAGATGGTGTTTTTTCTTTTCATATATGCCACCCTAACACAAAAATCGAAAGGCCAAGATTAGGAGGCAACCCAGCTGATAAGTTTTTTTTTTTTTTTATATTTCATTTGCAATTTTAAAATTTATTTTATTTCAATTAATCATTTTTAGTATGTAGCATGTCGTATCAATGAGTAGGAGGACAAAGACGTGAGAAAAGGATTGAAATAAGAAAAAGAGATTAAAAACGTTCTCTAATCTTAGTTTTTCTTCTAATCTCTTTGCACTTTCTAGTGTTGTTGTTTCAGGGAATGAGTCCAAAGCAAAGTCACTCCTCTTGAGCATCATCATCAATCAGATGAGGACAGAGTGGACTAAACAAAACCAAGACTTCAACAACACCATGCAAAACGTGCAAGATTTTTTTGCTCCAATGACATGTGAATGTGGAGTTTTCAGAATTTGTATTATTTTTTGCAATTTGCTTTTACGTCCTACAAGTCAATCTAGAGTAGTAGCTACAATACTCGGTTCTCTTTTGTACCACTTCTATAATGCTTTAATTAACAAATGAGTTTGTGACTATTGTTTCTTGCAGTTAATAATTTTCTACCTTACTAGTGACTAAATGAACAAAAAGAAAATCACAAGAAAATATTGATCATCACAGAAATTTCCCTTGCGGATTGAGAGTTGATAAAGAAAGTAACAACTAACTAACTTGATGAAGAAAGGAACAACTAACTAACTTGTACTCAATTTACAGATACCTCATCTAGTAAGGTTTGAGCCAAAAATTTCTTTGTTTACTTTTCCTTCTTATGACAGTATCCATACAATTGTTATTTTCTAGAATTTGCATTATCTCTGATTTAATCTATTGGTTTGATGAATACACACCGAGGCACTTGTTTATGGTAAACTCCAAGCCTTTTCAAACTAACCCTTATATTATTTTTATATCCTTTGCTAACTACTTTGAGCCTAAGCCTTTTCTTTCGTTGACATAGCCACATCTATTGACAATTGACTTGAAAGATTAAATCTTTCCACTCTCTCTTTGGAGTTAGGTAGAAAATTTAGTTCCTTTGTCATATGAAGAAGAATAAATTTGGGGTTGCTCTTGGAAGTGAACAAAGTTTAAGTTTGGGGTTGGGGTACTAGAGAAAAAAACGGTCAAAAATTCAAAAAAATTGAAATAATAATAGGTTAAAAATAACATCTTAAAAAAGAGAAAAAGAATGATAAGGACCATAAAATGTTATTCTCTAATACTGATTAATTAAGCAAGAGTGGATATGAAAAGGAATATGATAACATAAGGAAAACTAAGTACCTAACTCGAAAAATTTAAAGCTACTCTTCCAAATTATCCCACCTTGACTTAAGCCCCATTACAACCTTAAAAGCCCTCCAAAAGTGTGTGTTTAGATAACTTTGATTGATTTTGTTAGAAATTTCTCAAACTTATGGTAAAATGCTTTTGTATGTTGATTGTGTGATTACCCTATCAATGCGAGGGAAATAATAGTGACATGAGAGACATGTTGAGTACTTTTTGTGTTGGAAGAACTTTTCTGATTTATCTTGATTAAAGTGGGGAGCGAAAGTGATGACCAGGTAAAATAAAATAAAGAAACATAGGATATGTTCATTATCAAGGGTAAGCATGTTGTTTTCTGTTGAAACTTTTAGTCGCAGGCAAGTTACTTGAGGATAAACAACAATTCAAGTTTGGGGTTGTGATGACACTCTGTCATTGCATGTTTTTGGTCGAGGAAACAAATCAAAGTAAGGTAAAGAGGATCAAAAAGGAAGAATAAAGGCAAAAGAAAGATGTAAAAATGACTAAGTATGAAGAAATAAGGACTTAGTGAAAATCAAATGGGAAAAGGAGCAAAAAACGTGCAGCTACTGGAATAATCACGCGCACCATCGTGCACGTGATGAAAAAGTAAAGTCAGCATCACACGCATAATGTAAGATATCATGCACGCGATAGGTCCTTTTCTGGACCTATTTTGATGCGTTCTCGATTGATTAGATTGCTATAAAAGGGAGTTTTTGGCATCTTTTCAAGGGTTCTGTGATTTTAGAATGAAAGTCACGGTAAAGAGCACCAAGAGGGCGATTTTGAGAGCATTGGAAGTCAGTTCTTCAAGTGAAGAGGTGTGTAAGATAGGAGAAACGCAGAAGAGAATCATAGCTCAACTGCAAGCTGAAAAAGAGAATCTTTCATCTACTGTCTCTGGTCTTCAAGATGAGGTAACCTTATTGAATTCTAAACTTGAAAACACGACCAAATATGTGAAAATGTTGAAGAATGGATCTGTTGTGTTGGATGAGATTCTTCAAGTTGGGAAATGAGGTAAAATATTTACTAGTATAGGGTTTAATTATCAGTCTTTAAATAATCAAAGAAAAACCCACGTGACAAAGTTTGTTCCTGCTGAAGTAAAGCATGAGCTCACGATGTCTGACCAAATGTTGCAACATCCTTCCAGACCTAAAAAAACTCAGACTATAGCCAAGTTCCAACCTTGGAAATGTCATTATTGTGGTAAATATGGTCATATAAAGCCTTACTGTTACAGACTGTATGGTTATCCAAAACGTCCAACACAACCTAGGACTAGTCATGTGATGATTAAGAATAGAAAGGAGTGGAAACCTAATGGCGTTGATACTTCTAATTTGAATCTTGCTATTAATTACACTGTTGGTACAAGTGCCCATATGTCTCTCTCTAAGATCTTGGTTACCCGAGTCTGATGTTGTACCGGATGTCACAACATCCTTGGCCTAACCTGATCATCTTGTTGGAACCACACAAGAAAATTTTCATAGTGAGACTCCTGAAAAATCCCAAGAGAATGTGGCTGAAGATGATTTTGTTGGTAGTAAAAGAGATGAATCTGATGATAATAGTATGTCTACTGAAGAGGAGAAAGATTTGTCTGACAAAGAAGATAAAGAAGAGAGTGATGGTGTGAAGAAGGATCAGTCTACTGACATGCTCAATTTAGATGGTCTAGATTACTGGTATAGTAGTGTCCTTGGTATGTTTCCTTGGTAGAAGGTTGTTGCTTCTAAGTTTGATATACCTTTCTTCTGCTTTGATGAATGACTGCTTGGTTTGTCAATATTCTGACTAAAAAGGGGGAGTAGTAGTATTTGTATGCTTCCATTAGTGCTTGTTTACATTTACTCTATTTTTCTTTTGTCAATTTTTGGATAAAAAAAGGGAGTAAAGTGTTAGTTTATTTGCTGTTTCTGATGTTGGATCAGATGTCATGACTTTATGTCATGTGTTGTGTTTTACTACTGCTTAGGAAGAGTAGTTTTTCTTTGTTGTTGCTGGGCTATATCCAACTATTTAGGGGGAGCATGATAATCTGCTGTGTGTCTGTGCTGAAGATCCACTGTTGTTAGTGTGCAAGAATAGAATGATTGATTCTCGTGTTTGGGTGTTTGTAAGTTGGAGTTAGGGTGTTGTGTGTCTAGGAGAATATATTATTCTTTGCAGTAGGTTATGTGTGACAGGGGGAGTTGTGTACCTGTTTGATCTGTTGCTGCAAAGTTGAAGTCTGTACAAAGCTTACATTCTCTCACGTAGCTTGTGTTGGTTTGTGATGTCAGACCTAATGTCGTGACATTGTGTTGTCTCTATTGGTTCGACAACATTATGGTTCGTGAGGTTTTCTGCTTTGTTTCCGCTGTGTACCTCTGGTGTGTGCTAAGGTTGTTTTAGCCAAAACTTTCCAAATGGGGAAATTGTAAGTTCTAAGGTTTTAGGATTGGCTACATTTTGGTAAAACAACATGCTGTTAGCAAGATGTTAAACCAGATGTTCTGCCATGACAGTCATACATCATGTTCTGCATGATGTTGTGACATGTTCTAGGACATGCTATACCAGAAAGTTAGGGCATGACTATTTTGGTATTTTTAGTGTGATTTTTGAGTGTGTTGATTCACTCATGTGCGTTTTTCATGGGAGTATATTGTGGGAATTTCTGTTATGACAGATTCTGTTAATTTTCATAAAAAGGTCCCTTGAGCCTTTTTAGGTAAGTTTGTATTTTGTTCCTATTTTTGTGTAGAAGATTATGCAGAATATTTGCAGCTGCTGTTTTGGATCTGTTGCGATTTTTAAGCCTAAGCACATGCTTCACAAAGGTTATTTATAAAAAAGACTTTTAACCTAGAAAGTGTGTGTGTGTGTGCCATATTTTTGTGTGAGATTTTTTCTAGGTTTTTGTGTTGTTCTTTATGTTCCTCTCTTATGTCTTTTGACATCTGAGTAGGATTGTGTTAATTGTCAATTATTCACTCATGAGCTTTTAAGCAAGAGTGTATTGTTCTTAGTTAAAGCTTTTAAGCAAAACTAAGTATTGTCTTGAAAGTGTGCTACTTCTGTTATTGGTTGTTATTGAATTGTCATTGGGATTGTGACTGATTAGGAAGTGAGAGGGGGATCTCATATCTAGAGGGTGTCTAGGTAGAAGTTGCACAAGGTAGGGATTAGGCAAGAAGTTGTAAACGGGGGAGTTTAGCTTTAAACTAATACTATCATAGTGAATTTCCTACCTGACTTGGTAGCCCCCAGATGTAGGTGACATTGCACCGAACTGGGTTAACAACTACTGTGTGCTATTTAAATTCCTACAATTTTTCTTTAAATTATTCTTGTGTTAATTCTGCTGTTACAACGTCCTGATTTCATATCCGACATCTGTCCACTACGTGCCAGAATTTTACAATTGAACATAACAAATAAGCCCAATTCAACAGCTACATACTAGAACACATTTCGACTACAGCATATCGGTCTTCGACAACAACATGTGATCAGACTTCGACGACATGCTAAAGTTCTGTCGACAATACTAGAGTTCAATCCAATATCTCACAAATATTATTTATAAATAATATTTATAATGCTTTTATAATGTACTATTTTTATATAACATACTTTTTTTATTTATTAAATATTATTTAGTATTAATTATTAATTATTAATGTATTATATATTATATATTATGTATTATGTTAATATTATTTTAAAAATATATTATTTATGTATTATATAACATATTGCTTTTATATATTATTTTTGAAATAATACTTAAATTTATTATTTTTATTATATAACATTATTTTTGAAATAATACTTTTCAAAATATTATAAATAATATTTCGACAATAAAAAATAAAAATATAAAAAATAGTATATATTTATTATTATTTAGTAATATATTTTAGTATTATTTCACTAAACATCACACTTAATTTTTTTAAAGAAGTATTAAGTATTATGTAATAAATTATATACTGTTTTTATTTATTTTCTAATATTATTTTCTATTTTTATTTTACAAAATTTATAAATATACAATTAATTATTATATTGATGATATTTTATTATAATTATATTATTATATTTATAATAATATAATTATAATATTTTTTTATATAATATTATAAACATTAGTTAGAGGTTGACCTCCTCACAAATATCAAGCATTAGCGAAGGGCTAATCCCCGACACAAACTCCAAAACGTATATGAATTTGCTAAGGGCATAACCCAAACAAATGACTGACAAACTGAGCTAGAGGTTTTGTCCCTCACAAATGCCAAAACATAGATGCATTTGCTAGGGGCTTATCACCTTAGCAAAATATTGACATGAATGCTCCACTAGACTACTCCTACGCCTGCGTGTTAGCAGGTAAAAATTTAGGGATAACATTTTGCAAGGGGTTAGTCCTAAGCTAAATAGCTGTGTGGGAACTCTCTAGCAAATTATTTGCATCTCCCTATTTAGCTAGGGGGCTTGTTCGCTTACAAAATTTTATTTTGTGAAGGGGTTTTTGCAATAGTGAGGGGTTTAACCTCTAGCTAAAAACACTTTCTCTTGTAGTGAATGTTTTAACTTAAATTTGAATAATACTTTTTGAGCTTTTAAGTAATATATAAGATGAATCGTGACATTTTAAAGATCAAGATATATAACCTAATCTTTGAAGATCTTTGACAGTTTCTTTTGATCAATCACTGGCTTCATCTTTTGCTTTCTAAGTTATCATTGATGACTTCAACTTTTTCTTCTTTTGTTGATATATTTGTCGTCATCAAAACCTATCTAAGGTCAAAGAAAGGTTCTTCTTCACACATTTCATAAAATAAGAAACGAATTTCACATTTTTAAATTTTAGGCGATAACTGAGATCTCTTCTTTTTAACATTATCAAAATATTTTATAAAATTGATGTATTTTAAAATTTTTCCAAAGTTATGATTCACACATAAATGTGTGTATATATATATATATATATATATATATATATATATATATATATATATATATATATATATATATATATATATATATATATATATATATATAAACTATGAGAATGTCATTTTTATGTAAGAATATGAGAATGCATATGAATCATTAGATTTTAAAATAAATGGTGGGGATTATGTACGATTTTTGTTTTTCTCTCTCCTCCATTATTAAAATAAATGATGGAGGAGAGAGAAAAAAACTGACACATAATCTCCACCATTTATTTTAAAATCTAATGGTTCAGATTTATTCTCATATTCTTACATAAAAATGACATTCTCATATGATATGTTCCATATATATATATATATATATATATATATATATATATATATATATATATATATATCTTAAATTTTGAATTATCCTCTAAAGTTATATAACTCATAAAATTTTATCCATCCAACCAAATTTATCGAGAGAAATTTCTTTTATGTGAACTAGTAGGATACATGCGTGTTAACATGAGTACCAGTATGTTACACGCATTTGTTTTTAAAATATAATAAGAATGTAAAAAAGAAAAACATAATTACTTTATCAAAAGAGTTTATCAAAATAATTTATTATTTTTAAAAGAAAGACATATTTTGATTTATATATGGATCATAAATATATTTTTTCCATATATAAAAATATTTGGATGATTTGTATATTTTTCTGTATGTAATATTATTTTTGTTTTACATTATTTATAAAAATATTTGGATTAAAATACAATTTGTTCTCATTTACAAAAAAGTAATATTAAGATTCACTCATTAATTTAAAAATAACATTTGTCATTAATAATATATATTAGTGACATGATTATATAAAAAATATATAGCCCAATTTCCGATATATTATCTTAAAAAATACTGTGTTTTAAATTAAAAATAATTTCAAAATAAAAATATTAGTAATATAAATAATTTAAAAACAACACATTTTTTTCGTGTTTAGATTCATACATTATTTTAAATATAGTTACTTTTATTTTTTGTAATTATACAAAAATGTAATAACCCGCGCGTTTGTCCGAATTTTAGTTTGGATATCCGTGAGTTCGCACGGATATTGATGTGTTACACACATGTGTTTTTAAAATGTAATAAGAATGTAAAAAACAAAAAAAATAATTATTTAACCAAAAAAATTTATTATTTTTAAAAGAAAAACATATTTTTATTTATATTTGGGGCAGAAATATAGTTTCCCATATATACAAATATTTGAATTAACATTATATTTTTCGTCTGTAAATATTAATTTTATTTTTACATATACTTTTATAAATATCAACTAATAACATAGTATTTGTAAATATTATTTTAATTGTATAAATAAATATTAGTAACATAAATAATTAGATGTTATCTGTGTTGGATTCATACATTATTTTAAATATATTTGTCTTTATTTTTTTTAATTGTATAAAAATTGTAATAACTCGTGCGTCCGCACAGATTCTGATCTGGATATCCGTGCGTTCACACGGGTACGGGTGAGTTATGTGCATTTGTTTTTAAAATGTAATACGAATGAATAGAAAAAAAATAAAATTGCTAATATATTAGTCGAATTAAAAATATTTATGAACGAATCTCATATATAAAAATAAAATTGAATATAAAGCATTTAATATAAAAATAAAAAATATAGTTCACTTATTGATCCCTTCAGATTCTCGTATCTCTTCCATCTTCTAAATGTTGTTACTAATTGTAAGATGCCAGTTAAGTCTCACTATTGATTGAGTGCTTTACAAACATTTTCTATGGTACAATTTAATGTCATATTGAACGATACATAATGTTTTTTTAATTTTTTTTTGTTTTTGTTTTTTTGTTTTAAAGATTATTTAGTCTCAATTTTGCAACAATAGAAAATAAAAATTTTGAAATATTTTTAAAACAGTAGGCTTCCTTTATAAGAAAGGTTTGAGAATTAAGGTACATGAATTTATTATGCATTAATGTATATTTTATTTCTTATTTTTTAATAAAGAATATTTTTTCATGGACATAAAAAGAAAAAAGAAAAGTAAGAGATAAATGGAAATTGAAAAATATAAAAAAGTGAGAGAAAGAAATTTGAAAATAAATAAAGTGAATATAAATAAATAAATGTATATTGTTCCGGACTTGATCAATGGCTAGGCATGACCCGATCCACTTCTGCTCCAAGAACAACCTAATTGCCTAAGTCCAGCCAATTTGGGGCAGCATTTACCTTTCTGCCCCCTACCGGGCAAATATGGTCGAATGACTCCGTGGGTCATTTACCCCTCCTCGGTAGTTCCTGCCCGTCACGCACAGCTCCACCATCCAGAAACAGTCACGACGCTCATGCTCACAACTGAGCCTTTACCCGTGACAACGACAACGGCTAGCTTGTTACAAAAACTATGTTAAACCCTAAACTAATAATGCAAATCAAAATTGCATTTTTCAACATTCCTCTTGTGCTCAAAACCTCATTCTTCAACTTGAATATCTTCTTCCTTTGCCTTCCAATCTTCAAATCCCTTCCATCAACAACTTCATCTCCTACCCACTTGAAAAAATTGCATCCCTTCTCCACTTGATTTCTGTAATTTCTACAACCCAAAAACTTTTTCCCAACATTAACACTATTCAAATCCGTAACAGTACGCATCACACACTCTTCTTTACACCAACACTCCATCTTTTTCTTTCTTATCACAACAGATCCAAATGACCCATAACTTTGGGTGTTTGATTTCAGTTTGTTGCTGGAGTTTATTGACATTTTCACATATGAATGAAAGAGGATGAAGAATGAAGAAAGAGGAAGAAGATGATGAATAGTAACGTGACAATAATGAAGGAAGGATGAAGAATGAAAAACCCTAAACATTCATCATGCTTATCGTTTATAAATTGCTAATTGCTGACTCACAAATGAACTAAAATCCTTGCTGGCATGCCACCTCAGCATACTTAACGTTTTTACAACAAAACTAACAGAATGGATCAAGGTGTTTAACGAAACGATTCTTGAGGGACTTCATCGTAACGTTTATTACATAAGGGATCAAACTGAAAACTGAAATTAAGTTAAGGGACTTCAAGACTAAATAAGCCTTTTTTTCTCAATTACTATTTAGGTTAGAGCACATACCATAAATAATTCATAAAAAAACAATATGTTAAAATAACTATTGTGTATTTGTATATTACATGATAATATCATAAATGTGTGTCATAAGTCTCAATTATTTTAATTTTAATACAATTGATGAAATCAGTTTATAATATAGAAAAATACCATAAATTTACAAAGATTTTACAAATAAGACATATGAATATGAATGAAAGAATAAGCTAAACTACTAATCAAACAAAAAAAATGCCCTTATTGAATGATAACTACGATGATCTTGTATCCAAAATTCTAATAATAAGTCATTTGGTTATTTCCATAGGTAAAAGAATCTTAGACAAACTTTAATAACTTTCAAATTAAATCATTACACACTATATGATAATCTTATTTTTTGCCTCTCGTTTCTCTCTTCTCTCTTAATAACATGTTTCAAATACTTAACACCTATCATGAGAAGAGACACATGTTAATCAGATTTGAATTTGTTACTAAACATATTATTCTGAACATTTTTATCAACTCAAATATATTAGTTGTGTTGGGCTTAGTGGTCTCTTAATTGGGCCTATTGTATCATTAGGAGCTGGCCTTATATTGGCTTGTATTGTATTGACATATATAAGGCATTTGCCCAAGTAATGAAATAGTAATCCACACTTTACTGTAACAATTGGTATCGTGGAGCCCAGATCCATTTTTCACCAACAAGTTGTTAGAGTTTCTAGATTTCAATGGTAATGTAAAGAGGAAGAAGAAGATACACTAAGAACAGAGGAAAAGAATTTAGCAGCAAGACTGTGTATTTTCACTTAGCAGAAAAATGGATACAATGTTACAACTTTCAGCACAACATCAAAACTACTTATATACATTGGACTATATACACTAAGCCCAATATCTACCCAAGCCCAAAAGTATTGAATTACATTTTAACACCCCCCCTTAATTCAAAACTTTTACATTGAGACAACATTCAGCATTCTTCTCAATTTCTTGAATCTTTCACTGTTCAGTGGCTTGGTCAAAATGTCTGCTATTTGTAGTTCAGTCTTGCAATGTCTGAGCTTGATTATTCCCTTAGTGTATCTTCTTCTTCCTCTTTACATTACCATTGAAATCTAGAAACTCTAACAACTGGTATCAAAGCTAATTAACCAATCCAGAGCTGTTCCAACTGTGAAAGCACCAAAGAGGAGATTTGGTATCTTGATTCCGGATGCAGCAATCATATGATTGGCACAAAGGAGTGGTTACATGATTTTGATGATAGCTTCACAGAATCAGTCAAGCTAGGGAATGACTCCAAAATGGCAGTTATGGGCAAAGGCAACATCAAACTGAACATTGGAGGGAAGGTACATGTTATCACTGATGTTTACTATCTTCCTGGGCTAAACAGTAATTTGTTGAGTGTTGGCCAACTTCAACAGAGGAATTTAACAATAGTTTTCAATAGGGATATCTGCCAAGTGATTCACAATGAAAAGGGCTTAATTCTCACCACTCAAATCTCAAGCAATAGAATGTATAGGATTTTTGCTCCTGTAACTCTGCCCAAGTGTCTGCAAGTAAGCAAGATTGATGAATCTTACTTGTGGCACCACAGGTATGCTCACCTCAGCTTCAAGGGTTTAAAAACTCTTAATCAAAAGCAAATGGTGAAGGGACTACCAGAGATGAGAGCCACAAAAGATAAATGTGAAGATTGCTTAATTGGTAAGCAACACAGAGATAACATCCCTAAGAAAGCTAGTTGGAGAGCTTCCCAAAGGCTTGAATTAGTGCACTCTGACATATGTGGACCAATTAAACCAGAATCCAATGGAGGTAACAGGTACTTTATTACCTTTACAGATGACTTCTCTAGGAAAACTTGGACTTATTTTTTGCAAGAAAAATCTGCAGCTCTTGAATTCTTTAAAAAATTCAAGTCTCTAGTTGAAAAAGAATCCAATTGTGTTATTCAATGTCTTAGAACTGACAGGGGAGGGGAATTTACATCAACAACCTTCAATGAATTCTGTAGCTCACAAGGAATAAAAAGACAGTTGACTGCTGCTTACACACCTCAGCATAATGGAGTATCAGAGAGAAAAAATAGGACTATAATAAACATGGTAAGGAGCATGATGTCAGCTCGAAGTGTTCCCAAGAGATTCTGGCCTGAAGCTGTAAACTGGGATACATATGTTATAAACAGATGTCCTACCTTTGTTGTGCAAAACATGACTCCAGAAGAAGCATGGAGTAACATAAAACCCTCAGTCCATCATTTTAAAGTGTTTGGCTGTCTGGAACATGTGCATATTCCTGATGTGCATAGAAAGAAATTGGATGGGAAGAGTACCAAGTGCATTCTCCTTGGTGTTAGTGAAGAATCCAAGGCTTACAAGTTATACAATCCTACTGAAAAAAAGATTATTATTAGCAAGGATGTTGTCTTTGAAGAACTAAAAAGCTGGGACTGGGGCAACAAAGGTGGTAATAAGGAAAGAAATCAGATTGCTGACAATGAAGAGGAGCAGAATGTTGAGACACAAGATAGTCAAGATGAGAATGAAGCTGATGGAAACACTAATGCTGCAAATGAGAATGATAGCAGTGCAGAAGAAGGACAAGAAACTGGTGAAGAACACAGTGATAGTGACAGTGCAGAAGAAAGACCTGCTAGGACAAGGCAACCACCTAGCTACCTCAGAGACTATGTCACAGATTTGGAAGATCAACAGGACTCAGTGCAGAGTTTTGCCCTGTTTAGCTCAAAAGAAGATCCTGAGACTTATGATGAAGCTGTTAAACATGAAGTATGGAGAAAGTCAATGGAGTCAGAAATTGATTCTATTAAGAGGAATGGCACTTGGGTACTAACTGAACTTCCACAAGGTGTGAAGTCTATTGGGGTGAAGTGGATTTTCAAAACAAAATACAATGAGGATGGAAGAATTGAGAAGCACAAAGCTAGACTTGTGGCAAAGGGATATGCTCAAAGGTATGGTATTGACTATAGTGAAGTGTTTGCCCCTGTGGCCAGATGGGATACCATAAGAACTATACTCTCACTGGCAGCATTTAAGAGTTGGAGTGTTTTTCAATTAGATGTCAAGAGTGCTTTTCTGCATGGTGAATTAATTGAAGATGTGTATGTGGATCAACCTTTGGGTTTTGAAACAAAAAACAAGAATCAAGTGTACAAGCTCAAAAAGGCATTATATGGATTGAAACAAGCCCCTAGGGCTTGGTACAGCAAGATAGAGTCTTACTTCATTATTGAGAAATTCATGAAGTGCTCTCATGAACACACACTGTTTGTTAAGTGTGAAGGAAAAAACAAGATTCTAATTGTCAGCTTATATGTAGATGACTTAATCTACACTGGAAATAATGAACAAATGATGAAGCAGTTCAAAGAATCTATGGAAGAAAAATTTGCCATGACTGATTTGGGTAAAATGAAGTATTTCTTGGGGGTTGAAGTGAATCAGACCCAACAAGGAATCTTCATTCATCAACACAAATATGCCTCTGAGATACTTAGCAGATTTGGAATGGCAGATTGTAACAAGGTGTGCAGTCCAATTGTGCCTAGATGCAAACTCATCAAAGATGAACATGGAAAGTCTACTGATGCTACTCACTATAAACAGATGATTGGATGCCTGATGTATCTGCTAGCTACCAGACCAGATATGGCTTTCTCAGTGTGTCTTGCTGCAAGGTACATGGAAAGACCCACTGAACTACATGTAGCTGCTACCAAGAGGATTTTGAGATACCTAAAAGGCACTATGAGTCATGGAATTCTGTACAAACACAGTGATGAAGGAAACCTGAAATTGGTAGGATGGACAGATTCAGATTATGCTGGTGATTATGATGATAGGAGAAGTACATCGGGCTATGTCTTCACTATGGGGTCAGGAGCAATATCATGGTGTTCTAAAAAGCAGCCTATAGTTACTTTGTCAACTACTGAGGCAGAATTTGTAGCAGCTGCATCATGTGCCTGTCAAGGAGTATGGCTAAGAAACATCATGAAGCAATTGCAGCAAGAACAAACTGGCAACACCACTGTGTACTGTGACAATAGCTCATCCATAAAGTTGTCAAAGAACCCTGTCATGCATGGGAGATCTAAGCATATTGATGTGAGATACCACTTCCTTCGAGAACTGAGTAGAGATGGAGTCATAGAGCTGAAGCATTGCAAGTCTGAAGAGCAGCTTGCAGACATCTTAACCAAGGCATTGAAGCTGGAAACCTTCTGTAGATTAAGGGAGGGACTTGGAATTTGTGATCTTAGCTGTATTAAGTGACTGTACTGATTTACTTCCTTTGTTTTGTTTGTATTGTTGTCTGTTTTAGTTGATATCAGTCTGTGATATTCAACTTAAGGGAGGGTTTGTTGGACTTAGTGGTCTCTTAATTGGGCCTATTGTATCATTAGGAGCTGGCCTTATATTGGCCTGTATTGTATTGACATATATAAGGCATTTGCCCAAGTAATGAAATAGTAATCCACACTTTACTGTAACAAGTTGATCTCTACTTAGACAAAAACTAAGTTAAAAATGTCATGACTTCAAAACCATCCTCAACTTTTAAATTACAATCTCAACTTATAGTTCCTTCTACTACACCTTCAATTCATATATCACAGTGAGCAACACAATAGGTAGTCATCAATTAAAAAGGAAATACACAAGAAATAAAAAGTGAAAAACAAAAATGAACAACCTAAAATACCCAAATTATTTCAATGGTAAATTTACATAAGCTTCAAATATTTGATAAGAGAAAGTTAATAACTAAACTAAGACAGTAAACCTGAAAGGTATTATATTAACTAAAACTATAAAAAACAAACAAAAATAAGAATTTAAATCTATGTTACTTTAGATCTTTTATTGGCTCCATATCCAAAATCCCATCTCCCTTCTTTTATAGATCTGAAGAAAAAAAATAAAAAACAAACAAAATTAGGACCTTCACTATATGAAACATCAAATCAATTTAAAAATTTGAAAACGAAAAAACACAATCAAATGATTTAAGTAGTTTTGGTGATGAAACGGAGAAATTGAGCGATTTTCTATGGTATATGAGAAGAAGATTTGGACACTGCTTGTCGATAACGGAAAAGATAGCAAAAATAGCAAACCAAAAATTTGGAAAAAAATGAAGAGCTTAAAATGTTTGTGGTTGAGATAAATGGTTGCATAGCAGATTTCTAATCAGTGAAAGAAAAATAGGGATGAGATAGATGAGGGAAGGTATAAGAGCCGTAAGGATGGAGAGATGTAGAGAAAGATAATATGGTCATCTTGTAGACAAAGGGTTGAAAGATTGATGAGACAAATCAGTGATGAAATTTGCATATTGATTTGACATAGAAAATTGATTTCTAACCATAAAGGTAATTATAAATTGGAAAAAGATGTGGGGTCCAGCCATTTGGTGTTTTGCATGAAAGGAAAATAACACTTGGTGTTTTGCATGAAAGGCAAAGGACACTTGGTGTCTTGCATGAAAGGCAAAGAACAAGTGTCTTCATGCATGTAAGACCTTTTGGCTTGCTTCTCCTATAAATAGGACCAAGAGCAAGCATTCAAAATACAACCACAAGAGAAACAAGAAGCAAGAGAAATAGAGCCTTGCTCAAGAGAGAAAATTGTTTTAGAGAGTTTTTCCTTGTGAGAGAAATAGTGAGCCAATTTGTGAGAGTGTTCCTTACAAATTGAGAGATACTTTGTAGAGAGTTCCACCTAAGGGTGAAGTTGTTGTATTCCCATTTTTATTATAGTGGATGTTTTAAGAGGCCTAAGGGTCCCGTGGTTTTTCCCTTTCTCACATTGAAAAGGTTTTCCACGCTAAAATCTTTTTGTGTCATTTTTGCTTAATTTTTCACGTTTCCGCAAGTGCCTATTTTTGAGTTCACGGAGGAGGGAAATTATGGAAGGTTATTTCCCAACAGTGGTATCAGAGCTCTGTGTGAGTTCTGGGTAACTACGGTGTTGTACTCGTAAGAAAGTTCTTAGTATGCTCTGTGGTTGCAACATTGTTTGATCTTCCACATCAGAAAAGAAATATTCTTGTTGGAATTAAATCGTAGTATTGTGAAAGTGTGTCTTTGTAAGTTCTGGCTAAGGAAAGACTTGGTATTTAAGCGCGTCAATATTGACCCACCTCTCTTTCCTGGGAACTTCCTAGTTGCACTATTCATAAACCACGGTAACTTTTCCCGTGTACGACACTATTTACAAAATCTCCTAGCTAAAAGAACTACTTTCCCGTGTTCTCAAAAATGGATGGTTCTATCAGTTATGAAGGAGATATGTTCAAGCTTACCGCTGATAATTATACCTATTGGAAGCCGATGATGGAAGACCACCTATATTGCAAAGATTTGCATGAGCCAATCTCTCAAAAGGATAAGCCAACGGAGAAGAAAGATAACGAGTGGGAGCTCCAAAATCGAAAGGCAGTTGCCATGATCAGAAAATACATAGATAGGAGTCTATTCGAGCATGTGTCAACTTATACAAATGCGTATGAGTTGTGGACCAAACTTGAATCCTTGATTCAAAAGAAGACACCGAGAAATAAAGCACACCTTGTCAGACGACTGGTGAAATTGGAGTACTCAGATGGCCAAAATATGATCGAGCACTTGAATACCTTCAAAGGTATCGTGAACCAGCTGACGAAAGCTGACATGAAGATAGATGATGAGTTGCAAACTCTTCTGCTCCTAAGTTCTCTACCTGAGAGTTGGGACACTCTAGTTGTCACTCTTAGTAACTCTGCTCCAGACGGAAAACTTGTCTTGGATTCTGTCACAGATTCCTTGCTAAATGAAGAATCAAGACGGAGGGAAAGAGGCTTCAACAACCAGTTCGAAGCCAACATTGTTGATAACAGAGGAAGGAGTAAGAATCATGAAAGAGGAGGTCGTGGGAGATCACAAGCTAGATCCAAGTCTCGCACAAGAGTAAGCTGTTATTATTGTGGCAAATCGGGCCATAGAAGACCTGAGTGCAGATTCTTGAAGAGAGATCAACAGGCTGGAAAAGTCCGTCCAGATTTAATAAATCCAAAGAAGAATAAGGAAGAAGGAGCCACAACTGCAGTAGCCTCGAACAACGAGGATATTTTCCTTTTTGGAGATGTTAACTATCTAAATGTTGCATTCGATAATTGCACTTGGATAATTGACACCGGAGCATCTTTCCACGTTACACCTCATGAAGAATTATTCTCATCATACCAAAGAGGAGATTTTGGTATGGTGAAGATGGGAAACCACGTCACAAGCAAGATTGTTGGTATTGGTGAAGTGACTATGATCACAGACAATGGAAATAAGCTTGTGTTGAAGGAAGTAAGACATGTACCAGAGATGCGTCTAAACCTTATATCAGCAGGAAAGTTGGATAACCTAGGGATGATAAACCAGTTCGGCGATGGTAGATGGAAGCTTAGCAAAGGGAGCATGACACTTGCTCGTGGCAAAAAGGAAGGCTCCCTGTACATCATGCAGGGAAAGATAAACAAGGGAGAGACTAATGTTTCTCAAGACGCAACCAAAGAATTGTGGCATAAACGACTTGGCCACATGAGTGATAAAAGCTTAGAGATTCTTGCTAAAGATCATCTTTCAAATATCAAGGGACAACCACTTGAATCATGTGAAGACTGTCTAGCAGGCAAACAACACAGAGTATCTTTTCAAAGATCAGATGATGCAAGAAGACGAAAGAAAATCCTAGATCTTGTTCACTCAGATGTCTGCTCCACATCTGAAAGGTCTCTTGGTGGCGCACAATACTTTGTTACCTTCATTGATGATCACTCTAGAAAGGTGTGGGTGTATCCATTGAAGAAGAAAGATCAAGTTCTACAAGCTTTCAAGGAGTTTCACGCCTCTGTAGAGCGAGCATCTGGAAGAAAGTTGAAATGCTTAAGAAGTGACAATGGAGGTGAATACCTAGGTCCATTTGAAGCATATTGTAAAGCTCATGGGATAAGACATGAGAGGACACCTCCGAAGACTCCCCAAATGAATGGAGTAGCTGAAAGAATGAACAGAACGATTGCAGAGAAAGTCAGAAGCATGCTTTCTCATGCAAAACTTCCCAAATCATTTTGGGGTGAAGCAGTGAGAACTGCCATTGATCTAATAAACTTGTCTCCTTCAAGACCGTTAAATGGAGAGATACCGAATGAAGTATGGTATGGAAAGAAAGCCTCTTACGGTCAATTGAAAGTATTCGGGTGTAAGGCATTTGTTCATATTCCTAAAGATGAAAGAGCAAAACTCGATGCCAAGACGAAGGAGTGTATATACCTTGGTTCTCCAAGAGATGAACTTGGCTTTAGACTGTGGGATCCTGCAAACAAGAAGATTGTTCGAAGCAGAGATGTGGTATTTTATGAAGATCAAACAATCAATGATATTCAATCTAAGAAGTCAAAGACCATTGTGGTACAAAACTCAGGGGGAGAGATTCCTCAACGAGATATTGAACCTGATCAGACAGCACAACCCCATCATATGGAGCAACCTGACCAAACAGAAGAAGATCAGGAAATGCAGGAAGAACAAATGATAGATACTGATCAGAGAGACCAAGAACCTCAAGTGAGAAGATCCGTGCGAGTAAGACAACCATCAAGAAGATATTCCCCAGATGAGTATGTCACTCTCACCGATGAAGGAGAACCTCAAAACTTCATAGAAGCCATTGAGACGGATGACAAAGACAAATGGATGCAAGCCATGCAAGAAGAATTACAGTCACTGAATGAGAACCAGACATATGACTTGGTGAAATTACCAAAGGGAAGAAGGGCTTTGAAAAATAAGTGGGTGTTCAAACTCAAGTCTGAAGAGAACAACCCAAACCCCAGATACAAAGCACGAATTGTCGTGAAGGGGTGCCATCAGAAGAAAGGCATAGACTTCGAAGAGATATTCTCACCAGTGGTGAAGATGACATCCATAAGAGCAATCCTTGGTCTAGCTGCAACACTAGACTTGGAGATAGAGCAACTTGATGTTAAAACAACATTCTTACATGGAGACTTGGAGGAAGAGATATACATGGAGCAACCCGAAGGATTTGCAGAACCAGGCAAAGAACATCTTGTGTGTCGCTTGAAGAAAAGTCTATATGGGTTGAAGCAAGCTCCAAGGCAATGGTACAAAAAGTTTGAACTCTTCATGACCCAACATAAATTTGAAAAGACTTCTGCAGACCACTGTGTGTTTGTGAAGAAATATGATAATGGTGAATCCATCATACTTTTGTTGTATGTTGATGATATGCTTATTGTTGGGAAAGACAAGACAAAGATAGATGCTCTAAAGAATGCACTGAGCAAATCTTTTGCCATGAAAGATTTGGGTGCAGTAAAGAAGATTCTTGGAATGAAAATCATTCGAGATCGTCCCAAAAGAATGTTGTGGATGTCACAAGAAGATTATATCAAGAAAGTCCTTGAGAGGTTCAACATGCATAATGCTAAACCTGTACATGTCCCACTACCTGGTCATCTGAAACTCAGTAAGACACAGTGTCCAAGCAATGAAGAAGAAAAAGAAGAAATGAGCAAGATGCCCTATTCTTCAGCTGTGGGTAGCCTTATGTATGCAATGGTTTGCACAAGACCAGACATTGCTTATGCTGTTGGAGTAGTAAGTAGATTCCTGTCAAATCCAGGAAAGGAGCATTGGAATGCTGTGAAATGGATACTGAGGTATCTAAGAGGAACTGCCAAACAGTGTTTGTGCTTTGGCAATGAAAAGCAATTACTCACTGGGTATGTAGATGCAGACATGGCAGGGGATGTAGATTCAAGAAAATCTATTTCCGGGTATTTGATTACTTTTGCAGGGGGAGCTATCTCATGGCAATCACGATTACAAAAGTGCATTGCTTTGAGTACCACAGAAGCTGAATACATAGCAATTACTGAAGGCTGTAAGGAGATCATGTGGATGAAGAAGTTCATGCAAGAGTTAGGTCAGAATCAAGAAACTTATGTTCTCTATTGTGACAATCAGAGCGCAATCCATCTCAGCAAGAACTCGACATACCATTCAAGGTCAAAACACATTGACGTAAGGTATCACTGGATCCGCGATGTGTTGGAGAGTAAATTGTTGAAAGTAGAGAAAATTCATACCAATGAGAATGGGGCAGACATAATGACAAAACCTCTTCCAAAAGAGAAGATAGAGCTCTGCAAACAAGTTGCTGGATTAGCAGCAACTCCAAACTAACCCAGAACATTCCCCTATGGCTGGAGGGGGAGAAATGTGGGGTCCAACCATTTGGTGTTTTGCATGAAAGGAAAATAACACTTGGTGTTTTGCATGAAAGGCAAAGGACACTTGGTGTCTTGCATGAAAGGCAAAGAACAAGTGTCTTCATGCATGTAAGACCTTTTGGCTTGCTTCTCCTATAAATAGGACCAAGAGCAAGCATTCAAAATACAACCACAAGAGAAACAAGAAGCAAGAGAAATAGAGCCTTGCTCAAGAGAGAAAATTGTTTTAGAGAGTTTTTCCTTGTGAGAGAAATAGTGAGCCAATTTGTGAGAGTGTTCCTTACAAATTGAGAGATACTTTGTAGAGAGTTCCACCTAAGGGTGAAGTTGTTGTATTCCCATTTTTATTATAGTGGATGTTTTAAGAGGCCTAAGGGTCCCGTGGTTTTTCCCTTTCTCACATTGAAAAGGTTTTCCACGCTAAAATCTTTTTGTGTCATTTTTGCTTAATTTTTCACGTTTCCGCAAGTGCCTATTTTTGAGTTCACGGAGGAGGGAAATTATGGAAGGTTATTTCCCAACAAAAGAGTGATGCAAGTCTCTTGATGTTGAGCAAAGAGGTAAAAGTAAAAAGCAGTTCAATTACAACTTGTTGATATAATTAGTTAGCAAATGAAATAATTGGACCATATTTTAATAAAAATGAATGGAAGGCTGAAGAGTTTATTTATGCAAGTAGCCATTGATAAAATAATTTGGAAAAACAGGCGACTTGGAAAAACAGTCTACGTGAAAGTATGTGAAAGCAGAGTGACAACTGAGTAATTTTAAGAATATATTATCTTTTTATATGATAGATAAACATTTTTTTCTATAGATGAAATGATAATAATTGTCAAATACTGAGACATACAATTTTATATGATATGCAATTTTTCAAACTATAATTTACATATTGAATAAAAGTTTGCGTTGAGAGAGAAATGTCATGTATATTACTAGAAAAGCTTGTTAGATTAAATGGGAGAAAGTTTGTTTGAATCAAGCTAATGGTGTGGATGTATGCACAACTGCCTGTACCTGTTGTGTGATCTTATTGGTTTTGATGATGAGCGATGACATCACTCTATGTTAAATGGTCATGATGTTCATTGTGTTATCAAAAGACAGCTACCACACAATATCACTGTCGGGTTACAATTGGATATTTCATTTATGAAGTTTCGATTGATCCCCAACAAACCAATCATGTGCTATAAACAAAACTGCTAGCAATAAGATCCACAATTGCTTGTATATCTACCAAAAAATTGAAAAGAAAAAAAACATAGCTATACATGAGAGAAATTTATTCTCTAGCACATAACAAAACCACTTAGTAGTACTAATTTTCAACCAAACAAAAAAATCACTTCTATACAAAATAGAACAAACACAATTATAATCACAATCCAAAATTATCCGTTTTTAGCGCCGCAGTCAAGTAACCAACTCTAAACCCATTACTAATCCGCAAGTAATCATCCTTACAATTATTATATACATTCACATGTCTTGCTTCAAATCCCATAAACTTTTTAGGAAAAAAAGTCTCAGCTGAAAAATGTGACAACTCTTTTCTAGCTCCAACTGCATTAGTTGTTCTTTTGTATGAACTAAACCACTTGGTTTGCATGTACAAATTTCTCCTCCATGGCGCTACATGTAAATCCCTTCTTTTCATTGATCCCTTAATTGCAGAGCTCATTAATCTCACAATCCGCTTGAACTCTTCCACTTTACCAACAAAAATCATTGGAAAAAACTCTAATAAAGAAGAATATTGATTTGTTGGACGAGCTATTTTGAATTCAGAAGATAAAGAAACTTCAACTATGTAACGTTTTCCGGAAACATTTACATCAATGTATTCGTAATCTCCGGCTGTTAATTTCCCCTTTTTCTCCCATTTCGTTTTGCATAGTCCTATACAAAGATAAACAAATCAAGAATATTAATAATCAAGAGTTAATTAACAAGTTAATTAAGTTATTAAAAGATATTACTCACCAGCATCAAAACCTTTCTCCCTTAATTGAGTCATCAACCAACGTTTGAATCCAGGAAATGAGTTATCACTTCCAATAAGTCCTCCAATTGCAATCTCAACTTCTCTCTTAATCCTTTCTTTATCATCCCTTTCATCCTCTTCAACATCTTCGTTCCCATCAAACAACTTCTTCAACATTTCAATTTTTTCAAGATCTTCTTCATTAACCTTCTCGCCGTGATCTTCGCCACAAACAATTTTTTCTTTTTCCTCTTTCTCTTCGTCTGATTTCTCGTTGTCTTCCATGAAAGACAACACGAGATCAGACAATTCAGGCGAGCTCTCCGGCGAGTGCTCGCTTCCGCTGCTCTCGCTGCAGGGCTTCACACGTGAAAGTGCCATATCAGCATCAAATGCATCCATCATTCTCTGAAACCTCACCGGAAGATTTGCCATATTCAAAAAACACTCTCTCTATAAGAATATACAATAACAGTATCCTAAAGATGAAAACAAATAAATGTATTGGGATATTTATAATGTACTTGTAACATGGTGTTATATATTTATACTATGGTTGAGATTGGGAACGGTGTAGAGTTTTTTCAGTGCTAAAGTGTACTACCATGAATGTAGGCACTTTTTGAAATGAACCTGACTTCAAAAAGCGTCCAGGTTCTATCTGCCAAATGTTGTGTCCAAAATCAACATTGGATTATTATTAGTACATTCACCATTCAAACTATCTTGTCTTATTATTATACCGATACAGAAATTTTTCACGCTTTTCTTACTCTCTTTTGCTTTTTTTTTTTTTTAATTTCTTTATGGTATATTTAATTTTGGTTTGTTAATTATTTTATTTATGACATTATTTGGTCATGTTATTTACATTAAAAAAATCAATGTTTTAAAATTCAGACCAATCATCGACCCGGTCAAATTATTTAGTTATTGGATTAGTAATCAGATCAGTTAATCACTGGTCGGAGGTTGCATGACTTCTAATTCACTTTAAATAAATTAAAAAAATTCATTAATTAAAATTATTGACATAAATTTCATACCTATAAAATATATAAAAAAAATACTTGAATTATTCATACAAAAGTTGAATAACAATTTTAAACAAAAATCAAATTTCTAAACATAACAAATTATTGATACTTGTAAATTAACAAAAAGAAAAGTAATTGAATGATATAATACTATCATAAACTAATAAACTAGAACATAATATTATGCTCTATATAAATAATTAAAAATAAAAAATAGAGTAGAAAATAAAAATATATAAATAAAAAAGTTAATTAAAATAATGTTACTTTTATTTAAAAAAAGAAAAAAAAGAATATGCACTGACAGTGTAAAATATTTTTATACTGTCAACCAATCACGGACGTGTATCCCGCCAAGTCACACGTTTAATTTTAAAATACTGATATGACATGGCAGAATGTTATAATTCTATTGGATGATGGTGTAAAATTAGTTTACACTGACAGTGCACTACATTTAATCTCTTAAAAATAATAATGAGATTTATAAATAAAAAAGTTAATAAAAATAATGTGATTTTTACTTTAAAATAATAATCAAATTTATATTAAAAATAATATGAAAATTTAATTCCATCTTTCTTGTTAAAACATAATTATTTATTTTCAAATAATAAGATTTAGACTGAAAATAACGTGAAAATATAATTTATTTTTTTTAACTTGATTTTTTTTCAAAATTTTTGTTAATTTATAAAAATAATTTCATTTTTAATTTGTAACATTATTATAAATAAGTTAAAATATCAGATTTTTTTAAAAAAATTTTGACAATAAAATAGGATTTTAAAACAAGAGCACCAAAATTTAAGAAAAATAAAAATAGAAGATTAAAATGTTAATTAAATTAAAAATAAATATAAAAAGATCAATCTGTCGAATCAAGAAACCCACTGGTTCACTAGTCTGGTCAGGGAACCAGTCGTGTTACACCGATTTTCACCGAGTCAATTGCAACTATGATTCGATGACTTTACTAGACCAATCTATCCTCCGATTCACGGTCTAATCGTTCCAACCGGACAGAACGGTCTGAATTTTAAAACATAATATAGAAATGCATTAAAGTTGTTTTAAAAATATAATTATAAAAGTTACTATGACTCTATTTGGGAAGCTATTTTTTTAGCTTATAGCTTATGTCTTATAGCTTATAAGCTCATATGACAATAAAAGACTTGTTTGATAACGGTCTTTTCATCATGGACTTATAGCTTATTTTATTAGTTTATAGCTTATTTTCCAGACGCTATTTTAAATAGCGTTTTAGTTTATAACTTATAGCTTATAATTTTTTCTTCCACTTTTACCTTTATTATTTTAACTAAGATACACTACTATCTTTTATAATTTATTATAATTTAAAATAAAATAATAATTATTAAATAGCTTTTATGTCATTTTATTTTATCACCTAATTAAACCGCTAATTTTACCAAACACTTCAATTAGCTTATCAGTCATAAGTCATCAGCCATCAGCTATAAGCTATAAGCTATCAGTCATAAGCTATCAGTCATAAGCTATCAGCTATCAACTAACTTATTAGCCAACCGCTATTTTTACCAAACAAAGCTTTTATAATATTTATAAAAATATTAAGGTTTTATTTTATTGTATTTTTAAATATTTATTACTTCGTTTTATTTCTATTTTTTTTAATTTTTCTAGTCTATTAATAAAAATTAAATTTATAAAATAATTAATATTTTTTAATCTAAAATTAATTATATTTTTTTTAATATGTGTGAAGTTTGCAAAGTAAAATATAATATAAAATGAAAAGAATACAAATAAACTTAACGCGTTATTTTTTAGGGTTAATTATATGAAACCCCCCTGCCATTAGGGCGAGATTTGATATTGCCCCCCTTAAGTTTTTTTTTTTTGAACCACCCCTTATAAAATCAAAAACCTGTTTTTACCACACCCTTTTACTGGTGTTGCTGACTGGGTCTGCTGACTGTGTCAATGCATCCTTGCGAAATTACCTCCTTGCCCCTGCAATTTCATGAAATGAGAAAACCCAGATTTATTGCTTGCGGATTTCTTCATCTTCCCCGACAGCTTCACCGGAACCTCCCCTGAATCCGACTTCGTGTCTGAACCAAGAGATTCACATTGTGGGGTTACAAAAATTAAAAGGCCGCAGGACAAATTCATGCTTGATACAAAACTCATGAAAGTTCTGACATATTCTAGCCTATCTCCTAGTAAGATCACTATTGCTTCAAAATCCATCAATGTAGTAAGGGATTTTTAGGAGCTTATTCTGGTGATGGCGGGTCATGCTCTAAGACATCCTACTAGCAGCTCCAATCGAAATTACAGCTCAAAGAAAAGTATTAGTCTAAACACTTGATGACTGTTGACCTTCTAGGAACCTTGGAAATGCCAATCGATCCAAAACCATATGTTCAAGGCAACATTACTTTGTTTCCAAAACACAAATCAACAACTTTTAATTCATTCCAAAACAGTCGATAAACATGGCTGTGACATGTCTCAAATCATCATCAACCAAAACACATAAACAATTGGCAGCAAAAATTTCACAGAAAACAAAACTCATTCAACCAAATCAAATTCACGAACACTACACAAATCCTCACGCATCATACTCATCTTCACCCTAAAATTTAGAACACACGCACACAACTTCATACATACCAGAGCATTGCCACACGACACAGATCAAAAACACCAACAGACAGCTTTCCACACCAGATTCAGAAAGGTTCAACAAGCATTCTCCTTTGTAAAACAGAAGGAGATCTAAAGAGTTGTTGTTGTTGTGGAAAGTTAGGATCTTGTTGTTGGTGGTGGTGTTTGTGGCTGGCATTTGCAAGGGTGGAGGTGATGTATATGGTGGCAATAACGAGTTGGAGGAGGAGGAAAAAGACAGTGGGAGTGAACCAGCTGTAGAGAGCAGCCCAGTCAGCATACCTTAATTGCACAGTCAGCAGACCCAGTCAGCAACACTAGTAAAAGGGTGTGGTAAAAATAGGTTTTTAATTTTATAAGGGGCGATTCAAAAAAAAAAAAAACTTCAGGGGGACAATATCAAATCTCGTCCTAATGGCAGGGGGTTTCATATAATTAACCCTATTTTTTATATAGAAGATAAAAAAAATATTCTCTCAAGTATAAACAAAAATTTATTATTTGAGAGCTCTTCATTGTGTGGGGCATATTTAGATATTATTATAAGAGGTAGTAGTATACATTTTAATAATATTCATGCTATAAAGATTTTTAATACATCTTAGGTATGATATTGCATTTGAAACATTTGACTTAGCCATAGAATGAACACAAGGTATATGTATAAGATGGTTTACTTGAGTTTCAAGTAACAAATTAAATTAAACCTAAATAAGTAACTTAATTGAAAATACAGTTGAATATAGTTTAATACCCCCTCCTTCAAGTTGGAATGTAATTAATGGAGATGTCAAGTTTGGATAAGATGAGAGAAAAAAGATGATGATCAATAGGTTTAGTGAATATGTCGGCCAGTTGTGATGAGGCGGGATTAACAACAATTGAAAATGTTTGGCAAGTAATTTTTTTCGTACAATATGACAATCAATTTCAATGTGTTTGGTCCTTTCATGGAACATAGCATTTGCGGAAATGTGTCTAGCTAATTGATTGCCACAATATAGAAGTGGAGGTTGTTGTTGCTAGAAATAGCGGCAAGCAAATAATAATAAGTAACCCAGTTTTGTCGTTCTCCACAGGGATCAGTGCGAGGGAAAGAATGCCATTCAACGGTTTCTATATTTCTAAGCTCATGAATCAAAAGTTCTGGTTTAAAGACGAACCAAAAGCAAATGCGGAAAATATAAAGAAGGAAAATATAAAGTAAAGACAGAATTATAAACGGGGCCTTGTTGGAATTGGATCTCATCAATTGATAACACATGCATTCTTCTAATCAAGCAAACACAAATCAATCATTCGCCAAATATCCTCGCGTATAACTCACAACAGAGGTTATGTCTAACGCAACGTCGAGAGGCCAACTGTATTGTCTCATCAGTGATGTCTCACGCAACAAAACCAACACAGAGCTTTAAGAGCGGATACTCACGCAAGTGTTAAGCCTAAATCTATCTCTAGAGTTCAGTCCTAACAGATATTACTATAACATCCATACCAAATAAATGATTTCTTCATATTTAAGCAAGATCAAAATACGTACACACGCTTAACCCTTTTTACATGTATTCAACTAATTTGTCCAATGAATGCGAATATCCTTCCTCATCACTATTATCACGCATCCTCGCGATACCGTATCGATCCTACTCATGCTACCCATGCTACTTAATCAACACAATACAACAAAAGATAAAATGAATATCAACTCACAAAACCATGTCAAAAGCTTGTTCCTTGATAGATGAAAATCTAAGATCAAAGATTTGTAAAGGTTTTGTCAAGACCACAAATAATCAACCAAAGACAACAACAATAGAAAATCAGAATTCAAATCACATACATACATTAGAGGAAATACAATAGGTATCAAAAGATTACATCCCTCTCCAACAAGAAATCAAAGATCCTACCTTTTCTCCCTTGGAAATGAAAGAGATATCAAGTTCTGATCCCAAAATTACAACAATATCAGAACAACATCAAAAACATGACCTAAAAAGTGTAAAAATTGTATTTATACAATTCAGAAATTTGAAGGTTCGCTAGGCGAACCAATTCATTCGCTAGGCGAATGGTTAAAAAATAGGCACATCAGGTGCTTCAAACAGTTAAACCGCCCCTGAAATTTCACGTGCATTCGCGAAGCGAACAAAACACTCGCGAAGCGAGCCTTCGCCAAAACCTTCGCCCAGCGAATTTAGGGAATTTTCCTACTGAAACTTTCTGCCACCCCTTCGCTGGGACACTCGCCAACGTTCGCTAGGCGAACCTTCGCTAGGAGCTCGCCAGCACTCGCGAGGCGAATCCTGCTGTTGCAACTTCAATACTTTAGCAGCTTGCACCATTTCTTTGTGTCTTCAAACTTTGATCATTTAGTGCATTTCCTGCACAATAACACACACATTACAAGCACCAAAGGTGTATTCTCAATGTGTAGAAGAACAACAACAATCATGGATAAAAACCATGAAAACATGAGAAAAGAGATGAAAAAGTGCAAAGAAAGATATGCCAATTTTAGGCCAAATCCGCACCTAACAACTCTCCCCAACTAAACTCTTGCTTGTCCTCAAGCAAAGTATGCCCCTCGTTAAAAACAAGCGGATTTGCTCAAGCTTAAGAATCAACCAAAATCCAGATAAACCAAACATGAAAATGCGCACAAGCAACGTTTACCACTCAATAGAATCGAACAATGATAAAGAATTAAGTACTTAAACAAATATCATGGACTGGTTCAAATGACAACTAAATTTTCATACTTGAATCACTCTAACACTCCTCTTCAAAATAAGAATGAAGAAATTGACGCGTTTGCAACCGCGGGGAAATTTCACTCACCTGACAAACAATGCAAATAGCAATCCAATTCATACAACATCTAACAATCAACATGAAAATATGGAAGCAAAAAGATCACTTAGGGCTTCAAGGGATACAGCTTGGTCGGGTTAACAACAAAGGGACATTTCTAAAGGTCTTTGAATCGAAAGTGCCGATAAATGATATTTACACATTCACAACTTCATTCACCATTCTCATTCCTTTACCACAAACCTTCTCAAACTTCCTTTTTGCACAATTATTTCACTTTCTATTTTTCTCATCAAACAAGCATTCTTTTTCTTGTGTTTTTCACATTCATATTTACACTTTTTCTTTTCATGCTTGTTTGAACTTTTTCAAAAGGTTCAAGCAACCTACCATCTTCATTTTCATTCTCCCCAACTTGAATTCAACCAAACCTCATGTGAATGCTCCTTGCCTTTACCGCAAGGAAATCAAAGTATACAATTTTCAAAGGTTCAAAAAGAAATATTTCAAACCTCACAAAATTCAATGATGAACCAAACTTGCAAATTATGTACATAAATCACGTTCATCACTAAAATGAGATCTAAATTGTTTTAGGCTCAAAGGGGCTAACAAATTCTCACAGCTCACGGGTAAGAAACTTTTGGATACGGTTGTGCTCAATATAAACAAATGCCTTGATCATTTCTAATGCTTCCACAAAATCACAATAATCAAAAGATAAAGCATGAATCAAATGAATTAAACAAAGTTATCAGTCATCCTTGAATATAGTAAACAATGGAGGTTTCCTCACAATTTGTGGCTTTTGGACCTAAGTGAAACAAGCATTCCAACAAGTTGCAAAATGAAACAAAGATACACATTTGCACAAAGCACAAAATTCTAAAATCATTCTAGCATTCTATAAAGCAATACAATTTACCAGGCATACTTTCAAAGCTCAACAACATCCAGACTCGGTCGAAGCTTCATTGAATTCTTTTATACAAAGCAACCAATCTAGAAGGAATTCTCAACATTCCTGAACACACTAAAGAAAACATTAAAGGAACACAAATGCATATAATATAAACAAATGTACAAAGCTTAAAAATATAGAAACTATGCGATGCGATTCAATATCTAAACACCACTCCCCGGCAACGGCGCCAATTTGTTGTTGCTAGAAATAGCGGCAAGCAAATAATAATAAGTAACCCAGTTTTGTCGTTCTCCACAGGGATCAGTGCGAGGGAAAGAATGCCATTCAACAGTTTCTATATTTCTAAGCTCATGAATCAAAAGTTCTGGTTTAAAGACGAACCAAAAGCAAATGCGGAAAATATAAAGAAGGAAAATATAAAGTAAAGACAGAATTATAAACGGGGCCTTGTTGGAATTGGATCTCATCAATTGATAACACATGCATTCTTCTAATCAAGCAAACACAAATCAATCATTCGCCAAATATCCTCGCGTATCACTCACAACAGAGGTTATGTCTAACGCAACGTCGAGAGGCCAACTGTATTGTCTCATCAGTGATGTCTCACGCAACAAAACCAACACAGAGCTTTAAGAGCGGATACTCACGCAAGTGTTAAGCCTAAATCTATCTCTAGAGTTCAGTCCTAACAGATATTACTATAACATCCATACCAAATAAATGATTTCTTCATATTTAAGCAAGATCAAAATACGTACACACACTTAACCCTTTTTACATGTATTCAACTAATTTGTCCAATGAATGCGAATATCCTTTCTCATCACTATTATCACGCATCCTCGCGATACCGTATCGATCCTACTCATGCTACCCATGCTACTTAATCAACACAATACAACAAAAGATAAAATGAATATCAACTCACAAAACCATGTCAAAAGCTTGTTCCTTGATAGATGAAAATCTAAGATCAAAGATTTGTAAAGGTTTTGTCAAGACCACAAATAATCAACCAAAGACAACAACAATAGAAAATCAGAATTCAAATCACATACATACATTAGAGGAAATACAATAGGTATCAAAAGATTACATCCCTCTCCAACAAGAAATCAAAGATCCTACCTTTTATCCCTTGGAAATGAAAGAGATATCAAGTTCTGATCCCAAAATTACAACAATATCAGAACAACATCAAAAACATGACCTAAAAAGTGTAAAAATTGTATTTATACAATTCAGAAATTTGAAGGTTCGCTAGGCGAACCAATTCATTCGCTAGGCGAATGGTTAAAAAATAGGCACATCAGGTGCTTCAAACAGTTAAACCGCCCCTGAAATTTCACGTGCATTCGCGAAGCGAACAAAACACTCGCGAAGCGAGCCTTCGCCAAAACCTTCGCCCAGCGAATTTAGGGAATTTTCCTACTGAAACTTTCTGCCACCCCTTCGCTGGGACACTCGCCAACGTTCGCTAGGCGAACCTTCGCTAGGAGCTCGCCAGCACTCGCGAGGCGAATCCTGCTGTTGCAACTTCAATACTTTAGCAGCTTGCACCATTTCTTTGTGTCTTCAAACTTTGATCATTTAGTGCATTTCCTGCACAATAACACACACATTACAAGCACCAAAGGTATATTCTCAATGTGTAGAAGAACAACAACAATCATGGATAAAAACCATGAAAACATGAGAAAAGAGATGAAAAAGTGCAAAGAAAGATATGCCAATTTTAGGCCAAATCCGCACCTAACAGAGGTGCAATGAAATCAACATGGAAGTCATGCAGCATGTACGTGAGCCATTGTAACTTATACACAGTTGAAGCAAGGGCCCAATACTCTGCCTCAGAACAAGATCTAGAAACCATGATTTTCTTATTTGATTTCCATCATATGAGTGAGTCACCTAAGAAAATGCATAAATCTATAATTGATCTCCTTGTGTTACTGCATAAGGCCCATTCTGAATCGCTATAGGCTTTGAGCTGAAGAGTGGATGTTGAGGAAAATAACAATCATTGAGATGGAGATTTTGGATAGGAGTTGATGCAAAGACAAGGCAACCAAAGACCTCGAGGTTGGCATAGTCTGGATTAGATTGATGAAGAAGTTCACTGGGAGTATGAAAGTTGATGACAGGAGAGGGCAATCTATTGATCAAATAGACTGCATGACTGATAACAAAATTCCAAAATATCTTTGGGAGGTTAGATTAAAACACGACGGCTCTTGCAACATTGAGAATATGCTTGTGTCTTCTTTCCGTAGCAACATTTTATTATGCAGTTTCTATGCATGTGTTTTAATGAATGATGCCTTTATATTTGAAATAATTTTCCATTAAGAGTTCTTTACGATTATTTGATATGATCTTCTTGATGGTCTTGTCAAATTGAGTATGAGACAAAGTGATGAATTGCATGATCAAGGGTCGTGTCTCATATTTTCTTTTCACGAGGAAGGTATAAGTATGTCTGGTGAAGCCATCTACAATGGTTAAAAAATAAGACTGGCCATGGACATATTAGGGTGTGAAATGGCCTAAATGTCCATGTGGATTAGTTCAAAAGAAGATGTAGTGTGAATAGTGCTCAAAGGAAAAGAAAGTATAATTTGCTTGGCATGGTGGCAACAATCACAAATAGAATTAACATGATCACACACAATGGAAAATATTTCTTGAATGGATTTTAGTACATTATGAGATGCATGTCCAATTCTATGATGACAAAGACTAAACTTATTTTGAGCAAAAGAATTACATTGAGTTAGATTTACATCAGTATGATAGAAAAATGCTAAGAAAGATTCTTGACTTAGAATGTAAAATTTATTGTGAACTTTAGCAAGCTCAATAATCCTCAATGCAGGTTGTTCCTGAATAATGCAAGAACACTGATCAAAGATAAGATTACATTTATTATAAAATGATAGTTGGCTTGTAGAAATAAGATTGAAATTGAATTTAGGAACAAATAGAATATAGTATAGGGTTAAAGTGTCATTCAATTTAATAGTTCTAGAAATTGTAGATTGAAATATGTGATCCATTAGGCAATTTGATAACCATAGGTGAAATAGGGTGATAATAATATAAGAGATTAAGAGAAAAACAAATGTGGTCAGTTACTCATATATCAATGATCCAATTATTGTTAAAAGAACTTAATGTGACATGAATTGAAGGATGAATCAAGCCTGGAGATGATGCATGTACGAAGTGAGAATCAAAATTAGATGATGATTAAGTCTTGTTAAGCAGTGCTATCAGCTTGTTGTACATGTCAAAAGTGATGTCAACTTTGTTGGTAGAATGATCAATATTATTTGCGGCTGGAGAATGAGTCTCATCACATGCATCAACATTGTTGGAGAATACGATCTTATCTTTGAACATGAAGCCCAACGAAAATCTATGTTTGAAGTATCAAGTATCACGGGTTTGACCAGTTTTGCCACAGAAGGAACAAACTTTGGAGTTGAATGAAGTTTTTCCTTGAAAACTTGATTTGCCACGACATTTTCCCTATTTCTGATGAAATCTACCATTAACTTGAGGATTGTTTGTGTTTTTCCATAAGAATCTTGGAAGATTAAAACGTGATAGGAGAGGTTAGTCGGCGTTCTTGTTGGAATATGGAGGAAAAAACCTTGGTGACATCAGGTAGAGGCTCGACCATGAGGATTTGTGATTTGACATGGTTGAATTTATCATTCAAACCTTTCAAGAAAAAGATGAGATAATCCATATCTCATTGTTTCTTGATGGTGAGATGGGCTAAAAAAGTGCAATTTAGTAGAATTCTAAGGGTCTCTAAGTCTTCCTAAAGAGTCTTTAAATCGTTAAAATATACAGTCACCGATTTGTCACCTTGGCGCATGAAATGAATTTGTTACAAAAGACCGGATAAGCAAAAAATGATCACTCTTTGAGAACTGGTTTTGCAGATCCGTCCGTAGTTGGGTTGCATTGTCGACATATATGGTGCTTTAAGCAATGTTAAGTGAGAGGGATGTAGAAACACCAATCTTTATGTTCAAAGAAACACCAATCTCATGGTGTTTAAAGAAGGAACCGTTGGTGGTGCTCTCTTCTTGTGAGACTCAGTATATTGTAGCTTCATTGTGTGCATACCAATCCATGGTTGATGAATCTATTGAAGAAGTTGCACAGTGAAGAGGGTGAGGTTGTAACACTCATGGTTGACAATGTTTCTACTCTAAACCTTGCTAAGAAACCATACGAGAATAAGGAACCACAAGAATAATGATTTTCAATGTAGAGAGTGAGAGAAGGAGAGATGAGAGAGTAATTATTGAGGATTAAAAGTGGTTAACTCTTCTTATTGATATATCAAAGGGGTATATATACATTTACATTGAGTAAAGTACAAGTAACAAACAAAAAAAAAAAAACAGAAAAACCTACAACTGTAACCTGTTACATACCAAACTACAACAGGTGTAATTGGTTATAGATAAAGTGTATTCGGTTGCCAAACCATTATGTTTCAGGTGTAACCGATTACTGACAAAGTATAACTGGTTACAACAACATTTTGTTTCGTTTTAAAGGCGTGGTAACCGTTTACAACCCCGAAGTAATCGGTTACAGGCACTTGAATTACAATTTTCACTCATTATACCACCTTAATTCATGTGCTCCAAGTTTTCCATGCTGTCATACCCCAAATTTTACCCTCAGACCCTCTGATATTTTTTCACATCATTTTAAGCCAGTCATTTGTGCATTTACAGTCACCTAGTCCATTGATCATAATTGTGCTTTTTCTGTTCGATTTTTGTCACTTAATTTCATTTTGATCGAATTTTATATCTTCATCTTACTGTTAATTTTTCGTTTTTGGAACTTTAGGTTTTAATTTAGAATTTAATTTTGCTATTACTTTTAAATCACTAGTTTAATTAAAAATGCATTTCTCCTCTTTGTTAATATTTTATCATTACCTCATTATTATTTATCATTTTATTATAATTATTAGTTAGTTATTATTTTTTATTGTTATGTATTATTTATCTTTTTCTCATTTTTTTTTAATTATCTATTATGTTTATCATCATTTTTAGTTATTTATTATATTTTTTATTATTGATATTTGTTTATTATTTTTATTTATCACTATTTATTATTTTCTTTTATTATGATTTCATTATTATTATTATTATTATTATTATTATTATTATTATTATTATTATTATTATTATTATTATTATTATTATTATTGTTTTTGTCATTTATTATTATTATTATCATTTTTTATTATTTATTTATTATTGTGACTTTGTTATTATTATTTTAGTATTATGATTTCATTATTATTATTGTTATTATTGTTTTGGTCTTTGTTATGATTCATACGCACCAACAAACAAAACTTTTCCAACACTCCAAATTTCCAGCTTTTGCTACCTTAAGTCAATTCCAGTCCTGCTATCAACAAAGGATATATGTAGTAGATTTTATTTAGATTTTTGGTAATATAGTACACTTCACTGTAGACCAAACTAGTTGCAACTTCCCTTAGCAAGCAACTTTAGCATAACACAAATACTAACAAGAGGTTCTTGTAGAGTACTGCAGATATTTAGGATGCTAACACCTTCCCTGGGTGTAACCAACCCCCGAACCTTAGATCTCTAGCTGTGTTCCTACATAGCGCACTTAGGGTTTTTCGATCTTTACCCTTTCCTTTGGATAAATCAAAGCTCGGTGGTGAACTTTAAGATTTGTGATTCAAGTTAACTAATAGCTTGATATCCGATTCTAACCGCAACAGAAATGGCGACTTCACTGGAGATAGAAGGTCTCCCCTAAGAGGGTTAAGCCTATCTTGTTTGTATTTATGTTAATTATATGTTTGCTTGCTTTTATATATCTGTACATATTTATATATGTATATATATATACCTGTCTGTGCTTGGGTTTTCTGTATGCAGGGTGGTTACTTTGAGTGGTAAGGATATGTCCTATACCCGAACTTGAGTGCACCTATGATAGGACGATGGTACATTCAAGGAGACTTTGAGGGAGTCGATTCCCGAAAAAGTTGACTTGAGACACCATCACTCAGTTGAGGCCCTCTTGAGAGTTTAGTCATGTTGAACGAGTCTATTCGTGAAAATGTTACTACTCTTGACCTAGGTGCCTGTGAAACTGATGACCATTAGTTACCTTTAACCCCACTTGGCCTTTTAGGACGTAGTGCGATGACTATGAGGGAGTCTATTCCCAAAATGGTTGATACTCGATACTACACTCGGACGAGACTCTCTTCAGAATATTATTGACCACCGAGTCATTTGGAAAATCGATAATATCCGAAAGATGGGTTGTTGACTCTGGGAACTTCTTAGAACCCTATTCTACGGATACAAGAACCCTAGTACACACCCTATGGTTGGTTCTTTACCCAGACTCCATGCTGTGATCTTGAACCTTTGATCCTGCTACGTGTGTTTCACATCCTGTTTGCATTGCATTGTATATCATTTGCATCTTTGCATGATTCATTGCATGTGTCTGTTTGTCCAGTGACTCATCTCCAGCTGTCTCTATCTTCCAGTGTCACCTGTGAGTCGTCAAGCTGATTCCTCGACACTGATTCTTCGACACTGATACCAGACTAGAGCTAACATCAGATGCAGAATGTCCAGAGCAACCCTCTGCCAGGGCACGCTAAGTTAAGCTTCAGTCGACTTTATCCCAGCTACTTCTTAAAGACAGGACAACTCATCCTTGTGTTTAACTAGTCACTAGGCCTTGTTTCTTGTTGTTTGCATTTTCCTTATTTTGTAATGGCTGTTTTCCTTCAAATGATGTTTGTACTTTCGTTATTAATGAAATGAGCATTGTAACTTTTGATTCAATTCATTTTGTCAACTATTTACACTTTATGCTTTATTTTGCAAAATATTTTATCTCTTTTCCACTTTCTTTTTGATTGTGCAAAGATTGGAGGGAGGATGACGAAAATAATATACTGATAATTGCTGGTATGCTTTCAAATAAACTTTGCTGACGATGTAAGGCATTATTTCAATCCCCCAAACACTGGAGAAATAAGGAAGTTACTCCCTCGTCAACCCCTTTGAGCCTAAGAGTATAAGTTTCTTTCTTTACAAAAACATGCAATCTTAACCTTGGGATGGGTAGTTCTCAGTTAACTTGATTGTGTATTCAAATGCAAGAGTTTCATGCAAGACGCCTTTCAACAAAATGTTGCATTCACAGTTTTCCTTCACACGCAGCAAGCAGGTGTCGAAGATGTCTTTCAAGTCAAATGCCAATGATGGTTCACTGTAATCATTAAGCCAGACGTTCACAACCTTTCAACTCTTCCAAATTAAATGAATAAATGTAGTACAAGTTGTTCCCAAAGTGAGAAATGAAGAAGGGTCATCAAGGAATCCTTACTCAAAGAATGATTCGAGTCCATTTCGAGGCAAAAGCTAAGAAAGATGAGAAGCTCATGACCTTATCTCATGCAAAGAACAAGCTTGTATGACAACCAAAAGTTGTAAGGAAGCAGTGACCGCCATTTCAAAAGTCCTTTAACTTCTGAACCATCATCATTATTATCATCAGTACAATTTCCAACCTTTGGGAACCTGAGTGTATAGCCTGAGTTAACTAAGCGTAGGACTGGAGATCATCACGAAGATTGGGTGGGCACAAATAAACTTTGAGCCTTTATCCTTTGTTTCATAAACCGTGAACCAGGCCACGTTACAACCCTCAAAAGACCTAACTGAAGCAAGGTTATTTTGAAAGCATACTACAACAAGGTTGCGTAAACTGACTCCTAAAGATCTTTGCAGATAATTTGTTTTGGTATTACACTTGTGCTTTACCTTTCTCTTTGATGTCTTGAACCGCCGTGTTCAGACCAGTGACTCATTTTGTTTTACATCTTCCAAAAAATTTTTGATTCCAAAAGTTGCATGACTTTGTTTTAAAATTACCATGTTTATACAAATACTTTTGTTTGCAAACTGGCTTTCCTCTCAAGGAATTTTCAAACAATTAAGTAACTTGGTCGGTGATCTTATCAAGGGCAAGTTCTTTCCAAATCCTGTTGAAGAATCGGTTCAAGATTTGTTGTTCAGAGGCAAGTCCTTCTCAGAATTGGTTTATCCAGAAGACTTTTCAAGACTCGGACTGGGGCAAGCTTTCTAAAGAGCACCGTGGAACAGTAATTTCAGAATCAGACAACCTGAGCAATGATCAGCTCGTCTACAACAGTTAGTTAATTTGTGACAATTTAATTGAAGAATCCCCAAATAGCTCTTCATCCTTCCTACAAGGATCATCACTTGATACAGTTTACCAGTGTGGCGAAGATGTGCTCAACAGTAGCATCTCTGGTCCCCAAGCAGATGGCATTGATCTCCGTGTTGAGGAATCAGTCGTTCAGTCTTGTCTTCTCCCTAAAAAAGTTGAGTTGTGTCGTCAGCATCAGCATCTGCATTGCATTTGCATTTGATCACACATCATCTGCATATTTCATATACATGTGCATATCATGAGTGTTTCATCCTCATTTGCATTTCTCCTGAGGTTGTGTTGCTATCCACATCTTACCTTGCGGTCAAAGTCCAACTTACTTGGCACCTACCAAAGCGTTACCTGTCATTTCATTCAGCGCCATTCCTGAATGTTGTCGTTCCTTGTGCATCTAGTCCTGTTGTTATATGTTTATCTTCTTTCATTCCAATGATATTCCTGGATCTTGACATTCGTTCACTCCAGTGTCATTCCTGGGTGTCTGTCTCTTTTGATCTCCAGTGCCATTCCTGGATATCTTATTCCTCTTGTTTCTTCCAGTGCTATTCCTGGAAGTTTTGCCTCTCTTCAATACTCCTCATCAAATTTTCTTGGATATCTTTCAGTGTCATTCCTGAAAGTCTTATCTATTCATTTAGTGTCATTCTTGGATGATTTTCCTTCTCACTATCATTTGATGTCATTCCTGAATATAGTGATTTGCCTTTACTTTCAGTGCCATTCCTAAAAGTTCACAGTCATTCAATGCTGTCTTAGATACTGTGATTCCTCTTATCCAATGCTTTCTTGGATTTCACCTTTGTTCACATTCCTCCAATGCTTTCTTGGATACTGTGATTCTTTTTATCCAATGCTTTCTTGGGTAGCTCTTTGCTCACATTCATCCAATGCTTTCTTGGATACTGTGATTCTTTTTATCCAATGCTTTCTTAGGTATCTCTTTGCTCACATTCATCCAATGCTTTCTTGGATACTGTGATTCTTTTTATCCAATGCTTTCTTGGGTATATCTTTGCTCACATTTATCCAATGCTTTCTTGGATACTATGATTCTTTTTATCCAATGCTTTCTTGGATTTTGTGATTCTTTTCATCCAATGCTTTCTTGGATCTCTACCTTTCTCACGTTATCTGATGCTTTCTCAGATATTATGACTTCACCTTTCATTTAAAGCCATTATTGGATGATTGGTTTCTTTGCATCCAATACCTTCTTGGATTTCACTTTTTATCTCATTCTCATCTGATGCCTTCTCAGATATTGTGAGTTTACCTTTCATCTAAAGCCATTATTGGGTGACTGGTTTCTTTGCGTCCAATGCTTTCTTGGATCCCTGCTTTGTTCACTTTTATCTAAAGCCATTATTAGATATTGTGATTATACGTCTCATTCAAAGCCATTATTGGATGACTGGTTTCTTTACATCCAATGCCTTCTTGGATTACCCTTTTTATCTCATTCTCGTCTGATGCCTTCTCAGATATTATAAGTTTACCTTTCATCTAAAGCCATTATTGGATGACTGGTTTCTTTACATCCAATGCTTTCTTGGATCCCTGCTTTGTTCACTTTTATCTAAAGCCATTATTAGATATTGTGATTATACCTTTCATTCAAAGCCATTATTGGATGTCTGGTCTCTTTTGTCATCTGATGCTCTTCCAGATGTGCCTTTCTGATGTTCTTCCAGATCGAGTCTTTGTTATATGATTCCCCAGTGGAGACCGTCTTTCCGGTGCTGCTTCCATTGAGGATCCTTTGTTATCTTTTCTTCTAAAGTGTCAGCCGGTCACGCTTGAACCAGTTGCTCAGTCATTTTAGATCTTCCCCGATTTTATTTCTGTTCCCCAGTGTTGTTGTCATCCCCAGTGAGTGATTGCTCATTGTGTGGACTTTGTCCTTGCCTGCTTTCGTCTTCGTTTGCATTTTTCATTTACCATTTCGCACTTTTCATCATATTAGAGTTCATAGCATGTCAGCATCTTAGTTTGTTTCTTTAGTCCATAGCATCGCATGTCAGTGCGTCTGAGGGCAAAATTTTCGGTTATCTATATTTAAATACCTTCCACCATGATTTCATGAAGACTATCATCACTCATGTCATCCAGTGGAGATATTTAAATAGGGGCAACTGTCATACCCCAAATTTTACCCTCAGACCCTCTAATATTTTTTCACATCATTTTAAGCCAGTCATTTGTTCATTTGCAGTCACCTAGTCCATCGATCATAATTGTGCTTTTTCTGTTCGATTTTTGTCACTTAATTTCATTTTGATTGAATTTTATATCTTCATCTTACTGTTAATTTTTCGTTTTTGGAACTTTAGGTTTTAATTTAGAATTTTATTTTGCTATTACTTTTAAACCACTAGTTTAATTCAAAATGCATTTCTCCTCTTTGTTAATATTTTATCATTACCTCATTATTATTTATCATTTTATTATAATTATTAGTTAGTTATTATTTTTTATTGTTATGTATTATTTATCTTTTTCTCATTATTTTTAATTATCGATTATGTTTATCATCATTTTTAGTTATTTATTATATTTATTATTATTGATATTTGTTTATTATTTTTATTTATCACTATTTATTATTTTTTATTATTATGATTTCATTATTATTATTATTATTATTATTATTGTTTTGTCATTTATTATTATTATTATTATTATTATTATTATTATTATTATCATTTTTTATTATTTATTTGTTATTGTGACTTTGTTATTATTATTTTATTATTATGATTTCATTATTATTATTATTATTATTGTTATTATTGTTTTGGTCATTATTATGATTCATAAGCACCAACAAACAAAACCTTTCCAACACTCCAAATTTCCAGCTTTTGCTACCTTAAGTCAATTCCAGTCCCTGCTATCAACAAAGGATATATGCAGTAGATTTTGTTTAGATTTTTGGTTATATAGTACACTGCACTGTAGACCAAACTAGTTGCAACATCCCTTAGCAAACAACTTTAGCACAACACAAATACTAACAAGAGGTTCCTGTAGAGTACTGCAGATACTTAGGATGCTAACACCTTCCCTAGGTATAACCAACCCCCGAACCTTAGATCTCTAGCTGTGTTCCTACATAGCGCACTTAGGGTTTTTTTTGATCTTTACCCTTTCCTTTGGATAAATCAAAGCTCGGTGGTGAACTTTATGATTTGTGATTCAAGTTAACTAATAGCTTGATATCCGATTCTCACCGCAACACATGCCCATATGCTTCTTAGATCTCTTGAATACTTCAATTGAAATTCCTTTGGTTAGCAAATCATCCACTTGGTATTCACTTTTACAATACCCCAACCTCAATATTCCTTCACTGACAATCTCTCTCAAGTAGTGAAATCTCATCCCAATATGCTTGCTTCTCCCATGTGTAATGGGTTTCTTGGCAAGGTTTATAGTAGAAACATTGTCAACCATGAGCGTTACAACCTCACCCTCTTCACTGTGTAACTTCTTCAATAGATTCATCAACCATACAGATTGGCATGCACACAACGAAGCTGCAATATACTCGGCCTCATAAGAAGAGCGTACCATTACCGGTTCCTTCTTTGAACACCATGAGATTGGTGTTTCTTTGAACATAAAGATGTATCGAGTTGTGGATTTTCTGTCATCTTTATATCCACACAAGTTAGAATCTATATATTCGAGTAAATTACACTTCCCGCCCTTGTCCGTTACAGGAAACATAATTCTGTAGCCAATAGAACCTTTGACTTATCCTAGGATCCTCTTGAACATTGCCATGTGAGACACCTTTGGTCTTTCCATGAATCTACTCACAATTATGACACTAAATGAAAATTTTGGTCTCATATTGCACATATAATGTAAAGATCCAATCAGCATCCGATACTGAGTTGGATTAACATCCTATTCATGCTTATTCTTTGACAGCAATAACCTTGGTTCAACAGGATTAATGGCAACATTACAATGTTCCATTTCAATTTTTTTTCAAAATTTCAAGACCATACCTTTTTTGGTGCATGAGCAGTCCCTTCTTGGACTTGTAAAACTTAATGCCAGTGAAGTATGTAACGAGGCCAAGGTCGGCCATCTCAAATTCCTTCATAAGCTCAGACTTGAACTTAGAAATACACCCTTCATCGCTGCCCACAATCAACAAATCATCGACGTAGAGACAAATAATTACCAGCTTTTCATTTGCATCCTTCTTCATATACACACATTGTTCGTATCCACAATTGTTAAAGCCTATCTATTTTAATAAACCATTTATCCTTTTTTTCCAAGCTCTTAGAGCTTGTTTCAATCCGTTCAAAGCCTTATTCAACCTATAAAACTTTGATTCCTATTTTTTCATAATGAAACCAAGGGGTTGCTCCACATGTACCACCTCTTCCAACCACTACTACTACGAAAATACCCTTTCACCACGGTTAGAAAAGGGATACCATCACGGTTGACCAACCGTTGTAATGTAAAGTGTGGTAGTATGCACCAACATTACCACTACATGTTGGTAACTGTAGTAAAAACCCAGTGGCGTGTTATATATCACCAGTGTTGTAAAAATCAACTATAGTAAAAGGTAGAGGTCATGGGTTCGATACCTAACGGTTCTATTTTGCTAGATTTCTCAACATTTCATCATAGCTAAACTTAGCAATCGTAGTGAAAGACTTAGCATACCATATTTCGCCACAGTTATAACCAACAACCATTATGATATGTTCACTTGAGTTTATTATAACTTATATGGAATTCGTATGTAACCAACTTGTCAATAAACATATTACCTTTCAATCTGATTTAGAAATTAATAATATGAAAAATTGAGTTATATTATAAGAACAAGTTGCACTAATCAATGTTTTTTTAGCTTTCTACAATCCATTATATGTATCTCGCTCTTTGACTGTTAGAATTTGGTTTAATTCTTATAGCTCTTCAAATAACACTTCCTTTTTTTACTAGTTCATTATGAAAATGATTAACTTTACAAAAATACCATAGTAAAAAAGAAAGCGTTGATTGAATAACTACAAGCATTAAATCAAATTCTAATAGTCAACGGGCGAGATGCCGATAATGGGCAGAAGAAAGCACGTAAAACATTGATTAATGTAAGTTGTTTTCTAATATAACTTAATTTTTCATATTATTAATTTCTAATTCAATTCGAAAGGTTATATATTAAATAAGGGGTTGGTAAAACACTCAAACCACATACGATATAGTAAACTCATCTTCTAGTACATGTAGATTGAATGTAATGAAAGCTGCAATGTACAAGGTATATCATTAAAAATAACAAAAACATCAACATTAACACAACTTTTATTAAGAAAATCAAAATCATCAACAACAACATACCTTAACAACAACATACAACTTTTATCAACAACAACATACAATTTTATCAACATTAACATACCTTAACCACAACGTATAAATTTTATCAATTACAACATACCTTAAAAACAACATACAACTTTTATCAACAGAAACATCCCTTAACAATAACATACAACTTTTATCAACAACAACAACATACCTTAACAACAACAAAAACATACAACTTTTGTCAACAATAACATACCTTAACAACAACACATAAATTTTATCAATTACAATGTACCTTAACAACAACATACAACTTTAATCAACAAAAACATACCTTAACAACAACATACAAATTTTATCAACAACAACATTCTTTAACAACAACATATAACTTTTATCAACAACAACATACCTTAATAACAACATACAACTTTTATCAACAAAAAAACATTCATAAACAACATACAACTTTTATCAACAACAACATACCTTAACAACAACATATAACTTTTATCATAAAAAATATACCTTAACAACAACATACAACTATTATTAACAAAAACAAAATTATCAACAACTGCAACTTTTATCAACAATAACATACAACATAGCTCAACAAAAACATTAACATATCCCAACAAAAATATCACAACTACTAACATAAAAGGTGAAAACATCTCACGTACTTGAAATGTGAAGAGGGAGCGAAAGAAATGAGTTTTGTGTAACACATTTCCTTGATTCATACGAGTTGAAGAACATATGTTCAAGTTTTGTGAATAAATAGTATGCAACCGTTCATGGAGATTAGGATAAGGCGAGAGAGAGAGAGAGAGAGAGAGAGAGAGAGAGAGAGAGAGAGAGAGAGAGAGAGAGAGAGATGTTAAGGTTTTGTTTTATGAGAGGGACAATTTTTCTGTCCTAAACGAGATAACTTTCGCTTAAATATGGGGTATACTTTTCACCACAGTTGTTAAAAACGTCTGTGATGAAATGTAGGTACATTTCACAACACTTTCTGTTTTAGACCGTGATAAAAAGTATTTTAATTTTAATATAAATATAAGATTATAAGTGACACGTCTATTTTGTAACCAAAAAAAGAAAGTTTGTTGGTGTTGGGATTCGAAGCCTCTAAGCCTTAACATATCACCATGATTATTAGTATAAACCGTAGTGAAAAGGTTTTTAATAAAATAAAATAAAAATGCAGGCGCCTAAATTAGAGCTATTACTTCAGTTGATTGAAGAACCGAGGTATTAACATGTTACGATATGTGTATTTTGTAGTAATGAACGATAAGTTCCAAAAATGCATATTTGATGTCCATTTGATGAATGAACCAATTGTTGTTATTTGCAATTCTGACAACCAATAGGATGGTCTCAATCCTTTCTACCGGTTATACCTAAAAAAATGAGAACGACCTCGCGAAGTGCAATCGCACGCTCGCGGGATGGACTTAACAAAGTCGCCACCGATCTATATTTACTCCCATAGAGGGAAATGGAAAACATCGAATAAAACTCCTAAAAGAAAGGACAAGGATATGGTCATCGTAACCAATATTTGTGTTCGAGAGTCGGTTATGCATGGGGAAGCTATTAACACCCTCCCACGTCCGTTATACTCAACGAGAATCGTTAGGTTAATTGTGCGTGTTAGTGTTTGTCTAGGAATTAGACTTCTCAGTTTGTTAAGAGGGAAAAGAAGAGAGAAAGGGAACCTAAAGGTTTTAAAATTAAGGGGGCTCGACAAAATGTCGCAGTCTAGTGCCTACGTATCCTCGTAGTGCAATGAGGAACTCACAAGCTTCGTAGTTCGGGCTAACAAAAGTTTGTTGGTCGATTTTAGCGGAAGATATTTAGTCGCGTTCGACAGAAAACATTGCTTTACCCAAAACAGGTGAGGAGCGGACGTTTGCATAATAACAAAATGGATTTACAAATAAACATTAGTGGGAAACGCCTCTTATCTCAACTCAAGTAGTTTATGGACGAAGCAATGTTTTTGCGTCGTCTCGAGACACAATATCTTACGTTTATGAAAAGGTTTGAATATTTTTAGGTATTTTTAAGTTTGATTGAGAAAATGCACTCGATGTTGATCGAGGTTTACTCATGATTACGAAAATATTTGAAGTGAAATGAAAGGTTGATGGTGATGCGTGAAGCAATCAACTTACAAGTTGGGTGTTTTAAAAAGGGCTTGATGTTGAATCAAGAATTAGTTTGAAAAAGGTTTGTCAATGGGGTGAGGTTAAATGGTGGTCAATTGGTGTTGACCAATGTTTTTGAAAATGGAAGCTTGGTGTTGACCAAGTCCTTTTTGATTTTTGAATGACTGATTTTAATATTTTTGTTTTTTGTTTTTTTATCTAATTAGTTAGCTAACTCAATTAACATGAACAAGCAAACAAAATTAGACACAAGGGTTGGGGGTACATCAAGATATACAACGGATAATGCCCACGACAATAAGTCAAACTATAGTCCTTTTCCTTGGACTTAAACACAAGTAACATGAAGGTAACAATCAAGGTTCACAAGTATGTATCAAGCAAAGTATGCATCATAAAGATAATAAACTCAAGCACAAGGCAATCATTAAGGCATGGCATCAACATATGATAAATATCATTATTCAAGCATGTAACTCAAACCATTAGGGGTTTAAATCAAGTGAACATTCATTTTTAAACAAACCCTAAAATCATCCTAAACATGGCAAGAGATTCAACATCAAGAGAAACACATAAACATTGAGGTCAAGTATCAAACTAAAATATCATATTCATTAAGTCATTCAATCTTAAAGCTTAGAAATAAGCTAACCAATTATCAACACATTAGTCATACCATCACAAATGGTTCAAGAATGATTTTCAAAAAAATATCATGACACACATTAATCAAAGTATAACACCAACATGATTTTAAACATTAAAGTATGGTAAAAGGAAACTAGTCATGAACTTATTCAAGAAATAAACCATATAAAATAATTAAACATAATGAAACAATGAAAGGAAATACAAATTTTTTAGGCTTTTTTTTTTAAATATGAAAAATAAAAAAAAACTTAATGAAAATAAAATATATTTTTTGGTTTTTTCTTTTTAAAATAAGTAGGTTAAAATAAATTAACAAGAGGAAAATAAATTAAAAAATAATTAAAAAAATAATAACAGAAAATGAAGAAAATAAAAGGAAAAAGAAAAAAGAAGGAAAAGGAAGGAAAAAAGAGAAAAAAAACAAGTGGTAGAGGTTCTCACCAAAACACATGACCATCAAGTTAGGCCTATTGGCCTGTTATCCAGTTGCAACAAATAAAATATATTTTAAACAAAAATTTAAAAATGAACATGGCGCGAAACCTGACTTCATCGTCTTCCTCAAGTTAACATCAAAAACTCAAAAATGGAACTTTGCCAAAAATACACCAAATGAAGCAAGTAGATACACTATCTTGCTTAGAATTCAACAAGGAATTCAACCATGCCAATAGTTTTCATTTATTTTTGCTCTATCATGAGAATTTATCTAAAAACCATAGAACACCTCAATGGAGTGAACTCGTGGCCTATCCAAAAGTGCTTCCATAAATGAAGTGATGATCCTCATAGCTTCCTTGAGCTCCCAGGAGTGTGATGATGTGATTAGAATGACTTGAAACCTCCTAGATCAATCTGACCAAATCAAGTTGCAGAGGTGAAAATGAAGTTTTAGTTATGGAGTTTGAGTGATTTCGGAGGTGTTTCAGTGCATACAGAAGTTCATATGAGTGTTATGGATGATGTTGGTGAAGGTAAAATGGAAGGGAAGTGGAGAAAATGAAGGCTTCGAATTTTCACTTTAATGGAGGTTTGGAGGTTTTGCTCTAAGGCTCTCTCTTTGCTCAATGCTTGTGTTTGATTGTGTGTCTGATACAATGAGGTTAGCTTGCCTTTTGTAGGAGTTTCAATCTAGGTTAGGATAGAGGTTTGGTCAAATCCTTGTTTAGGGGTTTGTCTTATATGATCTTGCTTCACAAAAATGGCAAAGATGGCTTTATGTACCAAGGCTTGGATTCTTGGCATGATGATAATTTTAAGGTCTCAAATTAGGCTCAGCAAGTTGCTTTTGACATCAGAAATTAGTTGGCATTAGCTCACACTTGCTAAACAAGTTTTGACTAAAACTCACTTTTTTTTTTTACAAAATGCCAAAATGTTAATCCTAAGTAGTCAGTTTTGCAGTAGATTTGTCGTCATTGTAGGGGTCTACTTTGCACAAAAATGGTATCAAAATGAAGCTAACATGGAAAGGAGCAAGTCTTGTGTTGATAACAAGCGTAGAAAATACTTGGAAGATGCTCCAATTTGGCTCCAAACTCGTGTGAATCAAACTGAACTACAACACTTAGAAAATTCTGGTTCATCATGCATCTCTCCATATATTGTGAAACCCTAACTTTGATCCCTCATGTCTCTCAATCGGCAAAAGCTTTTTGGACCAAGTTTTCCACCATGATGAAGTAGGAAGTATGATCTTTAAATGAAACCCTCAAGTGTTTCAATTAGACTCCTAGGCTTTTCACAAATTGGCCATAAAGTCATGCACTTGACAAGGTCAAAAACTTAAAAAAATTTCTAAGTCTTTTGAATTTTGCAACAACTTGAAATCTCAACTTTGACCATCAATTTCTTTCACTTCAAAAATGCTTTTGGCTTCAAATTTTCACCAATTTGTAGTATCAAATTCCATCTTTAATTGCAACCCTCAAGTGTTTCAAGTGGATACTTGAGGAAGAAGTTACAACCTTGAAAAGTTAGTCACTTGACCATGGATTTTTGTACTTAGTGAAATTTCAAAAACCCTAATTTTGACAATTCTTGATCTTTTCTTGATTTAGCTTGATAAAACTCAATTATTTTCCATAATTTCATGATTCTTAACTTGAGAAATCCATGGTTGACCAAAAATGTCATAAGTCAAACTTTGACTTTGAGCATCTATTGACTTTTCACCAGTTGAATCAAAATTCTTCCACCATCAATGAATCTAACTTCTTCAGCAAATTTAACCACATGAATGAGCCACAATGATGTATTTGAAGCATCTGAATCATATTCCAAGCCATGAGATCATTTTTTGGTAAAAAAGTCAACATCAAGCTGACTTTGACCAAAACCATAATTTGGAGCATATGCTGAATTGAAACTTGATGAACTTGAATTGATGCCAATTTAAACTTGATTATTGATGGAGGGAATCTCTTGATCACTATGCATGAATTGAGGAGCTTGAGATGTTGAGGATTACACTAAACCCTGATTGATCGAACACTTGAACTCATTGATGTAAAACCCTAACTTATAGACAAGGCAAACAAGACACACACAAGAAATAATTGATGTTATGCAAATAAAGGTGAAATTCTAGTTAAGCAGATCACCAAGATGTCAGACAGGATGTCGTGACACTTGATCTCTGCTTCTCATAAGGATTAAGGAAGAACAGAAGTAAACTGCAGAACGAAAACAACACACAGAAATTGTTAACCCAGTTCGGTGATCAACAACACCAACGTCTGGGGGCTACCAAGCCAAGAATGAAATCACTAAGTAGAATTGGTTCTAAGCTAAACTCCAACGTTTACAACTTAGCACCTAGAAACTACCCTTCCTAGATTTCTACCTAAGATATTCCTAGGTATGAGACCCTTCTCAATTCCCTTCCAATCACAGCAGTGATTGAAAATATTACAACTCAATAAACTGTCCTTCTCTGGTATTCACACAATACACGAGAGGCTCACAAAAGTACAAACCCTAGTACTTCTAAAACAACTGCAATATTCAACCAACAAACTAGGTTAAAACCAACCTATTTATATTGTAAAACAAAACTGGACTTGGGCTTCAAAAGCGCAACAATTCTGCTCCTCAGAATCTGCGACCTATTCTTTTCTTCAATCTCAAGTTACCAAAAATGTCTCCTTACAAGAAAACCGCATATTCCATTTAGAATCAGAATCTCTGATTCCACAATCTCAGATGCCACCTGGAATCAAGTCATATTCCAATCACACCTGTTACCAAAATACAGTTATCCCAAAATTATAACAGATAAAGATGTCGAATCCACCTGATTGGACATCTTGTCTAACAACTTAACCTGCAGTTAGTTCATCATGTCAGGACATCTTGTCCAACATCTTTATGCTAAGTTAGTTTTACCAAAATTAATGCCAACCTCAAGGGCTTGGACTCATAAATCTCCCTCTTTGGCATATTTTGGCTAAAATTAACTTTCATTGACCTGCAGAATCATATCAGGGAGACCACCATCAGAGCAGCAACGGAAACTTAACATTATCTCCCCCTCAATCAATACAGATCTACTCCCCCTCAGTGGTTAATATAAAATTACCAGTGGTTAGTGATGTTAGTATTTCTCCCCATTTTTAGCCACAATATGACAAAGGCAGAAGGACTAACTCAAAAACCAATAAAATAGTTCGCAGTAGTTAAAATACACACCCTACAAGAACAAACAAAAGTATCCTGGGCATTCAACCCTTACACAACCAAAAGTAAAAACAAAACAAAAGAAAGTAAAGAGAAGACAACTCTCAGAGGTCATCTTCAATTTCCTCATCATCTTCTTCTTCTCCTGCACTTCCACCAGATCACTTCATGAACACTTATCAAGTATTCAATCTTTTGCAAGTATCTTCTTTGACAAACAGTATTGAGATACCAAGGCTGCCACCCTTGACTCAAGTAACTAAGATTCTCTCTGAACGAACCTTATTTACCTCAACAAGCTCCTTAAAGTTTCCTTCAGCTGAGCAATAGTGTTCTCTGCTGAGGGTTGTACAGCAGATGTCGGAGCAGGTGTTGAAGCAATATCTGTGACATGTTTCCCAGTAAACAATTTATAGTGCAGAGTTAAGGGAGATGTCCTTTTCATTACCTGATCTGCAGAGACTAGGACTCTTGGGTACTGATTCATAATCATCCCACAAATAAGTGAAGGATAGCATATAGGAAGTTTTACTGCAGTTGATGTAGATTGTTTCAAAATTTGATTGAAGATGTGGGTTCCAAAGTCAAACTGTCTTCCTTTGCCAATCATATAGATAAATCTGCCTAGACTAGCAGAAATGGTTGAAGTATGATTGGTGGGCACCCAGTTAACAGTGCCAATTCTATGCAGAATTGCATACTTCACACTCAATTTCCCGGCTGAAAGCTTCCCATTGCTAGGCCACTACTTAACAGTGTTGCGAGTAAGCTCTTGATAGACTTGGTCATCAGTATCTTCACATTCAGGATGAGACTCTTCAGATCTTTCTAGAAACCTATTTACCATTATAGGAGAAAATGTCACAACATTTCCTCTGACATATACTATCCAGTTGGTTGCATCACTATAATTGTCAGGAATGTTTACAATAAATTCCTTTACCAGGTTTTCATAACAGTTTCCAAGCTTAGTGACTGTCCTCTTCAGCCCTGCGTCATTGATCAGTTTCATCACTTCATGGCACTCTAATGCATTCTTCCCGAGTTCTCTTTCCAGTGCAACTCTTCTTCGGTACATATATGGCCATCTGTGAACATACTTAGGAGCATGGAAGGAGATATTGTCCAATGGAGCCTTGGGAATACTGATAGTCTGTTTATTCGCACTTGGATCCTTTGTAGGTGTCATGTCCTGGCTATCATCTGTGACATCATAGTCTGACTCAGTGTCAGACTTCGCCTTTCTTTTCTCAGACACGACGACAACCTTTGCTCCAAGATTTCTGCGGTCCAACTACAGATTTAATGTTTCTTTTGACAACATTGTTTTCAGTATCCATATATTTCCTTTTTCTTGTTTTCAGCCTCTTGACTACACTAGCAATGACTTCATCATCAGATGGTGAGTTATCAAGGTTAATTTCTTTATTGGTTCTCTCTTCAGCAATGTTCTCCAGTGCCTGTTCTAATGATTTTCTAGATATATAGGTGTTCCCTTTTTAGGTCCACCATTTTCCTTACTAGAATCAACCCCTCCATTAGTATTTCTACCACCCTCTTGTTCCTTACCAGGAGCCGATGTGATTGGCATATCCCTATCAGTATTCAATCTACTTCTAATATTCAGTTACTCAGCAACTAGTTTCCTTATTCTCTTATCAGTCTCAACAATTTCGTTCTTACTTCTAGGATCAAGAGGAGGATTAATAGGTTCAGAATTATTACCTACAAGGGGATTTTTAGTTCTCCGTGCAGGAAATTTCTCAGGCTTGCATGGCAACATAGACAGGGGAACAACATTAATCGCATCTTCAGTTGACATCTTCCCCGGTTTTTCCCTAGCAGCGGGAGATGTAGAGATTTCCTTTACTCCCCATTTTATTGATGATTGTTGATGAGACATCATAGGAGGGACAAGATTGGATTTTTCTTTGTACTGGGAGATCATGGTTATTGAGGAGACGAGAGTAAGTTTAGCGCGATTTAGGTTGATTTGAATTGATCCCTTTTGAGACTCGCCTTTAATTTGTTGAAAACAAGCACATTCCTGACCAGTATCCTTACAAGTTAATCTCTTTAGGCCCTAAGATATGTAAAGCCCTAATTTACCCTTTAGTTTTCCAAACTTATTTGTAAGGATATCAAGAGTACTCAGGTTATCGTGAGAAAATGTCACAACATCCTGTGTGACATTTTCCCTTGTTGCTGAGTCAATGGTGGTCACAAAAACACATCTTCTTTCCTCCAGATCATCTCTCATAGAGGCCTTATGAAGTAGGTCCTGAATCCTTGAGGTAGTCTTTCTGTGTGTTGTTTTGGTTAACCTACCAATTTCCCATTTATCAATGTTTAGTTCTGAGAAGCATTGCTGATGTTTCCTGATTGTCATTGAGGAGAGCTCTATTAGTAAGGGAGTCCATACATAGCAGTTATCTGTTGATCTGACACCCTCATGAGAACTTTATTTTTAGCATTTACAACCAAGCATTCAGATTTTGTAAAGTTAACCTTCAGGCCTTGATCACAGAGTTGACTGATACTAATTAGATTCACAGTTAGTCCTGACATACAACACATTATCAATTCTAGGATTTCCAGCTTGAACCATTCTCCCAACTCCTTTAATCTTTCCTTTGGATCCATCTCCGAAGGTGACATAGTTGGAAGAATGAGCCTTTATATCCACCAGATAGTTCTTGACACCAGTCATGTGTCTTGAACATCCACTGTCGAAGTACCACTTTTCTCCAGTGTACTCCTTTTGTGAGGAGCGAGCTATTAGAGCCACAGATTCATTATCGGAGCTCCTTTTCTTTCCAACAATCCTACCCTTAGGATATCCATGTAGCTTGTAGCAGTAGCGTTTTATGTGGCCATATTTGCCACAATAATGACATTTCCAGTGTTGTCTCCTCTGATGTCTGTAATGATGTTGAGACACTCGGTTGGACATCTTCTGTTTTCTTTCAGGATCTCTTTTCTTGCTTGACATTTCTTTATTAGTGTAGTCAAGATCTCTGATGTCTTCAGTGTTCCTCCCAGCCTGTAGTATCTTATCAGATATATTGTTGAGCATTCCAACATTGTCGAGTTTGGATTCTAGCAGAGCAATTTCCTCTTGAAGATCAGATATGATGCCAAGATGCTTCAATCTTTCAATCTCAAGAAGCATGATAATCTTATGTTGATCTTCTCCTAAATGGCAGATTTTTGCACTTCTTGTGTACAACTCCCTGTAAGAATTGACTAAAGCATCATGGGATAGATCTCCAATGTCTGATCCTATGTGAGTGTCAAACACTCATGTGAGTGCAGACACCTGCTTTGGTGATTCCTCATCACTAGTAGAATCATCTTCTGACCAGGATATATGGAGACCTTTCTTTTCTTTCTTGAGGAAAGTAGGACACTCCCATTTGGTGTGTCCAAATCCTTCACATTCAAGACATTTTGTCCCCTTTTTCTTGCCAATTCTATCTTTGTAATTTGAATTCCTTCCATAGTTGTTCCGTTAAAAATTTATGAGCTGCTGAGTCTTAGTTCTCTCTTTTGTCTCTCCCTCAATCTTTTTTTTTTTGTAATTAATTGTATTGTTTTCCTAGAAGTACAACAACTTTAGACATCTCTTTCTCGGAGTTTGTCTTTCCTTCATCAGATACCAAGGCTAAGCTTTTCTTCTTCTCAGTCATTTCATTTAGTGCCATCTCATAAGTTTGAAGAGATCCCATAAGCTCATCAACTTTCATAGTAGTTATGTCCTGCGCTTCGTCTATAGCAGTCACCTTCATATCAAATCTCTTAGGAAGGGACCTTAGAATTTTTTCTCCAAGATCACTGGATGTGTTGGCAATATCAACAATGTTCATGTGAAAGTCGTGTATACTTTCATCTTCTCTCATCCTCAAGTTCTCAAACTTAAAAGTGAGAAGCTGAAGTCTTGAGGATTTGACTCGAGAGGTACCCTCATGAGCAGTCTTCAGAATTTCCCAAGCATTATTTGCAACAGTGCAGTTCTTGATGAGTCTGAAGATATTCTTGTCCACACCATTGAACAAGGCATTCAAGGCTTTAGAATTTCCTTGAGCAAGCTTATCATCTTCATCATCCCATTCTTCTTCAGATTTTGGCTCATCAGTGAGCTTCCCATCTTCGTCTTTGATCTTTGGTGGATCCCACCCCTTAACCACAGACTTCCAAGTCTTTCCATCTATTGAATTGATAAACACCACCATGCGCACTTTCCAATATTCATAATTGGAACCATCAAGTATAGGTGGTCTATTCAGAATTCCTCCTTCTTTATCCATCGAACCAGAAAGTATCGTCCCTGAATCTCACCCAGATACAGAGCAGGATGCCTGCTCTGATACCAATTGAAATTCTGGTTAAGCAGATCACTAAGATGTCAGACAGGATGTCGTGACACTTGATCTCTGCTTCTCACAAGGATTAAGGAAAAACAGAAGTAAACTGCAAAACGAAAACAACACACAGAAATTGTTAACCCAGTTCGGTGATCAACAACACCATCGTCTGGGGGCTACCAAGCCAGGAATGAATTCACTAAGTAGAATTGGTTCTAAGCTAAACTCCAACGTTTACAACTTAGCACCTAGAAACTACCCTTCCTAAATTTCTACCTAAGTCACTCCTAGGTATGAGACCTTTCTCAATTCCCTTCCAATCAGAGCAGTGACTGAAAATATTATAACTCAATAAACTATCCTTCTCTGGTATTCACACAATACACGAGAGGCTCACAAAAGTACAAACCCTAGTACTTTTAAAACAACTGCAATATTTAACCAACAAACTAGGTTAAAACCAACCTATTTATATTGCAAAACAAAACTGGACTTGGGCTTCAAAAGCGCATCAATTCTGCTCCTCAGAATCTGCGACCTATTATTTTCTTCAATCCCAAGTTACCAAAAATGTCTCCTTACAAGGAAACCCATATTCCATTTAGAATCAGAATCTCTGATTCCACAATCTCAGATGCCACCTGGAATCAAGTCATATTCCAATCACACCTGTTACAAAATACAGTTATCCCAAAACTGTAACAGACAAAGATGTCGAATCCACCTGATAGGACATCTTGTCTAACAACTTAACCTGCAGTTAACTCATCATGTCAGGACATCATGTCCAACATCTTTTCTGCTAAGTTAGTTTTACCAAAATTAATGCCAACCTCAAGGGCTTGGACTCATCAGAAGGAACTTAGGTGGGGAAAAATTTAGGGTATGACAGTTGCCCCTATTTAAATATCCTTACCATATAGCATGAGTGATGACAATCTTCATGAGATCAGGGTGAAAATTATTTAAATACAGATGACCTGAAATTTTTCCCCTAGATGCAATGATATGCTATGCTATGGAATGACAAACTTCTTTTGGTTTGCTAGGGGTATGAAATGAACTTTAGCATGATGATTTTTTTTTATGATAGATGATGGACAAACACACGGAGAAAGATGGAGACATATGATAGTGGTGATCCATATGAAATGTCAAAGATAATGAGTGAAGACACATTAGGGATAACAAATTGCTGGGGAAAAGACATTGCAGAATATTCAAAGTGATTTATCAAACAGGTTCAGACATGATCTGAAGAAATTTAGAATATAGCTGACAAAACTGGAATCTTCTTACAAGAATATCACCCACATAAAACAAGACAAGATCAAGAGTCTTCTTACAAGAAGATCATCCACATAAAACAAGACAAGATCAGAAGTCTTCTTACAAGACGATCATCCACATAAAACAAGGTATACGATGATTCTTTACAAAGAAATCAATCGAAACAAATATCATTGGAGTTTTCTGACAAGAATTACATCCAAACTTCTGGAAACTCTTTGAAGTGAAGATTCATATATGACCTTCTAGGAGCCATCAGGAAAAAACAGACAGGGTAATTAAACTCTCTGTATGTGCCAAGAACAATTAGAATTTGAACATAATTCCAGCAACAACTAGAATTTTTAAAACAGAATGCCAGCAACAACTGGACTTTAAAACAGAAGGCAACAATCAATGACAAGACCTGAGTTAATGCAAAATGGGCACGAAACACTTTTCAGGCTATGCATGATTTATGAATTTGGTTTTATGCATGATATGTGAATGATCATGACATGTAAATGCTGACATTCATGAAATTACATGAAATGAGGCTTGGCAAGATGCCTTTATTGGTGAATGCGAATGCAAGGTGAAATCATTGGGGAGAGAAATGATCAACTACTCTAACTACTTGCACGCTCTTTGAGAATAATCTCCTAAAGAAGTTCCACCGAGGAAAACTACTGTCGAGGTTCCTTGGGGGAGATTCAAATTAAAAATCATTAGGGAGTCTACTGCCGAGACTCACTAGGAGATACCTACTGCCAAGGTTTTTTTGAGAAAATTCCTACTATTGAGGCCTTTTGGGAAATCTTCTACCGAGATCAACCAGGAAATCTTCTGCCGAGATTCCGTGGGGAAATACCTTCTGATGAGGTCTAATGGGAAATATTTTGTAGAGATTAGCCCAGGGAATCTACTATCGAAATTCACTGAGGAGAATACCTACTGCCAAGGTTTAATTTGGGAAATCTTCTGTCGAGATTAGCCTAGGAGTCTACTGCCGAGATTCTGTGGGTAAACACCTTCTGTCGAGGTTTAATTGAGAAATCTTATATCAAGATTAACCAAGGAATCCACTACTGAGATTCTGCTGACAAGCATAGAGTAGTCGACTGTAGTAACAATGGTTGTCTTCATATATGGATGACACATGGTTCATGTTATGCTTATGATTGAATATGTTTTGATGTACATGTAATGTCATGGTTACTCAATGTAATGCCAAAAACTTTTGGGTGTACTACACATGTAATGACACATGAAATGTAACAACTAATCTAATGAATGTATGCGTGCCAATAAGAATTGGTCTTTTATTGCCGATGTTTGATTTTCATGCTATAGGAATATGCCAGATGAATGCGATGATATGCCTGACATGACACTAGAGCGAAGTGACTTGATTACTACATGACAATGATTTATGCAATGACTCGAAGGTTTCCAAAGTTGCCCCTGTGGTGGGTAATGGATGGAAGAAAGTCTTTTGAAACTAATTTCCAGTATGATTTCCCGACACTCATTTCAAACTCAACAGTTGTTGATGTATTGCAAGATTTGCTTAAGCAGCTTAAAATTTTGGAGAGGACTTGCCCCTCTGTGGCTCATCTTTCCCCAATCAATGGGTCTTTGAAGGCATTCTCCTTAAAAGGAGTTCGGAGGCCGCTTTTCATAACATGGCCTTGAGATGGCTTGCCCCAATATTCTGAACTTTGAAGTGATCTGCCCCTGACTAACTAATCTTGGGCTGGTATACTTCTGATTGATCGACCTTTGGAGAGTTGGATTCACTGAGCAATTTAGGTTGATTGCCCCTGTCCAAGTCTTGCAAGAATTTGTTCTTTGACTAAACAACTCTTGGGGTGATCTGCTCGGATTGACCAATTCTTCTAGTGATTTGTCATTGACTGGACCTCTTTCACATGACCAAGTTTCTTAACCGGCCGTACATTATTGGAATTCCCTTTATGCTAAATGTTGTCTTGCAAATAACATATTTCATTCAAAAATGGTAATTTTAATGCAATGCAAATACCAATTCTAAAATCAATCATTATTGAAATGATGGTGATATACAATGAACGAGTTAATGATCAGAACACAAAGTGGATTTAGCCACTGACAGGATCAAAGACGATGTGTTCAAAATAAATGATTAGCAAAGATCTTTGAACTCCAGTCCTACGTTCATTTAATTGACACACACATTCTACTTCCAAGAGGGTTTAAAGGTGTTATGGTAAAGATGGGGATTCAAGATAAGATTTTCGTGAAATGGCAGTCACCTTATTTTATTTTATTTTGTGAGGATTTTGATGACCTCTTTATTTGTTTTGATCCCTAATATTTTCTTGGACCGCTTCTTTGAAGCTTTCGGTCCACCGGGACGCCCTAATTTTTGCCTAAGTCATCTTTTGTTGTATTTGACTTAGCGGGCTTGTTCATTTTTTTAATTTAATTTTTGCTAAAAGGTTGGTGATTGCCATGTTATTGGTTATTGAGGAACAACCATAATAATTTCTCTTAGATTTTCATGACTTCTTCAACATGTTGTGGTGTATGAGAAAGGTAACATGTGGTTGATCCTCTATGAGGGGTGTATATATGGACATATTCTCTTGAAGATTGAATGCATAGTGAAACTATCTGTACACAACTACCCTGCCTCTAGTTAAGATTAAGGGTTTTAACTCCGAAAGAAACACCAACTTCTAGGCTCAAAGTGGTTGACTAGGGATTAATTCCTTATTTCTCCGGTGTTTGGGGATTTGAAACAATGTCTTACATCATCGGCAAAGTTCTTAATTGAAAGCATACCAACAACAATTTTAGGTATTTTCATCATCCTTCTTCCAATCTTTGGTAAAGCAACAATGTGATAAAGGAAATGAATGGGAGAAATATATTTGTTTTTTTAATAAATGGGAGAATATGAGTGAATACAAACGGATTGATTCAAAAACTCATATCACTTCATTAATATTACCATTTAAAGAAAACAATAATGCTTAAAAGCAAACTACGTTTAACATGCAAAGAAAATACAGATGAAAAGCTGAAACACCAAAACAATTGCCAATGTTGAGGACGATCTTTTCTGCTTGACTTGCTGGCTCTGGGAAGCACTTACTGAAGTCTTCGAGCTCATTAAGGCAAACGATTATTCACCATATTAGGGCCATCGAAAGTCATTTGTCCTTTTTCGATTCGATCTTGCACTTCTTCTTGGAAGACCTTACACTCTTCGATTGAGTGTCCCACTACTCCATCATGGAATTCACATTGGACATCCGAGTTATACCAAGAAGGTAATGAATAATTCATGGATCTGGTCTTTCTAGGAGCTATCAAAAAGCTTTGGACCAATTGAGACCACAATTAATTGTACGTCATTGGGATTGGGTCAATTTGGCGAGTCTCTCTTTCTTGCCAGTTTAGAGGACTATGCTGATTCTGATGTCGATGTTGATGGTTTGGATGTCAAGCCCGGTGATTCTGATGTTGACGCTGACGCGGAACCATAGCTGGCCGATTTGGAGGACCTTTCCACTATTGTTGGTACTGAGAACCAGGCGGTAATAGTTGATGGCATTGAATAGCCGCGACATATGGATGTTGATAATAGGGTACTGGAGACATAGTTTGTGAAACCTGGGAAGTTTTTTAGGTTGAATCATTTTCATACTCCCCCTCCTCTTGGGAGTCATTAAGGGATTCATTCTCAATGCTCTGGATATGCGAGGCACCTTGGATTCTTCCGCTTTTGAGACCGCTCTCAATACGTTCTCCAACTTTCACCAAGTCAGAGAATCATGCTGATGCACTGCCTACCATCTTTTCGAAGTATGGGCTCTGTAGGGTATCCATAAACATATCCACCAATTATTTCTCTAAGAGAGGTGGTTGAACGTGAGCCGCAAACTCTCTCCACCTTTGGACGTATTCCTTGAACGACTCATTACTCTCCCGAGATAGTTCTTTCAATTGAAAGCGACTAGGAGCCTCATCCAAATTGTATTGGTATTGCTTCAAAAAAGTGTTAGTTAAATTCGACCATGACTGAATATGGCTTCTTTCTAATTCCATGTACCAACTCAATGATGCCCCACTCAAACTGTCATGAAAATAGTGAATCATCAGCTTATCGTCGAGAGCATAGGCGGTCGTTTTTCAGCAAAACATCACCAAATGGTGCTTTGGGCAGCTATCCCCTTTGTACTTCTGAAAATTGGGTACCTTAAATATCGGGGGTATAACCAGGCCAGGAACTAAACATGTGTTTAAAGCATCCATATCAAAAGCGTCATGCTCCTTTATAGCTTTAAGTCTTTCATTCAGCACGCGACACTTCTCAGTCAACTCAATAACTTCTGGTCTCTTGGTCTTCCTCTTTGGGAATTTGGATCTAAGAATGCAAAACTATGATACTCAATAGCATCACGAGGTGAAGAACTTCCATCTCAGACAATGGGATGCTTTATAGTGACGGGTGCCTCAACTGGGATCCGCACAGGCTGAGGTTGAGCAGGACGACTTACTTGAGGTGGAATGACATTTTCAGTGTCAGCAGTTTATTGAAGGTTGTTCTCTCTTGTTGCAAGGGCTTTCATATCCTCCATGGGTTAGCTCAACTGATTTACTATCAGATAAACATCTTCTGTTAACACAGTCCAATTCTGCTCTCTAGGGTCCATGATCTTTCAGAGTTGCTTCAAGGCCGATGTAAGTGTCAGGAAATCAGCTGCAGGTTATAGACACATGATGAATGATTTTTGGAATGATATGCAATGCATGTTGATGAATGCAAATAGTATGTTACTATATTCAATACGATGCCATGCATTTATCTTTTTTTTGGTCGCGGGTTCAAAGGTCTGTGGTACAGACGAATCTGATTGCTTTTCATTGAACAAGGTTCTCACCGGGTGCGATCTAAGGTTACAAGGGACCCCAAAGTCATAGGTTCACACAAATGTTTATCACATCGACATGATCATGTCTGTCGATAACTCCATCATATGAACCTCTTTTGGATAAGATATTCGTATCGAGCCTCGCGAGAAGAGCTTCTCGGGGACCTATACTACGTGACCATCGACACTAGGTTCTAGAAAAAGGTTTCAGAGTCATGGAATTCTTTAACTGTTTGTTACATATGTCAGTCATTTCCAGGCAACAACTCCATCAAGAAAGTCTATTCTGAATGAGATCTTCATATCGATCCTCGCGAGAAGAGCTTCTCGGGGGCCCATACTACGTGACCATCAATCCTAGTTGGCCAATGGTTTAAAGTTTCTACAAAGGTCCTTAGAGTCATGGATCCCCAAGAAAACATTGATCGATCACGCCGAGAGGTTGACAGTCGCCAATATCCTCAATGGAATCCACTCTAAGCGAGGTTCTCATATCGACTTTCACGAGAAGAGCTTCTCGGAAGCCCATACTACTCAACCTCTCCTATCTCAATTCTAGACTTAGGTGTAGAGTCTTTCCCTTAAGGTTTTGCAATCAGAAATCCGAGTACCAAGATTCAATCACAATTTAATAATAATAAACAAAAGATAAAAGAAAATCCAAACAAATAAACAAACACAAACACACACAAAAAACCTAACTAGGACTTACTCACTTAGGGATGGGAATTTCCCCAACAGAGTCGCCATCTGTTGTACCTCGAAGAATGAGAACAACCTCACAAAATGCAATCGTACGCTCGCGGGATGGACTTAACAGAGTCCCCGACAATCTTTATTTATTCCCATAGGGGGAAAGGGAAAACATCGAATAAAACCCCTAAAAGAAAGGACAAGGATATGGTCATTGTAACCAATATCTGGGTTCGGGAGTCGGTTACATAAAGGAAGGTATTAGCACCTCATCACGTTCGTTGTACTCAACGGGAACCGTTAGGTTAATTGTGTGTGTTAGTGTTTGTCTAGGAATTAGGCTTCTCGGTTTATTAAGAAGGAAAATAAGAAAGAAAAGGAACCTAAAGGTTTTAAAATTAAGGGGGCTCGATAAGATGTTGCAGTCTCGTGCCAACGTATCCTCATAGTGCAATGAGGAACTCATAACTTTCGTAGTTCGAGCTAACAAAAGTTTGTTGGTCGATTTTAGCAGAAGATATTTAGTCGCATTCGACAAAAAACATTGCTTTACCCAAAACAGGTGAGGAGCAGACGTTTGCATCACAACATAACGGATTTACAAATCAACATTTGCGGGATCACCTCTTATCTCAACTCAAGTGGTTTATGGATGAAGCAATGTTTTGCATCGTCTCGAGACACAATATCTTACGTTTATGAAAAGGATTGAATATTTTTAGCTATTTTTGAGTTTGATTGAGAAAATGCACTCAATATTGATCGAGGTTTATTCATGATTATGAAAAGATTTGAAGTGAAATGAAAGGTTGATGATGATGTGTGAAGCAATTGACTTACAAGTTGGGTGTTTTAAAAAGGGATTGATGTTGAATCAAGAATTAGTTTGAAAAAGGTTTGTCAATAGGGTGAGGTTAAATGGTTATTAATTAGGGTTGACCAATTTTTTTGAAAATGGAAGCTTGGTGTTGACCAAGTCCTTTTTGATTTTTGAAAGATTGATTTTAATATTATTTTTTTGGTTTTTTATCTAATTAGTTAGCTAACCTACTTAACATGAACAAGCAAACAAAATTACACATAAGGGTGGGGGGTACATCAAGATATACAAAGGATAATGCCCATGACAATAAGTCAAACTATAGTCCTTTTCCTTGGACTTAAACATAACTAACATGAAGGTAACAATAAAGGTTCACAAGTATGTATCAAGCAAAGTATGTATCATAAAGATAATAAACTCAAGCACACGGCAATCATCAAGGCATGGCATCAACATATGACAAAGATCATTATTCAAGCAAGTAACTCAAATCATTAGGGTTTTAAATCATGTGAACATTAATTTCTAAACAAACCATAAAATCATCCTAAACATGACAAAAGATTCAACATCAAGAGAAACACATAAACATTGAGGTCAAGTATAAAACTAAAAGATCATATTCATCAAGTCATTTAATCTTAAAGCATAGCAACAAGCTAACCAATTATCAACACATTAGTCATACCATCATAAATGGTTCAAGAATGATTTTTACAAAAATATAAGATACGCATTAATCAAAGTATAACACCAACATGATTTTAAACATTAAAACATGGTAAAAGGAAACTAGTCATGAACTTATTCAAGAAATAAACCATATAAAATAATTAAACATAATGAAACAATGAAAGGAAATAAAAAAAATTTAGGCTTTTTTTAAAATATGAAAAATAAAAAAGATAAAATAAAAAAACTTAATGAAGATAAAATATATTTTTGGTTTTTTCTTTTTAAAATAAGTAGGTTAAAATAAATTAACAAGAGGAAAATAAATAAAAAATATAATTAAAAAAATAATAAAAGAAAATGAAGAAAATAAAAGGAAAAAGAAAAGAGAAGGAAAAGGAAAGAAAAAAGAGAAAAAAAACAAATGGTAAAAAAGAAGGAGGGGGCGCTGGGTGTAGAACCCACGCCCTAGAGGTTCTCACCAAAACACATGACCATCAAGTTAGGCCTATTGGCCTATTATCCAGTTGCAACGAATATAATATATTTTAAACAAAAATTTAAAAATGAACATAGCGCGAAACCTGACTTCATCGTCTTCCTCAAGTTAACATCAAAAACTCAAAAATGGAACTTTGCCAAAAATGCACCAAATGAAGCAAGTAGATACACTATCTTGCTCAGAATTCAACAAGGAATTCAACTATGCCAATAGTTTTCATTTATTTTTGCTATATCATGAGAATTTATCTAAAACCCATAGAAAACCTCAATGGAAAGAACTCGCGGCCTATCCAAAAGTGTTCCTAGCAATGAAGTGATGATCGTCTTAGCTTCCTTGAGCTCCCAGGAGTGAGATGATGTGCTTAGAATGGCTTGAAACCTCCTAGATCACTCTGACCAAATCAAAGTTGTAGAGGTGAAAATGAAGTTTTGGTTATGGAGTTTGAGTGGTTTCAGAGGTGTTTTAGTGCATACAAAAGTTCATATGAGTGGTATGGATGATGTTGGTGAGGGTAAAATGGAAGGGAAGTGGAGGAAATGAAGGATTTGATTGAATTTTCACTTTAACGGAGGTTTGAATGTTTTGCTCTAATGCTCTCTCTGCTCTAATTCTCTCTCTGCTCAATGCTTGTGTTTGATTGTGTGTCCGATACAATGAGGTTAACTTACCTTTTGAAGGAGTTTCAAACTTGGTTAGGATAGAAGCTTGGTCAGATCCTTGGTTAGGGGCTTGTCTTGTATGATCTTGTTTCACAAAAATGGCAAAGATGGCTTTATGTACCAAGGCTTGGATTCTTGGAATGATGATCATTTTAAGCTCTCAAATTAGGCTTGGTAAGTTTCTTTTTATATCAGAGATCAGTTGGCATCAACTCACTCTTGCTAAACAAGTTTTGACTAAAACTCACTTTTTTTCACAAAATGCCAAAATGTTAATCACAAGTAGTCAATTTTGCAGCAGATTGGTCCTCAGTGTAGGGGCCTACTTTGCACAAAAATGGTATCAAAATGAATCTATCATGGAAAGGAGCAAGTCTTATGTTGATAACAAGCTGAGAAAATACTTGGAAGATGCTCTAATTTGGCTCCAAACTCGTGTGAATCAAATTGAACTACAACACTTAGAAAATTCAGCAAAAGATTTTTGGACCAAGTTTTCCACCATGATGAAGTAGGAAGTATGATCTTTAAATGTAACCTTCAAGTGTTTCAATTGGACTCCAAGACTGTTCATAAATTAGCCGTAAAGTCATGCACTTGACAAGGTCAAAAACTTAGAAAAATGTCTAAGTCTTTTGAATTTTGCAACAACTTGAAATCTTCACTTTGGCCATCAATTTATTTCATTTCAAGAATGATTTTGGCTTCAAATTTTCACCAACTTGTAGTATCAAATTCCATCTTTAATTTTAGCTCTTAAGTGTTTTAAGTGGATACTTGAGGAAGAAGTTACAACCTTGAAAAGTTAGTCACTTGACCTTGGATTTTTGTACTTAGTGAAATTTCAAAAACCCTAATTTTGACAATTCTTGATATTTTCTTGATTTTCTTGATTTAGATTGATCAAACTCAATTATTTTCCATATTTCCATGATTCTTGACTTGAGAAATCCATGGTTGACCAAAAATGTCAAAAGTCAAACTTTGATTTTGAGCACCTGTTGATTTTTCATCAGTTGAATCAAAATTCTTCCACCATCAATGAATCCAACTTCTTGAGCCAATTTAACCACATGAATGAGCCACAATGATGCATTTGAAGTATTTGAATCATATTCCAAGCTATGAGATCATGTTTTGGTCAAAAAGTCAACATCAAGCTGACTTTTACCAAAACCCTAATTTGGAGCATATGATGAATTGAAACTTTATGAACTTGAATTGATGCCAATTTAAACTTGATTATTGATGGAGTGAATCTCTTGATCACTATGTAGGAATTGAGGGGCTTGAGATGTCGAGGATCACACTAAACCCTGATTGATCAAACACTTGAACTCCTTGATGCAAAACCCTAACTTGTGGACAAGGCAAACAAGACACACACAAGAAATTATTGATGCTATGCAAATGATGCAAATCAAGGAACTTAGGTGGGGAAAATTTTAGGGTATGACATTACCGGTGTGAATATGTTTGAATCTTAGTTAAAGGGATTTTTTGTTATCGTTTCCACAGGGATTGTTCGATATCTGATGCTTGTCGTTTAATAGTTTACCGTTTCATGAAAAAGGGATCTCAAAGTTTGTTTCATAAAATGTCACATTTTTAGTAGCAAAGCTGATAAAATTTAAAGTGTTTGATTAATAATGTATATCAAAAGTAGTTTTCATCTACCCTAACTTATACATATTCTTTCAGTCTAGCATATGAAGTCGGATCCGATTAATATCATCGCGTATTCTATCAACACCGTCTATCTCTAGAGCGGCGTCGTGAGAAATATTGTATTCATCACTATATGATATCTCCATATAACAACCAATATAGTAAGCTTTAAGTTCAATACAAAGCAAATATCATCCGTAGACCGATATCTCCAATCTATAAATTGATGGATGAATATTTTAGTTCAATCTCCATAAAATCTATGTCTAGAGTTTTACAAAACAAGAATGGATCATTAAGAACAAAAATATTCATCATATATTAATCATCACTTGTTCACATACAAGGCCAATCAAAAGAAATACATAAAGCTAAGGTAGACTACCTCTACCTTTGATACAAAGGAAATCATCTACCCATAACCATGGTAGCTTGATTTACAAGTCTTGAGAGAAGATGAATGAGCATCCACGTTGAAGAATCAAACTCAGATGCGAATCCAGCTTCTATATACAAAATCTCACTCTTTGGTGAAGAAATGCTGAAAAATGAGGTTTCTATGTGAAAAATGGATTATGATCCCCAAAAAGTGTGAAAAGTACTTATATATTACAACTAAAATCTGTCAAGTCCGCCCAACGAACTCTTTCTTCGCCCGACGAACACTACTTTATGGCACTTGAAGTGCCTCTGAATAGTTAAACTGCCCTTGAGGAATTTACAAAGTTCGTTGTGCGAGCAATTCTTTGTCCAGCAAGCTTCTTCACTAAAAGTTCGCACAACGAACTTATGGTCCTTTAGCTACTGCCTCAAATCTAGGATAGTCGCTGGGACTTCGCCAAAAGTTTGCTCAGCGAACATTCGCTGCTGTTTCACACTGGTTGTTCTCCTAGTGAACATGCTGAAACTTCACATTTTCTTTGGCTTATTTTTCCATTTACTCGTGTCTCACACTTTGATGTTTTAGGCCTAATTCCTGCACAATAACACACAAATCAAAGCAACCAAAGGTATTTGCAACATAATTGAAGAATGGCATAAAAATATGGAATAAATCCAACAAAACATAACAAATGAGATGAAAAATGACAATAAATATGGATCAAATTAAAGCATGTTTGGCATTCAACAAACTCTCCCCAGCTAGATGTTTGCTTGTCCTCAAGCAAAAAATGTCTCTCATTGAAAAGAAGAGGATTTTCTCAAGCATTTAATTCAACCAAGAATGAATTTATGGCTCAAATTAAACAAACAAATCCGCACACCAATGTACACCACTTCCTAGAATCGAACAATGAAAAAGAATTTAGTTCTTAAACAAATATCATGCAATGTTTCAAATAACAACTAAATTCTCATGCTTGAATCACTCTAACACTCCTCTTTGAATAAAAATGAACAAATTAACGCGTTTGCAACCGTGGGGCAATTTCACTCACCTGAAAAACAATGCAAATACAATCCAATTCATACATTCATCTAATCAATCAATAATGAAATCATGGAATTCAGAAGATCACTAAGGTCTTTAAAGGTTGTAGCTTGTTTAGGTTCACAACAAAGGGACATTTCTAAGGCCATGTATTCAAAGTTACCAATGCAAAAGAAACATTCATTATACAAGGTTATGTACACACTACAACTTCATCCAATACTTTCTTTTCTCAATTGTTCCCCCTTCCAAACTTCCTTTATGCACATTATTCATTCTCTATTTTTTTTTCATTCAAACAAGCATGCTTTTTCTTTTCTTTTTCACATTCATATTCGCAATTTTCTTTTCAATGCTTTTTTGAAATTTTTCAAATTTTTTGAGTAACCTACCACTTTTCTTTTCACTGTCCCCAACTTGAATTCAACCAAACCTCAAGTGAATGCTCCTTGCTTTTTTATGCCAAGGAAATCAATTTAAACAATTGTTCAAAGGTTCAAGAATTTTTTTAGAATCCCACAAAATTCAATAATGAAATAACTTTTAGTTTATTTACAAACACCAAGTTCATCACTAAATTAGGATCTAAACTATTAAGCTCAAAGGGGTTAGCAAATTCTCACTGCTCACGAGTAAGGTACTTTTTTTGATATGGTTGTGCTCAATATCAACAAATGCCTTGATCATATCTAATGATTCCATAAAATCCAAATAATCACAAGATTAAGCATGAATTAAATGTATCAAACAAAGTTTATCAGTTATCTTATGCATATGGTAAACAATGGAGGTTTCTCATAAATTTGTGGCTATTGGAACCTAAGTGAAACAAGCATTCAAACAAAGTTGTAAAATGAAACAAAAATACATTTGCACAAAGAAAAAAATTTCTTAAACATTCTAGCATCCTAGAAATAGGTAACCATGTACCTTGTTTGCATTTACATGATCAAATACTATCATCACCATCCAAACTTAGGAGAATTTTCATTGGATACTTTTAGAAAATAGCAACCAATCAAGAAGTTCTCACATTAAATCACCAAAGAAAATAAACATTAAATTCAAAACAAGCTACCAACAACCATAAAAACTATTACTAATACTACTGCCCCCTCATTTTCCAAAAAGGCCTGTCCTCAGGTCCACTACAGAAAAGGGAATGCAACAGTACTACAAAAAGAAATACAAAAGTGTTATAGCATAAACTTGCCATCCTTCCAGAATCTGTCATGTTCACAGTGTGAACAATTATTCGCCTAGCGAACTAGTTTGCCCCAGGTTTGCACAACGAACGCAGGGCGAACATGACAGTAACTTCAAAAATTCTGGTTTCTCCATTTTTGGTTTATCTCAACACTCTTTTACAAGAAAAAATTAACACTTGCAGTAAAAAAACAAGAATACTCACAATGTTGGGGTGCCTCCCAACAAGCGCTTTGTTTAACGTCGTTTGAGCTCGACGATCTGACAGTAGAAACCTCGGAACTAAAAGAAATTGAATTAGCTTTCAGATGAAACCACTAACACAAAAAGTCCTTAATCATTGTCATAACCAGTTTTTGGTCCACTTTTCCTCAAGAAAGAAAAATTCCAACATGACTTCATTGTAGCCTCCTTGGCCTCTTCATCCTTCTTTTTGAACATTGCTTCAATCTTTGCATCTTCGTCCTTCTTTTTCATTGAAGCAACTTTTGCGTCTTCGTCGTTCTTTTTCCTCATTGCAACTCTAGCATCTTCCTTTCTCACATGATCATCCTCCTCTGATTGATTTGAATACACCACGCCTTTGAAAAGTGTAAAACACACTTCTTCATCGTTAGTCCTCACCTTCATTATACCTTCATCAACATCAATTAACATCCTCGTGGTCTTCATGAAGGGTCTTCCAAGGATTATTGGTGTATCCTCATCTTCTTCCATGTCCATGACTACGCAATCAACCGAAAATAAACATTTGTCAGCTTTCAATAAAATCTCTTTAATAACACCATGAGGACGAGTCCTTGACTTGTCCACTAGTTGCAACGTCCTGTTGGTTGATTTCATCTCCATGTTCTCGAGTCTTTTAACCATAGATAAGGGAATCAAATTAATACCAGCACCCATATCGACCAAAGTTTTACATTTGAAATCACTACCTATAGTTATAGGTAGAGCTACTTTTCCTGGATCTCCTTCCTTCCGTGGAAGAATGCTTTGGACGATAGCACTACAGTTGGCATTGAGCTCAATGGTTTCTTTATCTGTATACATCTTCTTCTTTGTAAGTATGCCCTTCATGAATTTTGCATACTTTGGCATTTGCTCTAGAGCCTAAAAAAATGGAATGGTTATTTACAATCGGCTAAATATGTACAACAATCTAACATAATGCTTCTCATTGTTTTTTTTCGTCGGAGAATTTGGATAAAGAAACTTTTTCATTGGAACTTCACTATCATGCTCCTTTCCTTTCTTACTTTTTTTATTCTTCTCCTCCTTCAACTTCTTTTCTACATCATCCTTTTCAACTAACTCCTTATCATTCTTTTTTTCAACTTCTTCCACAATTTCATCCTCCTTTTCAACTTCAACATTTTTCTCAACTCCTACACCAATTGTTCTCTCACTCCTAGTAAAGGTGGCTTTGCAAGATTCCTTCAGATTCACTTGAGTGTTAGCCGGAAAAGTTTCTTTATGTTGGTCGGCTAGTTGCTTGGACAATTGTCCAACTTGAGTTTCAAGGTTCTGAATTGCCGTATCCGTACTCTTTTAGTGGAGATAAACATTTGCATGAATTGGTTAAAAGTTTCCTCAATCTTTGAACTTCTGCCTCGATTTTGTTGCGGTTGGTTGTAACTTTGGTAAGTTTGACGGTTTGAAGATCCCGGTTCTTGCCTCCACCCTTGTTGGTAACCTTGGCTATTACCTCTCGGTTGGTAGCCTTGGTTATTGCTTTGATACGGTGGTCTTGGTTGATAGCCTTGATTTTGGTTTCTCGCATAGTTGGCTTCTTCAACAACTGGTGGACAATAGCCGGTAGGATGATCACCTTTTCAAAGTTCACAACTTGCTACATGTTGATTTTTGTTGGGAACTTCTTGCATCTCTTTGATTTGTTGTGGAAGCTTTGACATTTGCTTTGTCAACAACTCCACTTGTTGTGAGAATAATTTATTTTGAGCAAGAATAGCATCATTCGTTCCAAACTTGATAATTCCCGGCTTTCTTTGCGAAGAACCATGGTTGTGTTGACCTAAGTGATCATTTAGTGGCATCCTATCAATGATGGCACTGCATCTTCCGCGTTTTTTGATATTAGAGAACCACCCGCCGTAGCATCCTAAAGAGTTTTATGAATGGGTTGAAGTCCGTTACGCAATATGTGCACTTGAGTCAAATCATCAAAACCATGGCCCTTGCACTTTCTCAACATAGATTTGAATCTCTCCCAAGCTTCATTGAGAGATTCGCTTCCTCCTTGCGCAAATACAGAAATTGTCGTCTTGGCCTCCATAAACCGTTTATGAGGGAAGAATTGTTCAAGAAACTTCTCATCCAATACGTTCCAATCCATCATCACAAGAGTAGATTGGTGAAGATAACATTCCTTCTCCTTCCCAATTAAGGAATGTAGGAATAGTCTCTTGAATAAAGGTTCTTCTTCAACTTTCGGAGCTCCAGTTGTACCCGATATCTCATAAAACTTCGTGAGATGTGTAAACGGATCCTCATGGCCCTTCCCCACAAATGGATTTGCATATTGAAATTCTGGCCTATGCAGACAGTATATGTCCTAACACATGTCAAGACATTGTGCTACATAATCATTTAAACTAAGAGGTGCAACAGCAGACTGATACCTTGAATATCAGAACTGCACAATCACAGATGTCACAACATCTGATCCAACATGTTTATCATGAACCCTAATAGAAAACGTAAATTTGCAGAATGATAAAGAACACAGTAATTGTTAACCCAGTTTGGTGCAACTCACCTGTATCTGAGGGATACCAATCCAGGAAGAAGACTTCACTATCTGTAGACCTGTTACAAAGCTAAACTCCCCCGTTTACAACTTTATCCTAACATCTACCCAATGAACATCTTTACCAAAGCTAAACTCAAACGTTTACAATTCTGATATGAGATACCCCACTCAATTCCCTTAATCACCAACTGTGATTTCTACATCTTCCCTGTCAATACAGAAATCTGTCAAGCTTTCTTGACAACTAAGCTAACTCGAATTTTCTTAAAAGCTTCATCCAAGAACAATACTCAATCTAATACCTCAAGGCTTATGGATCTGTGCGACACCTATATCTGCCACAATGTATCAACTGATACAAAGGGAGACTTACAACTTAAAGAGCCAACGACTCTCAAAACCCTAAACCCTTGTTTCTTACGCAAGAGAACTAGGTTACAAAAGGCATACAAAGGCGTATCAAATCCTATGTCTAAGTTTTCTATTTATAGGCTTCTGCTTCCTTGGGCTTCAATCTTTTGTCCTTGATCCATGCGCACTAATTCTTGGCAGATTTAAACCACTCAGCCTAGGATGTCAAGATGCATGCTGGGACATCTCGTTCGACATCAAGTCTTCTGCAGAATTATTTAGCTTGATCTCTATGTTGAGTTAACATTTATGTTTTTTACCAAAATTCGTTCAAAACACCAGAGCTTTCAATCTCCCCCTTTTTGGCAAATTTTGGCTAAAACACATATGCACGGTAAAACTCCAGATCGATGGTGCATGCAGTGAGGACTCCAAATAATCTCAAGGCCTACACCTTACCCGCGATGGAGTACATGAGAAAGAAGATGCAAAACGCTCCCCCTCAACCCTTGAACCAATACTTGTCACGAAGGAATAAATCTTCCTCTTAAGAGGCATAAGAAAAGCATTAGGAAAAAGCAGTAGCAAGACCCTTAGCAGCAAAGTACTTCCTCAGGTAACTCAGAACATAGGACATGACTGTGTTCATAACTCAGATCACAAGACACAAAAGTCCATTTGAGAACTGAGACCCAGAATGTTATAATATCCTGTTGAGCGTCTTTGCCAAGTTGCTTTATCAGACGTGAGATTCTCATGAGAAGGTCAGAGCATTTCTCCCCCTTTTTAGACACAATTTGAAAAATATTACCAAGACATATCCAGATCCAAAGAGTGCTCACCCAGAACCTTATATAACCTATAAAGACGATAGCAAGAGTGATACAACAATGAGTAAGATGAACTTTGAGATCCCCTTATTTGAATTGTATCAGCCATTACCCGATCTTTATGTCTTTATTCATTTTTGGACTGATTCTTCTTGAAGTACAAGTTCCAACACATATGAATGCATATTCAAGGACAAGATTTTAAACGTCCTCTTGACAAGTACACACCCCAAGCATTTTCCCAAGACGGAATCAATATCCCTGTCATCAGACTATTAGAGATTCTCTAGACACTCTTCACTGCGATGACGTCCTTGATCATGGTTTCCAAGAAAAACATCTGTATTGAACAATATCTTCACAGTTTTTAGATCAAAGTCTGCAGAGAAAAATAAATTCCCCCAGACTCAACCAATGATTCTTAAGCATCCAATAAGAATCATGTTACTTGCACTGCCAAGTCTCCCCCAACTTGCAACAATACAAATATGTCAAGACATCCTTCTTGACATCTCATCCTCCCAGTATGGACACATAATCACAGCTTACTTGACGCACAATACAAACTAGAACTCCAACTGCACCTTCGCAGTAAAATAACTTAGATCAGGGAGCAACTCCCCCTACCTAAGATAACCAGTGCTCCTCCACAGAGCACTAAGCTGATGAATGTAAAACATAAGACGCATCTTCATGTCTTCAAGAGCGCATCCTCAGTCCAACCTACCTGCTGAACAGAATCATCAACCCTCTTATTGCTTCTTCTGACAAGAACCAATAATCACTCACACATGATCACCATCATGCTACCCGTGAGGAAATAACAGGATCACCATCCTACCATAACAAACTCTAGGATTAAGATCAAAGTCCCATTGATCCCCCTCTTCATGCAACCATCTACACACCATACGAACTCCTCTTGAATTCTCATGTATAGACCTCCAGCAGCTTGAGGCATAAACCAATTGAATCAGAATGCTTCACATTCCTCAAAGAGACGCACATGTCCCCTTAGTTTGTTATAACGATGTCAGATATCGTATGCATGCTCCAGAACTTCACAGCTACCAAACTGATCCACTACTAGCATGACTTGTAGCCCGGGGTAGTATCCCCTTTGCAAGATTTTCCACTGACCTTACCAAAGCCAGCAACTGAGATAGACACCCCATAATCCAAGACAGTCATTCCTTATCATTCTCCCGTATGATAACCTGGAATACTTCTAATTTTCTGGTGAATATCCACTTCTAAACGCATCAGAATCCAGACCTTCATGCAATCAACCCGTGATCCACTCCAGTCTTCTCCACACCATCCTCCCAAGGCAGTTCTTCTACTTCATCATTCTCCCATATGACGAGATAGACACTCCTTAGACATGATGTAGCCAACAAGTTCCTCGACCAGAACTTAAGAATCCTCCACCAAGGATAACCAACCCAAAAACAATGTTCAAACATCAGTTAGGACATCTTCCACACATCATAGACACCACACACCATGGTTCTTGATATGCTCCACCACTAGACTTACTATCAGCATGGTAATCCAAACTGAAGATCTTCACACAACACAGTGCCACCATCTTGAACAAAGAGAGCTTCATAAATCCAGAGAGAAATAAACTCTCATCCACCAAAAGAAGGTATACTTCCATCCTCAACCTAGAACTTCTGCCACAAGCTCCAAGAGAACCAGAACCTCCTTACGTTTTCAACTAACTACTCTTCTGCACAAGAGCAATCAGTTTCAAGCATCCTGCTTGAATGCACACTATAAAACCAACCAAATGCCACCTTTTGATTGATCTCAATCTTCTTTAGAACTCCCACAAGATACACTGATACACCAATGAAATTAGATCTTTAAGTCACATGAACTACTTGCTCCATAGCAAGACATCTTGGATTCACCAAGCCTCTTAGACATGTAACATCTTCCCATCCACAGCTCCCGCAAACTGCATGAGATAAACCTTTTTAAAGCATCCATAACTTCCATTCTCCTATAGATCACCTTATCTTAAGCTGATGTGCCACATCACCAGCTGAGACTCTGATGTTAAGCTAGATGTCAGAACATTCTGATACGACATCCAACTGCTGAATTTAGCTCCTCCTTCTGCCACTTAGAAGAACCTCATCCATTAACAGAACAAGAGTTCCATGCTTTCATGGACTTGATTCAACAACCAAGTTTGAGTAGACAACCTCCATCCTGCTTTGAAACTCCAAAGACTTCACACCTGCCACGTCTGAATCTTCAGAAAATAAGTAGTCATAGACTACACCATAGCCATACCAAAGAATGCCACTTTCCTTAGTAGAGCAGTCTGTAGAAAGTCAGAGATAACTACCACTTAACTTTGACTTCCAAGAAGAGCAAGATCCATGCTCCAAAGTACCTAGATCAGAAATAAACTGATCCAAGTTGTAATCATCAAGATCTTGATGTCTTCATCTTCATCTTCAACAACATCAAAGTCTAGACCAGTTTCTTGCCAGGAAACTCTCCAGAAAACACATGCTTCTGTCACACCCGACTGAAGCCCATTCTTAGGTCACCACCTAAGACTAAAACAGATGATAAAGCGTATGCAGTACCCCTCCCATGATTCTGCACAAACTCTGATGTTGAGATGTTCCGACATCTTGTTGTACATTAGCAATCTTGACTTTCAAGGATAATTAATTAAATACTTGTGAACTCCACAAATAGCAATTGATCTTAAATCCTTGTCCAATAACCCTTCTTCACTGTTGTAGCTAAGCTCCACCAGATCACTTCATGTACACTTGTCATGTATTCAATCTTTTGCAAGTATCTTCTTTGACAAACAGTGTTGAGATACCAAGGCTGCCACCCTTGACTCAAGTAACTAAGATTCTCTCTGAACAAACCTTATTTACCTCAACAATTCTTCAATCAGATTGGATCCACCCTTAGGGTTAAGAGAGATGAATCATTCCTTGCTGTTTTTGGATGGTGAAAATAAATCACCTCCACTTTCTTCATATTGTGTTTCAAAGAAACACCTTCTAGTCAGAAGAATAACTAGAAGACTCCAGATGCACGACATAGATGCCTTTATGAGTGGACTTGAGAGAATTCTCAAGTATCTTTGACAACCTAGCCGATCAATAATTTATCAAACTCCCAGAGCAAGAACTTGATAAACTTAAACTCAACTCCTCTCCTCTTCAACTGACTTCAACTGCACCAAGAAACCAAGCTTCCAAGTACCAAGTCACCATACCAGATATCTACCAACAACTCCCTTCATTCCATTGCTCCCGACTTTGGAATAAGAGAAAAGAGATATCTTCACAAATAGAGGTCTGCGATTGAGATCTTCCACCAACTGTCTTCAGTAACAACTCCAGAATCCCATAATTCTAGAGCACTTCCATCAGAAACACATGCAGCGGAACCACCAAGGAACAGATCCTGCTTGCCCTAATAAGATGTTGGAACATGTTATAAGACACCCGAATAAGAGAACAAGCCACTTCTCCTGCAGTAGTTGTAGAATCTCCTCAGCAACATGAACAACCAACAGGTTGTTACCTTCGATCCAAAACATCCATCTCATCCATTAATACCCTTGAGTATGTCTGAGTTGATTGATCTGATCTTCAAAACTCCTCCTTGTTTAAACGCCAAAAATTGTCTCCCAAAGATCTCATCCAGAGCCAGACAGGATGCCTGCTCTGATACCAATTGAAATTCTGGCCTATGCAGATAGCAGATGTCCTAACACATGTCAAAACATTGTGCTACATAATCATTTAAACTCAGAGGCGCAACAACAAACTAATACCTTGAATATCAGAACTGCACAATCACAGATGTCACGACATCTGATCCAACATGTTTATCATGAACCCTAACAGAAAACGTAAATCTGCAGAATGATAAAGAACACAACAATTGTTAACCCAATTCGGTGCAACTCACCTACATCTGGGGGATACCAATCCAGGAAGAAGACTTCACTATCTGTAGACCTGTTATAAAGCTAAACTCCCCCGTTTAGAACTTTATCCTAACATCTACCCAATGAACATCTTTACCAAAGCTAAACTCAAATGTTTACAACTCTGATATGAGATACCCCACTCACTTCCCTTAATCACCAACTGTGATTTCTACATCATCCCTGTCAATACAGAAATCTGTCAAGCTTTCTTGACAACCAAGCTAACTCGGATTTGCTTAAAAGCTTCATCCAAGAACAATACACAATCCAATACCTCAAGGCTTATGGATCTGTGCGACACCTATATCTGCCACAATGTAGCAACTGATACAAAGGGAGACTTACAACCTAAGGAGCCAACGACTCTCAAAACCCTAAACCCTTGTTTCTTACGCAGGAGAACTAGGTTACAAAAGGCATACAAAGGCGTATCAAATCCTAGGTCTAAGTCTTCTATTTATAGGCTTCTGCTTCCTTGGGCTTCAATCTTTTGTCCTTAATCCATGCGCATTAATTCTTGGCAGATTTAAACCACTCAGCCTAGGATGTCAAGATGCATGGTGGGACATCTCGTTCGACATCACGTCTTCTGCAGAATTATTTAGCTTAATCTCCATGCTTAGTTAACAATTATGTTTTACCAAAATTTGTCCAAAACACCATAGCTTTCACATATAAAAGATCTAGGATTCCCGTCTTCATCTCATAATGCCTTCCATTGTGGGCGTTGCTTGCAAACTGAGCGTTGTGTCTTGAACTGTTAACAGATGGGGTTAAAGTAGGGGGTGGTGATGGTGGATCTTCTATGTTTGATGTAACAATGGGTGTAGATAAAGAAGTTTCTCTGCGCTGTTGTCTTTCTTTGGCAAGTTGCCTCCTCCGCCTAGTTGTGCTATTGAGTTTCCGCGCGATTCTTTCAATCTGCGGATCAAAAAGAAGTTGGTCCGCAGGTACACTTCCTCGCATAAACAAAATCTGCATTCTTAACCAAATAAATTAACCAGCACAAGAAAAATAAACAGAGGTAAGGGATCACAATACAAAGATCTTAAAATCAATAAACTATTACAATGCTTGCAATATCACAATAATCCCCGACAACGGTACCATTTTGTTCGAATCGTAGTTAAAAGGGGGGGAGGGGGTTGTTATCATCTCCACAGGGATTGTTCGATATCTGATGCTTGCCATTCAATAGTTTACCGTTTCAAGAAAAAGGGTTCTCAAAGTTTGTTTCATAAATTGTCACGTTTTTAGTAGCAAAGCTGATAAAATCTAAAGTGTTTGATTAACAAGGTATATCAAAAGTAGTTTTCATCTACCCTAACTTATACGTATTCTTTCAATCTTGCATGTGAAGTCGAATCCGATTAATATCATCGTATATTCTCTCAACATCGTCTATCTCTAGAGTGGCGTCGTGAGAAATACTGTATTCATCGCTGCACGATCTCTCTCTATAATAACCAATATAGTAAGCTTTAAGTTCAATACAAAGTAAATATCAACCATAGACCGATCTCTCCAATCTATAAATCGATAGATGAATATTTTAGGCCAAGTTCCATAAAATCTATGTCTAGAGTTTTACAAAACGAGACTGGATCATTAAAAATAAAATATTCATCATATATTAATCATCACTTGTTCACATACAAGGCAAATCAAAAGAAATACATAAAGCTAAGGTAGACTACCTCTACCTTTGATACAAAGGAAATTATCTACCTATAACCATGGTAGCTTGCTTTACAAGTCTTGAGAGAAGATGAATGAGCATTCATGTCAAAGAATCAAACTCGGTTGCGAATCCAGCTTCTATTTGCAAAATCTCACTCTTGGGTGAAGAAATGCTAAAAAATGAGGGTTCTATGTGAAAAATGGGTTATGATCCCCAAGAAGTGTGAAAAGTACTTATATAGTACAACTAAAATCTGTCAAGTTTGCCCAACGAACTCTTTCTTCGCCCAACGAACACTACTTTATGGCACTTGAAGTGCCACTGAACAGTTAAACCACCCCTTAGGAATTTTCAAAGTTCGTTGTGCGAGCAATTCTTCGCCCAGCGAGCTTCTTCGCTACAAGTTCGCACAACGAACTTATGGTCCTTTATCTATTGCCTCAAACCTGGGATGGTTCGCAGGGATTTCGCCAGAAGTTCGCCTAGCGAACATTTGCTGTTGTTTCTCACTGGTTGTTCGCCCAGTGAACATGCTGAAACTTGAAATTTTCTTTGGCTTCTTTGTCCATTTACTCGTGTCTCACACTTTGATGTTTTATGCCTAATTCCTGCAAAATAACACACAAATCAAAGCAACCAAAGGTATTTGCAACATAATTGAAGAATCGCATGAAAACATGGAATAAATCCAACAAAACATAACTAATGAGATGAAAAATGCCAATAAATGTGGATCAAATTAAAGCATGTTTGGCATTCCACATTTAACTAATTCATGCGAATTCTATTCCCCCCTTTTGCGAAAAAAAACCTTAGCTACCAATCTAGTTGTGTGCTTCACAACTTCTCCTTTGGGATTTTCTTTGACCTTGTAGACCTATTTCACACGTATAATTTTTTCTCCTTTAGGAAAATTAAGTAGCTCCCAGGCCATGTTCTTCTAAATATATTCTAACACCTCCTTAATAGCACAAATCCATTTTGGATCACTCAAAGTCTCCTCCGTTTTAACGGGTTCACATTTGGCCATGAGTGCAAAATGGACGAAGTTACCATCACCATTAACTTCTTTATCCTAGAATAGATCACAAACTTGGAGTCTTGTAGTCAAACCTCTTTGCCTTGTTGATACTCTCACATTTTCTTTAATTCGGGCTTCAACGACAATTGTTACAACATTTTCAAACACTGAAAGAACCACCTTTTTATTGTTGTAACTGGTTATAGCCTGGTGGTAACCAATTATAGGTTGTTTCAATTCCTTTTTTCGTAGAAAATGACGTCCTTACTGATTACGGTCCTTTTGTTTGTTGCATCATACAACTTGTAACCATCGTAGAGTGATACTCTACAAGTATCATCGAATCTCCCATATCATCAAGCCTCTATCTAAGTTGATCCCACTCGTGCCGATATGCCATCAAACAAAACATTTTAAATTGACTCATGTTTGGTTTAAATCCGGGCTATGATTAGTCCTGTGTGATCTTTTCACGCTTTTTGTTGGGCTTTTGTTAAGCAAATAGGTGGTCGTGGAGATAACTTTTCCAAAAAATTATTTCGGCAAATTTTTTCCCTTTAGCATGCTTCTTACCATGTTCATGATAGAGCGATTCTTCCTTTCGACAACACCATTTTTCTAAAGTGTATAAGGCATCACTACCTATCGTACCTCAAAAAACATAATATTCGTGATGCACAAAAACTATGATTTCCACGATCACGCATGAACTTACGAGAGTCGCCACTGAACTTTATTTATTTCCAAGAAGGGAAAGGGAACATATCTAGAAAACTCGCAGGGAAAAGGATAGGGTATGTTCATCGCAACCATGTTGGGTTCGAAATTCGGTTATGTAAAGAGAAGGTGCTATCACTCCATACATCCATCATACTTGATGGGAACCGTCTAAGTTATTTAGGCATGACAATAGTATTTGTTATCTATAAGCTTGTGTTTCAGACTGGCTCAATGCTAGGCATGGACCAATCCACTTTTGCTCCCAGAACGGCCCAATAGCTTAAGCCATGTCAGTCAAGGGCAAAGGGAAGCATTATCTTCTCTGCCCTTCTGCTGAGGAAGGCTGGCCAGCCGACCTCCAGGATCAGTTGTCCTCCGTCTTATTTCTGCCTGTCACGCACGGTTCCACTATCTAGAAACAGTCACGGCGCCCTTGCCCGCGACCACGCTCTTGCTCGTAGCAACGGCTAGTTCCGAGCACCTCAGCCCATCCCAACGGTTAGTTTCTGGTAGTTACCTATTCATGGGGAGCAGATATCTCGCCCCAAAAATAGGGACTAATGACCAAGCACAGGGGGCATTATAAAAACCCTCTCATTTAAGAGAGTCAAGTATTCTAAAATCATCCTAAGACATGCTCACTTTATACATGCCTTATCTTCTCCCGATTCTTACTTTAGCATCACAGTGCCTTGCAGGTACAACCCCTCCTCATCTTTGAAACCCAGCATCGCAGACGAAGTCTCTGGCCCACTTCGGGTTCTGATCAAGCAGAAAGATCAGTGGCATCATCTGTGGGAAACTCTGTTCTCCCCATCTTTCTTTCCCCGTAAATCCAAGACCAAAGTAGTTCTTTCAAGATTCCGGTCATGGCCAGCCATGACAACGTCAACGATGATCATAACATCATCGTCATCCCCGTCAACGAAACAGACACTAACGGGGCAACCCCCTTTCTTGGGAACAACGTTCATCAGCAAAGGGACGGAGCCACCGCATCTCCCTCCCTGGATCGCTGTGACAACGTTGAGGTCCATCCCTTTGAGGACCTTCAGCCCATCCCAATTCGGTTCAACACCGATCCAGCCATGGCAACCTTACTCGAGGCCCTCAACAAGACGGACCTTCTGATCCTTCAGCAAAATGCAAAAATTGGAGCCTTAGAAGAGACACGCCGTCCAAGCTCCCCTATGATGAGGCGAGAGCACCGGAGATCTCGGAGTCCTTCTCCCAGACGAGGAAGAGACCGTTGGGTGCCCGCGGAGCCAGAATCCATGGCAATAAGGAATAGCGATCATACTCCTCCCCGGAGCCAGCACTCCCCAGGGGCCAAGAGACCAGAAGGGAACTACGGATATAGCACCAGTGTTCGCCTCCGCCCAGATCCAAGGGTCGGGCACGAACTCCTTCTCCCCGACGAGATCGCGGTCCCCTCCCTGGATGAAGTACCCACTCTCATTTGCGGTCTAGCAGCAGCAGCAACGACGAGCCTCGAGGCCCGTTATCCCAAGAGATCATGGTTATGCGCCAACCCAAAGGGCTGGAGAAACCCTCACCCCTGGGCACATATAATGGCACTACAGATCCAGACGAGCAAATCGAGAACACCGATGCCGTGCTCGACTACCATGGCGTCAGAGGCGCCATCAAATGCAGATTATTCCCGACTACGCTGAGGAAGGGAGCAATGTCATGGTATAAGAGCCTCCCATTCAAATCCATCACATCATGGAGGCAGCTGGGGAGGATGTTCTCCAGACATTTCACAGCCTCTCGTCGTCACCTAAAGACAGAAGCATCCCTTGAGGCCATCATTCAAGGGAAAGATGAATCTCTTCGAGCATATATCGAAACATTCAACAAAGAAGCCGTCCAGGTCTCCACGACCGATGTAATGCCCCGATAATTATAATTTGTTTGATTGATGGTTAATTGTGTTTAATCTCGTGTATTTGTGAATTACGTGATATGTGGTGTGTTTTGGTATGTTCATGTGTTGGATGGTGTAGGACTATAGGAGTATTGTGGCTTACTCTTAATTTAAATATTTTAAATTAGATATTTAGATTTAAAAACAATTAATTGGAATTTTAGTAATAATAATTGGATAATTATTTTATTTAAATAATTTAGTTGGAATTAGTAGATTTAAATCATTAGTTATAATTATTTTATTAATTTAAAATGGATAATATGAGTAGAGAAATAGTAAGGGCAAAGTGGACCATTCACGAGTTTTAGTAAGGGTAAGGAAGAAAGACCATATTAGGGGTCTAAGGGTTATAGTAGGAAAGAAGAAAATTGGGAAAGGAGAGAATCATTTGTGAACGATCGTGTTTGGAGAAAAGAGGAACAGAAGAGAGGAGCAGAGCTAGGGCTTAGAGAATTCCATTAAGGAACTTTGAGGAATCTTCATCTAAGGTAAGGGTAGGATTTTTTGATCACTTAAGGGATAAATAATGTATGTATAAGGGTAGACAAATCATTAGGTTCATATCTACGTGTTTCTCTCGTTGTGTTGGTTGTTTCGGTGTAAAGTTGAGGTTCTGCATGTCAGCGATTCTAATAATATGTAAATTGTACAAATTGATTGATTGAATTGTGATTTTGTGTTGAAAGTGATTATAATTGATGTGTGTTCTGTTGTATGGTAATCATGTATTCTATGTGCATTCCTGGACTGTATGCTATTGAAATTAGAGAAGTGTTGGGGGGTTTGGACTGTGCAGAATTGCAAATGCAGGGTTGCTGATTCACATATTTTTGCCAGACGAATGGGGTGTCTCGCCGGGCGAAGTGATCTCGCTTGGAGGTCGCCGGGAAAACTGAGAGGCGAGTGAATGGGGAAGGATTTTGTATGGGGAAGGAATTTTGCTTCTGCTTTGCCGAGCGAGCATTGGGCGAAAGGGAAATTTCGTCGGGCGAATGGGGGTTTCGCCGGGCAAAGGTGTGTTGCTCGCGTCTCGCTGGGCGAACATCAGGAGAGCAGGAATGGTGATTGGTTACCACTGGAACGAATAGCATTTTCTAAAACTTTAAAAATTCATATCTTTTGATTCGTAGGTCCCTTTCAGTCGCCGTTCGAATTGTTGGAAAGCTGGTTTCGTATACTTTCTGTTAAAATTATTTTCAGTGCTAGAATTCCAAATATTTAACTCATTAATTGTGTTCCCGTGTACGTGGTTATGTGTTGAACGTTGAAATGTTTAGTTCGGTTGTATGAATGTGAGTTGTATATGTGGATTGCAATTGTTGCATGTTTTGGAAGGTATAAGCTGCATGTTGGACAATTGTGGTGTGATGCATTGGGTGTATGATAGTCATATGCATTGGTCGTCGTTGTTTGTTGTCGTTGAATGCATATCATGTTACATAAGTTGTATGATAAGTCGTGTTCCCATGTGGGGTGTGACCGCCTTATCCGGATTCTTTTAAATAGAATCGTATTGTTGTTGTTGTTGAGGTAATCGTGTGCCCATGTGGGGTGTGAGCGATTACGGGTGTTCGTGTGCCCATGCGGGGTGTGAGCAATCACGAATGTCGTGTGCCCATGTGGGGTATGAGCGACTTATATGGAAATTTTGACAGGAATTATGATCATGAAAAAGGGCTAGAATTAGTACCACATGCATTGAGTCGAGTTGCGAGCCTCATTGCATTGCAATGTGTTGTGTTGTGGATTATATGATTGTCTGCTTGTGTGGGAAATTGTAATTATGTTGATGTTGTGATGATAGGGTGAATTGTATAATGATTATATGCTTTTATATTTATATTATACATTTCTTTTGTTGATTGAGAATCTCACCCTTCTGTTGAAATGATGCTTTATACGACATCGTGCAGGTAATCAAGGCTAGTGCAGAGTCAAAGTTAGTGAAGATGAAGTCTTCTACTTTATTTTATTTAAGTCGGTGTCTGCTCTGATGTGTAACACTGGGGATATGGAACGCTTGTTGTTATTTACTTCATTAGCCGTTATTACTTTTGTTAATTAATGTTGGTTATGTGGTTTAAACAAATTATGTTTTTAGTCATTATTTCGAAGAAGTTTTCCGCTGCTTATTGAGGAGAATTTTTAATAAAGATTTCGTAGTACCGTTTATAATAATGAGTATGAGTTACATGTCATATGCATGAGCAGGTGTGTGTTGGAGAGTAACATCCTATGTGCTGAATTTTTATGAATTTTACTCTGATAATTGTATTATTTTACACGGGGGTTTAGGGTGTTACATAGTGGTATCAGAGCAGGTCGGTCTGTCTGGCCAAGTTGTCGAGTCGTTGTTGTGTGACAGTTGATTACTGTCGATGTCGTTTCCTTAACCATTTTGTTCTGTTGTTGATGCGTAACAAATTTAGAATGGCTAGAAGGAACGATGCTGCTATTGCTGCTGCTTTGCAGGCTGTTGCCAGTCGGTATAGAACCCGCCTCATGCTGGTGAGAATGATGAGTTTTGGAAAAATAGACCGCCTACCTTCAAGGGAAGATAATATCCGAATGGAGCACATGCTTAGCTCAAGGAGATCGAGAGAATCTTCAAGGTTATGGAATGTTCTCAAGAACAGAAGGTGCGGTTAGGTACTCACATGCTGGCTGAGGAGGCTGATTACTGGTGGGTTAGCACTTGTCAATAGTTGGGAGCAACAGGAGAGGTAATCACTTGGGTTGTGTTCAGTAGGGAGGTCTTGAGGAAGTATTTTCCTGATGTCGTACCTCGAAAAAGGTGATCCTCGCAATGGACGCGGAAAAAAACTGTTCGAAACAGAGTCGCCACCGAACTTTATTCATCCCAAAAGAGGGAAAGGAAAATATCGAGAAAACCATTGAAAGGATAAGAAAAATGGTCATCGCAACCAAATTCGGGTTCGGGAGTCGATTACGCAAGAGGGAAGGTATTAGCATCCTCTATGTCCGTTGTACTCAATGGGAACCTCTTGATTCGATTCGTGAGAAAGTTAGATAGGTTTGTTTGTTTATTTTCTAAGGTAATATTGCTTTCTAAAGGGGAAAATGGGTGGTTTTTTTATTAGTGTGCTCGGGAAGGATCAGAATCCTTGTGCCTACGTATTCCCTCGTGCAATGGGAAAGTCAGAGCATTCGTAGTTCGCGGGACTACTGTTGTTTGGTTCGTGTTTTTTAAACGAACGAGTGTTTAATTCGCATTCTAACTGCTAAACGTTGGCTTGTCTGCTCGTCAAGGGAGGCTGAAGCACTAGTTCATATGCGCGGAAGAATGTACTAAACAATGTTCTTTTTGTGAAAAGTTGTTTGATTTGGATTAAGTGTGTTAGATATTTGATTGAGAAAAAGGTTTGATATGGACGTGTTTTAGGGTTTCGGTCGCGCGAAAGCGAGGAAAGGATAATTTTGATCGTATTGGATGTTTTAAAGGTGACAATTGCTCACACACGAGTAAGAGAACTCGCACCCAAGCAATCGACGAATTAAGGTTTATGTCTTTTAGAAGTGTCAATTGTTCACACACGAGTAAGAGAACTCGCACCCAAACAATTGAGGAGAAAGGTCAAAGACTTGGCCCCCCTCACATCACCTTTTAGGAAGTTGTGTATGAATATATGATTAAGTGTATTAAAGCGTTTGATTAAGAAAAGAGGATTTGATTTGTATTTGTTTTAGGGCTTCGCTCGTGCGGGAAAGAAGAGTTTTAGTCGTGTCAGATGTTTTAGAGGTGACAATTATCCGCACACGAGTAAGAGAACTCGCACCCAAACAATTGAGGAGAAGGGTCAAAGACTCGACCACCCTCACTTCACCTTTAATAAAATGTGTTTAGATAGAGATTAAATGTTTTAATGATTGCTTAGAAAGTGGTTTGAATGTAGTCGAGTTACAAGTGTTTTAAAGGCGCCAATTGTCCACACACGAGTAAGAGAACTCGCACCCGAACAATTGAATAAAAAGACCAAAGACTTGATCCACCTCTTTTCACCTTTAAAGAAACGATATTTAGTATAATTAAATGTATTAACTTGATTTAAGAAAAATACTCGACGTTGGATCGAGGTTTGGATTTGCGTGCGAAATGGTTTGAGAACTAATCGAAATGAGGCCCTATGGTTTAAGGTAAGGTCGATTGCGAGGCAAAAGCGCTCGGCTTACAAGAGATAAAGGGTCTTGATATGTGGATCAAGTGAATGTTGGAGATTAATTGAATTTGATTTGGAAAATACTTGACGTTGGATCAAGCTTGTTTATTCTTTTGCAAATGGTTGATTTTAATCTTATGGGAGAGGGATACAATTACTCAAGTGGGAATAATCAAACCATAATTAAAGTGAGCCAATCACATACACGCATACAAACCAAAGTGAAATATGCAACAATTATCGTTGCATAAAGCCCAAGAGGAGGCATTGTGAGGTCAATTGCGATCGTGAAAACGATCGACTTACAAGGTACTAAAAGGGCTTGACATTAAGTCAAGATATTAGTTTGAAAAATATTTTTTGGTTTGGACAAGTATAATATGAATAGCATACATATAATTAAAACATGAAATAAAATCCACATGAATAAGGTACACACATAATAACATGGTGGGGTAAAAATCAAGCATATTAGTTAGGTTAGTAACCTAATTCTAAAGTTATTTCTAAGGAGGGAAGTCCTAAACTAAAATTAAGTTCTAGGTTTTTAGAATTAAAATAGAAAGTTCAAGCAATTAATCAGACTAAACTAAAATATTTAATAGAATTAACCATTAAAGTTAATTGGTATTAAATAGAATGGCTTAATAAAATTAATTGAAAATTGATTAATGAAAAAGGATTTTTTAGAATTTTAGAATTAGGGAAAATGAATTAATACAATTAATTAAATTAAAACCAAATGTTTAATAAAACTAATCATTAAATTAATTAGTTAATATTAAATAAATGATTTTAATAAAATTAATAAAAATTAATTAATAAGCAAATTTTAAGATTTTTATAAAGAGAAATTAGTTAATAAAGATTTTAGATTTTTATTAAAAGGTAATGTTAAAATTAAAACTAAAAAAAACAAAAATAAAAAAGAATGTACCAGAAAAGTCAGTACAAAGGGGGGGGGGTGATTAGGAAATTCCCAGGCCCATCAGAAGAGGGCCCAACGCAGGGAAGAGTCTAAGGAAGACTCTAATCAACCTTGGTTGACCGTGGACTGCATCTGGGACGTTGGATCCACATAGGATCAATATCTGATTCCAATCGTTGGTCAGGGTGTGCAGATGTATGGTAGGGATTGAAGATAGTGATGCATGGGAATACATGGAGGGATCATCCTCCGGTGACAAGTGTCACGGTGGAGGACACTTGTCACCCCACCTACCGGCCAACAAAACCGCCTATGATAAAACAACGAAAATGGGGTTAAAAAAACAAACACTGATCTCACTCTCTTTCTATGTTCTCTCTCACATGCGTTCTCTCTGCCCTTTCTCTCTCAGCACACCTCACCGGAAACCTAATAATGGCCGGAGAAGCGGCGGCGCGCGGCGGCCGCCACCGTCTTCTCCGGCAACACCACCTTAAATCAACAGAAAAACTAAGCCAACCCCACTTATTTCCTCTCCTCTTCACGAATCCGGCGCATACTTCTCACAAAACCCACTCCCAAAACCCCCAAATCAAATCGTTCCTGATATGAAATCTAAACACAAAACAGATAAAACAAACGAAACAAACAAGACCGAGCTACTCAGAAGGCAACAATCAACACAACCAGTTCTAGAGGTCAAGGAATTTTGAAGACTAACCCTTGAAGAACCGATCTATGAAGATGCTCAGGTGCTTGCTTTGAACCTTTTCTTCTCGCTCGTTTCTTTTCTTCTCTTCAAAGTGCGTGTTGTTCTTGAATGAGTGTGAGGTCTAGCTCTTCAGCTTCAGATTTCAATGAGAAATTTGAAGTAGAACTTGCTTTTTTTTTTGAGCTTTAGTATTTCTGGGTTAGGAACTTTTTGCAGAAACGGCTAGGGTTCTTCGTTGTTTTTTTTTTGTCAATGAGCAATGTGTGTGATTTATTGGATTTAGGAAGAAATTTGATACGTGCCAATTTTTCTGAAAATCGTGTGAGGTTGTTATGGTGAGGTGTAATACTGAGAGAATAATACCGTTAGAGGTGGTGTGAGGTGTATTGTACGAATCCCTGATCATGTGGGATTTTCATGTGAGTAAAGGAAATGCTCTCTGCTCCACGTATTTTGTTTTGTCCTTTCTGAATACCTGATTGCTTTGTGGCTGTGCTGTCAAATTATGTGAAATGCTTGAATTACAACATGATGCCTAATATTTTGGTGTACACATGTGTTCTGAATTTTGATCTGCGAATTGCACTGCTTGCCTTTTGGAATTTGATGCTTTTCCCTTGCTTATGGATAACCTCATCTTGCAAATTTTGAAAGTTCCTATGTATCATATTCTTGCTACTGTTGCATTATTGTTCAGGATTTTGCAACTTGAAACTTGTATGTGTCGAGTACTTGCTCATGACCATTGTATTGTCTCTATGTATGCTCCCTAGCTGGTATATTGTCCCTTGTTTCAATTTCTTCTCATGTGGTTATTTTTATGAACTTCCTCTCCTTGACATCATGGCCTAACTCATTGCTCATTCTTGTTTCTTACTGTCTGCTGTTGAATTATTTCTCCTTGGTTATAAAAATTCATTGTAACTTTGATAGAAAGCTTCTTTGCTCATGCGTGTTACATTCTGATGTTCAATTTTCTTGATGTCTTGGCATGTGACCATTTGTTAATGCAAAGTTGGTCCTTCTTTAATTTGCAGGGCATAAAGATGATGACGGATGGCTTACGGAGCGAAGCACAGTGTAGGCATGAAAGTTGAAGACTTTAGTTGCGGGGCATGAGTGATGAAGACTTGCATTGATGAAACTTATAGCATGAGTATCAAGGATAACAAGTCTTGGAGCGAAAATATTCTCACTGCAAACATAGATTTGTGAACCTTTTGTACTCTCTTGTAGCCTTAAGCTTTTACAATCTCGTGCACACTGAACTCTTGGTGTATCGTCTTGTTACTTAATCCATGGAAACTCCTTATTAGAATGAATAAAGTTTGTTTAGACCTTGTGATTTTGATGAATTTTTGGATTAATGGTTTTAGTTTGTGATGAATTTGTCTAGACTGAAACTTGGGAATTGAAATCATGGTTTGTGAATTGCACGTGATCTGTGGCTTGTTGCTGTTATTATAATTATATGTCATGACTTTATTTCCATTGCCTTCTTGTTTTGTAAAAAACTTAGACATGATTTGAAGCAACCATGCCCCAAAATGATTTTATACCAATAACATTACTCAATTTATTCATGACTCCAAAAGCAATTCAAACACGACATCAACGAGCTTGGTAACAAGTTTTTCAAGCAAAAGTAATACAAATCCAACCTTGGAACCTTATTTGGCCACGTTTTGGAAACTTCTTAACATGGAACTTTCCTTACAATTATGGCTTTCAGCTTTCAATAGATTGCAAATGAATTGGCATGACTTAGCATAAATCCAAATGAAATTGTGAACTTCCAAGTATGTATAGCAAGCTTCTCTCACCGTTTAGACCTCTTGTGCTTCAACTATTTTATAGCCTATTTAAATTAATCTTGCAATTTATAACATGAGTAGCCCCTTTTCCTCAAACTTGTCTTCATCTTTAATTAACTGTACCTGTCGCTCCACCAATGCTTGGTTCAAGGGAGACTAAGACACCACCTCCACCAATGCTTGGTTCAAGGGAGACCAAGACACCACCTGTAAAATGGTTTGGTCATGGCGTGAGGATATGATGATTACTTATGCCTTAGAGCAATGATTCCTCTTGCCAATTTAATTTTCCTGATCCATTAAGAAAATAAGACCCAATTTGAACCATGTGAACTATAACTTTACCAATCAAAGTTGGAAGCCAATTTGAAGTTATTCAAAATAATTCTCCCTCATGGTTTACAAATGGACTCCAACTATTTCCAATCTCATGTCTTAATTAAATCACTCATCCTTAGAAACAACACTTAGAATCCATTTTGGAATGTAACTTTAAAGTGTAATGGTCATGACTTAAATGAACTCTAAACATGGCCTCGAATCATCTTGAATCACAACTTGAAAAGACAAGGTTGAAACAAGATTTGGAATTATCTTTGAAGTATAGCCTAAAACCACCTGAAACCAAATGACCCTGCCCTAAAGTGAACCAGTGATGTAACTTGGGCAGTCAATCTTGTCTTGAAATTTAGATCGTGAGAGGGTAGGACAAATTTGGGGTATGACAGATGCCCCTATGTAATTGGCTCAAACCGAGAGAGTGAACGGCTACGACGTTCATTCTAAGGGTAGAAGTCAATTAGATATAAGAATGCCCCAAAATTTGTCTCACAAAAGGTAAAGTGTTGTAGAGTAAGAGCTAACAGAATGAAGTAGCGTGGTTCAAACTGAACAACATAACTTGAGGTTCTTTGGGTGGTCGAAGCAGTCCCTTATCCATTAAGGTTCTCCGATGATGAAGATGTATTTTGAACAGGCAGAGGATTCTCTGGGTCGTCGAAGCAGTCCCTTACCCATTAAGGTTCCTCGATGATACCAAAGCAGTATCTCTGAAGGCAGATGATTCTCTGGGTCGTCTAAGCAGTACCTTATCCGTTAAGGTTCCTCGATGATACCAAAGCAGTATATCTGAAGGCAGACGATTCTCTGGGTCGTCGAAGCAGTACCTTATCCGTTAAGGTTCCTCGATGATACCAAAGTAGTATCTCTGAAGGCAGACGATTCTCTGGGTCGTCGAAGCAGTCCCTTATCCATTAAGGTTCCTCGATGATACCAAAGCAGTATCTCTGAAGGCAGACGATTCTCTGGGTCGTCGAAGCAGTCCCTTATCCATTGGGTTCTTCGATGATACCAAAGCAGTATCTCTAAAGTAAATTTGCTGGGAGGTAGTTGAGCAAGGTTCCTGTCGGAGGAAATGTGCTGGCTCTGCAGGGAAAAGTTCACAAGAAACTTTCTAGGATATCCTCTGCTTGGGGAGTAAGAATAGCAACAGCTGCTGTGGACTGTCATTATCAACTGCATGGTTGGAGAATGACTTACTGGGGAATAAAATTCCTTTAGCACGTACGGGGTATCAGCTTCTCTTTTAGAAGAATACTGCCGACTTTGATGGAGGACTGGCCACGATGCTTGCGAACTGATCCTGGATCCTGCTATGCTATGCTGGGGATGGATATGCCATGCATACAGGAATGCAAATGAACTTGCTGAATATGAGATGCATATGGAAATGCAACTGTGCAAGGCTTCATTTCTAGTTTCTAAAGAAGGATCAATGGGGATTAGATGGAGCAAGGTGAAAGACTCAATGGGAATACTGGCATATCAACTCGGGGGTTGAGAAAAGGAAATACACTATCGACTCGGGGGTCGAGAAACATTAAGATAAACTGTCGTCAACTCGGGGGTTGAAAGAAAGGTAAAGGTAATATCGACTCGGGGGTCGAGAAAATAAAGGCAAGGTAAATCTATCAAACCTGGGGGTTGAAGGAAATAACAAAATATCAACTCGGGGGTTGAAGGTAAAAGCAAATATCGACTCGGGGGTCGAGGGCAGAGATAAAGGCAATATCGACTCGGGGGTCGAGGAAATAAAGACAATATCGACTCGGGGGTCGAAGAAGGTAAAGATAACAATGACTCGGGGGTCAGTACAAGCAATAAGATGTCAACTCGGGGGTTGAAGATGTAATAATGATATCGACTCGGGGGTTGAAAAACTAAGGCAATATCGACTCGGGGGTCGAGAAAATAAAGACAAAATATCATCAACTCGGGGGTTGAAAGAAAGGAAAACATCGACTCGGGGGTCGAGGAAGACAACATTGACTCAGGGGTCAAGAACAAAACAATATGTATCAACGCGGGGGTTGAGGAAGGAAATAGGTTATGCTATATATGCATATGGTGCGTGTATGTTGTATGTGATGCATATGCGAATGCGAGCAAGTTATTGGTTTTATGAAGGTGCCAGCAGGGTGGACTTTTGGTGGTTGCTAAGCAAGGTTGGACTTTGATTTGATGGCAATATTTGATTTCCCGACACTCGAAAATGGAAGATATTATGATTAGTAGACCAATATGATTCTCTTGTTGCCCCAAGTATGATCATTTGCATAAATTTGCATGCTTGTTCCATGAGAGAACCTCACTTCTAGCTGATATGCCATGAATGGTTGTATGAGCGCAGCGACGTAACCAATGCATGTTGATTGTGTGAGCGTAGAGACTTATCCAATGCATTCTGATTGTGCATTCGCTCTGCCCCACGACTTTTAATACTTGTTGAATTCAAGGGTCGCTTAGTGCATGACATGGCCAGCTTGACCAACTTGAATGTATGACGACAATCTGCCCCTGTCTGGAGGGTAATGAGATGATCTTCCCCTAGTCTTGGCTTTTGAAAGACTTGCCTCAGATTGACTAAGTATTGCTTTGAAGGACTTGCCCCAGATTCACAAGGTTATGAGATAGTCTCGATTCGAGTCAGTGCCAACACATGCTCAAGTTTCTCTCTGATTGCACTTTGTTGGAGTTTCCAAACTGCCAAGTACTGATTTGCAGCTAAAATTGATCATTCAGAAATGGTAATTTTAATGCGACGTTCATGCAAGTTTTGAAAAATCATTTATTGGAATGGTGTGAAAGTGTGTGACGAGTGGACTGTTAGTCCAAATGCAGTGCTGATTTACTGGTGTGTGAAAGATACAACAAGAATATGATACCAATGCAAAAGATTAGCAAATATGTAGGAGTCAGTTTACGCAACCTTGCTGTAGTATGCTTTCAGAATAAACCCCGCCTCAATTAGGTCTTTTGAGGGTTGTAACGTGGTCTGGTTCACGGTTATAGAAACAAAGGATATAAGGCTTAAATTTTGATTTGTACCCACCCCTTCTTCGTGATGATCTTCAGCCCTACGTTCAGTTAAATCGACACACGTACTTAGATTTTGACGGTGTAAGAGTGACAATTAAGGCTCAAGGTTCGTTTGAAATGGCAGTCATCTTATTTTGTTTTTGATGGACGTCAGTGACCTTTTGATTTCTGATATGGTGGTCACTGAATCTTATTTTGCTTTGCTTGAGGATTTAAGGACCTTTTTTGTTTTTTTATTTTTGATCCCTAATTTTGCATGGACTGATTTTATTCTACGAGTCTATCGGGATTGCCCTAATTTTTTCCTAAGTCTCCTTTTTGAGGTGTTTGACTTAGCGGGCTCTTTTCTTTTTTTTTTAGAGTAAGGCTTGTGACTGCCAAGTCAGTAGTCATTGAAGAACAACCATCATAACCCCTGGATTTTGCATGATTTCTTCGTCACCTCAAGACGTGTACCAAGAATACGGAGTCAGATTAACTGAACACTACCCTGCCCCGGGTTGAGTGTAAGGGTTTGAATATCCAAAGGAAACTTCTACTTCTCGGCTCGAAGTGGTGAACTAGAGATTAACTCCTTATTTCTCCAGTGTTTAGGAATTTGAAACAATGCCTGTACATCCTTGGCAGGATTCTATCCGAAAGCATACCATCAGCAATTATGGGTATCTCGTTTTCGTCATCCTCCCTCTGATCTTTGCTAAACAACAATTTGGTTAAGAAAGTGAATGAGAGGTATATAGATGAATTTTTTTGTTTTTTTATTGTTTTTTTATATAAGTGAAGAAAAATGAGCGTATGCGACGTGATTAGTTCAAAAAATGCATGATCACTTCATTAATATTACCATTAATAAACAACAATGTCTAAAAGCAAATAGCACATAACAAAAAGAAACTACAAATGCATAGAAATGACATGATCTAAAAATTGCCAGCATTGAGGACTGGGCTTTTCTTTCTTGAGTTGCTGTTGGACTAGCATTATTGTTCATCGAGACCACTATGATAGCCTTCTTCACACCTACTCTCAGCAACTTCTTCCATAACATGGGCGGATAGACCCACCTGATCAAGTGAAGAATTGACGTTGATTTGAAGACCTCGAGGCGTAAATGAGATTAGCTTGGACTCAATCAGATCTTGGATCTTGTTTTTGAGCTGTTTGCAATCCTCAGTTGAATGCCCCATGACGCCAGCATGGTATCCACATCGTGCATTGGATTCGAAGCCTGTTGGGTATGGAGGAATAATAGGATCCAAGCCCTTTGGCACTATTAACCCGCTACTAATCAAACGTGGCAATATATGACTGAATGGCACTGGCAAATGATCAAAATGTCTTTTTGGTCTTTGATTATAGTAGCGTCGGGGTTGTGAAGAATGTTGTTATGCAATTTGTTATTGACGAGAGGGACCTCTATTGGAAGGAGAATATTGACCATGTGGAGAGAATGGAATTGCACATGGAGGCCCATAGGATTACTGACTTTGAACATTTGAGACGCTTGAGTATTGAGGATAAGGTACCGGAGACAGAGCTTGTAAAGTGTCCCAGATTGCATTGATTTCATCCTCATCTTCTTCTTGAGAACTGACAATGGGTTCACTCTCACTAGCATGGATGCTCGATGCATCTAGGATCTTTCCACTCTTGATATGACTCTCAATACGTTCTCCTACTAAAACCAAGTCAGAGAAGTTTGATGTCCCATTGCTCATCATTTTTTCTAGGTATGGGCCTTGCAAAGAATCTATGAACAGGTCAACCAATTCTCTATCTAAAAGTGGTGGTTGAACACGAGCGGCTACCTCTCTCCATCTCTGAGCATACCCCCTGAAGGATTCGTTCTCCTCTTGAGATAAGCCTTGCAACTGTATTCGGTTGGGAGCCATGTCAAGATTGTATTGGTATTGTTTCACAAAGGCGTTGGCTAAGTCCAACCACGACTGGATATGGCTACTATGTAGCTGCATGTACCAACTCAACGATGCCCCACTCAGACTGTCTTGGAAACAGTGGATAATAAGTTTATCATTGAGAGCATTGGAGGTCATCTTTCTACAAAACATCACCAAATGCTGCTTTGGACAACTATCTCCTTTGTATTTCTCAAATTTTGGCATCTTGAACTTTGGAGGTAATACAAGTCCGGGTACCAAACACATGTTCAAAGCATTCAGATCAAAAGCATCACGTCCCTTTATGATTTCAAGCTTCTCTTCCAACACACGACATCTTTCAGTAAACTCAACATCTTGAGGTCGTTCAGTATTCACCACCAGGCTTGTCCCTCGGGAATTCGGTGTAGTGAATGCAAAGCTATGGTATTCAACTGCATCATGAGATGAGGCATGTTCATCTTGAATAGTGTGACATTCTTGTATAACCTGGTCCCCAACAGGAATCCGCACAGGTTGAGATCGGACAAGACTATTCACTTGAGGCAGAATGACGTTCTCAGTGACTGTAGGCCTTTGAATGTTGTCTTCTTTCCTTGACAAGGCTATCATAGCTTCCACAAGTTGGTCTAGCTGGTTCTTCATCAAATCAACATATACTCTTGACGCAAACTGGTTATGCTCTTCTGAATCCATGATTCTTCCGAAAGCGGCTTCAATTCCGATACGAGTGTCGGGAAATCAACTGCGGGTTATGGACAAAAGGATGGTTGAGTTTGTTAGAAAAATGCCATGCATACATGCTAATGTCATGAGTATGCAATGCTTATGCACGGTTCCAGGATTAAAACAACATCTGATTCTGAGGAAGGAGCCAGACACAGGATATCACTGATCACAAGACCCCCCACAGGTAGGTTCTAAACGGGTAGGTCCCTAGAGTTGTGGATACCTTTCGAAGACATTATAGCCATGACGAAGGAACATCGGACGATAATATCCTTAAAAGGATCTCGTCTAGGTGAGGTCTTCGTTTCTTCCCCACAAGAAAGACTCCTCGGAGGCGCTCACTACACAACCATCGACACACGGGTTCTAAGTAGGGTTCTCAGAATCCTAGATCGAGGTCAAAAATATTACTGTCAGGAAGTAATACTCTCGAGGGATCTCATCTGATTGTGGCATTCGCATTAACCCACAAAGAGTTAACACTACCAACCACCATGGATAAAATGGGTTAAAGGTCCTTGGGATCGACGATTCAGGCTAGAAAACATTATCATCGTGACGAAGTAACGTCAAAACGATAACATTTCCAAGGGAATCTCCTCCAAGTGAGGTCTTTCCTTTGGCTCACGCGGAAGAAACCACGCAAGCCTCCACTACATAACCACCATCCTAATCCTAGGGTTATACTCAGACTCGGGTGTAGAGCCGTCTCACAAAGCACCAATGATCAGAGAACCCCAACAGTGTGTCATAAGAGATAATAATAGGATATAATAAAAATAAGCAAGCAAGTAGATAACAGATAATCAGACAAGCAAGCAAACAAACAAGAGAAGATAAATAAACAAGCGGATCTAACACTCACGAATCGAGTTAAGTTAGGCTTGACTCTCTCTAGCATAGGGCAACGCAATTCCCTAGCAGAGTCGCCATCTATCGTACCTCGAAAAATACGATCCTCGCGATGGACACGGAAAAAAACTGTTTGAAACAGAGTCGCCAGCGAATTTTATTCATCCCAAAAGAGGGAAAGGAAAATATCGAGAAAACCTTTGAAAGGATAAGAAAAATGGTCATCGCAACCAAATTCGGGTTCGAGAGTCGGTTACGCAAGAGGGAAGGTATTAGCACCCTCTACGTCCGTTGTACTCAACGGGAACCTCTTGATTCGATTCGTGAGAAAGTTAGATAGGTTTGTTTGTTTATCTTCTAAGGTAATATTGCTTTCTAAAGGGGAAAATGGGTGGTTTTTTATTAGTGTGCTCGGCAAGGATCAAAACCCTTGTGCCTACGTATTCTCTAGTGCAATGGGAAAGTCAGAGCATTCGTAGTTCGCGGGACTACTGTTGTTTGGTTCGTGTTTTTTAAACGAACGAGTGTTTAATTCGCATTCTAACTGCTAAACGTTGGCTTGTCTGCTCGTCAAGGGAGGCTGAAGCACTAGTTCATATGCGCAGAAGAATGGACTAAACAATGTTCTTTTTGTGAAAAGTTGTTTGATTTGGATTAAGTGTGTTAGAGATTTGATTGAGAAAAAGGTTTGATATGGACGTGTTTTAGGGTTTCGGTCGCGCGGAAGCGAGGAAAGGATAATTTTGATCGTATTGGATGTTTTAAAGGTGACAATTGCTCACACACGAGTAAGAGAACTCGCACCCAAGCAATCGACGAATTAAGGTTTATGTCTTTTAGAAGTGTCAATTGTTCACACACGAGTAAGAGAACTCGCACCCAAACAATTGAGGAGAAAGGTCAAAGACTTGGCCCCCCTCACATCACCTTTTAGGAAGTTGTGTTTGAATATATGATTAAGTGTATTAAAGCGTTTGATTAAGAAAAGAGGATTTGATTTGTATTTGTTTTAGGGCTTCAGATGTTTTAGAGGTGACAATTGTCCGCACACGAGTAAGAGAACTCGCACCCAAACAATTGAGGAGAAGGGTCAAAGATTCGACCACCCTCACTTCACCTTTAATAAAATGTGTTTAGATAGAGATTAAATGTTTTAATGATTTCTTAGAAAGTGGTTTGAATGTAGTCGAGTTACAAGTGTTTTAGAGGCATCAATTGTCCACACACGAGTAAGAGAACTCGCACCCGAACAATTGAAGAAAAAGACCAAAGACTTGATCCCCCTCTTTTCACCTTTTAAGAAATGATATTTAGGATAATTAAATGTATTAATTTGATTTAAGAAAAATACTCGACGTTGGATCGAGGTTTGGATTTGCGTGCGAAATGGTTTGAGAACTAATGGAAATGAGGCCCTATGGTTTAAGGTAAGGTCGATTGCGAGGCAAAAGTACTCGACTTACAAGAGATAAAGGGTCTTGATATGTGGATCAAGTGAATGTTGGAGATTAATTGAATTTGATTTGGAAAATACTTGACGTTGGATCAAGCTTGTTTATTCTTTTGCAAATGGTTGATTTTAATATTATGGGAGAGGGATACAATTACTCAAGTGGGAATAATCAAACCATAATTAAAGTGAGCCAATCACATACACGCATACAAACCAAAGTGAAATGTGCAATTATTATCGTTGTATAAAGCCCAAGAGGAGGCATTGTGAGGTCGATTGCGATCGTGAAAACGATCGACTTACAAGGTACTAAAAGGGCTTGACATTAAGTCAAGATATTAGTTTGAAATTTTTTTTTTGGTTTGGACAAGTATAATATGAATAACATACATATAATTAAAGCATGAAATAAAATCCACATGAATAAGGTACACACATAATAACATGGTGGGGTAAAAATCAAGCATATTAGTTAGGTTAGTAACCTAATTCTAAAGTTATTTCTAAGGAGGGAAGTCCTAAACTAAAATTAAGTTCTAGGTTTTTAGAATTAAAATAGAAAGTTCAAGCAATTAATTAGACTAAACTAAAATATTTAATAGAATTAACCATTAAAGTTAATTGGTATTAAATAGAATGGCTTAATAAAATTAATTGAAAATTGATTAATGAAAAAGGATTTTTTAGAATTTTAGAATTAGGGAAAATGAATTAATACAATTAATTAAATTAAAACCAAATGTTTAATAAAACTAATCATTAAATTAATTAGTTAATATTAAATAAATGATTTTAATAAAATTAATAAAAATTAATTAATAAGCAAATTTTAAGATTTTTATAAAGAGAAATTAGTTAATAAAGATTTTAGATTTTTATTAAAAGGTAATGTTAAAATTAAAACTAAAAAAAACAAAAATAAAAAGGAATGGACCAAAAAAGTCATTACAAAGGGGGGGGGGGGGGTGATTAGGAAATTCCCAGGCCCATCAGAAGAGGGCCCAACGCAGGGAAGAGTCCAAGGAAGACTCTAGTCAACCTTGGTTGACCGTGGACTGCATCTGGGACGTTGGATCCACATAGGGTCAATATCTGATTCCAGTCGTTGGTCAGGGTGTGCAGATGTATGGTAGGGATTAAAGATAGTGATGCATGGGAATACATGGTGGGATCATCCTCCGGTGACAAGTGTCACAGTGGAGGACACTTTTCACCCCACCTACCGGCCAACAAAACCGCCTATGATAAAATAAGGAAAATGGGGTTAAAAAAAACAAACACTGATCTCACTCTCTTTCTATGTTCTCTCTCACATGCGTTCTCTCTGCCCTTTCTCTCTCAGCACACCTCACCGAAAACCTAATAATGGCCGGAGAAGCGGCGGTGCGCGGCGGCCGCCACCGTCTTCTCCGGAAACACCACCTTAAATCAACAGAAAAACTAAGCCAACCCCACTTATTTCCTCTCCTCTTCACGAATTTGGTGCCTACTTCTCACAAAACCCACTCCCAAAACCCCAAATCAAATCGTTCCTGATATGAAACCTAAACACAAAACAGATAAAACAAACGAAACAAACAAGATCGAGCTACTCAGAAGGCAACAATCAACACAACCAGTTCTAGAGGTCAAGGAATTTTGAAGACTAACCCTTGAAGAACCGATCTATCAAGATGCTCAGGTACTTGCTTTGAACCTTTTCTTCTCGATCGTTTCTTTTCTTCTCTTCAAAGTGCGTATTGTTCTTGAATGAGTGTGAGGTCTAGCTCTTCTGCTTCAGATTTCAATGAGAAATTTGAAGTAGAACTTGTTTTTTTTTTAGCTCTAGTATTTCTGGGTTAGGAACTTTTTGCAGAAACGGCTAGGGTTCTTCGTCATTTTTTTTTGTCAATGAGCAATGTGTGTGATTTATAGGATTTAGGAAGAAATTTGATACGTGCCAATTTTTCTGAAAATCGTGCGAGGTTGTTATGGTGAGGTGTAATACTGAGAGAATAATACCGTTAGAGGTGGTGTGAGGTGTATTGTACGAATCCTTGATCATGTGGGATTTTCATGTGAGTGAAGGAAATGCTCTCTGCTCCTCGTATTTTGTTTTGTCCTTTCTGAATACCTGATTGCTTTGTGGCTGTGCTGTCAAATTATGTGAAATGCTTGAATTACAACATGATGCCTAATATTTTGGTGTACACATGTGTTCTGAATTTTGATCTGCGAATTGCACTGCTTACCTTTTGGAATTTGATGCTTTGCCCTTGCTTATGGATAACCTTATCTTGCAAATTTTGAAAGTTCCTATGTATCATATCCTTGCTACTGTTGCGTTATCGTTCAGGATTTTGTAACTTGAAACTTGTATGTGTCGAGTACTTGCTCATGACCATTGTATTGTCTCTATGTATGCTCCCTAGCTGGTATATTGTCCCTTGTTTCAATTTCTTCTCATGTGGTTATTTTTATGAACTTCCTCTCCTTGACATCATGGCCTAACTCATTGCTCATTCTTGTTTCTTACTGCCTGCTGTTGAATTATTTCTCCTTGGTTATAAAAATTCATTGTAACTTTGATAGAAAGCTTGTTTGCTCATGCGTGTTACTTTCTAATGTTCAATTTTCTTGATGTCTTGGCATGTGACCATTTGTTAATGCAAAGTTGGTCCTTCTTTAATTTGTAGGGCATAAAGATGATGACGGATGGCTTACGGAGTGAAGCACAGTGTAGGCATGAAAGTTGAAGACTTTAGTTGCGGGGCATGAGTGATGAAGACTTGCATTGATGAAACTTGTAGCATGAGCATCAAGGATAACAAGTCTTGGAGCGAAAATATTCTCACTGCAAACATAGATTTATGAACCTTTTGTACTCTCTTGTAGCCTTAAGCTTTTACAATCTCATGCACACTGAACTCTTGGTGTATCGTCTTGTTACTTAATCCATGGAAACTCCTTATTAGAATGAATAAAGTTTGTTTAGACCTTGTGATTTTGATGAATTTTTGGATTAATGGTTTTAGTTTGTGATGAATTTGTCTAGACTGAAACTTGGGAATTGAAATCATGGTTTGTGAATTGCACGTGATCTGTGGCTTGTTGCTGTTATTATAATTGTATGTCATGACTTTATTTCCATTGCCTTCTTGTTTTGTAAAAAACTTAGACATGATTTGAAGCAACCATGCCCCAAAATGATTTTATACCAATAACATTGCTCAATTTATTCATGACTCCAAAAGCAATTCAAACACGACATCAACGAGCTTGGTAACAAGTTTTTCATGCAAAAGTAATACAAATCCAACCTTGGAACCTTATTTGGTCACGTTTTGGAAACTTCTTAACATGGAACTTTCCTTACAATTATGGCTTTCAGCTTTCAATAGATTGCAAATGAATTGGCATGACTTAGCATAAATCCAAATGAAATTGTGAACTTCCAAGTATGCATAGCAAGCTTCTCTCACCGTTTAGACCTCTTATGCTTCAACTATTTTATAGCCTATTTAAATCAATCTTTCAATTTATAACACGAGTAACCCCTTTTCCTTAAACTTGTCTTCATCTTTAATTAACTGTACCTGTCGCTCCACCAATGCTTGGTTCAAGGGAGACCAAGACACCACCTGTAAAATGGTTTGGTCATGGCGTGAGGATATGATGATTACTTATGCCTTAGAGCAATGATTCCTCTTGCCAATTTAATTTTCCTGATCCATTAAGAAAATAAGACCCAATTTGAACCATTTGAACTATAACTTTACCAATCAAAGTTGGAAGCCAATTTGAAGTTATTCAAAATAATTCTCCCTCATGGTTTACAAATGGACTCCAACTATTTCCAATCTCATGTCTTAATTAAATCACTCATCCTTAGAAACAACACTTAGAATCCATTTTGGAATGTAACTTTAAAGTGTAATGGTCATGACTTAAATGAACTCTAAACATGGCCTCGAATCACCTTGAATCACAACTTGAAAAGACAAGGTTGAAACAAGATTTGGAATTATCTTTGAAGTATAGCCTAAAACCACCTGAAACCAAATGACCCTGCCCTAAAGTGAACCAGTGATGTAACTTGGGCAGTCAATCTTGTCTTGAAATTTAGATCCTGAGAGGGTAGGACAAATTTGGGGTATGACAGATGCCCCTATCTAATTGGCTCAAACCGAGAGAGTGAACGGCTACGACGTTCATTATAAGGGTAGAAGTCAATTAGATATAAGAATGCCCCAAAATTTGTCTCACAAAAGGTAAAGTGTTGTAGAGTAAGAGCTAACGGAATGAAGTAGCGGGGTTCAAACTGAACAACATAACTTGAGGTTCTTTGGGTGGTCGAAGCAGTCCCTTATCCATTAAGGTTCTCCGTGTGTTTAGCAAGATTAACTTGAGGTTGGGTTATCATCAGATACAGTAAAGGATGAAGATATTCAGAAGACGGCTTTTAGGACCCGATATGGACATTATAAGTATGTAGTGATGCCGTTCGGAGTTACTAATGCACCTGGTGTATTCATGGAGTATATGAATCGGATTTTTCATGCTTACTTAGATCAATTTGTGGTTGTCTTTATTGACGACATTCTAATCTATTCTAAGTCAGAAGAAGAACATGCTGAGCATTTGCAGATCGTGCTGCAAATGTTAAAATAAAAGAAGCTCTATGCTAAGTTATCTAAGTGCGAATTATGGTTGAGAGAGGTAAGTTTTCTTGGTCATGTTATTTTAGGTGATGGTATTGTTGTGGATCCATCCAAGGTAGATGCAGCTCTACAGTGGGAGGCTCCGAAGTCGGTAACTGAGATTAGAAGCCTTTTGGGCTTGGCTGGTTATTACCGTAGGTTTATTGAAGACTTTTCAAAGTTGGCACTTCCGTTGACTCAGTTGACTTGCAAAGGTAAAGAGTTTGTGTGGGATGTTCACTGCGAGAAGAGTTTCATTGAGCTGAAGAAGAGATTGACTACAACTCCAGTTATGATTCTACCCGAACCAAATGAACCGTTTGTGGTGTATTGTGACGCTTCTTTGATGGGTCTAGGAGGTGTGTTAATGCAGGATGGTAAGGTTGTGGCTTATGCTTCACGACAGTTAAGGGTCCATAAGAGGAATTATCCAACTCATGATTTGGAATTAGCTGCAATGGTATTCGTAATGAAAATTTGGAGGCACTATCTTTATGGTTCCAGATTTGAAGTGTATAGTGATCATAAGAGCTTAAGGTATCTGTTTGATCAGAAGGAGTTGAATATGAGATAAAGAATGTGGTTAGAATTCTTAAAGGATTATCATTTTGGCTTGAACTATCATCCCAGTAAAGCTAATGTTGTGGCTGATGCTTTGAGTCGGAAGACCTTGCCTATGTCTACTATGATGGTTAAAGAGTTGGAATTGATTGAGCAGTTTAGAGATATGAGTTTAGTTTACGAACAGACACCGCATAATGTGACGTTGGGTATGCTTAAGATCAACAATGAATTTCTTAATAGTATCGGAGAGGGTCAGAAGTTGGATGTAAAATTGGTGGATGTGATGATTGGAAATGAACAGGCAGAAAGTAACGAATTCAGAGTGGATTAACAAGGTGTGTTGAGATTTCGTGATAGGATTTATATTCCTGATGATTCTGAGTTGAAAAGAATGATTCTAGAAGAAAGTCACAGGAGTAGCTTGAATATCCATCTAGAAGCTACAAAGATGTATCAAGACTTGAAGAAGATATTTTGGTGGCCTGCATTGAAGCGTGATGTGGCTAAGTTTTTAAATGCTTGTTTGAATTGTTAGAAGGCGAAGGTGGAACATCAGAAACCTGCTGGTTTGATGCAACCGTTAGAGGTTCCAGAGTGGAAGTAGGACAACATTTCTATGGATTTTGTGTCTGGGCTGCCTAATACTCCAAGAGGGCATGATGCCATTTGGGTAGTGATGGATAGACTGACGAAGTCAACACATTTTATTCCAATTAATATCAGTTTTCCTTTGCAGAGGCTGACAGATATTTATATTCGGGTGATTGTGAAGTTGCATGGAGTTCCATTGAGTATTGTATCAGATAGAGATCCAAGGTTCACTTCCAGATTTTGGGAGAGTTTGCAAGAAGCTTTGGGGTCGAAACTGAGATTGAGTTCGACTCATCACCCGCAGACGGATGGACAGATGGAGAGAACTATACAATCCTTGGAGGACTTGTTGAGGGCTTGTGTGCTTGAACATGGAGGTACTTGGGATAGCCATTTTCCATTGATCGAGTTCACTTATAATAACAGTTATCATTCCAGTATTGGAATGGCGCCTTTTGAATCTTTGTATGGTCGGAGGTGTCAGACGCCTTTGTGTTGGCATGAATCTGGTGAGAGCGTAGTAGTTGGACCTAAGATTGTTCAGCAGACTACTGAAAAGGTGAAGTTGATTCAGGAAAAGATGAAAGCTTCGCAGAGTAGGCAGAAGAGCTACCATGATAAGAGGAGGAAAGATCTTGAGTTTCAAGAAGGAGACCATGTGTTCTTGAGAGTTACTCCGGTGACAGGTGCTGGACGTGCATTGAAGTCGAGAAAATTTACTCCTCGGTTTATTTGTCCATATCAGATTTCTGCAAGAGTTGGACCTGTTGCCTACATAGTGGCGTTGCCACCCAATTTGTCGAATTTGCATGATGTGTTCCATGTGTCACAACTTCGGAGGTATGTTACAGATTCGTCACACATGATTCCAATGGATGATGTAGAAGTAAGGGATAACCTTATAGTTGAGGCTTTACCAATACAGATTGAGGACCACGAAGTGAAGCAATTGAGAGGTAAAGAGATCACTCTTGTGAAGGTAGTGTGGGGAGGCGCTGCCGGTGGAAATATAACTTGGGAATTAGAGAGCAAGATGCGAGAGTCATATCCGGAGTTATTCGTATAAGGTAAATTTTCGAGGACGAAAATATTCTAATTGGGGGAGAGTTGTAACGCCCCGATAATTATAATTTGTTTGATTGATGATTAATTATGTTTAATCTCGTGTATTTGTAAATTACGTGATATGTGGTGTATTTTGGTATGTTCATGTGTTGGGTGGTGTAGGACTATAGGAGTATTGTGGCTTACTCTTAATTTAAATAATTTAAAATAGATTATTTAGATTTAAAAATAATTAATTGGAATTTTAGTAATAATAATTGGATAATTATTTTATTTAAATAATTTAGTTGGAATTAGTAGATTTAAATCATTAGTTATAATTATTTTATTAATTTAAAAGTGGATAATATGAGTAGAGAAATAGTAAGGGCAAAGTGGACAATTCACGAGGTTTAGTAAGGGTAAGGAAGGAATACCATATTAGGGGTCTAAGGGTTATAGTAAGAAAAAAGAAAATTGGGAAAGGAGAGAATCATTTGTGAACGATAGTGTTTGGAGAAAAGAGGAACAGAAGAGAGGAGCAGAGCTAGGGCTTAGAGAATTCCTTAAGGAGCTTTGAGGAATCTTCATCTAAGGTAAGGGTGGGGTTCTTTGATCACTTAAGGGATAAATAATGTATGTATAAGGGTTGACAAATCATAAGGTTCATATCTATGTGTTTCTCTCGGTGTGTTGGTTGTTTCGGTGTAAAGTTGAGGTTCTGCATACCGGTGATTCTAATAATATGTAAATTGTACAAATTGATTGGTTGAATTGTGATTTTGTGTTGAAAGTGATTATAATTGATGTGTGTTCTTTTGTATGGTAATCATGTATTCTATGTGCATTCCTGGATTGTATGCTATTGAAATTGGAGAAGTGTTGGGGGCTTCGACTGTGCAGAATCGCAACTGCAGGGTTGCTAACTCGTACATTTTCGTCGGGAGAAGCGATCTCGCTTGGAGCTCACCGGGCAAACTGAGAGGCGAGCGAAAGGTTGAAAATAGGTGCTACTGGAATTCGTATGAGGGAGGAATTTTGCTTCTGCTTCGCCAGGCGAACATTGGGAAAAAGAGAAATTTCGCCGGGCGGATGGGGGATTCGCCGGGCGAAGGTGTGTTGCTTGCTTCTCGCTGGGCGAACATCAGGCGAGCAGGAACGGTGTTTGGTTACCATTGGAACGAATAGAATTTTCTAAAACTTTAAAAATTCATATCTTATGATTCGTAGGTCCGTTTCAGTCGACGTTCGAATCGTTGGAAAGATGGTTTCGTATACTTTCTGTTAAAATTATTTTCAATGCAAGAATTCCAACTATTCGACACATTAATTGTGTTCCCGTGTACATGGTGATGTGTTGAACGTTGAAATGTTGAGTTCAGTTGTGTGAATTTGTGTTGTATCTGTGGATTGCAATTGTTGTATGTTTTGGCAGGTATATGTTGCATGTTGGACAGTTGTGGTGTGATGTATTGGCTGTATGATAGTCATATGCATTAGTCGTCGTTGTTTGTTGTCGTTGAATGCATATCATGTTGCATAAGTTGTATGATAAGTCGTGTGCCCATGTGGGGTGTGAGTGCCTTATCCAGATTCTTTGAAATAGAATCGTATTGTTATTGTTGTTGAGGTAATCGTGTGCCCATGTGGGGTGTGAGCGATTACGGGTGTTCGTGTTCCCATGTGGGCTGTAAGCGATCACAGATGTCGTGTGCTCATGTGGGGTGTGAGGGACTTATATGGAAATTCTGATGGGAATTATGATCATGAAAAAGGGATCGAATTGGTACCACATGCATTGAGTCGAGTTGTGAGCCTAATTGCATTGCATTGTGTTGTGTTGTGTTGTAGATTATATGATTGTCTGCTTGTGTGGGAAATTGTAATTGTGTTGATGTTGTGATGATAGGGTGAATTGTATAATGATTATACACTTTTATATTTATATTATGCATTTCTTTTGTTGGTTGAGAATCTCACCCTTCTGTTGGAATGATGCTTTATACGGCATCGTGCACATAATCAAGGCTAGTGCAGAGTCGAAGTTAGTGAAGATGAAGTCTTTTACTTTATTTTATTTGAGTCGGCGTCTGCTCTGATGTGTGACACTGGGGATATGGAACACTTGTTGTTATTTACTTCATTAGCCATATTTACTTTTGTTAATTGACGTTGGTTACGTGGTTTAAACACATTATGTTTTAAGTCATTATTTCGTAGAAGTTTTCCGCTGCTTATTGAGAAGAATTTTAAATAAATACTTCCTAATACCATTTATAATAATGAGTATGTGTTACATGTCGTATGCATAAGCATGTGTATGTTGGAGAGTAACATCCTATGTGCTGAATTTTTAATGAATTTTACTCTGATAATTGTATTATTTTACGCGGGGGTTTAAGGTGTTACATAGTGGTATCAGAGCAGGCCGGTCTGTCCGGCCAAGTTGTCGAGTCATTGTTGTGTGACAGTTGATTACTGTCGATGTCGTTTCCTTAACCATTGTGTTCTGTTGTTGATGTGTAACAGATTTAGAATGGCTGGAAGAAACGATGCTGCTATTGTTGTTGCTTTGCAGGCTGTTGCCCAGGCGGTACAGAATCCGCCTCATGCTGGTGAGAATGATGAGTTTCGGAAGAATAGACCGCCTACCTTCAAGGGAAGATATGATCCGGATGTAGCGCAACCTTGGATCAAGGAGATTGAGAGAATCTTCTGGGTTATGTAATGTTCTGAAGCACAGAAAGTGCGGTTAGGTACTCACATGCTAGCTAAGGAGGCTGATGACTGGTGGGTTGGCACTCATCAATTGTTGGGAGCAACAGGAGAAGTAATCACTTGAGCTGTGTTCAGTAGGGAGTTCTTGAGGAAGTATTTTCCTGAAGATGTTCGAGGAAAAAAGAGATTAAGTTTCTAGAAGTGAAGCAGGGTAACATGTCGGTTACGGAGTATGCTGCCAAATTCTCAGATCGGGCTAAGTTTTACCCTCACTACAGTACGACAACTACTGAGTTCTCAAAGTGTGTCAAGTTTGAGAATGGATTGAGACCTGAGATCAAACAGGTGATTGGTTATCAGTGAATCAAAAGGTTTCCAGATTTAGTGGATTATTGTAGGATCTTTGAGGAAGATAGCAAGGCTCGATGACTCACTTTAAAGGGCTGGCCAAGAGAAGGGGAAAGTAACCGGTGAACCGTGGGAAGCCTTATGCAGCTCCAGCTGAGAAGGGTAAACAGAAATACGCTGATGGCAAGAAGCTGAGTGGGGGAGGTGCCTCTGCTCCTTTTAAGTGTTACAAGTGTGGTGAGCTAGGTCATCAAGTTCTTGAGTGCATGAGTGATGTGATGAAAAGCTTCAACTGTGGACAGGCAGGACACCTGATTGCTGGCTGCAAGGTTAAGGTGGTGACTTGTTACAACTTTGGAGAATAGGGTCATATTAGTACTTGTTACCAGAAGCCAAAGCAAGCTTCAACTGGAGGAAAGGTGTTCGCTTTGACAAGGACTCAGACTTTCAGTGATGACAGACTGATCAGAGGTATATGTTACATTAATAATACACTGTTGATTGCTATTATTGATACTGGTGTTACTCATTCTTTTATTGCTGTTGATTGTATAATAAAGCTAGGCCTTGTTGTTTCTCCTATAAAGGGAGAGATGGTTGTCGAAACTCTTGCAAAGGGATCGGTGACCACTTCCCTAGTTTGTTTGAATTGTCCACTATCAATCCTTGGTAAGGATTTTGGTGTTGATCTTATTTGCTTGCCGTTGGGAAATATTGATATGATCTTGGGCATGAATTGGTTGGAGTTCAATCATGTTCATATTAACTGTTTTAACAAGTCGGTGCAATTTCTTGCTCCTGAGAAAGAGGAAGAATATGGTTTTCTATCCGCTAGAGAGTTGAGAGAGCTCTTAGAGGAAGAAGCTCAAGTGCTTGCATTGTTTGCATCCTTGTTAGTGGAGAGTGAGTCAGTGATTTATGAATTTCAAGTAGTGCGTGAATTTCTAGAAGTGTTTCAGGATAATATTGCTGATGTACCGCCAGAGAGAGAAGTGGAGTTTACTATTGATCTTGTCCCTGGTACCAGACCTATTTCTATGGCACCATACAGGATGTCGACATCAGAATTAACAAAGCTGAAGAAGCAACTGGAAGAGTTGTTAGAAAAGAAATTTGTGAGACCAAGTGTATCGCCTTGGGGAGCTCCGGTGTTGTTGGTGAAGAAAAAGGACGACGATATGAGGTTATGTATCGATTAAAGACAGTTGGGAAAGACGGGGAGCAGAGAAAAGACGGGATGACCGCCCTCGGGAATCCCGAGATAAAAAAGGGCCAGCTGAGCATTTTCACGAATACACTCCGCTGACCGTCTCTCGCACGAAGATTCTCTTCGAATGCGCGAACTCGGAGTTTCGGCAAGCAGACATCCGTTTTCCGAAGCAGATACCGGCCAATCCGAATACAAATAAAATGAAGTACTGACGATTCCACAAGAGCCACGAGCACATGACAAATTACTGCATCCATCTCAAGGATGCAATTGAGATCTTGATCAAGGACGTGAACCTGAAACAGTTCACGAAGAAGAAGGACACTCCTCGGCAGGACGCCCAAGAATCAAAGAAGTTCGAAGAAGAGATACCTTCCTCAGACGAGACCAGTCTTCAGGGCGCCATGAGCATCTCACGATCGAAAGACTTCTATGTCCCTAATGGGCTCAACTTTCCTCCATATTTCGCCGCACACAGTCCATGGGAAACCTTCCCCTTCGCCATGGTCATCTCGGGAGGGGGATTCAACAAGGTGATCGTGGGATCCTTCAAGAGGAAGTTCAAGCATCTCATCAACACAAGCTCGAAGCAGAGTTCCACACTTGATAAAGTCCGGGGAGAGTCGGTTCCCATCACATTCTACCATGAGGAATTCCTCGGAGGAGCTCCTAACTCCAGTATTCCTTTGCTCGTAAGGGCGCAAATGGCCAACTTTGATGTTCGGAGAATTCTGGTCGACAAGGGAAGCTCGGTCGACATCATGTACTCCCATCTATTCTCCATACTTCAGCTGGATGAGACACACCTGACGCCCTATGTAGGCTCTGATCTACAAGGCTTCAAAGGGTTAGTCACTAAGCCGTAGGGGTACGCAAAGCTGATCATCACCTTCGGGGTAGCAGAAACGGCCAGATCCATCAAAGTCCAGTTCCTGGTCATTGGTTGCCCACCCCTCTACCAATGCATCTTCGGACGACCAACTATGGCCGAATTGGTAGTAGTGCTCTCCACCATGCACCTGAAGATGAAGTATTACACTTCTAAAGGGCTAGTCACCACCCTGCACAGAGACATAGAAGTAGCGAGAAGGTGTTTCGAGGCAGCCTCAAAAGGGATGAACACCATCGCCGCTCGACCGAAGAATCCCAGCAAGCCTGCTCTGACCTGTAGCTCGGAAGAGGCAATGCCGCTGCCCCGCATCGACTCCATTGACCTCGACAGCCAATTCTCCAAGGATGACTTGAGGGACCAGAAAAGGAAGGGGAAGGAGATCCAGACAAGCTCGAGCAGCCCTTTCACATCATCCAGCAACGGTGAGACCAAAACCCTAATTCTCCAAGGACGACTTGAGGGACCAGAAAAGGAAGGGGAAGGAGATCCAGACAAGCTCGAGCAGCCCTTTCACATCATCCAGCAGCGGTGAGTCCAAGGACGACTTGAAGTATTGGCTCATGCCCAGAGGAAAATTTCCAACTGGAGGCCCTGGTCGACCAAAACCCTAATTTGGTGACACTGGTGATCTTAAGGCTCGATCCACCTGGAAGGGAGCAGCCTTGTGCTTAATCCTTAAAGTGGGAGTCCTCTTGATCCCTTATGGATATTTGAGACGCTAGACAAGTTGAAGATCATGTCATTTCTTGCCTGATCCTTTGTCTAAGAATTCTGAGAGGGCTTGAAACCCTAAATTTGATTGTAGTGGATGCTCGCCCATCTTTGGGGAGACTGATGAAGCATAATGATACACCCATATTGTGATCATGATTTGCACAATGATGGGAATCTTGGTGGTCAAAATTTAGGGTATGACAGATGCCCCTATTTAATCTTCTTGGACCCGAAGGTGCGAATGACGAAGGTGTTCGGGCATTCGGGGTGCAAGAGGATTAAATATCGGAATACCCAAAATTTTGATGGTGGTTATGAATGGTAGCTTACGCATTCATCTTCTTTTGCTAAGCAATGACGCTTAGAAAAGGTAAACTTCCCCTCGATCCTGGTTGTCTACCAAGGAACTGGTCTTAGTTGCTGAATTGAACTTCCCCTCTATCCTGGTTTCCTACCAAGAAGTTGGTCTCAGTTTCTGAAATAAACTTCCCCTCGATCTTGGTTTCCTACCAAGGAATTGGTCTAAGTTTCTGAAATAAACTTCCCCTCGATCTTGGTTTCCTACCAAGGAACTGGTCTCAGTTTCTTTTGTCAATAAACTTTATTGACAAGAGATGCTATTCGTAGCGGCTTTCCTCAAACTTCTCGCCGAATTTTCCTGGGGAGATGCCATTTGATAGAAAAAATTTGATGTCAGAGTCGCTGGGGAACCTAGTCGTCTGAGTTGTAGAGGTGTACAAACTTCTCTGTTGGAGACGCCATTTGTCGACTCTACTGGGGAAAACGAGTCTCTTGAGAGACTGCTTTCTTCTTGGGGTATTACATCATATTTTTCTCGGGATCTTCTCAGAGAAATGCCATACGATGTGATCCAATTTTGAGGTGCCGATGACCTTTTCATCCGTGGTTTTTCGGAGCAAAACAGCTGTATTGCCGAATCTATGATTAAGAGGCTTTCTCTGGGGATTTTTCTTAATCCGGGAAAGTGAAAATATCATCTTCAATGGAGAAGGGTGACATTGGTTAAAGGCTCTCTGGTCTTTCAGAGGTTCAAGTTATCAAAGTGGTCAAGGGCCAATTCTGATCCAGAAATAAACTGGAGGAGAGAGATTGTTCAGACGCAACCTTTCCTGACTAGGAAAGAACTGACAACTCGATTGTGGAGACTTTTATCACTAGGGGACAAGGCCGACTAAAGTGATAGTGATGCAATATGAATGTGAATGCAAATAAAAAATGCATGATGTATGTATGTATATGTTGACAAAACCGACGCAACATACAGACTAAAAGATGAACATGACGGGATACTCGGCCATCGCGGGGCGAAGTCGTACCGTTGGTTCAAGATAGCAATTTCGCCTTGCTTAGGGGAAACGGTCCCTGTTGGGAGCGACGCTGGTCGGGCTTAGGAGATGGGAACTCGGCCGAGGGTGTCAGATGGGAAAACCGCATCCGATACAGTTGATCCTTCATTCAGGCGCATTGGCTTAGAAGGAGTACTTTGATTATGCACTTTTGAAGCTTAACCGCCTTCGGAGAAGCGATCGACGTTCTTTCGATGCTCAAAAGTCAAAAGAAATTGGCATCTTTATTTTAAAAGCAGAAAAAAGTTTAACAAGTAAATTCATTTTTGTTTTTTTATTTTATTTCAAGAATCGTTAATCATGTTAAAATGTCATTCTGTAAAGCTAAAACAAATAAGAATTGCAAACAAAAGCACAAGGGCTCAAATTTTATTGATAAGATGAAAATCAGCCAAACGCGTGATTCCACAGAGTATTTACAAAGTTAGAAAATGGTAATTTACAGGGAAAAGGGCTACATCGAAACATGACAACCACTATCCTTCTACCAACTTTGAATTCGGGGCATCCTGAGCTTCTGTCGAAGATGACCGTGACTGGAGTTTTTCTGATGGACGACGTAACTGCTGCTGAGGGATTTACCCCTTTGTTGATCGTAGTTACTTGCCATTATCCCTAATTTTTTCCTGGATTGTACTTTGAGATTTCCAATCCAATGGGATGATTTTTTTTTGATTATGTCTCTAATTTTTGCCTGGACCTCCCTTTCGGGTTTTCAATCCACCGAGACGGTTTTTTTAGGCGAAGTATTTCTTGACTACATCAACATTCGTGGGGTAGGCAAATTCCTCTCTGTCCATGGTTGCAAGTCTCAAGGCGCGGCCTGAGAAAGCTTTCTTGACCATATAGGGGCCGTCATAATTCGGAGTCCACTTGCCCCGAGAATCAGTGAGAAATGATTGTATCTTCTTGAGCACGAGGTCTCCCTTCCTGAAGACGCGAGGTCGGACCTTTTTGTCAAACGCCATCTTCATTCTCTGTTGATACAACTGACTGTGGCATAGTGCCGTTATTCTCTTTTCTTCGATCAGACTGAGTTCGTCGTGTCGAATTTGACACCATTCAGCCTCTGTAAGCTTAGCTTCCATCAATACCCGGATTGATGGGATCTCTACCTCTATGGGGAGCACTACCTCCATACCATATACTAGAGAGAAAGGGGTTGCCCCTGTTGAAGTGCGGATGGATGTGCGATAACCGTGAAGAGCAAAGGGTAGCATCTCGTGCCAGTCTTTGTAGGTTACAACCATCTTTTGAACAATCTTCTTGATGTTTTTGTTAGCCGCTTCTACCGCTCCAATCGTCTTGGGTCGGTAGGGAGATGAGTTATGGTGTTCGATCTTGAACTCAGCGAACAGCTCTTTCATCATCTTATTGCTCAAGTTGGATCCATTATCAGTAATGATCTGGCTCGGAACACCATAACGGCAGATGATATTATTTTTGATAAATCGGACCACCACTTGTCGGGTTACATTAGCGTACGACGCTGCTTCGACCCACTTGGTGAAATAATCAATGGCTACCAGGATGAACCGATGTCCATTCGAAGCCTTGGGCTCAATCATGCCAATCATGTCGATTCCCCATATAGAAAAAGGTCATGGGGAAGAGAGAACTTTGAGGTGCGTTGGCGGTACATGGATTTTGTCGGAGTATATCTGACACTTCCGACACCTCCTCATGTACTTGTAGCAGTCGGATTCCATGGTCAACCAATAGTACCCTGCTCTTAGGATTTTTCTCCCCGTTGTGTGTCCGTTGGCATGAGTGCTAAAGGACCCTTAGTGAATTTCTTTCATCAGCATGTCTGCTTCTGGTCTGCCTACGCATCGGAGCAAGACCATATCAAAGTTCCGCTTATAAAGTGTATCACCGCTCAGAAAAAAGCTGTCAGCCAGTCTTCTAAGGGTTTTCCTATCCTTTCTGGATGCCCCATGTGGGTACTTCCGTTTCTGAAGGAAGCATTTGATATCATGATACCAAGGTTTATCGTCTATGACTGCTTCGATCGTGAAGATGTAAGCGGGTCGTTCAAGGTGCATTATGTCAATCTTAGGTAGGTCTTTCCATTAACCTACACTAATCATGGAAGAGAGAGTGGCTAATGCATCAGCCATGTGATTCTCTTCACGAGGGATGTGATGAAACTCAATTCTGTTGAAGAAGGGTAGCAACCTTCTTGCGTAATCTTTGTAAGGGATCAATCCTGATTGGTATGTGTTCCAATCTCCTTTGATCTGATTGACAACCAAAGCTGAGTCGCCATATACGTCCAAGTTCTTGATCCTTAAATCGATCGCTTCTTCGAGACCCATAATACAAGCTTCGTATTCGGCCTCGTTGTTTGTACACATGAACGTAAGTCTGGCAGTGAAAGGAATGTGGGTACCCTGAGGTGTTATGATAATTGCCCTAATTCCATTTTCGTAATGATTAATAGCTCCGTCAAAAATAAGTCCCCATTGGGAATCTGGTTCTGGCCCTTCACTGGGTAGCGGTTCATCGCAGTCTTTCATTTTTAGATACATAACATCTTCGTCTGGGAAGTCAAATCCGATTGATTCCTGATCTTCAATCGGTTGATGAGCCAAATGATCGGCTAAAATACTCCCTTTAACGGCTTTTTGAGCATGGTACTCTATGTCATATTCTGATATCAACATCTGCCAACGGGCAATCCTTCCCGTAAGAGCAGGCTTTTCGAAGACGTACTTGATTGGGTCCATTTCAGAGATTAACCAAGTAGTGTGATGAATCATGTACTGGCGCAGACGTTTGGCTGCCCAAGCCAAAGCGCAACAAGTTTTCTCAAGCATAGTGTACCGAGTCTCGCAGTCGGTGAATTTCTTGCTCAAATAGTAGATGGCAGGCTCCTTCCTTTTGGTTTCGTCTTGTTGGCCAAGTACACAACCCATTGAGTCTTCCAAGACTGTGAGGTAGATGATCAGTGGTCTTCCTTCCACTGGAGGTGATATAATTGGTGGGTTCAACAGGTATTCCTTGATACTGTCGAAGGCAGTCTAGCAGTCTTCTGTCCAAACGCAGTCCTGATTCTTTTTAAGTAATTTGAAAATCGGCGCACATGTCGCGGTCATGAGGAATATGAATCTGGAGATGTAGTTCAAACGTCCCAGGAACCCTCTGACTTGTTTTTCAGTTTTCGGAGAAGGCATTTCTTGAATGGCCTTGACTTTGTCAGGATCAACCTCAATTCTTTTCTGGCTAACGATGAACCCTAAGAGTTTCCCTGAACGGACACCAAAGGTGCACTTGTTGGGAATCAAGCGGAGTTTGTACTTTCTCAATTGCTCGAATAGTTTTGAAAGATGAGTCACATGCTCCTCTTCTGTCTTAGATTTTGCAATCATATCATCGACATATACCTCGATTTCTTTGTGTATCATGTCATGAAACAAAGTAGTCATGGCCCTTTGATAGGTTGCCCCGACATTCTTCAAACCGAACGGCATTACCTTGTAACAAAATGTACCCCATAGGGTGATGAACGAAGTTTTCTCCATGTCTTTCGGTGCCATTTTGATTTGATTATAGCCCGAGAATCCATCCATGAAGGAGAAAACTTTGAACTTTGTTGTACTGTCTACCAGCATGTCAATGTGTGGTAAAGGAAAGTCGTCCTTTGGACTAGCCTTGTTTAGATATCTGTAGTCGACACACATTCTGACCTTTCCGTCCTTTTTGGGAACAGGTACGATGTTGGCTAACCATTGAGGATATTCTGATGTGGCGAGGAAACCCGCGTCAATCTGTTTCTGTACTTCCTCTTTGATTTTGATGGCCATGTCCGGGTGAGTCCGTCTCAACCTTTGCTTTACTGGCGGACATTCTGATCTTAATGGTAGATGGTGTTCCACGATGCTGGTATCCAACCCTGGCATATCCTGATAGGACCAAGCGAATACATCGGGAAACTCTTTGAGAAGCTTTAACAAATTCTCTTTGGCAGTTGGACTGAGCAGTGCCCCAATCCTGATTTCTTTTCTCTCTTTTTCCGAACCTAAGTTTACCGTTTCCAATGGCTCTTTGTGAGGTTCGATGGACCTTTCCTCTTGTCTGAGTAGTCGGGAGATCTCTTATGGAATTTCGTTGTCATCTTCTTCTTCGGCCCCAAATACCGGGAACTCAAAGTTGGGAGAAGGCATTGGATCGTATGTTTCAACGGGGTTTAAAACAGGCAATCTGCAAGACATGATGATTTGTGTTTAGAAGAGATAGAGAGAATGCAAGTGTGTGCAGTGTATTTCTTTTACTGCTTGTTTTTATTATTTGAGATGTTTTTTAGGATTACCATTTTCTGAGAAAAGCAAAAAGAGAAAACAACAATAACTGCGGAAATTACAGAACGACGTTATTTATTAATGAACAAGTCGATTCTTGAAACTACAGCCATATAAAACAAAACTCTGTCGCTTTGGGCAAGGCGAAGAGGGAAAATTTACAGAAAGCGAGCCCTATCAAAACATCCGTTTCACCTGGGCAGGGTGAAAGTTTAAAGATGGCAATTACTTTGACTTATGAACAATCTTCGGAACATTGACAACAACCCATTGGCGGCGAACTCCTCGGTGAATCACAAAGTCTGGTACTTTCCTTGATTTGTCTTCAGAAATGACGCTGACTTCTGGTGGAGCAGGATCATTGGAATCTGTCTCCCAGGCAGAGTTGTCGTAGGAAGATTCCTCAGTTGTATTTTGCGTAGTATTGGTGCTCTCAAGTAGATCTCCCCATCCAGTTGGCTGAATGTCTTCGAGCCTGATACGAGAGCTTTCGAGAGCGGTGTACTTGACAAAGTAGTCGAACTTACCACTCGGTTGTCCCAAGGTGTCCCATACTTCTTTGTAACTGGAGGAGTCATCTCTCTCGATGACGTTGACCTCGGGAAAAGCATAGTTAATGAATTATAATCCTGTGAACGTTGCGAATTCATCGTCGTGCCGGGTATTTTCAGGATACCCTGGGTGTTGATCCCATGACATGGTGGGGACACAGGTATTCTGTTCAATGATGCTCAGCTAATTTTCATTGTTCGGCTGATTCTCTTGCCCCAAGTTTCCTGGATAAGGCTGCCACATTGGCAGGCCATCCATCGGGCCATAGTAGTCGTGGTCAAAGTTGTCTTTCATCAGAGTGTCCTCTTCTAACGAATTTGGTGGAGCACGGCATCCTTCCGGATCACAATCTCCATACATCATTTTGACATCTGACCTTGGTATAAATCTCGGGCTCTGTGCAGGAAAGCAAAATGGAGTCTGCGTTTCATCCTGAGACATATAACCATCCTCGTTAAGGTAGGACTCCCATTCTTCCTCCATATCAGAGGAATCATCTTTATTGATGGTATGCACCTCTTGAGGCACTGGGTGAAGGAAACCTCCATTGTGGAAGAAGTCTCGAATGGGATGAAGACTTTCATCGCTGAGAGTAGCTGTCTGGGTATAGGTTGCAGAAAAACCAAGATCCTTCTTTGTTTTATTGTCAGTAGGAATGACTAGCTGTCCCCATCCTGTTGTATTGGTACTCTCGACCGCTTTGATAACATCTTTGTATGAGGAAATAGAAGTTCCCTCTTTGGATTGATTGTCCTTACTCACCGAAAGCGCTTGGAACTGAGTCCCAATAACCTCTTCGGGTTCTACACAAGTAGATGATGATAAGTTAATCACGAGCAAGGCTTGCTCTCCACAGACTGTGACGAGTTATCCGTTCTGGACGAACTTTAACTTTTGGTGGAGGGTCGAGGTGACCGCCCCAGCCTGATGTATCCAAGGTCTTCCTAATAAACAACTGTACGTTGCTCGGATATCCATGACCTGGAAAGTGACTTGGAAAGTATGAGGACCGATGGTTATGGGAAGATCGGCTTCGCCAATAACTGCCTTTCTGGATCCGTCAAATACTTTGACGACGACCTCGCTGGTTCTCATCGAGGGCGTTTAAATGATAATTTCATCAAAGTGGACTTTGACATAACATTCAGGGCTGACCCAGTGTCTACCAGTACGCTGGCTAAAGCATCGCCCTGGAAGCTGACCGTGATATTGAGCGCCATGTTATGACGGCGACCCTCTTCAGGTAATTCCTCATCGTTAAATCCCAAATTATTGCAGGAAGTGATGTTAGAGACAATGTTGTCGAACTGTCTGATTGTTACATCCGGTTCCACAAAGGTTTGCTCCAAGACTTTCTGTAGAGCCTCTCTGTGCGCTTCTGAACTGAGTAAAAGTGACATCACATAGATCTTTGAAGGAGTTTGTAATAGCTTATCAACAATGTTGTATTCACTCCTTTGGATGAGCTTCAGCATCTCATCATTGTTTTTTGAAAGGCCGGGATTACTGGACTGACCGACCGGTGGATTGGGAACTTCTGTCTGAGGTTCCTTTTCTTTGCTGGACTCTCAAACTCCTCTGTTGAAGATTCTACCACTCCGTGTTACACGACTGATGTCTGCAATATTCACGACGGAGGGTAATGGAATTTCCGTTCCATTTTCAATTAGCGTCGCACCATATTTGTAAGGGATAGCCTTAGTTGATTCATACGGTAGTGGTCCTGGTAGATAGATGACTATGGGAGCCTTCTGATTTTTCTGACTGTCGCAAGTAATTTCAATCCGTTCCTGGTTGGGAACTCTCGATTCGTCAAGTAGAGGAATGGTGGCACAAACATCCCTGTTCCTCTCATGACCAGAGATTACGACAACGTCCTCAATTTGATCAGCTAGGTAGTCCGGCGCCCAGTTGATTGGCCCGGAACCCGGATATGGGCGAATCTCTCTACGATCCACCTGACCCTGAAGATTTGCTCGCACAAAGTAACATCCATGGTTACTTTCCGAACAGATTCTACAACGTTCATAGTTGTGTGGTGGCACCTGGCCACGCCCGCTTTGAATGCAATGTAACCTCACTAGGTTAGCTTCCACAGATCGGACATCCTGATTTTGACGCCGAGTAGGGTTCCTGTTATTGATACTAATTTGCTGAGTATCTTCATCCATATAGATTGGCATCCACCAGTGATTTAACAAGTGCTGAAGTGCCTCCTGGACAAGGGTACAACCTTGATCATTTTTGCAACCCGCTTTACAGCTTAAGTAGTTATGTGAAATCAGGAAACCGAGGCGGACCTGCTCAGCATGTAACTCTACCAGGTTGGTATTCATTAAGCGAATATCGAAGATCTGAACCATGTTGATCTGATAGTGGTTCCTATCATGGTAGTCCTGGATCCACCCAATATCCATCTGATGCTGGAGGGCCTCCTATACAAAAGAGCATCCGTGTTTGTTTACCGAGCAAGTCAGACAAGAACTGTAATCGTGTCGTGGCAGATTATGATACTGGCTTTGTCTTGAGTGCATTGCCACCAGGTTAACCTTCATCGCACAAATGTCGTGGTTCTGAATGACGTTAGAATTCGTGTAAACCATGTTAACTCCACGAACTCGGTGCTCTTAGATCCATCCGAGATCCATCTGTTCCTGTAGAGCTGATTGCACCACAGAACATCCCTGATTGTTTTTAGAGCAGATATCACACCGATGATAATTATGAGGTGGCACATGGCCATACCCGCTCTGTCTACAATGCATCTTGACCAGATTGGTCCTTAACAAGAGTACATCATGAATTTGATAGACGTTGTTAGACTCTCCCTCTATCAGGTTGACTGCAGCTTTCTCATGTTGAGGCAGCGGGTTCGTGAGAACATTCGGATTCGTATCTTTAAAAGATAAGACCCCGCTCCTAACAAGCTTTTGCACGTCAGATTTAAAGTTGAGATAGTTCTCTATGTTATGCCCTGATCCTCCTTGATGGTAAGGACAAGTTTGGTCCACCTTAAACCAAAAAGGCAGATTTTCCAGTACTGCAAGAGGGGATTTAGTCTGGATGTGCCCCTTGGCTAGTAGTAACGGAAATAGTTCTACGTACGATATGGGTATAGGATCAAATCCTGGTGGCCGCGTTGTACGGTTGTTATTGTATGGAGGACAAGCATGCTGAAGAGGCTGTTGTGTCCTTTGTTGATTAGGTCGGATCTGCGCAACCTGAGGTTGATACGTAGAAATAGGCGCAGGATTGATAGCAGGAGTCACAGCCGCTACTGGCTGATAACGTCGCCTTTGCCTTCCGAGAGAGATATTCCCAATATCTTGCTCTTTTTTCTTAGGGAGAGCACTACCGTATCGTTTTGTACTACTTGATGATCCAGCGTCTTTTACTAGACGTCCTTCTCGAACAGCTTCCTCGAGACGTACCCCCATTCCGACCATTTTGGTGAAATCACTGGGCGCAATAGCAACCATTCTGTCATAGTAAAATGAGCTTAAGGTCTTTAAGAAGATTTTTGTCATCTCTTTTTCCTCAAGAGGTGGACAAATTTGAGCAGCAATTTCACGCCATCTCTGAGCGTACTCCTTAAAGGTTTCCTTGTCCTTTTGTGACATTGATCTGAGTTGATCTCTATCTGGTGCCATGTCCAGATTGTATTTATATTGGTGGACGAAGGCAGTGCCAAGATCTCTAAATGTGCTGACCGTAGCGCGGTTTAAACCCATGTACCATTTTAATGCGGCACCGGTTAAACTATCCTGAAAGTAATGAATCAGTAGGTCCTGATTCTCCGTCTGAGCTGACATTCGCCGAGCGTACATCACCAAGTGGCTCTGAGGGCAAGAGTTACCCTTGTACTTTTCAAAGTCGGGTACTTGGAACTTGTGCGGAACTTTCACATTAGGGACCAGACAAAGGTCTGCGGCGTCCTTTCCAAATAAATCCTGACCGCGAATAGCTTGCAGTTCCTTCTGCATTTCCAGGAACTGTTCCTGAAACTCGTCCATCCTGTCGAACATAGTTTCCTTTCTACCAGAAGGTATCTGTGGAATCTGTCCTTCCGGGAAAGTGTGCACCACAGGGGGTGGTACCATTACTACGGCCGTGAATCTTGGCGTTTCCCGAAGTTTGTAACCTCCAGCAGTCCTCAGTATGCCTCTGGCATCTTCGCTTTCCCGAAGTTTGTAACCTTCAGGCCCAGCGGCTTCTGCTGAAGTTACCGGATCTTCAGTGATCGGCGGAACATATCCTTCCGGGATATAATTAACAGGCATGCCCCAGGGACGATCTTTCGGCATTTTGTACCTAGGATCATACTTCTCCACTATGGGCGTTGAGGTGATCTCTGAGATCACAGTTCTTTGTAGCTGAGCTTCTGTTATGGCTTGCATGTCGTTACGAAGCTTTCTCATATCCTCTCTCATAGCGTCGATCTCTTCTTTCAACTCTCTATTCTCTTCCTCAAGATCATCCATCTTTTTCTGACGATTGGACCGAGTATTGTACGAATGAGACAATTTGACTCTAGAATCGAGACACAAACGTGAGACTCGTAGGTAAGGAGAATACGTGATGCGAGAATGATGAATGCAATGATTATGTTAATTGTTTTTTAGTTTAATCAAAATAAACTTCGACAATTAGATTGAAAATATCAAACAGTGGGGAAACCCCGTTTTATTGAATTCAAAGGATTGCGAAAATAGAAATACAGTAGATTATAAGGTGCGGAAACAGAAACCTAAGCTAAGGGGTCCCGCGTCCTCTCTGAGGAGAAACTGGGTACTGATTCTGGTACTTTCCTTTTCTTGGACCAGGGCTCTTGGGCCGTTGTCGGGTGGTCATTCCTTTGCCAGGTGAAAGGAGCGAGCAAATTCCTTTGGTCATTCTGATTATCCACAACATGCTGCTCCAAAATTTTAATCAGAGCATCTTTATCCTTCAGTAGTTGATGTATTTTGATACACTCCTCATTGAGAACGCGGTACTTGTTCTTCCAAGACCTTCTCTCCCGCTGAAATTTGTTGAGAGTAACCTGGAGTTTTTCCGTTTCAGTCATGAAGTACATGACAGACTCCCTTGGCGGAAGAACTCTGTGACGAGGATAAGGCATTTTTAGCTTGAGAGCTATAGTTTGTACCCAGTGGAGGTAAGGATCCACCGAGACACAGTCCGGTTTTCCTAGAGACTCTCGTCCTTTCTTATGAACATGTTTCCGAGCATGCAATATTTCGATTTTTAGTGCTCTGTCATTTTCCCCTTCTTTGAAGAAAAGACCTTCCAGATGAACATTTTGCGGGACATGCCTCATTGGGTATCCAAATTGACGACGAACCAATACTGGATGGTAATTGATTCCTCCCTTAGTACCTATGAGGGGTACGTTGGGGAAGTTTCCACAACGATCGATGATCCTGATTCCCTCATAAATCCTATTGCACCAATCTATGTCAGAGTTGGTAAGAGACATGATTCTCTGCGACCAACGTAAAGTATTATTTTGATCCCAAAAAGCAGCAGACTTAGGCAAATGGGAGATAAACCATTTGTATAGCAGAGGTACATAACATGTGATCTCCCCTCCGCTGTACAAATTCCCCAAGTGTACAGAATGATATGCGTCTGCGAGTAAAGTCGGCACAGGGATTCCAATGAGAAAAACCTTAATGGAGTTGATATCGACGAAGTTATTGATGTTGGGAAACAGAAATAACCCGTAAGTGAGTAAGACAAAGATGCTTTCAAAAGCAGTCATGTTCCCTATACTAGCAAAGTACAGAGGCTTCTTTGTCAAGAACTGGACTGACAAACCTTGTATGCCACCCTTAGTGGTCATGTGAGTCCTGACCTCTGACTCGTCCAAATAAATTGCTCTCGCAATGGTCTGATCCTTTGGAATTTCTTCCAGTCCAGAAAATGGAGCTCGATCAGTGATGTGTAAATCGATCAGATGAGAATATTCCTCCAGGGTTGGTCCTATGTTCCTGACAGAAAATGGCTCCCCGACGGAGGCGCCACTCTGTGGTTCCCTCCCAATCTAAAGGTTTTGACTTAAGATCCTAGTGAAGTAAAAAAAAAGTCCTATCCCAGTGAAATTCCAAGGAAAGAAAACATGCCCCACGGTGGGGGCCACTTCTGCGGCACTTTTTAAGGTTTCTACCTAAGAGATGGGAAGAGAACAAGATCTCAAGTGTCCCCAGTGAAGTCGCCATTTTTCTGTAGCGAGCGATTTTGGACGTGGTTGCGAAGCACTATCGCTTTGGTACTACAGTTTGATTCATTTTTTATCCTATTGAAGCTAATGAAGGAAGGGAAATAGATATATCCAATTAACCCTGCTTGCAAACTGAGTTTGAATAGATGACTGTTGGTTTACAGATGCTACAAAGATTATGGGTTTCTCTTAGGTTATTTTGTTAAAATAGTGCCACGGCGATTGGTGGGAGATTAAGACTGATGCTTTTGACATGTGAGGGTACGGGATTTGGGTTTTGGATTAGTGTGCTCGCTAAGGTTTTTCTTTCAATCTTATGCCTACGTATTCCCGTTTACCGAAACAGGGAAATCAGAGCGATCGTAGTTCCTCCTATTCTATGGGAGGAAATGGTGTTTTGGTGTCTTGTTCAAAGCCCAAGACGTGAAGCTAAAGGTGGTTTATATCTTGTTCAAAGCCCAAGATGTGAAGCTGAAGGGTCTATTTGTATCTTGCTTGAAGCCCAAGATGTGAAGCTAAAAGTTTCGTCTTTGGAGAGAATTTGTCATCTCTAAAGAAGGTCTGTTTGTCACAACTGTTGGGTGACTGACTATAAGGGAGGATTACTTTAACCGGGATATGAGAATCCTAGCAATGCCATAATTTCCTTTATAGGGGGGTTTTAACCTGAAGGAGAAGACTTTAACTCAGTGTAGAGCAATGCCATCTTTCCTTAGGAATTTCTCATGCTAAAAGAGGGATAGTGGCATGGATGTAGATGATCCAGAGGCTTGCCGCTTACAGCAATTAGATGAAGGGAAAGGAGTTGTTGATGTTTGTTTGCTGTGAATGAGGCACAACTTTTGATGCTAAAAGGTTGATTGGTTCAACCGGGTTTCCTTATACAAAGCCTAAGAGGAGGCTATTGGCCCAACAAGAGGGTGCTTTTATGTCTCGTACGAAGCCCGAGATAAAGGCTAAAGGGTTTGACTCTACAGGAGAATCTTTTAAACTCAACAAGAGAGTGATTTGTATCTCGTACGAAGCCCGAGATGGAGGCTAAAGGGGTGACTCAACAAGAGAGTCCTTTATACTGAACAAGAGAGTGTTTTGTATCTCGTACAAAGCCCGAGATAGATGCTAAAGGTTGACTCAACAAGAGATTCTTTTATGCTCAACAAGAGAGTGTTTTTGTATCTCGTACAAAGCCTGAGATGGAGGCTAAATGTTGACTCAACAAGAGAGTCCTTTGTATCTCGTACGAAGCCTGAGATGAAGGCTAAAAGGAGTGCTGTTTCAGTTGAGTGACAGGTCCAGTATGCTGATTTAAAGAGAAAATCAGTTCTTATATGAGTACTGTTTTCCCTCAGGGATTTGATTCGAGGATCAGGGTTATTTCCTGTTCTTTAAGGAAATGGGAAATCCAAAGGGTATTGAGACTGTCTGAGGCTGCGGGTTTTATCTCCTAGTTTTGAGAGGAACTTGAGAATGTCTTTGAGACTCAAGGTAATTAGACTGTCCAAGTCTAGAGTTTCATTTTTTGTACTACGTTTGAGAAACAGCAGTAGTAAGATCTAGACTTTTTGAAAGACTGTTCTATTAAGATGACTAATTTCTGTTCCTATACCTCTAGGAGGTCGTCGGGACAATTTATACGAAGCCCAAGAGGAGGCTGGAAATTTTTAAGAAGCCGAGGGACAATTTGTACGAAGCCCAAGAGGAGGCTATCATTCCCGGAGGAAGAAATCATTTATACGAAGCCTAAGAGGAGGCTGTGAATACTTCTAAGAAGCCGACGGGTCCTTGTACAATGCCCAAGAGGAGACAGGGATACTTTTAAGAAGCCTGTGGGTCCCCAAACCCCAAGAAATTCAAGACAGGCTATTCACAGAGAATAAATCAAGCCAGGAAAGTTTGAGAAGTTGGAAGAAACTCCAGAGATGCCATTCACGGAGAAAAGATCATCTCTGGGGAGTGGAGTTTCTTTGACGATTTCTAAAGGTGACAGTCTGTGAAAGGGTTCACCGAGAATGCTGCCTTTCACGTCTCCATATTGTTTAACCCCAAGAGAAGGGAAGATTGTGTCTGGTAATCCTATGGGGATCTAGTTTTATCTATTTAAGAGTGATCAACAGGGCTTAGTACTAGACGTAATTTCCAGGGAAACTCTAAATATCTATACTATTATTACACAGTCGATATGAGTTTATGAAAGAAGACTTACAGTGAAACAGCCCCACAATACAGTTACATGTATATGAAAGCGGATAAAGAAAGCATGTAAACACTTACTCGGTTGTAGAGCTTCCATGCTGTTTTGTTAGTTGTTCAACAAAGAAAGATTGAAAACAACAGTATATTCAAAATCAAAGGAAAAAGTGCTTTGAAATGAAAGATTGGGGCTTACAGCTCAAGGAGAGGCCCAAGGTTTTTATCAGTGATCGCACTGTCGTTTTGTACAGAGGGACTTATACCAGTGACTGAGGCCCAAGAAAGGTTTTCTGTACAAAGGGGTGGGTCTTACGCTCTCTCAAGAGGCCCAAAAGGTTTTAAAGAAAAAGAGTGGGGCTTATAACACGAGGGTAGGCCCAGATGATTTTTCGTTTGAAATAACAATCGCGCCGAGATTTTGAAAACGCGGTGGGTCTTATACAAAGACCGAGGCCCAAAATGGTTTGGTTTTCAAAGGGGGTTAGGTCTTACACTCTAATAGAGGCCCAAAAGATTTTTGAATAGGTCTTATAGCTCGAGGAGAGGCCCAAGGTTTGTTTTTCAACGGACGATGATCGCGTCAGACTTTTTGAAATACAACGGGACTTATACAATAAGTGAGGCCCAAAATAGGTTTGTATTTACAAAGGATTAGTTCTTACACTCTATTAGAGGCCCAAGGTGTTTCAAATTGTTTGATGAGGGTTGAATTAATCAAAACCCTAATTTGCTTCCAAAATGTATTTTAATTGAATAAAAAATTCAATTAAAATGGTCAAAATTGTTTAATATGTGGAAAACAAATTGTGATCTTGGATTAATGTTTCAACAATCATGTTTTGACCTACAAAATGATTAGAAATCATAAAAATTTGTAAAATCAAGAAGGAAAAAATATTTTAAATGTCAAAAACAATTAAAATATTAATTCTTTGCAAAAATGTCAATTATATGAAATAAATAATATTTTTGGGATTTTTTGGTAAAATAAAATATTTTAACATTTTTGTGAATTATTAAAAAAAGAATCAACTCAAAACCATTAAAACTCAGAGAGAAATTAATTTTTGAATCAATTAAATAAAATCACAAAATTCAAATATTTGAATTTTCAAAAAAGGGCGCCAAGAACACCCAAGAACACGCGCGTGTTCTTAGTTTCGCCCAGATTTGCATTTTCTCTCTAATCTCACTGAATACTTGATTATATCATGCAATCCACATATCAATCTACTCGTTTCAACCTCACGATCATGTCTATGGTCTTTAATTTCATTTATTTTTAACATTGAATAAGAAATCAAGACAAAACCTCAAGAACCCTAAAAATTGCATGAAGGCTGAGAATTTTGATACACGATTCAAACAAAGCAATTAATTGAGGGGAAACATTCTATGCATGATTATGAACATTTGGCAAAAGTATTGTGCGAGGAAATATGCATAGATTAAGAGATGACCAAGTTTAGGCTAACTTGAAGGTCGTGCCAGCAAGAGCAATGTGATTTTTGAGTTGGAGGTGTTACAGATGAGTTGTGATGATCTGAACAGCTTCCCTACACCCTATGTAGTGTGTTTGAATGCTTGGACTTGATTGGAAATGGTTGGATCACTTCATGGCATCTCAACTGCAACTTGGTTAAAACCTTGAGCAACTGGCTGGTGATTCTGAGAAATCAGTGTTCCAGATGTTGTTTAAGTGTTTGGATAACTTCTACATGATGTTTATGAGGCGTGTGTGTGATTGGTTTGATTGGAAAAGCTCTCAAACTTAAAACCCGATAGTGACTTGCCTTAGAAGGCAAAATTGGAGTGAAAGAAGAGATTTTGAGGAAAGCATCTGTTTGATGGCTTTGGTGTACTCAAACTGATCACAAATGAGCTCTATTTATAGTAGAGCAAGTTTGTTTTGGAAGGAATAGTGAATGGCAACTGCAGCAGAGGTTTGGACAATGTTGGCAAATGAAAATCCAAGTCTCTTCTAGCCATTGACTAGAGGTTAGAGCACAGATCTTTGGTTCCCTACTTGTTGGAAGAATCTTGACTGAATTCAATTGCAAATGTGTCAGTCCATGCCACCTCTAAGCATCTATTAAATGCTTCAATCTAAAATTGGAGTCTTGTCCCTCTTTTAGGCAATTCTAGGTTTGGCATGCTACTTCTTGTTCCAAGGACTTTGGAGGCTTGGCTCAATGATTGTCCCCTTTAGATTTGATCCTCAGATGTGTCCAAGATGATGACAAGGCTTGGAATTGGCTGATTTTGGCAAATCGACCAAAAATGCAAAATTCTGCCTTGCCTTGGCAGTTTTCAGCAAGGCATTTTGCCACTACCATAACTCTTAGCTCAAATTGAATTTGGTGATGTTCTTGGCCATTTTGGAAAGCCCTTATATGATACAACAACTGTTTGATCATATTTGGTTTTGATAACTTTTGGATCCAAGTGAAAAATGTCCCTACATTTGGAAAAAAGTGAAGGCAGATTCTGACTTAGTGAAAATTTTACTAAGTGTTGGAAAAAAGACATTTTCACTTTTTGTGATTTTGATCAATCCATAACTCAAAATCCATGAAGAATTGGAATGAGGTCTAGTTGAAGTTTTTGTAGAGGACCATGAGATCTACAAATCAAGCTTTGGATGGGGAAAAATGGCTTTGTGGTTTAGGAGTTATGATCCTCCAAAGTTGGTACCCTTGCCACTTTGTTCATAACTTAGAAAATTTTCTAAGTTTTTATGGTTACCCCTTTTACAAGTTATCCCACTTTATTTGATTTTTCTTGATGAATGATGATTCAAATCATACATTAACATCATTTTAGGGTTAAAAATCCATTTTTGTGAAAAATCTCAAAAAGTCAAAGTTGACTTTTGTGCACAGTTGATTGTTTATCCGATGAATTCCAAACTGTGCAATCCTTTAGGAAATCATGTCCTTGACCTAAATCAAACTTGATGGACATGTTCCATGGATGTTATAGGGTGTATTGAATCATGTCTTAGGGTTTGGGAGCATGTCCTGATCAAAAGTCAAAGTTACAATTGACTTTTCTCGCAAAACCCTAACTGTGGTTCATATGAAATTGAGACTTGTTGCTCAAGCTTCCTGGATCAATACATTGTTGCAAATGGATCAATATAGTGTATTAGAGACCCTCAAATCCTCTCTTGAGGTCTTGGCTCATGATTTGTCCCAAAAGTTAACTTAGGGGTGAATTAGGTCAAGAAACCCTAATTCCTGATTTTTGATGTATGCATCCCCTGAGGAAAAATTGACTTGATAATTGGGTCCATGAGGTTCCATGGAGCATATTAGGATATGCTTTGAAGTATTGGCTCATGCCCAGAGGAAAATTTCCAACTGGAGGCCCTGGTCGACCAAAACCCTAATTTGGTGACACTGGCGATCTTAAGGCTCGATCCACCTGGAAGGGAGCAGCCTTGTGCTTAATCCTTAAATTGGGAGTCCTCTTGATCCCTTATGGATATTTGAAAGGCTAGAAAATTTGAAGATCATGTCATTTCTTGCCTGATCCTTTGTCTAAGAATTCTGAGAGGGCTTGAAACCCTAAATTTGATTGAAGTGGATGCTCGCCCATCTTTGGGGAGACTGATGAAGCATAATGATACACTCATATTGTGATCATGATTTTCACAATGATGGGAATCTTGGTTGTCAAAATTTGGGGTATGACATTCCCCAGTGGAGTCAATCAATCTCTTAGCTTCAACCTTGGGCTTTGATCAAGGTACACAAAAATCAACATCCCCTCAGAGGAAACCAAAAATCTCTCTGTAGGAAGATATTTCTCTATATATCACATATCAAAACAGAAAATTAAAACAAACCCTAAACCCCAGATAACTGCTATAAGTGGCACACATGTTGATTCAAATATTCAAGCTGTTGTCTATCTCTTATCCTGGCAAACTCCCTCTTTCATCTAATTGCTGTAAGTGGCAAGCCTCTGGATTATTTACATCCACGCCACTGTCCCTCTCTTAGCATGAAAGATTCCTAAGGAAAAATAGCATTACTCTACACTGAGTTAAAGTTTTCTCCTTCAGGACAAATCCCTCATAAAGGACATTATGGCATTGCTGGATTCACATATCCTAGTTAAAGTAATTCTCCTTTATAATCAGTCACCCAACAACTGTGATAAATAGACAAGATGTCTCCCTTTAGAGGTGATAAATTCTCTCTCAGTCAAACCCTTTTAGCTTCAATCTTGGGCTTTGAACAAGACACAAATATACAACCTTTTAGCTTCAATCTTGGGCTTTAAATAAAACACCAAAACATCATCTTTCCTCCCATAGAATAGGAGGAACTACGATTGCTCTGATTTCCCTGTTTCTTTAAACGGGAATACCTAGGCATAAGATTACGAAATCTTAGCGAGTATACCAATCAAACACTCTAGGTCCAGTACCTTCATACTAATCAAAAATTAGGTCCAGTACCTCACTAAAATCATCAAAAACTCTCTCTCTCATATCTCCCAAAGAAGAAACTTTCCCAACCCATCAACAGATAAACACCATCAAACATAAAAGTAGAACCTATTGCTAACAACCTATGGATAACCACATATAGGATGGGTAACTGACAACTCCCCATTGTATAACCTGACCCCGAACTCCTTGAATCTCTCTAAGCGTTTGTTCAGTTAAACATTCACATGCAAGGTTAGTTTTAGATAGCTTCCCTTTCCTTTTCAGCTTCACGGGATAAATAAGAAATCAGAAAGTAGCACCCAACTCCTACCATTGCAGTGAGGAAAACCCATTTGCGATAAGGTGGTCGCGTCACCGACAAAAATCGCACGCTACACTGAGCCCAAGAGGAGGCTGGGGATGCTTTTAAGGAGCCTGTGGGTCCAAGCCTAAGAAAAGTTCAAGAAAGGTTTCATCGGGAATTAATCTTTTCTTTGTTAAACAATAAGGTTTGAAGAAATTCAAAAGAGGTTTCACCAGGAATTAATCCTCTCTAGGGAGATTAATTTCTTTTATGCAAATATATATATATATATATATATATATATATATATATATATATATATATCTAAGTTTTGACAGTCTTGAGAAAAGTTTCACCGGGAATAATGCCTTTCTCTGTTCCATATTGTATAAGCCCAAGAGGAGGCAAACTGTAAAGGATTTTTCTATGAGGGAACTAGTTTTGACTAAGTTGAAAGTAACCTCTGGTTTGACCTAAGCACAGACCTAACTGTTGGGGGAAACTCTAAGCAAGATATGCACAAGTATATACAGATAAATTGACAGTTATATAATCAAGTATGCATAAAAAGATGTTGGGACTTACCTTCTGAGAAGAAGCCCAAGTGTATTGTGATATGTAGTATTGACTACAACTGTATGCTTGATTAGGGTTTTAAGAAATTGAAGAAAGTTTTGAGACAACATTGAATTTGAATTTAAAAGAAGTTTGTTTGAATAAAAAGAAATGTTTGGGGTTTATAGCTCAAAGAGAGGCCCAAGTGGTCTAAGAGCAGTTTCACCAGGAATAATACCACTCTTAGTACCAGTTTTAAGACAGATAGATGATTTTGAAAATAGAGGTATGGGGTTTACAACTAAAGGAGAGGCCCATAAAAGTTGTTTATTGTTAAAAACAAATTTATGTACAAAAGATTGGAGCTTATACTCAAGGAGAAGCCCAGATGACTTATTTGAAAACATTGATCGCATTGCACTTGAAATGTTGCACTCTTGTGCTTGATGTGGAAGGCCTCTTGATCCTTTATGGATGTTTGAGAGGCTTTAAAAGTTAAGGATCATGTCCATTCTTGATTGATCCTTTGTCTGAGTGCTTTGAGAGGACTCAAAACCCTAATTCTTGGTTGAAGTGAATGCTACAAAATCTTTGAGAGGATTGATGAGGTATGAAGGTACATCCATATTGTGGTGATGATTTGCACAATGATGGGAAATCTTATGGTCAAAATTTGGGGTATGACATGCTGTTGCAACCATTACTGATGCAACTGTTGTCACTCCTGTGGTGATTTCTCCTCCTGTTGTTACTTCTTCTCCTGCTGCTGTTGAAGTGCCGGTTGAGACTGTTGTTCAACCTACTATCAACTTACCTTGTTCTCAGCCTGGTCCAAATCGGATGCTTGCCGCCTATCTTTGGGGAATGCCCCCAAATTTCACTCCTCAGATTGCCAGTGGTAGTGCCTTTGTGCCATATTAACCTTTTGTTGTGCTCGTGCCCAATGGGAATTTTGCTGCTTACCCATGGGGCATGCCTACTCCGATTCCCCCTCATGTGGTGAACCATGATGATCGTGAAATTCCTCAGGTGCAGACTCTCCAGACTCCTGTGTCTACTGATGTTGAGGCTTATGAGGAGGATGAGGATTTGTATAGAGGTCCTCCAATTCATGTCCCAGTTTTGTCTCAATCTGCTCAAACTGCTATTAAGAATGTTCATTCTGGAATACCTTATCCGGGGGCATCCTCAGCTGGCGTGGTACCTCCTCCTGGCTATCAGTATGGTTTTCAGATGGGTCCGAATTCTAGTCAGATGGTAAATTTTGGATTGGTATATCCGTGTCAGTTTGCTTCTCCTCGGATGCCTGCTCCGCAGCGTCACAACTTCTAAATCCACAGACTCTTGTCATGCCTGCTGATCATTACAGACCTACTAATTATAAGTTGTTAGATGAGAGGATTAGAGCCATCGAAGGTTATTCTGCTTTTGGCACGGATGCCAAAGACTTGTGTTTGGTTCCCAATGTTGTGTTGCCACAAAAGTTCAAGATTCCAGAGCTGCCAAAGTACAAAGGGTTGAGCTGTCCGCAAAGTCACGTGACGATGTACTGTAGAAAGATGGCATCCTACATTGACAACGATGAATTGCTAGTGCATTGCTTCTAATATAGCTTGTCTGGAGCTTCTTTGGATTTGTATATGGCTTTAGAGCGTAGCAAAATTCGCTCATGGAGAGACTTGTCCAAAGCATTCTTGAAACAATATAAGTATAATCTTGATTTGACTCCTACCAGATTGCAATTGCAGAACTAGTCTCTGCGTACAACAGAAACCTTTAAAGAATATGCACAAAGGTGGCGCGAGATGACATCTCGTGTGTGACCTGCTATTTCAGACACTGAGCTGATTGACATCTTTATGGGAACTTTACAAGGGTTGTACTATGAGAAAATGGTGGGCAGTTCTTCTTCAAACTTCACTGATGTTGTGACTATTGGTGAAAGAATTGAAAATGGTTTAAAAATTGGTAGGATTGCTGGTACCCGCTGGTCAACAGTCAACCAACAAGAAACCTTATAGCATCCATTCGAAGAAGAAAGAAGGTGAGGTGAATGTTGTGATGGAAAAAGCCCCTCCTTAGTATCAGACCTCTATGGCTCCCGTGTCGTACTATCCATATCCTTATATCGCTGCCGCGCAGTATCAACAACCGCCATATCAATATCACCCACAACAACAAGCTCATAATTCTCAGAATCAACAACCACAACGTCAACCCCTTATTTGGTTCATTAAGGGGCAATCGTTCCAGAAGAGATCGCACATGCAATTCCTCCTTATAGCCCAAAGCATAATCCGAATACATCACGTGCTTACCATTCTGGGTACATAGGACATGCTACTGAAGATTGCATTGTTTTAAAGACCACAGTTCAAGAGCTTATTGATCGGAAAATCCTGACATTTGCTGAAGATCATCCTAACATATAGACTAATCCTTTGCCTACTCATAGTGGATCGGAGGTTAACATGGTCGCAGACAACCAAGAGGCTGAGTTGATCATAGATGTCAACGAAGTGAAAACTCTGATGACTGTTGTGTTCAAGAAATTAAATGAGCAAGGGTTATTGAAGGGTATTCATGGAAAGTTCCAAATTTGTGATGATAATCCTAATCAATGTCGAAGGTTGAGGGGTTATGTACAGATCTTGATGAACCGAGGTGTGGTTTAGTTTCACAGATCCAAGTTTGTGAAAGAGGTAGCTACCATTGAGCCGTTCACGATCATATATACGAAGGTTCTTGTGGAAGCTCCTAAGAAAAAAATACAGCCTATCACTGTTTGTGTGCCAAAGGTTTTCCCGTATCAGAATTCGAAAGAGGTACTTTGGAAGTATGGTCCTACCATGTTTTCTAGGGGTCGTGAAATTCAGTTCTTTGAATCCTAGATTGTGAATGTAACCACCACTGTGGGCATGACTCGTAGTGGACGAGTGTTTGTTCCAAAGGTCACATCTAAGCCAGTACAAGTACCAATTATTGTTCCTCCCAAGGAGAAGTCTGCTTCAACAACCCCTATTGTGCAACAAGGGGCATCTACCACAACATCAGTACCAGCCACTCCATCTATGGATGATACAAAAAGTAAAGAGGCAATTGATGATCAAGAATTTCTCAAGCTGATCAAGAAGAGTGATTGTAAGATTGTGGATCAGTTGGGGCAGACACCCACAAAGATTTCAATCTTATCTTTGCTTATGAGCTCGCCCGCGCACAGATTGGCTTTGCTGAAAGTTTAAATGCTGATCATGTAATGCACGACATCCCCGTAGAGCAGTTTAATTATGTGGTCTCAAATATAACTGCAAATTGATATTTGGATTTCAATGAGTCAGAGTTGCCTCTTGAAGGAACTGGCCACAATCGAGCCTTGCATATATCAATGACTTGCATGGACGCCTTGCTATCTCGTGTCCTTGTGGATACCGATTATTCTTTCAACTTGATGCCTAAGGGCACGTTGAGTCAACTACTGGTAGAAGGGAGCGAGATGAGGCCGAGCACTTTAATTGTCAAAGCATTTGACGGTTCTAGAAGGAAAGTTATTGGCCAGGTGGATTTGCCCATCAAGATCGGACCGCATTTGTTTACCATTACTTTCCAAGTGATGGATATCAATCCTGCATATAGTTGCTTATTGGGTCGACCCTGGATCCATGTTGTAGGGGAAGTTACTTCCACATTGAATCAGAAACTGAAATTCATGATTGACGATCAATTGGTCATTGTTTGTGGTGAAGATGATTTAATAGTAAACAAGTTATCATCCTTCCGATATGTCGAGACTAATGAAGGCATATATGAGATACCATTGCAATGTCTTGAGTTCGAATATTTTAGCTCCGCTTCAACTAATCAAAGTAGATCACCAAAAATGACCTTGTCATCTGCCAAGAATGCTAAAGAGACCGTTGAGAAAGGTGCATTGCCTGGCTGAGGTATGTGTTGAATGTGGTAGAGAAGCATGATCGTTTTGGACTGGGTTATCATCTTGGTCTACAAACTAGCTTACATGGTCAGAAGTAGTGCAATTTGATCAAGTTCAGTAATGCCGGTTTCCAGAAGGGTGACATCGTGGCAGTCATTGATGATGCTGGTCCTAGCAACCAGAGTGCAAACTTTGTACGCAAGTGTCCGCCTGGCTTCAAGCTCAACAATTGGACATCTACTGTGGTTCCTGTGGTTTTTCCTACAAACATGTAATGCATTTTGGTTTCCTGCTCCCTCGTCCTCGCCTGAGACGAGTGTATAGCTTATAAAGGGCCTCGCGCTTTTGAAATATTATGTGATTAATAAATAAAAGTTTTTTTTTGCATTCAAATCATGCTCTATTTTCTTTCTTTATTTTACTTTTTTCACAAATAATAAATGGCAAAAGTTTCTTTTATTTTCATCTTTCAAAATAGCTCATTCTAAACAAAATTCATAAACATGCAGAACAAATAAATACATTGATAACAACATGGCAAACATCCATTGTAATTCTGGGATTCCAATTAACCAAGCCAAAGAAGACAGTGAGGAATATTATGAATTACCGACTGAACTAGCAAGGCTCCTTGAACACGAGCAGAAAGAGATTCAGCCACACAAAGAGCCAGTGAAAGTTATCAATCTTGGCACTGAGGAAGTCAGAAAAGAATTCAAGGTTGGCACATCCCTCGCTAAGCATGTACACTCAGAGTTGGTCAAGTTATTGCAAGAGTATGTTGATATCTTCGTCTGGTCGTATCAAGATATGCATGGGTTAGATACCAACATCGTTGAACATCACTTGCCACTCAAGCCTGGATGTCCTCCTGTCAAGCAGAAACTCAAAAGGACCAGACCCGACATGGCACTTAAAATCAGAGAAGAGGTAAAGAAACAGTTTGATGTTGGGTTTCTAGCAACTTCTGAGTATCCTGAATGGGTTGCTAACATCGTCTCGGTTCCTAAGAAAGATGGGAAGGTCAGAATGTGTGTGGATTATCGAGATCTCAATAAGGCAAGCCCGAAAGACGATTTTCCTCTGCCTTATATTGATGTCTTGGTAGACAACAATGCACAGTTCTATGTCTTTTCATTCATGAGCGGTTTCTCAAGATATAATTAGATCAAGATGTCCCCAACTGATATGGAGAAGACCATCTTTATCACGCCTTGGGGTATATATTGCTACAACGTCATGCCATTCGGTTTAAAAAACGCAGGGGCAACATACCAACATGCCATGACAACCCTCTTTCATGATATGATCCATAAAGAGATTGAGGTTTACGTGGACGATATGATTGCCAAGTCCAAGAATAAAGAAGATCACTTGGACCATCTAAGGAAACTATTTGACAGACTTTGAAAATTTAGACTGCGATTGAATCCTACGAAGTGCACCTTCAGAGTTTGATCTGGTAAACTGTTGGGCTTTATTGTGAGTCAGAAAGGCATTGAGGTTGATCCTGAGAAGGTTCGAGCAATTCAAAACATGCCGCCTCCCAGAACTGAAAAAGAATTTTGTGGCTTTCTGGGCATACTTAATTACATCTCATGATTCATTTCTCACTTGACGGCTACCTGTGAACCGATTTTTAAATTGGTAAGAAAAAATTAATCGATTGAATGGAACAATGATTGTTAAGAAGCATTTGACAGGATAAAAAATATTTGCAAGAACCACCGATCTTAGTACCGCTGGTTCTCGGTAGGCCTTTAATCATGTATCTCACTGTTCTCGATGAAACTATGGGCTGTGTATTGTGTCCGCATGATGACACAGGAAGAAAAGAACATGCAATTTACTATCTGAGCAAGAAGTTCACCGATTGTGAGACAAGATACTCACTCTTGGAGAAAACTTGTTGTGCTCTGGTATGGGCCGCTCGATGCCTAAGACAATATATGATTTGCCATACTACTTTATTGATATCCAAAATGGATCCGATAAAGTACATATTCAAAAAACCTGCTGTCTCTGGAAGAATTGCTCGGTGGCAAATGTTGTTAACTGAGTATGATATCCAACATGATACCCAGAAAGCAATAAAAGGGAGCGTCTTGTCTGACTACCTTGCTCATCAACCTGTGGAGGGTTATAACCAAATAAAGTTTGACTTTCCAGATGAGGATGTTTTGTTTATCAGATATTATGAGACTCTAGACCCTGACATAGGACACGAACCAGGGGCACAATAAACGCTTGTGTTCGATGGTGCCTCCAATGTTAAAGGTCGTGGAATTGGTGCTATCCTCATCTCTCCGACGGGTTTTCATCTTCCCTTCACCTCCAGATTATGTTTTGCATGCACCAACAATATGGCTGAATACGAAGCATGTATCTAAAGAATGGAAGCAGCAATTGACATGAGAATCAAGATTCTTGAGGTCTATGGTGTTCTGCTTTGGTAATTGGCCAAGTCAGAGGGAACTTTGTAACTCGGGATTCCAAGCTGGTTCCGTACCAAAAGCATATCGTGAAATTGATTCCCTATTTTGATGAAATCTCTTTTCATCATATTCATAGGGAAGAAAACCAATTAGCTGATGCTCTTGCCACACTGGCATCTATGTTCAAAGTTAAGTGGAAGAATGAAGCTCCTGCTATTTGTATTGATCATTTGAATGAACCAGCGCATTGTTTAGCAATCGAGGACGAGTCTGATGACAAGCTTTGGTTCTACGACATTAAAACATATCTGGAAAAACATAAATATCCCGAGGGTATCACCACCACTGACAAGAAAGCTCTTAGACGGCTCTGCGTCAAATTTTTCTTAAGTGGTGGTGTACTGTATAAAAGGAATTTTGACTCTGTGTTGCTCAGATGCATGGATAGACACGAAGCAAACACGATCATAAGGTCCATACATAAGGCCTATAAGGGTGTACATGCCAAAGGGCCTGCCATGGCTAAGAAGATCCTTCGAGCTGGTTATTATTGGACAATAATGGAGGTAGACTGTTACAACTTTGCCAAAATATGTCACAAATGCCAAATATATGGTGGCAAGATCCATGTGCCTCCAACTCCATTGAGTGTTTTAACTTCTCCTTGGCCCTTCTCTATGTGGGGTATTGATATGATTGGGATGATTTAGCCGAAAGCTTCCAACGGTCATCACTTCTTTTTAGTTACTATCGACTACTTCACCAAGTGGGTTGAAGCTACTTCTTACGCAAATGTCACGATACAAGTGGTTTCCAGATTTATCAAGAAAGAGATAATTTGTCGTTATTGTATTCCTAGCAGTATTATCACTGACAATGCCAGCAACCTGAACAACAAGATGATGAAGGAGTTGTGTCAAAAATTCAAGATCGAGCACCACAACTCTTCACCATATCGGCCAAAGATGAATGGTGTCGTCGAAACAGCAAATAAAAACATCAAGAGGATTGTCTAGAAAATGGTCAAAACTTACAAGGATTGGCATGAAATGCTTCCCTTTGCATTGCATGGCTACAGAACTTCAGTACGTACTTCTACTAGGGCAACTCCGTATTCGCTTGTGTATGGTATGAAGGTTGTTCTACCCATCGAAGTCGAAATTCCGTCGCTCAGAGTCATCATGGAAGCAGATCTCGACGAAGCTGAATGGGTCCAATCCAGATACAACCAGTTAAATCTCATTGAAGAATAGTGCCTGACAGCTGTCGTTTGCCATGGTCAATTGTATCAAAAATGCCTCAAGCAAGCTTTTGACAAGAAATTTCTCCCTAGAGCGTTCCAAGAAGGCGAACTCGTGCTTAAGAGGTATTCTCCTATTCACTCGGATCCATAAGGCAAGTGGACTCCCAATTACAAAAGACCCTTTGTTGTCAAGATGGCCTCTCAGGTGGAGCCCTGATCCTCACAACCATGGATGGGGAGGAGTTGCCACTACCCGTGAACTCCGACACAGTCAAAAAATATTATGCCTGAAAAAAATGATGAATAAAGAGCCCCCTAGATTGGCATCCGCAAGGACAATCTAGGTAAAAATGGGTGTCCTGATGGACCAAAAAAAAGAAATGTCCATGCAAAAGTTAGGGACAAAAGAAAAAAATAATAATAGCCCACTAAGTTGAAAACCCGTAAGGACGACTTAGGCAAAAATGGGTATCCTGGTGGACGAATATATATATATATATATATATATATATATATATATATATATATATATATAAGAAAAAATTAGGGATAAAGACATTTAACTGCGAACACTTGAGCCTATCTTCTTCATAGCTGGACCTCAAACAACAACAAAGCAATTCATTCATCGTCAACTGGTGCAGAGCATTGGAACCTAGACTTACAGTGGATGGTAGCCAATTTTGTAATCAATGCAAAATATTATTTCTCATTGCCATTTACCTTTGTTTTTGAATTTATTGTAAATCTCCTCATCAAGGTTTTTTGCATCCTTGTACACACCTTATGTACAAATCTTTTCATGATCAATAAAATTCATCATTTGATTTCTCAATTATATCTCTTTTTAGTATTTTGTTTGCAAAATAAAAAATTATTTGTGATATCATAATACTACAAAGCTTTGAGAATAATAAAAAGCTAAATCAACAGAGAAAACATTATGCATTGCTTGCTTTATTAGAAATCCCTAAGGGGTGATCGGTAGTCTCCATTCACAAGTTTGATTCCCAGCGAGCACCGTCATGGTTGTTTTGGAAGGCATGCTTACCTCTCATTTCCCCAGCAGAACCGGGATTGATCCCCTAAGTAGAGATATGTTTGATCTTCTTCTGCCCAGCAAGAGTGAGATTCTTGCAACATTCCCAATAGGTCGAAGCCGACATTCCCCAGCAGCAGTAATGTCATGGTTTTCTGTTTTCCCCAAGCAGTGAAGATCAATGGGATCTTGGTATTCCCCGAGCTGAGTCAGTCGTGATTTAAAGGTCGTCCTGGTTCCTTCATCCCTAGCAACAATAATGGTAGTAGCTTAGAAATATGAGATTCTAGGCTCTTTTCCCAGCGGAGTCGTCGCCATTTGTGGTTTCCTTCCCCAGCTGAGGATATCGAGTTTGTTTTGCTGCAATCCCTGCCTACCTGCAACACAGTACCTTAACCTGTATCGTTGCATAACATGATATCAAGCATCATGTAAGACAAAACATACATAGAATATGCATCAAGCATATTCCCTGTCGACTGATTCATCTCCCCGACAGATATTCAGCCAAACTTCTCACGTAATCAACTTTTCTACACATTCATCTTTACAAAACATTTCTCTTGTCACCGTCAGCCAAATTCTCAAGCTACTCTTTTATTTTATCCCCTTCCACCTTGAATAATCAAAAAAGCTGGCACAATTCGAACATTCAGGTCCAAGAGGATTTAATAGGGTCAGTTGTCGTAACCCGAAATTTGACCTCCCCTTTTTCCTTTTTGCATAAGCATGTGCATTCGCATCGCTGACATACACATTAGCATTTTTCTCTGTGGTTTTGTTGCAGGAATATTCAGAATTTCATATGGTTTTTGAAACCTGATTAATCACATCCTCACAAAGTCACGACATCATCAATAGAAGCAAAATACAAGGGTTTCCATGCCTATTTATCAAAGCAAAGAGTCGAAGTTCATCGCCATAGCCATAAAACCTCATTTCAAGCCAAAAAGGCCAACTTTGTATGTGTTAATCGTTTAACATATATTGGTTAATCGATTAACACCCTGTTACAGTGTCACTTCCAGCTTTTAAATAGTTGTTAATCGATTAACCTGATTTGGCTAATCGATTAACACCTGCTATTTCTGCAAAAATTCAGCATTTTCATCACATTGCAGCAACACTCTCCATTCTCTTGTGGTCAATTTTATTCTAGCATTGTGTGGAATATTCTAGACATTTCATGACATTTGCTACAATACATTATTTTCAATCAAGACCACCATGTACCTTCATTTCCAAGTATGTGACCCATTGGATTTTGGACTTGCATTGGGATCGCTCCACTGAGTTAACAAATAACTAACTGAGTCAACTTCTGACTCCGTGAGTTAGATGTAGCTAACTCTAAAGCTAGCTCCAAAGCAAGCTCCAAAGCAAACTCCAAACCTAGCCCACCCCAAACCTCCACTCTATATAAAGAAACCTTCACATTTGTGAAAGGGGGTGGAACCATTTTCACTATTTTCACTTGATCACTCTCTCATTTCTCTCAATTCTCTGATTTTTCTGTAACTTTTTCACATTCATCTTCATCTTCTTCTCAAATTACACACAAAATCTCAATTTCCACCATTAGAGTGTAACAATCTTCACATCGAAATTGTTATTCTCTTGAGCTAAACCTCCATTCCACTACAGTTCTACTTGGATTTCTGGATTTACAGTAGCTTCTACTTCAATTCAAGTGACTGTTTCAATCATCTCGGTGTAAATTCGTATTTGGAGCATTTTTCGCGTTTTTATCGTTTCGCTACGATTGGATCTCAAGCTTTGAATTCTATGATTTTCTTGGTTTATTCTCACTACATTTTACTCACAACAATTACCAAGGCAATCCTCCACCTTGTAGGTTGGTAATTCTTGCTCGATTTACTGTTTTCGATCACTTTCATATGTTCGCAATGTAGTTTCGATGGCTTTTCGATATTAATTAATCACATGACTGTTTGATTTATTGATCTTGATGTTTGATGCTTTCAATTGATGATTAATTACTTCTACTTGATGTAATTTTCGTGTACAAATGCATGCGATAACATGTGAGTGATTGGAGAAGTGATTAGTTGTTGGAAGTGCTTTTGGAAAATTGATTTTCTGCCACTATCACAGTGTTAATCGATTAACCATTTGTAGTGCAAAATGGTTAATTGATTAACCAATCATTTTTCACGTTTTTTTGAACTTTTCAAGAGGTTAATCGATTAACCATTTATGGTTAACCGATTAACACTGTGACATAATGTGTTTTTTTGTGTGCTTTTTCATGCTTATTTGGTTTTCTTTCCTCATTTATCTTCCATGGCTTGATATGCTTGATGTTTGTGGATGTTTTGAGAGTTGTTTAACCTCTGTTTGAAACATGTATGCAAACCTTGATGCACAATTTATCGATTTATCAAATTGTTTATATTCTTGACATGGTATGATTCTTGCACATTTTTGTTTACATGATAACATGATTAGTGATGCATGCTAATTGATGTTTGGTACTGACTTGCAAATTTATTCTTGATCACATTAAGTTTGTTCCTTATTGAACAAATTAAATTTTGTATAATCAATACTTCGCACTTTTGCTTTGACGATCTTTCGACTCGTTTGAACGATTGTTGCCTTGGTCATTTCCCTTGATTGACTCGTTTCACACCTTAACTAATCGAAACAATCTTCACTTGTTTCCAAACCCGTCCTTTGGGTCACAACCTTCGCTTGGTTCCACACCTTTCCTTTGGGTCACAACCTTTGCTTGGTTCCACACCCGTCCTTTAGGTCACAACTTTCACTTGCTTTCACGCCTGTTCTTTTAGTTAACCAATGTTCATCAGTTAAAATACCAAGTTCCCCTGAGACTCAAACACCTCCTCTTGGTTCAATACTCTCTTTTGGGTTCATCACAGTCCATCTGTTGACACCAACCCCCTTTTTCCCACAGAGTCATACTCTTATTTTTCTTCGGTTAACCACTGCCAGTCAGTTAATATACCGAATCCTCATTGGATCTTACTTTGCTTCGATTTAATGTCCTTTGCTCCTTTATTCTCTTGGTTTCCACACCATCTCTTTGTCCTATCCTCAGTAGAGTTGCCACTATTCTGTGTCTTTCTTTCTTGGTTTTGACACCATTCTTTTGTATTCCCCAGTAGAGTTTTTCTACCTCCTTCTGAATTACTCATTGTACTATGAGGATACGTAGGCACGAGATTGCGAAATCTTGGTAAGCTACCTTCTTCTTTCTCTTCCCTGGTTCCATGAACTACGGAGCTCTGGATTCCTCATTACAATGTGAGGATACGTAGGCACGAGGGCCCTAATCCTCCGCGAGCACTTTCTTTTTCTTTTTCTTTTTCCCTTTCCTCTTTAGCTAGAAGCCTTTAGATAGATAACTCATCCAAGCCTAGAAGCAAGTGAAATGGTTCCCGTCGAGTACGACGGATGCGTGGGGTGCTAGTACCTTCCTCTCGCATAACCGACCCCTTACCCATTTCTCTTCCCTTTGGGTTTTATCGAAATTTTCTCTGTCATTTGGGACTAAATAAAGTTCGGTGGCGACTCTATTGTATTTTTGAGTGTGCGATTCACTCAGGTATAATCCCGATAACTTCATCTACTAGCCGATGCACCAAGACACCTATGTTACATAACCTTCAATTCCTTCTTTAATATTCTATTTGGAGCCATATGAGCTTTTAGAACCAAAGCACTATTTGTGTCAATAACTCGTAACAACTTGTTTTCTATATAAATCTTGTAACCCTTCTCTGAAATTATGTTCCTGAGGGAACTGTAGCGTGCGGTTTTTATCGATGACGCGACCACCTTACTGCAAGTGATTGGATTTGGGTGCTACTTTCTAATTTCTGTATTTATCCTATGAAGCTGGTTAAGGAAGGGGAAGATATCTTAAACTAACCCTGCATGCAAATGTTTTCTTTAACAAATGCTAAGAGATCGGGGATCGGGGTCTGGTTATACAAAGGGAAGCTATTAACATCCAGTGTATCTATGGTAATCCATAGGAACCTTCTTTTGCATGTATTTATGTTAACTTGAAATGCTTTCTTGTGTTTATCTGTTGTAGATTGGGAAAGTTTCTCCTTTGGGAGTGTTGAGAGAATGTTTTTGTTGTTTTCGGGTTTTCTGTTGTTTTTGGTAAGGTACTGGACCTAAGTTTTTGATTTGTGTGCTCGCTAAGATTTCGAAATCTTATGCCTATGTATTCCCGTAAAGAGATTTGGAAAATCAGAGCAATCGTAGTTCCTCCTATTTCTATGGGAGGGAAGATATGTGGTGTCTTGTTCAAAGCCCGAGATTGAAGCTATCAGAGTATTTGTATCTTGTTCAAAGCCCAAGATTGAAGCTAAAGGGTGACTGTGAGAGAGAGAGAGAGAGAGAGAGAGAATTTGTCATCTCTAAAGGGAGAAATCTCACCTATTCGTCACAAATGTTGAGTAATTGGTTATAAAGGGAAATTACTTTAACTGGGATATGTAGAATCCAGCAATGCCATAATTTCCTTTACAAGAGAGTTGTCATGAAGGAAGAAAGCTTTAACTCAGTGTAGAGCAATGCCAATTTTTCCTTATGATTCTTTCATGCTAAGAGAGGGACATTGGCTTGGATGTATGGAATCCAGAGGCTTGCCACTTATAGCTTTTAGATGAAAGATAGATTTTAGCCAGGATAAAGGAGGGACTCCAACTTGGATTTTGAATCAAGAAGTCTGCCACTGGTAGTAATTATCTGGAAAAAGGTTTTGATTTTTTGGTTTTGATATGTGATGGATAGAGAAAATGTCCTCCTACAGAGAGGACTCATGGTCTCATCTGAGGGGATGTTGATTTTTCTGTGCCTTGTTTAATGCCCAAGGTTGAAGCTAAAGGGAGATGACTCCTTTGGGGAGGATTTTATCTGTCTTGTACAAAGCCCAAGATTGAGGTTAACTGGAGGAAATTCTTATATGAAGCCTAAGAGGAGGCTATCTCTTGTTGAGGATTTATTGAAATCCAAAAGCAGGTCCAAATTGTGTTGGGGAATAAAAAGGGGCAACTAACTCTTGCTGGTGATTTGAGCAGAGTTGATTTATCAGATGCCATGATGCTCTGATTCTTTTGAGGGTTGATTGATGGTAAATTGACCTTGGATGGGATTTCTAAGATGAAAGTTAAGCCTTGTTGGGGGTCAGGGGATTTAAAGGGTGAGTTTAAAAACCTTTGAGGTTTTCAACTCTGTTGGAGACTGATGTATTGGTAAAATGATCAGAGTTTATCCTGTACTTTTAGGAAACTTGAGGGTCTCTGTGTGAGATCCAAGAGGAGATGAGACTTTCCAATTCTGCTTGAATGTAGCCCAAGATGAGCCTGAGCCTGACCAAGTCTCTCAAGAAGTGGCAGGCTCTGGTGTAGAGAGGGGTCTTTGTATGATGCCCAAGAGGAGGTTGTTGGTTTAAGGGATGAAGATCAAACCTAGAATAGTATGATGTTCTGGTATTTTGACTCTCCCGAGGATTGAAGTAGCAGAGATGACTAATTTCTATCCTATGCTTTTAGGAAGCCTTTAGGTCCTTGTACTAAGCCCAAGAGGAGGTTGGGGAACTTCTATGAAGCCAGTTGGTCCTTGTACTAAGCCCAAGAGGAGGCTGGGGATACTTCTAGGAAGCCTGTGGGTCCAAACCTAAGAAAAGTTCAAAAACGGTTTCACCGGGAATTAATCCTTTCTTTACTGAACAGTTCTAAGGTTTGAAGAAATTTAAGAGAAGTTTCACTGGGAATTAATCCTCTCGGGGAAATGAATTTCTTGTATACATCCATATTTCTAAATTTTGATAGTCTTAAGAAAAGTTTCACCGGGAATAATGTCTTTCTCTGTTCCATATTGAATAAGCCCAAGAGGAGGCAGACTGTTTTGAGGGAATTTCCTATGAGGGAACTAGTTTTGACTAAGTTAAAAAAAAGTAACCTCTGGTTTGACCTAAATGTAAACCTAACCGTTGGGGAAACTCTAGACAGATATGCACAGGTATATATACAGATGAATAAATTGACAGGTATATAAATAAATATGCATTGAATTGAAAAGATGTTGGGACTTATACTCTGAGAAGAAGCCCAAGTGTATTGTGATCTGTTGTGTTGATTACAACTGTATGATTAGGGTTTCAAGAAATTGAACAAAGTTTTGAGAAAACTTTGAATTTGAATTTGAATTAAAAGAAATTTGTTTAAAAAGTAAAGAATGTTTAGGGCTTATAACTCAAAGAGAGGTCAGTTTCACCGGGAATAATGCTCCTTTTAGTACCAGTTTTAAAACAGACAGATGATTTTGAAAACAGAGGTATGGGGATTACAACTCAAGGAGAGGCCCATGAAAGTTGTTTATTCTTTAAAAAAAATTATGTACAAATAATTGGGGCTTATACTTAAGGAGAGGCCCAGATGACTTGTTATGAAAACAGTGATCGCACTGCGATACCGAAAGACGTTGTGGGACTTATACTATAGCAGAGGCCCAAAAATGTTTTTGTACAAAGAGGGGTTGGGCCTTAAACTCTAATAGAAGCCCAAAAAGTGTTTGTAAAGAAGAAAAATGGGGCTTATACTCAAGGAGAGGCCCAGATGATTTATTTGAAAAGGCGACGATAGTGTCGCGATTTTGAAAACCATAGTAGGACTTATACAATGACTGAGGCCCAAAATTATTTATGTGCAAAAAAAGAACGGGTCTTACACTCTACAAAGAGGCCCAAAAGTATTTTTATACAAGAGTTGAGGCTTATAGCTCAAAGAGATGCCCAGATGAAAAAACAGCGATCGCACCGTTTATTTTGAAAATAGTATCGGGAATTGTACAATGACTGAGGCCCAAAACTATGTATTTACAAAGGGGATGGGTCTTACACTCTACAAAGAGGCCCAAAAGTGTTTCAAATGAAGTTTGAAAAATTAAAATTAAGGAAAACCCTAATTTTAATTAAAAATATAATTTTTCAAAGAAAATTAAATGATATAAAATATCAAATATATTATAAAACAAGTTGTGAACTTTGAAAATTGTTTTGAAAAATCATGTTATGTTTATATGAAAGTGTGAAATTCATTTGAATTTGAAAAATCAAGAGGAAAATTTCATTAAAAATGTTTAAAAACAATTAAAATGAAATTATATACAAAAATTCAAACTCTATTAAATAAATAATATAAATTTGATTTTTTTGTAGAATAAAATATTTTAACATTTTTGTGAATTTTTAAAAAAAGAACCAATAAAAAATGATTAAAATTGAGGGAGAAATTAATTTTTGAAATCAATTAAGAAAATAACTTAAAAATTCAAAAATTCAAATAATTTGAAAAAGGCGCCAACGGTCACCTTCTTCTTCCTCGTGCCCGCGCCATGGACGATTTGCAAAATCTCACTTTTCTCTCTGATTACTCAATGATTTTGCACGATTCAAATATCAATATCACTCGTTTTTGAACAAGGATTCCAATGGTACCAATTAATTGCATTTATTTTTAGTGTGGAGTGAGAAATCAAGTGATGAACACATGAACCCTAATTTCTGTAAGAACACTATGAAATCCTATACATGATAGCTATAAAGCAATTGATTGAGGGGAAACATTCTACATAAGTGCAGAAACATGTTTATAACTTAAAAACACATTTATGATGCATGAATCATAGAGTTTGAAAGTTCAGGCTTTCCTCTTGCAAGAAGAAATCGAATTATGTGTTGGAGGTGTTCCAGATGTTGTTTGATGACCTGGACAACTTCAATGGACCTTATGTAACGTGTTTGGAAGCTTGGAATGGATTGAAACAACCTGGAACTCTTTATGGTACCTCAATTGCAAATTGGCTTAAGAGTGATTTGGAGCTTTGTGATTCTGAGGTTACAAATGTGTGGGAAGTGTTTGGATAGCTCACATATAATGTATATGATGTGTCTACAACATTGGTTTTGATATAATTTCTCTCTATTTGAAAATTCAAATGTTACTTGAAAAAGAAGTAATTTCTGGTTTTTGAGAGTGAAAGGAAGAAGAGCATGTGTTGTTATGCTTTGGTGTACTCAAACTGACCAGAAAGGGTCTCTATTTATAGTAGAGCAAGTTTATTTTGGGAGCAATAGTTATTGGGGGCTGGATCACCCTATTATCCATTGAGCCTTGTCATGTAGCCAAAGTCTCCTCTAGCCATTGACTTGAGTCAATCTTGTAGGCCTATGGTCTTTTGATTCTTGGACTAATCTTGACTCATTTGCAATGTTGTGGTCTGATACATGCCAGCTCTATGCATCTATTCAATTCCTCATGACAAAGTTGAAGTTTTTGGAAATAAACCTTGAATGCCACATGCCTAAGGGATTGTATTTTTGACTTGGTGGCCTTGTGATCAGATTCTTCATCATTCATGTTGATTTTGGACAGAAATACAATGAAGCAAGTGTCTAAAATTGGCTCAAGAAATCGTGGGATACAAGTTATGTACCAATGTTGTTGTGTAGGCAGGGTGAAAAATGCCATTTTTGGAGGTTTATAACTCCTTTCTTAAGTTGAATCATGAGAGGCTCTTGTACTTTTTGGAAAACCCCTATATCATACATCAACTTTGATGTTTAACTTTGATCTTGAATCATCTTGGATCATAATGAAAAATGGCCTCAAAGTTGGTGAAAATACAAAACAGATTCTGTCTAAAAATTTCACTAAGTGTTTGAAAAGTGTCCACTTTTCATTTTTTTGTGAATTTGATCAATCCATAACTCAAATTTCATGAGGATTTGGAGTATGTTGTAGTTAACAATCTTGAAGTATGTAATGAGAGATTTCGTTTGAGCTTTGGATGGAAGAAAAAGGCTACTTGGATCACAAGTTATGGTCTTGCAAAGTTGGGTAAAAATCACTTTTTTCCATGACTTAGTGAAATTTCAAGTTTCTTAAGGTTGCCCCTTTTGCAAGTAACCTCACTTTTCTTGATTTTTCTTGATGAATGATGATCCAAATCATAAGTTAACATTGTTTTTGACTTAGAGAAGCCATGTTTGTCAAGAAATCCCAAAAGTCAAACTTAGTTTTTTGGCACAGTTGACTTTTTGTTAGATGAATTTCAAACTTTGTGATTCTCTATGAAATCAAGTTCTTGACCTAATTAAAACCTAATGGATGGATTCTATAGGTGTTTTAGAGTGTCTTGAATCATGTCCCAAGGTTTGAGATCATGTCCTGGTCAAAAGTCAAAGGTATGGTTGACTTTTTCTTAGAAACCCTAGTTTGGGGTCCAGATGAATTTGAATCCTTATATTGCTCAGGAACCAAGTTATTTGTGTCCATTTGAACTTGTAAGAGGATCAATATAAGATAGTGGAGGCCTTTAAAGCATTCCTTGAAGTTTTGGTTCATGCCTTGCTCCAAAAGTCAACTTAGGGGTGAGTTAGGTCAAGAAACCCTAATTCCTGATTTTTGATGAATGCATCCCCTGAGGCTATTTTGAACTTGTGATTGGATCCATGAGGTCCCTTTGAGCTTCTTGGATCATGTTTTGAAGTATTAGCTCATGCCCAGAAGAAAATTTCTCTCTGGATGCCTTGGTCGACCAAAACCCTAATTTGGTGACACTGATGATCTTGAGGCTTGATAAACTTGAAATTTTGCATTCTCATGCTTAATCCTTGATGTGGGAGACCTCTTGAACCTTCATGGGTGTCTGAGAGGTTTGACAAGTTGAAAATCATGTCTATTCTTGATTGATCCTTTGTCTGAGTACTCTGAGAGGGTCCAAAAACCCTAATTCTTGGTTGAGGTGAATGCTCAACAATCTTTGAGAGGATTGATGAGGCATGAAGGTATATCTATATTGTGGTGATGATTTGCAAAATGATGGGAAATCTTGTGGTCAAAATTTAAGGTATGACAGGGACAGATGTCCAATGCGATGTCATAGACAACTGATTCGATAAGATGATTCAGAATCACCACAGTAAATACAAATTTAATTGTACAAGATGATGGAGCAGAAAAGTAATAAATAACACAACAATTGGTTACCCAGTTCGATGCAACAACACCTATGTCTAGAGGGTTGGCTTCCAAACCAAGAAAGTAAATTCACTATTAGTATCTTAGTATAATTAGTATTACAAGCAACAAAAAACCTTGTGCTGTTAAATGCCTCTTCCTAACACTACCCAATTACTTTCTATTTAGGTCTCCCTCTAAATATGAGAACCCCTCTCACTTTCTCTTAACCACTAAACCCTAGTGATTGGTGTTTCACCCAATTATCAATGTTTAATATTAAAATTCAAATAGACATCCTTCTATGACAAGTTACTGAAACATATAGGTGTACATAAAGCTGTTGAATATACAACTCAAATAGACAAACCTACAACTATGCCAAGTTACCGAAACATCGTGTGGTGTACATAAAATAACATGGACTTTTGTAAACCCTGGTACTCTAAAATTTTCAATGTGAATTCTTGATTCCCAATGTAGGTTTGAGCTCCTTATATTGCATAATAACTATGGGCTTTTCTCCTTGAATATTATCTTTAATTTTGTCCAGAATTAATGCAGAATCTGTTGGATATTATCTATTCCATTAATCTCTCCAACAACATATTATTTGTTACAATTTAAATTAAATTTTAAATCTTCATTTAAATATGAATTTATCTTCAATCAGCTGTAAAAAAACACTTAATCATATTGCTAAACCAATAGCAATAAAATTTGATCCAATTGTTGACTAGAAAATCTTCCAAAATGCAACAACATTGACATGTTGTGTAAGGCCTAAATGTCGTACCAACATATTGTGATATCGTGTCCACACTACTACAAAAAACACCTACTCAACGGTTAGAAAAGGGATACCACCACGTTGGTCCAACTATTGTGAGGTAATGTGTGATTGTATGTATAAAGCTTTTCACCACGGAAGTGCGACCGTGATTGTATATATGCAGCGCGCTACCTACTACAATGATTAATTTAAAAAACCGTTGTTATATTCTTTAATGCAACATATTTAACAACGGTTATGCTAAACAAGTGTTGTGATATATAGACCCGAGTTTGTTATAAATTATGTGGAATGCTTATTTCGCCAATTCTCACTAAACATATAATCTTTCAATCTGCACTAGAACATTATAATATGACAAATTAAGTTATATTAGAAGTAAAAGTTCATGTTCAATGCTAGACAAGAGTTATTCAACACCTTATCAGTATTTTGTTCTTTGACAGTAAGAACTTGGCATAATAATCCTAGTTCTTCAACCGCCCCTACCTTTACTAAAAGTCTGGTATCAGATGTGTGATGTTAAGTGCGATGTCACAACAACACACTCTGCTAATATAAACAAGGCAATAACAAGCAATAAATAACACAATGAATTGTTCACCCAGTTCGGTCTAACTACCTATGTCTGGGGGCTACCAAGCCAGGGAGGAAATTCACTATTAGTAGTATCAAATTACAGACTCAACAATCCCAGTTGACATCTACCTAACTTAATTACTACCTAATGCAACTTCTACCTAAGAAACCACTTAGGTATGAGAAACCACTCACTCCCTAAATCACCTCAGTGATACAATCCAATGATTATACTTTAAAACCCACCTTGATTCTGCTTAACAGCTTTGATCAAGAACAACACACTCTTGCTTAAAAGCTCTAGAGTGAATACACTTACAACTCAAAATAGTAACACCAATCCAAACATGAATGGTTTACAAAAACACACACGAAAACTCAAATTGACTCTCAGTCTATGCTCTTTGTCTTCGTTGTTTTACCAGCAAGGGTTGAGGCTGCTTTTATAGAATTCTGACTTGGGCTTGGACCACCTCCAAATATCTGATTTGATTTATTTTAAAGCCAGAATTTAAAATAGATTTGATCTTCAAATCTTTTTAAATCTTTTCAAATCAGCCCTAATGTTAGTTACATGATCTGCTCCATGATCTGATTGAAAATATCTTCTCTAAGATATTCACATCCAATCTCTCTAACAGATCTCCTAACATTCCAAACTAACACGCGCAACCCTAAAACATCACAACCTGATGGTCTGATGTTCTGATAACTGATGTCAAGACATCAAGAAACATCAGCATATAAAACTTCAATCCTGCAACAACTAATGTTAGGAACCAATGTTATGACATCAGACATATGACATCAACATTGTTCAACTTTGTTTTACCAAAATTCCAGCCAATACAAGAACTAACAATCTCCCCCTTTGGCTAATTTTGGCTAAAACAATCTCTGCCAACATCAGAGGTACCTGCAGCGGAAAAACTTCATACCAGTGGCAATCACAATCAAACTGCATAAGGCTAAACTCCCCCTTAAAACAAGAACCAGCATACCAGCTGTTCAAACATGCACACTCCCCCTCAAGCCTAGAGCCACATCAGACAACTAGGCAACACATAGGCCAACTCTCCCCCTTTTTAGCCACAATTGGCCAACTACCAACAAGTTATACCCTAACACTTTACTACAGTTAGTCCTACTAGCTCTCCTTGTCAGTCAAAAGTCAGCACCACAAGACAAGACAAGTCATAGAACAAAACCAAGATAAGCATAAAAGTACTTTTATCCAAGTTACACACCATGCACACAATGTACAGAAACAAAAAAACTACAAACTACAAAAGCAATAAACAGCAAAAGCAGCATTTCAATCTTCATTAGCATCAGAACCATCTGCAGCATCCTCATCACCTTCCTCTGAACCTGAATCTTCAGTATTGACATTCACATAATCTTCACCTTGTTCCAAGGATTTGATCATCTGCTCAATTTTCATCTTCCTAGCAGTGCTAGAACTGATAACCATATCAAGATCCTTGCAGGTCGCCTTCAATTCTTTAATCAACTCAGTTTTAGTACTGACCTTCTTAACACCAGAACTTGATGTTACAACAATGTCTGGAACATGATTCCCAACAAACAGCTTGGGATGCAAGGATAAAGCTGACTCCCTCTTACATGCTACATCTGAACTAGTTAAAATTCCAGGATGTTGATCTAAGATCATTCCACAGAGAAGGGAAGGGAATGCTATAGGCATCTTGATAGCATTAGTGGAACCATGCTTCACAACTTGATCAAATATGTAATTTCCATAATTGAACTTGACCTTTTTCCCAACAGCATAAATAAACCTTCCTAATCCCACAGCTATGGTGGTTTTGTGATTAGTAGGTACCCAGTTAGCAGCTCCAATTCTGTACAAAATAGCATACTTGATACTGAGTTTTCTAGCTGTCAATTTATCTTTCAGTGGCCAAACCTTCACTTGAGTGGCTGTGATCTCTTTACACACATCATTATCAGTCACTTCCAGTTCACAACCCTCTTGATCATCTCTTCCCAGATACTTATTGATGGTACTAGGAGAGAAATTAATACACTTACCCCTAACAAACACCTTCATGAAGTTCACACTTCTTTTATCAGAAATTTCTATAGGAATGTTAACAACAAATTCCTTAACAAGTCCACCATAGCACTTAGAGAATTTTGTCACAGTCTTCAACAGGCCAGCAGCATGAATGAGCTCCATAATTTCTTTCATCTCCAATGCATCTTTGCCCAGCTCTCTTTCCAGAGCTAATCTCCTTTGACACACAAATTTCCACATTGGACCACTGCTAGCATAATAAAAAAATATGTTGTCCACTGGCACTTCAGGAACCTTATCAGAAATTCTCTTCAAAATGGACTTTCTGACAGGGGTGATGTCTAGAACATGTTCCTCAACATCATACTCAGATTCAGATTCTTCTCTAATCTTTCTCTTTTTGGAAGTCACAACAACCTTGCTCCAAGATTTAGTTGGACCAACTACAGATGTCTTTTTCTTCTTGCCTTCAGCTGTCATCTTAGGAGAAGATTCCACAGTCTTTCCTTTTCTAGTCTTCAATCTATTGGCAATTCCAGGAACAGCATTACCAATTACTTCATTATCAGATAAGTCAACAACATCCACCACATCAGCATTCTTCTTCCCTCTGGGACTAGGAGTAACATCCCTAGCAGGTGATGTTCCAACATCATGTTCAACATCAACCTCATCTTCAACATGAGTATCCCTTTCTCTTTCAGCTTCAGCTTCAACTTCATCTTCAATCTCAGCATCTTCAATGACTGAAACAGCCAGTATGTGAAGATTGGTTTCAGAAGTTTGCATGTCACCCTTTTCTCTAGATTGATCAGCAGTCATTTGACTCAGAGGTCTAGATATTCCCTTCACACCAATCCCTTTCTCAAATATTTTTGTGACAATCTGATCAATACTTTTGTCCACATCTACCCTTTCTTTAACAACTTGAGGAAGAGGGGTGGTAGTCTTAGGAGTAGGTTTGTCTCCAAACAAAACACTAGTGACAAACGCTCTACTCTTACTATCATCAAATTTCTTACCCATAGATTGATTAGAAGTATTACCTTTTGAAGGCCTCTTAGGTTGATACTTCTCAGGTATTGTCTTTTCTGAAGCTGGAATCATAGAGATAGGAGCAATGTCCATAGCTTCATCCAGAGATACCTCTTTTGTCGAAACCCTAGAATTTGCATGAGTGGAACTTTTGGACGCAGATTTCTTGGATGGAGATGACTCTTGTTTAGACATCGTTCCTGTGTAACAATTGAAGAACAAAGGTGTTTTGTAATTTCTGTTCTTAGGGTGGAAGATGAACGGACTTGGAGTGTGGAGATTGACGTAGCGTGTGAGAGTAACAATAGGGAATGATAGCCTAAGGTAAGGGGCTGCTTTTGATGATCACTTAAAAGCCAATAAATGTATTTTCCCCACCAAAACAAATTTCCTTTTAAATTTTGAAATTTAATAAATGCACACCATAAGTCACTAACATCTGATGACTTTTCCACATGCCCAAATTTCTACTTAAGATTTCACAAATTTCAGCACGCATATTACCCTTCATATCTGAATGATCAACCTCTATGACCTTAGTTTCTTCAAGATATCCTCTGAATAGTTGCATGACACTAGGTTGTTTGGCGATCCTTCTAATGTCACATTCAGATGTCATAACATCATCCTTGACATTACATGATGAGCTGGACTCTTGAGGAACCCATAAATAACAGTTATCTATGGATCTAACTCCCCTCATAACGACTTCACTCTTCTCATTAGTCACTAAACATTCATCTTTAGTGTAGCTAACCTTGAATCCTTCATCACATAACTGACTGATGCTAATCAAATTAGCAGTCAATCCTTTGACCAGAAGTACACTTTCAAGATTAGGTCCAGCCTCACAATTTAATTTTCCAATTCCTTTAACTTCCCCTTTTTCTCCATTACCAAAAGTTACATCGTTTGTGGAGTAAGTCCTGATATCCACCAACTCATTCTTGAAACCAGTCATATGCATTGAGCAACCACTGTCAAAATACCAACCATCCATAGCTGGGGTTCTAACAGATGAGTAAGCTAATAGACATGTGAAAACAGCTTTAGGAACCCATTATTTAACAGCCTGAGGCCTGTTCTGCTTCTGTCTTGGTTGAGGAACAAATTTAGGATAACCATGCAGTTTAAAGCAAGAAGATTGTATATGGCCAAATCTTCCACAATAGTAACATCTCACTCTTTGAATCTCTTCTCTAAAGTGATTGAAATGTCTCCCACCTTGATGATGATTTCTGTCATAATGCTGAGGCTGCCATCTGTCAAAATATTGATGCTGTCTTCTCCCATAATTAGGCTGTCTTCTGTAGTGCTGAGTCTGTCTTTTGTAATGATTAGGCTGTCTTTTACCATGATGATGTGGCCTTCTTCTGCCATAACCATGAGGCACAACATTATTAGGTCCAGAACCATACATTTTCCCTTGATGTTGAGACATCGGATGGAACATGTTATGTTTGAGACTATAAGCCTGCATACTCCTATGGTATTGGGGAGGCATATACTGTCTAGCTCCAGAAACCTGAGGCTTTCCTTGAGGTTGAGGCAAAAACTTCTTAGGTACAAGACCATAGCCTTTTCCATTATTTTGAGGCCCAATGTGAGGGACAACCTTCTTAATTCCAGAACCATGTCCTTTTTCATGCTGATGAGGAATGTTTTGTTTAACCCCAGAAGAACTAGCCTCTGCAGATATCTTCTCCTCACCCTCATATCCTAGACCGGTCTTATCACTTGTCCCTTTTCCCGCTTCAAGTATTTTATCCAGAGTGTCAGTTCCATTATTTAACATTCTGATGGACTTTGACATTTGATCAAGCTGGGATTTTAACAACAAAACTTCATTCTTAAGTTCAGCTTTCTCAGTCTCAAGCTGTACAATAATCTTCTTCTGCTTCTCCCCTTCTTGAAGGACCTCTTCACTTTTCAGACACAACTCTTGATAAGAAGATGCCAGCTCTTCAAAGGTCAATTCACCATCACTAGATTCTCCATCAGAGGCACATATTCTAGTCAATGCCTTAACATGCTTGGCATTCTCTTTTTCACTTTCACTATCTGTATCAGACCAGGACACAGATAACCCCTTTTTCTGCTTTTTGAGATATGTAGGACATTCTTTCTTGACATGACCATAACCTTCACACTCATATCATTGAACTCCTTTGTCAAGACTGGACTTTTCTTCATCTCTTGTTTTCTTCACTTGATCACTAGACCTGTTGGTGTCAGATGTGATGTTCTTAACATTTGGTCTATAGTTTCTGTCCATTCTCTTTAACACCTTATTAAACTGTCTCCCAAGCATCACAACAGCATTTGACAGTTCCTCCTGAGTTTCAAAATTACACTCCTTCTTACCATCTTCAGTATTAGACACAAAAGCTATGCTTTTGGTCTTCTTTTCAGGCTCCTCATTCAATCCCAACTCAAAGGTTTGAAGAGAACCAATCAACTCATCAACCCTCATCTTGCTGATGTCTTGAGCTTCTTCAATAGCAGTCACCTTCATTTTATATCTCTTAGGAAGGGATCTGATAATCTTCCTTACCAGCTTCTCTTCAGTCATTCTTTCTCCTAAAGCACTAGAAGCATTGGACAGCTCAAGAATATTCATGTGAAAATCATGAATGGTTTCATCCTCCTTCATCTTCAGATTTTCAAACTTTGTAGTCAGCAGTTGAAGTCTTGACATCTTGACCTTGGAGGTTCCTTCATGAGTAGTTTTCAAGACATCCCAAGCTTCCTTAGCTACTTCACAAGTGTTTACCAGCCTAAAGATGTTCTTGTCAATACCATTAAAGATGGCATTCAAGGCTTTTGAATTTACAAGTGCAAGCTCATCTTCTTCCTTTGTCCAATCTTCCTCAGGTTTTAGCTTTGTTGTACCATCCTTTTCAATAATAACAGGTGCTTTCCATTCTTTTAAGACAGCCTTCCAAGCCCTGCTGTCTAATGACTTCAAGAAGGTAACCATCCGTGGTTTCCAATAGTCATAATTATAGCCATCTAGAATAGGGGGTCTATTCACAAATCCACCACTCTCCTTGTCCATAGCACCAGAAAGTATCAGCCTTAGATCTCACCCAGAAGCAGAGCAGGATGCCTGCTCTGATACCAATTGAAATTCTGGTATCAGATGTGTGATCTTAAGTGCGATGTCACAACAACACACTCTGCTAATATGAACAAGGCAATAACAAGCAGTAAATAACACAATGAATTGTTCACCCAGTTCGGTTTAACTACCTACATCTGGGGGCTACCAAGCCAGGGAGGAAATTCACTATTAGTAGTATCAAATTACAGACTCAACAATCCCAGTTGACATCAACCTAACTTAATTACTACCCAATGACACTTCTACCTAAGAAACCACTTAGGTATGAGAAACCACTCACTCCCTAAATCACCTCAGTGATACAATCCAATGATTATACTTTAAAACCCACCTTGATTCTGCTTAACAGCTTTGATCAAGAACAACACACTCTTGCTTAAAAGCTCTAGAGTGAATACACTTACAACTCAAAATAGTAACACCAATCCAAACATGAATGGTTTACAAAAACACACACGAAAACTCAAATTGACTCTCAGTCTATGCTCTCTGTCTTCGTTGTTTTACCAGCAAGGGTTGAGGCTGCTTTTATAGAATTATGACTTGGGCTTGGACCACCTCCAAATATTTGATTTGATTTGTTTTAAAGCCAGAATTTAAAACAGATTTGATCTTCAAATATTTTTAAATCTTTTCAAATCAGCCCTAATGTTAGTTACATGATCTGCTCCATGATCTGATTGAAAATATCTTCTCCAAGATATTCGCATCCAATCTCTCTAACAGATCTCCTAACATTCCAAACTAACACGCGCAGCCCTAAAACATCACAACCTGATGGTCTGATGTTCTGATAACTGATGTCAAGACATCAAGAAACATCAGCATATAAAACTTCAATCCTGCAACAACTAATGTTAGGAACCAATGTTATGACATCAGACATATGACATCAACATTGTTCAACTTTGTTTTACCAAAATTCCAGCCAATACAAGAACTAACAGTTTACCTCTAGTTCGTTTTGAAAAATATTATTTACTTTGCAAACAATATTAGAGGGGGGGAGAGGGGTGGTTGAAGACCTACAATCACTAAATCAAGTTCTAACTGTCAAAGAACAACATACAATTAATTGTGTGAAGAATTTTTGTCAAGAATTAAGCATGTACTTGTTTTCTAATATAACTTTATTTATCATACCATAAGGGATTAGAAAAACACTCAAACCACATAATATATTCGGTAAGGGATTATAAAAACACTAAAACCACATAATATATAATAAAATCATCTTTTAAACAAACATTAACAACAACTTTCATCAATAACAAATACGTACAACAAACATATCAAGTCATAGAATGCTTCAGAAATGTACCATACATGTTCCATAATGATGTGTCCACAATGAAATAAGGATGAAGCTAAAGTTAGAACCGCAAACTTAACATCCCTACCTACAAGTTTGCAATTCTAACTTTAACCTCGTCCTCTTTATTGAAACAAGCATCCCTACCTACAAGTCAAAACAAGATGAAAGTTTAAACATCATGAAACAAGCTATTGAAATAGATTTTGAAAAAAAAAACTATAGAGAAAACGAACTTGTAAATACCCATTGGCTAAGATTTAATGTTATGGTTTCATTTAGGGGTTTCCATTTGAGAGAGACGAGTGACAAAGTTGTTAGGGTTTCATTTTGAGAGAGACGAGTGAAAGAGTTATTATGGTTTTGTTTTGAGAGAGACGAATGTTATGTACTAAAGTGAGAGATAATTTCTCTTATATATAAACAAGTATCACCTTTCATTATGGTTGAAAACAAAAATCATGGTAATATACAAGGTCAATCACAATTTTATAACGACAAATGGCTAATTGTTAGTACTGCGATTCGAACCATTTCACTCCATGTACCTTTCACTACGGTTGCTTCATTTGACCGTTGTGACATATCCTTTAGTAAATACAAAAAAAAAAGTCCTAAAATAAACTATTACAATGGTTAACACTATGATCGTTGTAAAATTAGTATTACTAAATGTCTATTTTGTAGTAGTTCCAACATGTTTCCCTTATGCACCTCCATTCACCATAATCAAGCTAGATTAATCTTAAACACTTTGAACATTTCTCCATTTTGTTGTTTTGCAAAATGAAGCCTTTCCAAAAGGAATGACATTCTCAATTAATTTGCCAATGCTAAGTAGGGTACACTTGATTCTGGGAATATACAATACATCATTTTTCAAAGAATGTTTACCATCCCTTCTCTTAATCGATACATCACTGATCCTTTCCGCTGCTAGAGTGGCATCATCTGCAAACTTTACCTTGTTCTTCATGGCATAATTGATTGTATAAACCAATATTTTCTTCCCGTCATGTATGTTGAACATCTGGAGTCTAGATACCATTCGCTGCAATGTACAACCTCTTTAGTAATCACCCTGACATTTTCTTCTCGTGGTAACCGGTTATATAGTATAGGTAACCTATTACAACCTTCTCTAACAGCCTACTATAACCTTTTATAGTTGTTTTATAACATGCTACTACTGCATTCTTCATCAGAGATCATCACCACGAGTGTCTTCTCATCATCATACTTTTGTCTTGCAACTCTAACGTCATCTTCTTAAGGTTCTTTCTTGTTATCACTATACTCACTTGCAAATTGCCCAAACTTTTAATAACTAAAGCACTGCACATTGCTTTTATCACCGTTCTTCCTTGGTTCTCTTCCTTTAATGTTTCCACCTCTAGATTTGTATGATCCACCAGCTCTAATTCCATTGCATTCACCCTTTTAGAATGTTGAATTTTTGAAATTTTGGGATTCTCTTCCACCAAAATTCTGAAAGTTCCTCTACCTTTATTCATGGGAGACTTTCCATGCGCCTTCTTGTCTCTATCATTGAAATGGGCTTGTAAAGAGATCTCCACCTTTGTCTTATCAACGTTTATTTCCTCCATTCTCTGCTCATGAGCTTCAAAAGAGATCTGCAACTCCTATTTGCTCGTTGTAGTAAAATGCTTCGATTCCTTAATCACAATTGCTACATTGTCAAATCTTGATGTCAAAGAACACAAGATTTTTGCAACCACATACTACTATGTGATTGTATCTCCACACACCTATATTTGGTCCACCAATCTTGTGATTCTAATCATGAATTCACTAATTATTTCCTTTTCTTCCATCTGAATCAACTTCAGTTGCCTCTTGTGAGTTTGTAACCTCGCCATCTTTTCCTTATCAGCTCTTACATAACTTTTCTTCAAGATTTCCCAAGCTTCCTTTAAGGTTATGCAATCACCAACCTTCTCAAATTTATCTGCCTCAACACATTAATGAATCAAATAGAATGCCTTGTAACATTTTGTCTTCTCTTTTTTATGCATAGTTCTTTGTGCAGCTGCTGCACCCTCTATAAGTGGATTAACTTCATTATTGATCACTTCAAGAAAATCTTGATAACCAAAAAACACCTTCATATGTTTGCGTCACTTAATTCTTCGCATCGAGAATTTGGAGATTCACATGGATTTGTTCATTGGAAATGGAAAGCATTTTTGTTCCTCTAAGTGTTTGATAGATCGAACCAGACTCTTGATGTTAAATTTTGGAACAAGGAACCACAAGAATGGTGTTTTTCAATGTGAAAAGTGAGAGATGGAGAGAATAAGAGAGATTAACTATTTAGGATGTAAATAGTGAAGTCTTCTTATTGAGATACCCAATGGGGTATATATAAAATCACATTGAGTCGGGTATAAGTAGCAAACAAAAAAAAAACAAAAACAAATCTATTTGTAACTGGTTATAGCTCTGAAGTAACCGATTACATGCCAAATTATAACAGGTGTAACCAGTTACAGGCAAAGTGTAACCGATTACCAAACCGTTTTGTTTCAGGTGTAACCAGTTATTGATAAAGTATAATCAATTACAACAATATTATGTTTCTTTTTAAAGGGGGTGTTAACCGGTTACAACCCCAAAGTAACCAGTTACAAACACTTGAATTATAGTTTTCACTCAACATATGACTCTCCCGTCTCTTTCTCAAATTTAAATCAAATACCTTTTTTTTTTAATATTTAAAACCACATATAACATCTCTTATTAATAAGAGTTTATTGAATATTAATTTTCTAAAAAAGTTAAAGATTAACTTTTACCCTTATGAGTATAAAAAGAAATTCATTATATTAAAAAATAAGGAAAATATGGTATTATTTTATTACAATTTTTAGATAAGGGTAATTTATTGAATAAAAAAAGAAAATAAAAATAATTGAGACATAAAATCTAACCCACCAAAAAGCCAATAAAAATCAACAACAAAAAATTTCGTAGGCAATTTATTGAATAAAAAAGAAAAAAATAGAAAGAATGGAGACATAAAATATAATATGTTAAAAAAAACTTTCAAAAGCACAATAATTCCACCAAATATCGTAATCAATAAAAAAAATTCACTGACTAATCTATTTTCACATGAATTACTCTCTTTGAAAATATGAGATATCTTGAATCTAAAGAAGCGTATAGCGTGTAAAGTATTCTTCCATTTGATTAAAAGATGTTAAAAGATAATATTCACATTATAAAATTCATGAATAAGCAGCATTGTGTCAGTATCAAGTCAAATATTTCTCCAATTCTTTATGTTAGCATATTCGATAGAAAATATGATTCCATGCAATTCAACTTGGAAGGAGGTGAAAACTCTGATCTTAACTAAAAAATCTCCAAAGGATGTTCCTAAATTATCCTTAAATATTGCACCACAAGTTGATATTCTAGGATCTTTCTCTTGAAACTCCATATGTGTTGCACTTAATCCAATTATGACTAGAAAAACACCAATTAACTTGTATGATTCTAGGTACAGAAGAAGATCGATATATGATGTCAAAGAATTTAATAATTGTAAATTTGCTAATTAAAGAGTACACGAAACCCTTGAAAGAATTAGTGTCATATAGACTAGTTGTTTAATATGAACAATGTCTCTATCAAGGTCAATTTTACCATTTTGAAACCTAATATCATTTCTTTTATGCCAAGTTTTCCAAAGAATTATTATGATGAGAGTCATGATCAAATTTTGAATTTGAGATCTCAAACTTCTACTAGAAATTTTGAATAAGCTTTCGTAACTAGTTCTATCAATGTTCATGTCAAATAATCGCTTCTTCCAATATCAAAAAAGTAAAGTGTACTTGCATACACTACTAGAAAAAACTACTTTTTATGCCAACAATTTTACCTCACATATAATAAAACCAAGGTATAATACAAAATCTATTCTGTCGGTTTTATTTTTATGAAAACAAATGGGTAAACTAGTTTAGTGTAGATGTTTCACATCCCAACAACTTTAGATTATGTTTTTATTTCATTAAAAGTGGCGTCTTCTTGAATATTTTATTTTTAATATAAAATTTATTCCGCTAGTATTTATGATAACTGAGGGATAAGCTAGTTCAGTGTACATGCTTCATATCCCAGCAATTTCATATTATGTTTTTATTTCATTAAAAGTGGCGTCCTTCTGAATATTCATTTTAATCTAAAAATTCGCCACTTTTCACCTCAGTTTTGTTTTCCAACCAAGGTGAATTTTTTTCGCTGATACACACACACACACACACACACACACACACACACACACACACACACACACATATATATATATATATATATATATATATATATATATTAGCATTCGATTTCAATTTTCTAAGCAACACAAACATAACCCTAACGAGAGAGACAACAATAGAGCCCTAAACAACGAGAGCCCTAAACACACATTATATTCATCACAAAGATGATATGTGTTTAGGGCTCTAGTTTTTTTAAGAGATCCAAATAATTTTTTTTCACTTCTTCTTCAGAAATCTGGTATGTCAAACATCACTACTCATATTGTTGTTGTTGCTGTTGTTGAAATCCAAAATTCTAGATATTTATCTTGTTATTATTTTGTTTAAACATGTTTATGTTATAGGTTTATTGATGTTGTTGTTGTTGTTGTTGTTGTTGAGACCCGTTATTAAGACCCGAAATCCTAGAGGTTTTATGTTCTTGTTGTTGTTTAAATATATTTATGTTATAAGTTTATTGATAATAATGTTGTTATTGTTGTTATTTTTGGTGATGATCTTGTTGTTGTTGTTGTCATTGTCATTGAGACCTTAAAGGTTTTATGTTGTTGGTATTATTGTTGTTGTTGAGACTCATTGTTGATGTTTTTGTTGTTGTTGATGTTGTTGTTGTTATTGTTGTTGTTATTATTGTTGATGTTGATGTTGTTGAGTTTTAGACTGATATTAATATTGAGTTTATGTTTTTTGTGATTCTTTGTGCAACTCTCATCTTATTTCGTCGAGTTGAGTTTATTATATCTAATATTGACCGTTTGTTTCACTAAACCCTCTTTGAACATATAACATATTAAATTGATTTTGGAAATAATCATTTGAAAAATTATGTTGCATTTGTAACATCTCTTACACTGGTTAATGTTTTTATAGCATTATGCAACTCATCGTTCATCTCAAGTTCATTTATAGTTAAAATCTCTCAAATACTTCTATTTTTTGTTCAACTTTCTTCCATAATTGTTGAATAAATAACTTGAAATATTGAAGAGATTTATCCATAAAAGAACATAAGATGAATGATGAGTTGTAGAATGCTTGAAAAACATTAATCAAAGAAAGTTGTTCTTTAAATATTACACAATTGTTCATATAATTATTTTCCTAACCAATTTTGAGAAGTTATATGTTCAATTAGGGTTTAGTGAAATAAGCAACACAATCGTATTTTACCGCCGATTTTATGTCAAAACCAAGGTTAAATGTGTTATACTTGTCGGCGGAATGTCAAAACCGAGGAGAAAGATGTTTTCTCCATTTAAGAATTCCAAAAAGGATCTCCATGAGGATTGAACCCATGTGAAGAAAACTTTATCCCTCTATTATTTCAAAAATGAGGGGTAATGCGGCAAGTTTTCATGACGCCATTCGTTGCCTCGCCTCTGTACCGAGGTTAAATCCCTTTTGTGATCGAGGTTAAATGTGTTTTTTGTAGTAGTGATATAAGAAATAAGTGGTTTATAGTTTCCACATCATGATTACATAGAGAGCATCTCAGAACCATATGCATTCCTTTTTGAATTAGATTATCTTCTATTACAATAATTGTATGCATTAGTTTCTAAGTCACTAATGACTTAGCAGGTGGTATGTAGGGATGCCAAATGAATTTTGTCCAAAAAGGTTCATTGTGATCCCTCATGATACAATTGTAGGTATGTTTAAAAGATAGATTACCATTTGTAGATTCTATCTAAACGAGTTTATCAGCAATAGTATATCAAATGACAAATTAATCTTAAAAATGTCTTCAATAATTTGAGGAGTCAAAATGTATAATCCATGAAAAATGTTCCAATTGATGTCATGAATAATTGAGTTAACCTTAACAGTTACATAAAATGAATATCCCTGATAATACTAGGGTAAATCTTTAATTTTATATCCAATCAATTGTCGGTCCATAAATCAATGTCCTCCCTCCCCCAAATTATCAATATGAAATCTACTATTTTATTAAAATTTACTAAATTAATAAATTTCAAACTTTAAACTTTAAATATAATAAATGTTCACTATTTATATTTCTTTTTAAAATAAAATATACAAAAATATTTAAACAATTGATTATTTCATTTTAATTTTTAATTAAATACATCAACTTTTTAATAGATCTCTTTTGTATATATTTTATGAGAAAAGGGGCTATGCACTGACAGTGTAAATTAATTTTACACTGTCAACCAATGACGACGATGCATCATGTCAAGTCATACTGTAAAATTTAAAATACTTGTATGACATGGCAAAATAATATATTCTCATTGGATGACAGTGTAAAATATTTTTACACTGTCAGTGCATCACCATTAAACTCATATTTTATTTTAGAAAAACAATTAGATTTAATTGATATGCATTGACAGTGTAAAATAATTTTACACTGTCATCGAATAAAAAATTAACTGTCTACCATGTTATTAATTTTTTTTTAAATATCATAATGATGTGGTGAGATTCATAGTCGTCATTGGTTAACAGTGTAAAAATAATTTATACTATCGGTGTATCATTCATTTTCTCAAAACAATTTCAGGAAGTAATATCAACGATAGAGTTTATATATTCAATTATTTTTTAACACCATTTGATATAACAATTCTTTGTAAATTTTTGTGGAGGCAATTTCAATTGACAATTTCGTTTTTAATGACTATTAATAAAAATCAAGAACAATAAATTAAATACGTTGGAGTATATTTTTATTAGTTAACATTTTCACTTCATCAATTATATGTTACAATTTTAAAATTTATTTTAAGAAAAGGATTATTGACGAAGATATTGAGTTTGTTAATGTCAATTCAAATGTTCTATTGTAAAAGTCTTTGAGAATTTATTATACAAATAATTTTGATACTATATTTTCTAATAATTTACTGTTTTTCACTCTCAAATTTTTTTTATTTTATAAAATGAAGTCAATTTTATGAAGTCTTACCATTTAATTAACATTGTTTTATGAGCAAAAAAATGCAGCGACATTGTAAAAATATACACTGCAACCAATCACGAACGTGTATTTTGTCAAATCACACATTTAATTTTAAAATATTAATATGATATAGCGAAATGTTATAATTCTATTAGATAATAGTGTAAAACTATTTTACACGAACATTGCGCTATCTTTTAATCTCTTGTTTTATAGTATTAAAAAGTGCATCAGGGGTCAAAGTTTAGCATAATTAACTCCCAAAAGATATAGTATAAACGAGGGGTGTTATTTCATACTAATAAGCTTTCTTTCCTTTTCTGTGGGTTTTTGGATAATACTGCTTTGGCTTAAATAGGTTTTTCGTCCCTGTAAGTTGGCGAGATTTTGGTTTTCGTCCCTGTATCTTTTTTTTTTCGGTTTTAGTCCCTGTATCTTACTTTTTGCTGGTGTTTAGTCCTTACAGAGGTTTCCTGCGGATTTTCTTGCAGATTTTCCTGCGGATTTTCCTGCGGAATTTGATTTTTAGGAAAATCCGCAGGAAACTTGCGGATTTTCCTGCGAATTTTGGCTTTAGGGACTAAACACCAACAAAAAGTAAGATATAGGGACTAAAACCGAAAAAAAAAAGATACAGGGACGAAAACCAAAATCTCGCCAACTTACAGGGACGAAAAACCTATTTAAGCCTACTGCTTTTTACTTTTTTTGTTATTTGTTAGTTAGCATCTTCAGTGTGTTATAAGATTTTTAGGTGGCTGTGTTAATATTTTTGGCTCACAAATGTAATATTGTATGTGTTAGGATCATTATTTTATTAGCCGAGTGGTCTAATTAATATTAATTATGTGGTTAAAAACATAAATATCAAGAAATATGTGATTATTGTGTAGATACCATAAGTCAATATCTAATTTGACGAGGGGTCAAATTAGAATATTGAAAACTAAGAAATAACCCTAAGGTTATTTATAGAGGTTATGGTACCCATTTGTAGAGCGATAGAAAATACGGCTCATCTGAAAAATTCACTCTTCACCCCCATTAGAGGAGATTCAATGAGCCATAAGAAACTCTACAATTGGAAGATCACATACCCGGTAACAATTGTAAGAATGATTATGCGCAATAATTGTTAATGGAAGAAGAAGAAAGAAGATTAGGGTTTGAAAAAATAGGGGAAAAGAGAATGATTTTTGCAGATTAACTCTTTGCTCTAAAACTGAAAAAATATTATTCAACTATGCAACTGCACTTTCTGTTGTGCGTTACAATATTATTCTCTATTCTTCTTACTCAAAATAAGGGCTACTCCTTCAATTAATAACTGAGCTACCTTGCTTCCTAAGGTAAAGTCCAAAATTACAAAAGCCCAAAATTTCTATTTGGTCTAAGTCGAAATCCTGTGTCAAGCAACCTGCTTCAACACTTCGACATCTAACACAACTCGACATACACGCTAGGATAATTTTGACACATCTCTATTTCTATCGAGCTACACTTGCTTTGACACAAGGAATTACAATATCAACAGGTGTAAGCCCTAGAGGCCAATAATTTTGATACTTATACCGAATTATTTATTAATAATAAAAGACATTTCTTTATTATGTTTGTTTTTCGAAAATAATAAAGTCCTTAGAATAGCTAATTCGTTTAATAAAGTATTAAGTGTGACTTAATCATGAGATCCCATTAAACATAAGGACACTATTCTTAAAGTATCTGTGGTCGAGCTTTACTGTGAAGTGGGATAATCTTAAAGCATTAAGAGTATTATGTAGATGGACTGATGATCACATCTCATGGATCATGGATAAGGAGTTATCAAGTCTTAACATAGGTATGAATATTAGGAGTAATATTTATACTGGATTGACTCGCTATGAGAGTACTACATTGAATGTTATGCAAAGTTTCATAAGTTACTCTCATGGTGATAGTAGTATATACCACAATTCGACTTGAAACCACTATGGACCCTAAATGTAGAGTCGAGTACTTTATTGCTGATCTAACATTGTCCGTAGTTGGATGACCATAAAGACAATTGATGGGTACTCCACAAAGTATGCTGAGGGACATGAGTAACCTAGATGAAATTTGTCCATCCTGAGTAACAGGATAAATTTCTAAGGGGACAATATTGAGCTGGACAAGGATGACACAGTATATGTATTAGATGTCAAGCATGCCTTATATTTCTTATTAATACTTGGCATTTTTCAACTCTTGTATGTTGAATTGTTGGATTTTATTCTTGAATTGTTGTCATTCTTCAAACATTGTGAAAATACCTTTGGTGCTTGTAATATGTGTGTTATTGTGCAGAAAAAGGCACTAATTTATCAAAGAAGTAAGACACAAAGAAAGGATCTAAGTTGCCAAAGAAATGAAGAAACTTCAAGAAGTTTGCTTTGCGAACTTGCCAGCGAATGTTCGCTGGGCGAACATCTGGCGAAGCTCCAGCGAACACTCCCAGACTTTGGACAGTAAGAAAAGGCACTAAAGTTCGCTTCGCGAACTTTCCAGCGAATGTTCGCTGATTCATCGCTCCAACGAAGGCCTGGCGAATGACACCAAGGATGAGGTAGTAGCTAAAGGGGCCTAAGTTCGCTTTGCGAACTTGTAGGCGAATAGTTCACTTTGAGAATAAAAGTTCGCATTGCGAACTTATGCAGAAACTCAAAGGCAGTTTAACAGATCAGAGGCACCTCAGGTGCCTATTCGGTAGTTCGCTAGGTAAACAAAAAGTTTGCAGTGCGAACTGGGCAGATTTCAAGTGAACTATAAAAGCACTTTATGTAATTTCTTGGGATCATAACCTCATTTTATCACACCATAACCTATTTTTCTGACTTTTCTTCATCCAAGAGAGATCTTTCACCAAGAGAAGCTGGATTTGCATCCGATCTCGATTATTCGACGCGAATGCTTGTTCATCTCCTCCCGAAACTTGTGAAACAAGCTACCATGAATATGTGTAGCTAAACACATCTTGTGTCAAGATTAGTTATAGGTAATCCTTCATTTTGTATGTATTGATCTTGATTGAAGTTTGTGAACTTTGTTGATGATAAATATATGGTGAAAAACTTTGTTTGTATGGTTTATATTTTGTTTTGGTTTATGATTGAGAAATATGTTCTAAGACATGACCTAAGTTTTAATCCATCAACAATCATGAGGCTAGAGATAGTTTTGAGAGTTGATGTTCATAAATATTGATCTTGAATGTTATCATATTGATAGTTAGAGTGAGAGATCATCTAAGGATCAATATGATATATCCCACAACAAGTGTTAGAGATAAACTTGTTGAGAGGATATGTGATTATATTCATCGTTAACAAGTTCACATCCTTTATCGAGTAAATACGTATAAAACGGATTATCGGACCTTAATCTTGGCATGCTTTTATCAAATGTTTAAAACAAATTTCTTTACCGTTGTTATTAAATTCTTATGCAAACGATCAGTTACAAATCAACCAAAATCTTTGTTACTCTAAGTTTAAAACGATTTCGACTATAGAACGGCGACAATATACATACAATCCCTGTGGATACGATAAAACACCCCCCGAAATACTTTTCAACAAAATGGTGCCGTTGCCGGGGATTGTTGTTTGATCTTGCAAGCATTGCAATAGTTGTTAAGTTTTAAGCTTGTATAACTTTTTCTTGTACTTGTTTATTTGTTTGGTTAAGTGTGCAGACTCTGTTTATGCGAGGAAAGTTACACGCATATCAACTTCTTTTCGATCCTGAGATTGAGAGAACTGCACGTAAGTTGAATAGCAAAACTAGACGGAGGAGGCAACTTGCTAAAGAAAGACGAGAAAGAGGAGAAAATTCAATTTTGACACCAACACCACAGTTAACGCAAACCATGGCAGCACCACCTCCACCACCACCTGCTTCAACACCATGTGTTATTAGTTCGAGGTACACAACTCAGTTCGCACGCAATGTCCATCACGGAAGGCATTCAAAAATGAAGACGTGCATCCTTGCTCTTCTATACCCGAATCCATTCACCAGTATGGATCACGAGGATCCCTTTACTCATTTGACCAAATTCTATGAAATTGCGGGTGCGACTAGAGCCCCTGAAGCTGAAGAAGAGTCTTTGTTCAAGACACTGTTTCCGCATTCCCTAATTGGGAAGGCAAAGTAATGGTACCTTGACCAATCAACTGCTGTTATGATGGATTGGAACATGTTGGAAGAGAAATTCTTGGAACAATTTTTTCCACATAATCGTTTCATGGAAGCTAAAATGGAGATTGCGGTTTTCTCACAAGGTGGAAATGAATCTCTCAACGAAGCTTGGGAGAGATTCAAATCCATGCTTAGAAAATGAATGGGCACGGTTTTGATGAGCTTACGCAAGTGCATATTTTCAGAAATGGTCCACAAATGGTTCACAAGACATTGTTGGATGCTACCGCGGGCGGATCTTTAATGATTAAAAGCGCCGACGAAGCCATTTCTATCATTGACAAGATGGCACTAAACGACCATCAAGGGAATCATAACCGTGGCCAACCGCAAAAGAAACCGGGAGTGCTTGAATTGGGGACTAATGATGCAATTATCGCTCAGAACAAATTGTTATCTCAACAAGTGGAGTTGTTAACGCAACAAATGTCAAAGCTCCCTCAACAGATTAAAAAGATGCAAGATTTACCGAGCAAGAATGTGCAAATAGCCGTTTGTGAGCTATGTAAAGGAGATCATCCCACCGGCTATTGTCCTCCAGTTGATGAAGAAGTAAATTACATGAATAATCAAAATCAACAAGGATACCAACCAAGAGGGAACTATCCAAATCAACAAGGATACTGATAAAATCCTTATCAACTGGCATAACCTCAAGGTGGGAGTTCAAAGTTAGAAGAAACTCTCAACCAATTCATTCAAATGTTCATGGCTAACCAAAAGACTAATGAAACATCAATCAAAAATCTTGAAAATCAAGTTGGGCAACTTGCAAAACAATTGGCCGATCAACAACTGGGGCCATCTTTTTTCGCAAATACTCAAACCAACCTGAAGGAGCATTGCAAAGCCATTGTGACTAGGAGTGGGATAGAGTTGGGGAAAATATAAAAAATTGAGAAAAATGTTGATGTGAGAATTGATGAGATTGTGGAGGAAGAAAAAGATAGTGAGGTAGAAGTTGAAAAGAATGATGAGGTAGAAGTTGAAAAGAATGATGAGGAAGAAGTTGAAAATGATAACCTTGAAAAAGAAAAGATAGAAGAAAAAAGAGAAGAGTCAAAAAAGGGAAGGAGATAGTGAATCCTATTCCTATCCAAAATCTAGCTTACCCTCATGTGCCCACCATGAAAGACAATGCAAGGCATTACACTCGTTTAATGGATATATTCCGGCAATTGCAAATCAACATTCCATTTTCCGAAGCGCTTGAGCAAATGCCTAAATACGCTAAGTTCATGAAAGATATTATTACAAAAAAGCAAAGATATTCGGAGCCGGAAATAATTATCCTTGATGCAAGTTGTAGTGCAATAATTCAAATAACTCTACCAAAGAAAGAAGTCGATACGGGGCGTGTTACTTTGCCGGTAACAATTGGTGATGTTTATGTTGGCAAATGATTAATTGATTTGGGCTCAAGCATCAACTTAATTCCATTGTCTATTGTGAAGAGGCTTGGGAACATTGAAATGAAAGTAATTCGAATGACATTACAATTGGCCGACAAATCTACAACTCATCCTCATGGATTAGCTCAAGATGTATTGGTTAAGGTGGATAAATTTTTCTTTCCGGTTGAATTTGTTGTGACTGATATGGAGGAAGACGAGGATGCTCCATTGATTCTTGGACGCCCTTTTATGAAGACCACTCGAATGATGATTGATGTTGACGACGGCCTTATGAAAGTAAGAGTTCAAAATGAAGAGGTGTGCTTTAATCTTTTTGAAGCAATGAAGCATTCCAAAGATATGCATGATAGTTTCTGTATTGTTGCAACGGAAGAAGCCATAATGGAATTCTCAAAGCAAGTTCACATAGCATCTCCTTTGGAAAGAGCTCTTGGTGACTCATTTGAAATACTTACCAATGAGGAAGAAAGGGAACTTGAAGAATGCTTGAAGGAACTTGAATCTTTAAAAGAGTTACAACCATGGGAAAGTGAAATGGAAGTGTTGAAGAAAGAGGTGAATGATGATAAATCTCAACTTGAATTAAAGGTCTTGCCTTCTAATTTGAAGTATATGTTCCTTGATGACGGTTGTAACAAACCGGTTATCATTAGTAACATTTTGACCGACAAAGAGGAAAACCGTTTTATTCAAGTTTTGAAGAAGAATCAACAAGCTATAGGTTGGGTTCTTTCCGATTTAAAGGGAATTAGTCCAGCCTATTGCATGCACAAAATCTTAATGGAAGAGGACTTCAAAGCGGTAGCTCAACCTCAACGCCGTTTGAATCCTACTATGAAGAAAGTGGTGAGAAAGGAAGTTGTTAAGCTATTGGATGCCATGTGCCCAAGAAAGGAGGAATGACCGTTATTAAAAATGAAAAAAATGAATTGATTCCAATGAGATCTGTAACGGGTTGGAGAATGTGTATCGATTATAGGAGGCTTAATACCGCTACTAGAAAAGATCACATTCCACTTCCGTTTATGGATCAAATGCTTGTGAGATTGTCGACTCAAGGATTTTATTGCTTCCTAGATGGCTATTCCGGTTATAACCAAATCTCGATTGATCCAGAAGACCATGAGAAGACGGAGTTCACCTGTCCCTTTGGAATTTTTGCATACCGGAAGATGCCTTTTGGCTTGTGCAATGCACCGACAACTTTTCAACGGTGTGTACAAGCCATTTTTTCCGACCTTATTGAGAAAATAATGGAAGTGTTCATGGACGACTTCTCCGTGTTCGGAGCTTCTTTTGATCTATGTTTGAAAAATTTGGAGACCATTCTTGAACGGTGTGTGGAAACAAACTTGGTGCTAAATTGGGAGAAGTGCAACTTCATGGTAACGGAGGGGATTGTGCTTGGCCACAAAGTCTCCTCTAAAGGCCTTGAAGTGGATCAAGCTAAAATTGAAGTGATTGAGAAGTTTCCACCACCAACCAATGTTAAAGGAATCCGGGGTTTTCTAGGCCATGCGGGATTTTACAGACGATTCATCAAAGACTTCTCCAAAGTTGCAAGACCTTTGAGCAATCTGCTCAACAAAGATAAGCTTTTCCTCTTTGATTATGAATGTTTAAATGCCTTTCAAATTTTAAAAGAAAAACTCATCACCGCACCCATAATCATTGCTCCGAATTGGACTTTAAATTTTGAATTTATGTGTGATGCAAGCGATTATGCCGTTGGTGCGGTGCTTGGGCAAAGGAAGACCAAAATTTTTCATGCCATACATTAAGCGAGTAAAGTTTTAAATGAGGCACAAGTGAATTATGTTACCACACAAAAAGAATTAATCGCTATAATGTATGCTCTCGAGAAATTTCAGTCTTACCTAATTGGTTCAAAAGTTGTAGTCTACACTGACCACTCGGCCATTAAATATCTTCTTACCAAGCCGGATTCAAAGCAAAGGCAAATCCAGTGGATCCTTTTGTTACAAGAATTTGATTTGGAAATTCATGACAAGAAGGGGTCTGAAAACTTGGCAGCGGATCATTTATCCCGTTTGGTCAATATAGAAGTAACACATCGAGAAAATGAGGTCCAAAAAGAGTTTCCAGATGAAAAACTGTTTCGGGTACAAGTTAGACCTTGGTTCGTAGATTTTGCTAACCACAAAGCAACCAAATTTATACCGGAGGATCTAACTTAAAACCAAAGAAGGAAATTCTTATCGGATGCCAATTTTTATGTTTCGGATGAACCGTATCTTTTTAAGTTAGGAGGTGATAATTTGTTGAGAAGGTGTGTCAATAGTATTGAAGTTAAAAGTATCCTTTGGCATTGTCACAATTCACCATATGGAGGGCATTAGAATGGTTTGAGAACGGCAACAAAAGTCCCCCAATCGGGCTTTTATTGGCCATCATTGTTTAAAGATGCAAACCTCCATGCGAAAAGTTATGACATATGCCAAAGAAGTGGCAGGATTGGAAAACGAGATGAAATGCCCTTACAAACTATTTTGGAAGTAGAAGTTTTCGATTGTTGGGGTATTGATTTTGTTGGATCATTCCCCCCATCTTTTTCAAATGAGTACATTATGGTTGCGGTTGATTATGTTTCTAAGTGTGTTGAAGCAATTGCGTCACCGAGGGCCGATGGCAAAACGGTGATCAAGTTTTTAAAGAAAAATATATTTTCCCATTTTGGCACCCCTCGTGTGTTGATTAGTGATGGAGGGTCACACTTTTGCAATACACCGCTCGAAAAGGTTTAAGAGCACTATGGTGTAAAACATAAGGTTGCAACCCCTTTCCACCCGCAAACCAATGGTCAGGCCGAAGTTTCAAATAGGGAGGTAAAAAGGATTCTCGAAAAGACCGTGTCAAACTCTCGAAAGGATTGGTCGCAAAAGTTGGATGAAGCTTTGTGGGCGTATCGCACCGCTTACAAGGCTCCAATAGGTTTAACTCCTTTCCAAATGGTTTATGGCAAGACATGTCATTTACCGGTTGAATTGGAGCACAAAGCTCTTTGGGAATTGAAACTGTTAAACTTTGATCTGAACTTGGCTGGCGAAAAAAGAAAGGTTCAATTACACGAGTTGGAAGAAATGAGGAATAATGCGTATCATTCTAGCAAGCTATATAAAGAAAAGGTTAAAGGGTATCATGACAAGAAGGTTTGTCAGAAGGAATTCCGGGTAGGCTAAATGGTTCTTCTATTCAATTCTCGTTTGAATCTTTTTCTAGGAAAATTGAAGTCCAAATGGTTTGGACCATTTTTGATTAAGGATGTCAAGCACTATGGTGCCATTGTGATAGAGGATTTGCAGAAGAAGGAAAGTTGGACTGTGAATGGCCAATGACTTAAAATCTATCTCGGAGGAGAAATTGATCTAGAAAATTGCGCAGTGTTTCTAGATGATCATAGAGATCATCTCGAACCGTCAAGTTCAAACGACGTTAAACAAAGCGCTAGTTGGGAGGCACCCTAACTTTGTAAGTATTTCTGTTTTTCTTACTATTTTGATGTATTAAGTTGTTTAGAGTTGGTATAAAGTATGGTAGCAGCATGTAGAAAAAATTTTAAAATGATGTCTTGTTCGCTGGAAAGTTCGCTTTGCGAACCTGGGGCGAGTGTTCGCTGGCCAGTTCGCATTGCGAACTCAGCGAGACAGAAACAACTTTGTCTGCTGCCACCTCATTTAAAAAAGAGGGTTTTAAAAAGTGTGGGCCAGACCTGGGCCCATGACCCATATTTGTTTTTTGAATGTGTGAGGTAACCCTACTCTCACTTTGCCACTTTCACTCTCTCACAAACACACTCACACTTTGAAATCTCTCACGAGCTCTCTCTATTTCCTGCATTTTCTCACGAATTTTTCCAAGTTCTCACAAAGTTCAGGTTTGATTCTCTTTCTCTCTTTTAATTATTGTTAGAACAATGTGGTTAGGTTAGGTTGACTTTAGAGAACAAGTAGATTCTAGGTTGATGTGTACAATGCACCTCTGTTTTTAAGGTTTGATGTTGTTGCATGTTGATTTTTTTATGCAAACCCTAAGAATAGAGGTTGGGTTATGAAAGATTGAACGATTTTGTTTACATTGGTAGAAACTGTTAAGTTTGAAATATCGCAGGTTCGCCACTAGTTCGCTTTACGAACCTGGGGAGAACATTCGCCAGAACTTCGCCTAGCGAATCTGGGGCTAATGTTTGCCAGGAATTCGCCTTGCGGACTTCTGGGCGAACAGAACAGAATTCTCAATTTTTTTGCTATTTCTATTTAGGATTCTGGTTTACTGTTTTGTTCCTTATCTAATGAACAGTTTGTTGGCTGGTTTTTGTTTTGTCTGATGGTTTTTGCAGATGGCTCCAAAAATTATTCTGTCGAAAAAAAGAAAGACCGGAAGCTCTATACGACCGGTTCCTATTCAGTTCGATAATGTACGTTTTAGAGGGGCAAAGCAGGCTGCCCATTACTTGACACTTGAGAGAAGGACGATCTTGCCTGAGAAAAGATTCAACTTGAACCCGCAAGGAAGCTACCGAGCGGTAGCTGGACTCCTTGAAAGTAAGAAGCGGGGGAGGTTGATAACACCTGTGGATAGCTATAATGTTGAGATGATCCGGGAATTCTATGCAAATGCGCTCCCGGATGATGGGGAGGAATTTGGGTGGAAGACTTTGGTTTTAGCAACAAAAGTGTTGTTTGATTGGGCGACGATAAACACGGTCCTTGGGAACCCGCTGCCGTTGAGAGAGAATGAGATCGATGCCTACCACAAAACCTTGAGATTACATAGAGACGCAGATAAAATAACTCGAGACCTGTTGCGTGAAGGAAAAACTGTTGAGCTAGACCCATCTGGGGTTGCACGCAGGTATCGTTGAGAAGACATGCGTCCTTTGGCCCAATTGGTTTTATTGTTGATTCTTACAAACATCAAGCCAAAGTCGCATTCTTTGACTATTACCATACCCTTTGCCCATTTGGTCCATAGCATCATGATTAATGTCCAAATTGATGTGGACCAGATTATTGCTGAAGAGATGCGGGCTGTTGTGGAAAGTGGGCTTGGTTCGACCTCGCGGAAGAACTGTCCCCTTGTCTTTCCTTGTCTTATCATGGCACTTTGTGTGCATGCGGAGGTTAGTGTCCCCACCCACCGTCAGGTAACCATCTCGGCCGCTATTGATGATTGGTATGTGGACAAATTCTGTAAACCGAAGGGGTTGCGAGGTGAGTCTTCAGGTGCTGGTACTGATGCCGGCACAGGTGCATGTGATGGGTCAAGTGGTTATGGATCTCAAGGATATTAACCGTATCAGTAAGAGATATGCCAGTACAATTGGGACTGGATGGCAGCTTCTCAGTGTGCCATGATGGATTTGCACAATTCTATGCAGGTTTTACAGCTGCAGATTCGAGAGCCCTCTGTGGATTACTCTATGATGACTAGGGAGCAATTCCTAGCTCATGCTGGTCGGCCTGAGGCCAGGCCAGTTTTTGGAGGGGGAGCAGAGGAAGCTGAGCCTGAGGATGTTGATGCTGATGCGAAAGATGATGATAATGATGAGGTTATGGAGGTTTCTGGATCTGTGTCTGGTGAGGAGGAGATTGAGGAGTCTGGTTCTGAGTCCGAAGAGGACTAGTTTTGATGATGTCATTTTGTGCTTCCTTTGATCTTCAAAGTGGAGTTTTCTTATTATGTTTTTTGTATCAGTTTGTATTATTGTACTTCATCCACTATATGGATTATTTTGGGATATTTGATGTACTTGTACCGTTGTGAGGTACCGATGACTTTTGTTGGTGTTTCTACACCATGACAGTATTATGCTATTATTATTAGTATTTTGTTTTTCAGTTGAATTTGTTCAGTTTTCATTTTTATTTTAGTTTTTTTCTATTATTGTTGTTAAGAGTTAAATTCTTCAGTTAACGAATGTTCAACTCTTAAATTGTTGGTATGCTTATTATTGTATTATGTTGGTATGCTTGTGGGAATTTAATGTTTCCATTTTTGGGTGTGGTTTTGAAAGAAACTTCTAGGTTGGTGTTGTTGTTCATCAAAGAAGATTCTTCCAAGTTTGGATGACAATGATAGTACTTAAGCATTTAATTGTTGGCAAGGTACATGGTTATCTATTTCTAGGATTTAGAATGTGTTAGAACTTCTTGTCTTTGTGCAAATGTAATTTTGTTTCTTGTTGCAACTTTGTTGATTGCTTATGTCACTTAGGTCCAAAAACCAAAATGGTGAGAAACCTCCATGGTCTACTAAATGCATAGGATTGCTGATGAATTTTTTTTTATACTTTTAATTCATGCTTTATCTTATGATTTGTGTGATTTTGTGGAAGCATTAGAAATGATCAAGGCATTTGTTGATAATGAGCACAACCATTTTCAAACAGTGATTTACCTGTGAGTAGTGAGTATTCGTTAGCCCTTTGAGCCTAAACAATTTAGATCTCGTCTTAGTGGTGAAGTTTGTGTATGTACATAATTTGAAAAATAAGTTCATCATTGAATTTTTGAGAGATTCTAAAAATTTTTCTTCTTGAACCTTGGAACATTATTTTTATTGATTTCCTTGCCTTAAAAAGCAAGGAGCATTCACTTAAGGTTTAGTTGAAAATAAGTTGGGGAGAATGAAAAAGAAGATTGGTAAATTGCTCAAACTTTTGAAAAATTTCAAGCAAGCATGAAAAAAAAATGTGAATATGAATGTGAAAAAAAACAAAGAAAAAGAATGCTTGCTTGAACGAGAAAAATAGAGACCAAATAATTGTGCATAAGGAAGTTTGAGAAGGTTTGTGATAAAGGAGCGAATGGCGAATGAAGTTGAGTTGTGTGAATACCTTGTATAGTGTATGTTCTTTTGCATCGGAAATTTCGATTCAATGGCCTTTAGAAATGTCCCTTTATTGTCAACCCGACCAAGCTACAACCTTAAAAGCCCTTAGTGATCTTTTTACTTCCATGATTTCTTTATTGATCGTTTAGATATTATATGAATTGTTTTGTATTTGCATCATTTGTCAGATGAGCAAAATTGCCCCGCGTTTGTAAGCACGTTTTTCCTTCAATTCTTTTTCGAAGAGGAGTGTTAGAGTGATAAGAGCATGATAGTTTAGTTGTTACTTGAAACATTGGCTGATATTCGTTTAAGAATCAAGTTCTTTTGCATTGTTCGATTCTAGGAATTTGTAATCGTTGCTTGTTTGCAATTGTTGTTTATTTGAGCCTTAAATCCTTTCTTGGTTGAGTTAAATGCTTGAGCAAATCCTCTTGTTTTCAATGAGAGGCATACTTTGCTTGAGGACAAGCAAAGAGTTAGTTGGGGAGAGTTTGTTAGATGTCAAGCATGCCTTATATTTCTTATTAATACTTGGCATTTTTTAACTCTTGTATGTTGAGTTGTTGGATTTTATTATTGAATTGTTGTCATTCTTCAAACATTGTGAGAATACCTTTGTTGCTTGTAATATGTGTGTTATTGTACAGAAAAGGCACTAATTTGTCAAAGAAGTAAGACACAAAGAAAGGATCCAAGTTGCCAAAGAAATGAAGAAACTTCAAGAAGTTCGCGTTGCGAACTTGCCAGCGAATGTTCGCTGGGAGAACATCTGGAGAAGCTCCAGCGAACACTCCTAGACTTTGGGCAGTAAGAAAAGGCACTAAAGTTCGCTTTCTTTCCAGCGAATTTTCACTGATTCATCGCTCCAGCGAAGGCCTGGAGAATGACACCAAGGATGAGGCCGTAGCTAAAGGGGCCTAAGTTCGCTTTGCGAACATGTAGGGGAATAGTTCGCTTTGCGAATAAAAGTTCGCATTGCAAACTTATGCAAAAACTCAGAGGCGGTTTAACATATCATAGGCACCTCTGGTGCCTATTTGGTAGTTCGCTAGGCAAGTAAATAGTTCGCAGTGCGGACAAGGCAGATTTTAAGTGAACTATAAAAGCACTTTATGTAATTTCTTGGGATCATAACCTCATTTTATCACACCATAACCTATTTTCTGACTTTTCTTCATCCAAGAGAGATTTTTCACCAAGAGAAGCTGGATTTGCATCCGATCTCGATTATTCAACGCGGATGCTTGTTCATCTCCTCCCGAAACTTTTGAAACAAGCTACCATGAATATGTGTAGCTAAACACATATTGTGTCAAGATTAGTTGTAGGTAATCCTTCATTTTGTATGTATTGATCTTGATTGAAGTTTATGAACTTTGTTGATGATAAATATCTGGTGAAAAACTTTGTTTGTATGGTTTATATTTTGTTTTGGTTCATGATTGAGAAATCTATTCTAAGACATGACCTAAGTTTTAATCCATCAACAATCATGAGGCTAGAGATAGTTTTGAGAGTTGATGTTCATAAATATTGATCTTGAATGTTATCATATTGATAGTTAGAGTGAGAGATCATCTAAGGATCAATATGATATATCCCACAACAAGTGTTAGAGATAAACTTGTTGAGAGGATATGTGATTATATTCATCGTTAACAAGTTCACATCCTTTATCGAGTAAATACGTATAAAACGGATTATCGGACCCTAATCTTGGCATGCTTTTATCAAATGTTTAAAACAAATTTCTTTACCGTTGTTATTAAATTCTTATGCAAACGATCAGTTACAAATCAACCAAAATCTTTGTTACTCTAAGTTTAAAACGATTTCGACTATAAAACAACGACAATATACATACAATCCCTATGGATACGATAAAACACCCCCCGAAATACTTTTCAACAATATACCTTGTGTTTAATATAGACATAAGGGCAAAAGGGTAATTGTACACGCAAGTATTATGACAAAAGGTTTTTTCATATCACATGACATTTTTGTGACTTGGGTAGCAGTGATATGTTACTAGATACTGCTCATTATTTATTAGGTTAAATGCGTAATTTAATATAATTGTCAACGTCGCGAAAACCTACAGGGTCACACACATAAGGACAGATTGATAAGAGGTAGAGTACATTTTTTCCTACATGTCTTAAAATGTATCAAGCTTCAATTCCCTGCAACTACATTTTTTCCATTTTTTAGAGTACATTTAACGTGTGTCAATTAAGTCCATTATTTATAAAATAAATTGTAAATTATTTTACAACGGTTAAGATGAGCAACCGTAGTAATAAATGAAATGTATCAAGCTTCGATTCCCTGCAACTACATTTTTTCCATTTTTAAGAGTACATTTAGCGTGTGTCAATTAAGTCAATTATTTATAAAATAAATTGTAAATTATTTTACAACGGTTAAGATGAGCAACCGTAGTAATAAATGAAATGTATCAAGCTTCGATTCCCTGCAACTACATTTTTTCCATTTTTTAGAGTACATTTAGCGTGTGTTAATTAAGTCCATTATTTATAAAATAAATTGTAAATTATTTTACAACGGTTAAGATGAGCAACCGTAGTAATAAAGTACATTTCACTTAAGATTCCACTACGGTTTGTTTCTCCACCGAGATTAAAAGGTTTACTGATAAATTAAAACAAAACTTATTATGTATTTCTTTCATAAGACGCCCTAATGGAACAAGTGAGCCAGAGACGCCCTAACCTTTACCCTCTTCATATCCATTCATTTGGAGCTCAAATATTGCTCAAATAAGGTACTCTTCAACATCTTCATTCCTTTTTTCTTGGTTTATGCTCAAATATTGACCGTCTTCATTCATTTGCTTCTTCAGCTTCGAAGTAAGGTTCTCTTCAACATCTTCATTCCTTTTTTCTTGGTTTATGCTCAAATATTGACCGTCTTCATCATTCATTTGCTTCTTCAGCTTCGAAGTAAGGTTCTCTTCAACATCTTCATTCCTTCTTTCTTTGTTCATATTGTATATGCTCAAGTCAGAATGAGATGTTTCATATGCTTTAAGTTTAGTATTAGAGTACATCTTCATTGGTTTTTTCTTTGTTCATATTATATATGCATATGCTTGAGTTTTTGGATTAGATTTTGGTGTGTCATTCACATTATTATACATGTATAAATTTCAGAAGTTGTAATGGATCGTAGTTGGATGAAAGCCAATATATTAGATCCGGTTTATGAGAATGGAGTTTGTGAATACCTTGAATACGCTAATAAACATCTTCCCGGCAATGATGGTATCTTTTATTGTCCTTGTGTTATTTGCGCTAATATTAAAAAGGGTACAAAGAAAGAAATACACAATCACCTTTGTTGTGATGGTATATGTCAAAATTATATAATATGGGCGTGGCATGGTGAGGTGGATAATAAGGAAAGTTGGGCGTCACAAAGTCAAAGAGTGGAGGAAGATGAATATATGGAAGAACACCTAGAGCATATGTTCCGTGATATTGGGGAATCTTCTTTTATGAATGCTCATATTTATGATAATTTATGTAGTGATAAAGACACCCCTTTATATAAGGGATGCACAGAGTTCACACGATTGTCGGCGGTGTTAAAGTTGTTTAATCTGAAGGCAAAAAATGGATGGTCGGATAAAAGTTTCACGGAATTACTTGAATTGCTACAGCAAATGTTACCAGAAGATAACAAATTGCCGGATCGTTGCTATGAGGCCAAGAAGATATTGTGTCCACTGGGTCTGGAGTATATCAAGATACATGCTTGCCCTAATGATTGTATATTATTCTGGAAAGAGTATGAAGACTTGTTTCAATGTCCGAAATGTGGTGTGTCGCGTTACAAGCAGAAGGCTAGCAATGGTGATGACAATGATCACTATGACAATGTTAGTAGGAAGCATCCTCCTGCTAAAGTGTTATGGTACTTGCCAATACTTTCACGATTAAAGAGACTTTTTGCTAATTCGAATGACGCAAAGAATCTTAGATGGTATGCAGATGAAAGGATTCGTGATGGAAACATTCACCATGTAGCTGATTCTTTGCAATGGAAGAAAATTGATTCGTTGTTTCCGGATTTTGGAGTCGAGCCAAGAAATTTTATGCTTGGGCTTGCCACCGATGGAATGAACCCCTTTGGTAATATGAGCACTAATCATACTTCGTGGCCTGTTCTTCTCACTATTTACAACCTATCTCCTTGGTTGTGCATGAAGCGCAAGTATATACTGTTAAGTATGATGATTTCTGGACCACGACAACCTGGTAACGACATAGATGTTTATCTTAGTCCATTAATTGATGATTTACGACTCTTGTGGGATGAAGGCGTTGAAGTTGATGATGCATATTCTGGGGAAAAGTTTAATATGCGTGCAATGTTATTTTGCACAATTAACGACTTTCCGGCTTACGGTAACTTGGCGGGATACAGTGTCAAAGGACATAAAGCGTGTCCTATATATGAAGATGATACTTGTTATCACCAACTTGAGTTTGGAAAAAAGACCGTTTACCTTGGGCATCGAAAATTTCTAAAACCGGGTCATCCTTATCGTAGATTGCGAAAGGCTTTTAATGGAGAGCAAGAGTTTGGTGAGGCTCCTAAACCTTTAATCGTGATGAAGTTTATCAACGGCAGGAATACATTAATGTTGTCCTTGGGAAGAGAGAAAAAGAAAAAGGTGGGAAGAGAGAAAAAGAAAAAGGTGGGAAGAGAGGAAAAGAAAAAGGGGCAGTTGCAAAAAATATATGGAAAAAGAGGTCCATCTTCTTTGATCTTCCATATTGGTCAAGTCTTGATGTTAGACATTGTCTTGATGTGATGCACGTGGAGAAAAATGTGTGTGATAGTTTGATTGGCACACTTCTAAACATTCCGGGCTAGACTAAAGATAGTAAGACTTCCCGTCTTGATATGGAGAAGATGGGTATACGAAAACAGTTGTCTCCAATAGAGAAAGGAAAAAGAACTTATCTGCCTCCAGCATGTCACACTCTATCTAAAAAGGAAAAGAAGATGTTCTGCGAGTGTTTGCAAGGTATTAAAGTTCCGCAAGGTTACTCATCAAACATCAAGAAACTTGTATCAATGAAAGATCTCAAGTTAATTGGTTTGAAATCTCATGATTGTCATGTATTGATGCAACAACTTCTACCAGTGGCTATCCGTGGGATCCTTCTAAAAAATGTGAGAGTAACTATAACAAGACTGTGTTTATTCTTCAATGCCATATGTAATAAAGTTCTTGATTTCAAAAAATTAGATGAATTAGAAGATGAGGCTGCCATAATCTTGTGTCAATTGGAGATGTATTTTCCGCCATCATTTTTTGACATTATGGTTCACTTACTTGTTCATCTCGTAAGAGAAATCAGAATTTGTGGTCCAGTTTATTTAAGGTGGATGTATCCAATAGAGCGATATATGAAGATCTTTAAAGGATATACGAAGAATCATCACCGACCGAAAGCTTCGATTGTTGAAAGGTACATCACAGAAGAAGTTGTTGAGTTTTGTACAAACTATTTGTCGGATGCAGATTCTATAGGAATTCCAAAGTCTCGTCATGCTGACACAGACGGAAGAGGTATTCAAGGTCTAAATGTTAGGTCAATGGCTCGGGATGTAGTTATTCAATCACATTTCTATATTTTGAATAATATAGATGAGGTTCAACCTTTCATAAATACTCACAAAAGACTTATGAAGAAAAAATATCCCCGAATGAATGACAAGTTGTTGTTGATAGAGCATAACAATAGATTCATGGATTGGTTTAATAAAAGTGTATCTAATGATCCTAGTGCATCCGAGATACTTAGATGGTTGTCGTACGGGCCAAAATTTTGTGTCATTACCTGGAGTGCATACGACATTGGTCATTATACCTTTTATACAAAATCAAAAGATGATCGTAGTACAATGCAAAATAGTGGGGTTATGGTTGAAGCCGAATCGATGTATTTCTCTAGTTCGAAAGATAAGAATCTGGTATTGGCAACTACCGCGTTTTATGGTGTCATTGATGAGATTTGGGAGATTGATTTTGTTATTTTCAAAGTGGCTTTATTTAAATGCAAGTGGGTTCCTAATAATAGTAATGGTGTAGACATTGATGACTTAGGATTCACCCGGGTCGACCTTGGCAAGGCATCTTTTAATACAGAACCATTCATCATGGCTTCTCAAGCAAAACAAGTTTTCTATGTTTCCGATCCATCGGACAAATCGGGGAAATGGTCAATCGTTCTCCAAGGAAAATATATTCCTCTTAGTGATGAAAGTCTTGATATTCCATCCACACCTTCTTACACAACACAAGTTCCTACCTCATATGATGAAGTTGATGGAGATGCCGTGCATGCTATACGACTCGATCATGAAGAAGGCATATGGGAAAATTAATAAGTACGTAATTTATTATTTATTCATAATATATTAATTGTATGTTATAGTTTAGAAGTATTTTTACTAACAAGTATAATTATTTGAAAGCATAGGTATTTTGAGTCCAGACACCAGGCCAGGAGATAAGACACCAAGAGACAAGATACCAATACACCAAGTTACAATTATGTGAAGTTATGTAATGTGTGTAAACTGTAATATGGTATATGTGATATTTTATTTATGTAGGTTGTTTGTTCTGATAAACTGTAATCTGGTATATGTGATATTATGAATATGACACGATTAATATTATTATGAAAACTGTATCACAAAATGTGAATTGTATTTTTCTGCTGTGCTGAGATATGGAGAACAATAATACAGGTAAAAAAATGGGATTAATTATAAAAGCAGGATGATATTTGTTAATTTTGCTGAAACTTTAGCGAAGGTTATATTTCCTAACCGTTATAATATCTAGCGCGTTGTCCAGCAAAAAATAAATATTAAAACTGTGCTGCTGGGAATCGAACCGAGGACAATTATATTTATTACAACGGTGTAATGTAAAACCGTTGTGATAGTTAGTGAGCTTTCCTCATTATTACAACGCAACACAAGGCCGTCGTTGTAAGTATCATATATATAACAACAATCTACATAACAATGCCCTCGCCCGCGTCATTATATGTCATTCCCAACCGTTGTTAAATGGGTTTTTCGTAGTAGTGATGTTCATAAATATTGATCTTGAATGTTATCATATTGATAGTTAGAGTGAGAGATCATCTAAGGATCAATATGATATATCCCACAACAAGTGTTAGAGATAAACTTGTTGAGAGGATATGTGATTATATTCATCGTTAACAAGTTCACATACTTTATCGAGTAAATACGTATAAAACGGATTATCGGACCCTAATCTTGGCATGCTTTTATCAAATGTTTAAAACAAATTTCTTTACCGTTGTTATTAAATTCTTATGCAAACGATCAGTTACAAATCAACCAAAATCTTTGTTACTCTAAGTTTAAAACAATTTCGACTATAAAACAACGACAATATACATACAATCCCTATGGATACGATAAAACATCCCCCGAAATACTTTTCAACAATATACCTTGTGTTTAATATAGACATAAGGGCAAAAGGGTAATTGTACACGCAAGTATTATGACAAAAGGTTTTTTCATATCACATGACATTTTTGTGACTTGGGTAGCAGTGATATGTTACTAGATACTGCTCATTATTTATTAGGTTAAATGCGTAATTTAATATAATTGTCAACGTCGCGAAAACCTACAGGGTCACACACATAAGGACAGATTGATAAGAGGTAGAGTACATTTTTTCCAACATGTCTTAAAATGTATCAAGCTTCAATTCCCTGCAACTACATTTTTTCCATTTTTAGAGAACATTTAACGTGTGTCAATTAAGTCCATTATTTATAAAATAAATTGTAAATTATTTTACAACGGTTAAGATGAGCAACCGTAGTAATAAATAAAATGTATCAAGCTTCGATTCCCTGCAACAACATTTTTTCCATTTTTTATAGTACATTTAGCGTGTGTCAATTAAGTCAATTATTTATAAAATAAATTGTAAATTATTTTACAACGGTTAAGATGAGCAACCGTAGTAATAAATGAAATGTATCAAGCTTCGATTCCCTGCAACTACATTTTTTCCATTTTTTAGAGTACATTTAGCGTGTGTTAATTAAGTCCATTATTTATAAAATAAATTGTAAATTATTTTACAATGGTTAAGATGAGCAACCGTAGTAATAGAGTACATTTCACTTAAGATTCCACTACGGTTTGTTTCTCCACCGAGATTAAAAGGTTTACTGATAAATTAAAACAAAACTTATTATGTATTTCTTTCATAAGACGCCCTAATGGAACAAGTGAGCCAGAGACGCCCTAACCTTTACCCTCTTCATATCCATTCATTTGGAGCTCAAATATTGCTCAAATAAGGTACTCTTCAACATCTTCATTCCTTTTTTCTTGGTTTATGCTCAAATATTGATCGTCTTCATTCATTTGCTTCTTCAGCTTCGAAGTAAGGTACTCTTCAACATCTTCATTCCTTTTTTCTTGGTTTATGCTCAAATATTGATCGTCTTCATTCATTTGCTTCTTCAGCTTCGAAGTAAGGTTCTCTTCAACATCTTCATTCCTTTTTTCTTGGTTTATGCTCAAATATTGACCGTCTTCATCATTCATTTTCTTCTTCAGCTTCGAAGTAAGGTTCTCTTCAACATCTTCATTCCTTCTTTCTTTGTTCATATTGTATATGCTCAAGTCAGAATGAGATGTTTCATATGCTTTAAGTTTAGTATTAGAGTACATCTTCATTGGTTTTTTCTTTGTTCATATTATATATGCATATGCTTGAGTTTTTGGATTAGATTTTGGTGTGTCATTCACATTATTATACATGTATAAATTTCAGAAGTTGTAATGGATCGTAGTTGGATGAAAGCCAATATATTAGATCCGGTTTATGAGAATGGAGTTTGTGAATACCTTGAATACGCTAATAAACATCTTCCCGACAATGATGGTATCTTTTATTGTCCTTGTGTTATTTGCGCTAATATTAAAAAGGGTACAAAGAAAGAAATACACAATCACCTTTGTTGTGATGGTATATGTCAAAATTATATAATATGGGCGTGGCATGGTGAGGTGGATAATAAGGAAAGTTGGGCGTCACAAAGTCAAAGAGTGGAGGAAGATGAATATATGGAAGAACACCTAGAGCATATGTTCCGTGATATTGGGGAATCTTCTTTTATGAATGCTCATATTTATGATAATTTATGTAGTGATAAAGACACCCCTTTATATAAGGGATGCACAGAGTTCACACGATTGTCGGCGGTGTTAAAGTTGTTTAATCTGAAGGCAAAAAATGGATGGTCGGATAAAAGTTTCACGGAATTACTTGAATTGCTACAGCAAATGTTACCAGAAGATAACAAATTGCCGGATCGTTGCTATGAGGCCAAGAAGATATTGTGCCCACTGGGTCTGGAGTATATCAAGATACATGCTTTCCCTAATGATTGTATATTATTCTGGAAAGAGTATGAAGACTTGTTTCAATGTCCGAAATGTGGTGTGTCGCGTTACAAGCAGAAGGCTAGCAATGGTGATGACAATGATCACTATGACAATGTTAGTAGGAAGCATCCTCCTGCTAAAGTGTTATGGTACTTGCCAATACTTTCACGATTAAAGAGACTTTTTGCTAATTCGAATGATGCAAAGAATCTTAGATGGTATGCAGATGAAAGGATTCGTGATGGAAACATTCACCATGTAGATGATTCTTTGCAATGGAAGAAAATTGATTCGTTGTTTCCGGATTTTGGAGTCGAGCCAAGAAATCTTATGCTTGGGCTTGCCACCGATGGAATGAACCCCTTTGGTAATATGAGCACTAATCATACTTCGTGGTCTGTTCTTCTCACTATTTACAACCTATCTCCTTGGTTGTGCATGAAGCGCAAGTATATACTGTTAAGTATGATGATTTCTGGACCACGACAACCTGGTAACGACATAGATGTTTATCTTAGTCCATTAATTGATGATTTACGACTCTTGTGGGATGAAGGCGTTGAAGTTGATGATGCATATTCTGGGGAAAAGTTTAATATGCGTGCAATGTTATTTTGCACAATTAACGACTTTCCGGCTTACGGTAACTTGGCGGGATACAGTGTCAAAGGACATAAAGCGTGTCCTATATATGAAGATGATACTTGTTATCACCAACTTGAGTTTGGAAAAAAGACCGTTTACCTTGGGCATCAAAAATTTCTAAAACCGGGTCATCCTTATCGTAGATTGCGAAAGGCTTTTAATGGAGAGCAAGAGTTTGGTGAGGCTCCTAAACCTTTAACCGTGATGAAGTTTATCAACGGCAGGAATACATTAATGTTGTCCTTGGGAAGAGAGAAAAAGAAAAAGGTGGGAAGAGAGAAAAAGAAAAAGGTGGGAAGAGAGGAAAAGAAAAAGGGGCAGTTGCAAAAAATATAAGGAAAAAGAGGTCCATCTTCTTTGATCTTCCATATTGGTCAAGTCTTGATGTTAGACATTGTCTTGATGTGATGCACGTGGAGAAAAATGTGTGTGATAGTTTGATTGGCACACTTCTAAACATTCCGGGCTAGACTAAAGATAGTAAGACTTCTCGTCTTGATATGGAGAAGATGGGTATACGAAAACAGTTGTCTCCAATAGAGAAAGGAAAAAGAACTTATCTGCCTCCAGCATGTCACACTCTATCTAAAAAGGAAAAGAAGATGTTCTGCGAGTGTTTGCAAGGTATTAAAGTTCCGCAAGGTTACTCATCAAACATCAAGAAACTTGTATCAATGAAAGATCTCAAGTTAATTGGTTTAAAATCTCATGATTGTCATGTATTAATGCAACAACTTCTACCAGTGGCTATCCGTGGGATCCTTCCAAAAAATGTGAGAGTAACTATAACAAGACTGTGTTTATTCTTCAATGCCATATGTAATAAAGTTCTTGATTTCAAAAAATTAGATGAATTAGAAGATGAGGCTGCCATAATCTTGTGTCAATTGGAGATGTATTTTCCGCCATCATTTTTTGACATTATGGTTCACTTACTTGTTCATCTCGTAAGAGAAATCAGAATTTGTGGTCCAGTTTATTTAAGGTGGATGTATCCAATAGAGCAATATATGAAGATCTTTAAAGGATATACGAAGAATCATCACCGACCGGAAGCTTCGATTGTTGAAAGGTACATCACAGAAGAAGTTGTTGAGTTTTGTACAAACTATTTGTCGGATGCAGATTCTATAGGAATTCCAAAGTCTCGTCATGCTGACACAGACGGAAGAGGTATTCAAGGTCTAAATGTTAGGTCAATGGCTCGGGATGTAGTTATTCAATCACATTTCTATATTTTGAATAATATAGATGAGGTTCAACCTTTCATAGATACTCACAAAAGACTTATGAAGAAAAAATATCCCCGAATGAATGACACGTTGTTGTTGATAGAGCATAACAATAGATTCATGGATTGGTTTAATAAAAGTGTATCTAATGATCCTAGTGCATCCGAGATACTTAGATGGTTGTCGTACGGGCCAAAATTTTGTGTCATTACCTGGAGTGCATACGACATTGGTCATTATACCTTTTATACAAAATCAAAAGATGATCGTAGTACAATGCAAAATAGTGGGGTTATGGTTGAAGCCGAATCGATGTATTTCTCTAGTTCGAAAGATAAGAATCCGGTATTGGCAACTACCGCGTTTTATGGTGTCATTGATGAGATTTGGGAGATTGATTTTGTTATTTTCAAAGTGGCTTTATTTAAATGCAAGTGGGTTCCCAATAATAGTAATGGTGTAGACATTGATGACTTAGGATTCACCCGGGTCGACCTTGGCAAGGCATCTTTTAATACAGAACCATTCATCATGGCTTCTCAAGCAAAACACGTTTTCTATGTTTCCGATCCATCGGACAAATCGGGGAAATGGTCAATCGTTCTCCAAGGAAAATATATTCCTCTTAGTGATGAAAGTCTTGATATTCCATCCACACCTTCTTACACAACACAAGTTCCTACCTCATATGATGAAGTTGATGGAGATGCCGTGCATGCTATACGACTCGATCATGAAGAAGGCATATGGGAAAATTAATAAGTACGTAATTTATTATTTATTCATAATATATTAATTGTATGTTATAGTTTAGAAGTATTTTTACTAACAAGTATAATTATTTGAAAGCATAGGTATTTTGAGTCCAGACACCAGGCCAGGAGACAAGACACCAAGAGACAATATACCAATACACCAAGTTACAATTATGTGAAGTTATGTAATGTGTGTAAACTGTAATATGGTATATGTGATATTTTATTTATGTAGGTTGTTTGTTCTGATAAACTGTAATCTGGTATATGTGATATTATGAATATGACACGATTAATATTATTATGAAAACTGTATCACAAAATGTGAATTGTATTTTTCTGCTGTGCTGAGATATGGAGAACAATAATACAGGTAAAAAAATGGGATTAATTATAAAAGCAGGATGATATTTGTTAATTTTGCTGAAACTTTAGCGACAGTTATATTTCCTAACCGTTATAATATCTAGCGCGTTGTCCAGCAAAAAATAAATATTAAAACTGTGTTGCTGGGAATCGAACCGAGGACAATTATATTTATTACAAAGGTGTAATGTAAAACCGTTGTGATAGTTAGCGCGCTTTCCTCATTATTACAACGCAACACAAGGCCGTCGTTGTAAGTATCATATATACAACAACAATCTACATAACAACGCCCTCGTCCGCGTCATTATATGTCATTCCCAACCGTTGTTAAATGGGTTTTTCGTAGTAGTGATGTTCATAAATATTGATCTTGAATGTTATCATATTGATAGTTAGAGTGAGAGATCATCTAAGGATCAATATGATATATCCCACAACAAGTGTTAGAGATAAACTTGTTGAGAGAATATGTGATTATATTCATCGTTAACAAGTTCACATCCTTTATCGAGTAAATACGTATAAAACGAATTATCGGACCCTAATCTTGGCATGCTTTTATCAAATGTTTAAAACAAATTTCTTTACCGTTGTTATTAAATTCTTATGCAAACGATCAGTTACAAATCAACCAAAATCTTTGTTACTCTAAGTTTAAAATGATTTCGACTATAAAACAGCAACAATATACATACAATCCCTATGGATACGATAAAACACCCCCCGAAATACTTTTCAACAATATACCTTGTGTTTAATATAGACATAAGGGCAAAAGGGTAATTGTACACGCAAGTATTATCACAAAAGGTTTTTTCATATCACATGACATTTTCGTGACTTGGGTAGCAGTGATATGTTACTAGATACTGCTCACTATTTATTAGGTTAAATGCGCAATTTAATATAATTGCCAACGTCGCGAAAACCTATAGGATCACACACATAAGGACAGATTGATAAGAGGTAGAGTAAATAAGGAACAATGTAAGGTACGATGCACTTAAGTAAATGTAGAACACCGTAAGGTACTGTCCACTTAAGTAGAATACGAAATGTGGTAAGGTACCACTCGCTTAAGTGATATACAGTACACCATAAGATATGGTGCGCGTGCACTTAATTGGAGTTTTTAGCTTGCTGCCCACACAAGTGGTTCTATAAATAAAACCCTAGTGTAGAAGTATTCATACTTGGTGAAAATTTGGTTTGTAAACCCTAACCGTATTTTCCCTCTCTCTCTCTCTCTCTCTCTCTCTCTCTCTCACACACACACTCAAAGCCTTCAATCGTAGCAGTTAGCACTGAAACTGAATGAATATGTTCGTGTGGACTGAGTAGAGGCGTTGTTTATCATTCAACGCTCATGATCACTCCTTTGATTCAACATCAAAGGTTTTACCGCCACAAGAGTTAGCCGTTTCTATCACTAATCATGCTCATTTGTAAGGATCACTAAAGAGAAAATTTTAATTTTTGTTGCATTTTAGATTGTGATTTCCCTTCATCCTTTTGATCTACCAATTTATGTAAAGTTTATATATTATGCTCTTGATCATGATTTCAATATGTTTTTGTTTAATCATTATGCAAAACTTATGTAATGATTTGGCACATGTATTTTGTACATGAGATTTTCTGTATATTGGTAAATGCTTTATGTTATGATTTTGTATAATATGTTTTGATTCATTCAATTAATAATAATTACTATTATATTGGATTGAAGTTTGTTTGTGTGTGGTATCATGTAATGATATTATGGCTTTTACCTACTGGAAGCCAAATCCATTTAATTTTTGTGCTATGCTTTCATGTAATAAAATATGACATAGGCGATTTTATTCTTGTGTTTTGCAGTAGATCTAACATTTTTCTGTAATTTGATTTAAAATTTAAGTGATTCTAATAATTTGAAAAAATTATTTAATACACGTGATTTCATGTTGTGAAAAACGATATCTTTAAGAAAAGTATAAAACGGTTTCTTGATAATTAAGAACCAAAACAAGGGTTAAGGTTTAACGGAAAAGAAAACAAGAAGAAATAGAATAAGGAACAACAAGGATTGGGAAAATATAAATTCTGTTTACTATTCACTTTCTCATTAAAGTCACAAATGATTACAAGTGAATATCACAATTTGCCACACTCAACAAACTGAGTGTACTAGTATATTTATAGACTAACTAGGTAACTTGCAGCCCAAGAAACCCAAATAATTGTATCCTTAACACAAGGCCCAATTCGACAAAATAAAATATTTCGACACTACAAACTGGAACAGACTTCAACTATAATTTGTAACAATCAGGCATCAGCATGTGAACAAGCTTCGACTGCATGCTTGCCTCCTGTCGAAATACACATGAAAGCTTCTCCTTCGACACAGCATGAGTTCGACCCAAATCTCACAAATCTCCACCTTGGATCTAACTCAGCAACAAGAGAATCAACTAGCTTTCATCATGTAGCTTTATCAACTGCATACAGTGGAAGAACTTGCAACTTGGCAACGTCTTGGTGATCATATCAACAACATTGTCTTTAGTCGAAACCTTCAGCACCTGGACTTCACCACGCTCGATTATCTCTCTGAAGAAGTGCAGCCTCACATCGATGTGCTTAATTCGCTCATGATAGGCTGAATTCTTTGACAGGTGTAATGCACTTTGACTATCACATTTAACAGTGATACTTCGACCTTGAAGTTTCAGCTCCTTTGCAAAACCTTCAAGCCACAATGCTTCCTTCACAGCTTCAGTGAGGGCAATATATTTAGCTTCAGTGGTTGATAAGGCAACAACCTGCTGAAGCGTCGCTTTCCAACTGATTGTTGTGCCAAACATTGTGAAAACATATCCAGAAATAGACTTTCTGGAATCCATACAACCTGCATAATCAGAGCCGACAAATCCTTCGATTTCGACTATGTTATCACCACCACAGACTCCACCATAAATCAAGACTCTTTTCAGAGTCCCATTTATGTATCTGAGAATCCACTTTATAGCTTGCCAGCGCACCTTTCCAGGATTGGCCATATACCTGATCACAAGGCTCACTCCATATGTTATGTCTGGCCTCGTACAAACCATAGCATACATCAAAGAACCCACTACACTAGCATATGGAATGCTATTCATATAGATTCTTTCAGCTTCAGTACTCGGACTTTGAGTAGTACTAAGCTTAAACTGAGGATTTGTAGGTGTCACAACAGGCTTCGAATTCGACATACCAAACTTGTCGAGAAGCTTCCGTAGGTATGTCTCCTGAGATAAGCACAACTTCGACTGCTTTCTATCTCTCCGGATGTCAATCCCAAGAATCCTGGCTGCAGCTCCCAGATCCTTCATTTCGAACTCCTTACTGAGTTCAGCCTTCACCTTCGTTACATCCTCAACACTGTTGCTAGCTATGAGGATATCATCCACATACAGTAGCAACATAACAAGTGAGTTTCCAGGTCAAAATCTGAAGTAAACACAGTGATCGAACTGACTTCTAGTGAAACTAATGTGTGCCATGAACTTGTCGAATCTCCTATTCCACTGTCGAGGAGATTGTTTCAGGCCATACAAAGACCTATTCAACTTGCACACATAATCTTCTTTACCCTTTTCTGCATACCCTTCAGGTTGACGCATCAGGATCGTTTCATCTAGATCACCATACAGAAATGCTGTCTTCACATCCAACAACATTCGAATGGATCTATGCTTTACAACAGGTGAGAACACATCATTGAAGTCGACTTCTTCTTTCTGAGTGAACCCCCTAGCAACCAGCCTCGCCTTAAAGCGCTTCGACATCACTCATTCAATTCCTTCCTTGACCTTGAAAATCCACTTACAACTGACTAACCTTGCTCCTGCAAGTTTCTCAATCATCTCCCAAGTGTTATTATCATGAAGAGATTTCATCTCATCATCCATGGCTTTTCGCCATTCAGTCTTGTTTCGACTCCTTATAGCTTCCTTGTAATCTCTAGGTTCTTCGTCAAGTACCTCACTTGTAGAGATTAAGGCAAACACTATAAGATCTGTATAACCAAGTCTCTGAGGTGGCTTGATGACTCTTCTCGACCTATCTCTTGCCAGTAGGTAGTCATCGACAGTTTCCCCAACTTCTTCAGCATCTTGCTCTTCGACTTCATTAGGGCTATGCACTTCAGCATCACTATGCTCCACCTCAACAGGCATCTCTACCTGTTCCAGCTCCTCTTCACAGATTTCTGCACTTCGACCAACATCACCAGTTTTCTTGAAAGCCATTTCGACCTCATTGAAACCTACATCACGACTTGTGATACATCTTCTGTGACCTGGTCCTAGGCACCACAGCCTATAACCCTTGACTCCCTCAGGATATCCAAGGAACATGCATCTCAGAGCTCTAGGTTCGACCTTGTCTTGCCTAATGTGAGCATAGGCTAAACAGCCAAATACTCTCAGTTTGTCGAGATCTGGTGGATGACCCAACCAAACTTCTTCAGGTGTCTTCATTCCCAGCGCAGTCGAGGGACATCTATTTATCAGATAAGCTGCTGTCGAAACAGCCTCCGCCCAAAACACCTTCTTCAATCCAGCACTAGCCAACATGCATCTAACCCTTTCAAGGATTATTTGATTAAATCTCTCAGCTAAGCCATTTTGTTGAGGAGTACCTGCTACAGTCTTATGCCTTGCAATCCCAGACTCAACACAGTAACTGTCGAACGCTTCGTTGCAGTATTCAAGGCCATTGTCGGTTCTTAACCTCTTAACCTTTTTGCCAGTTTGAGTTTCGACCAGAACCTTCCAACTTTTGAAATTCTCAAAAGTTCCATCCTTCGTCTTCTAAATGAATACCCATAGCTTTCTGGAATAGTCATCAATGATGGATAGAATATACCTTGCACCTGAGTGAGAAGGATTCCTTGCAGGCCCCAAAAGATCAGCATGAATGTAATCAAGGGATCCATGTGTTCTTTGCTTGCCTTTGTTAAACTTCGCCATACAGGATTTACCAAATACACAAGATTCACAAAACTCCAGCTTTTCGACTTTGTCACCTCCTAGCAGGTTCTGCTTCCCCAATTCGACCAGGCCTCTTTCGCTGACATGGCCCAATCTCATGTGCCATAAATCTGTCTTCGACATAGGTTTCGTGGATACAACAGTTGTCGAACCACTTACAACCTCAGCCTCAAGGGTATACAAGCCTTGGTTTTTCACACCTCTCAAGACTTTCTTCGACCCTTTCATGACTTTCAGGATACCTTGCTCTCCTTTGAAAACATATCCCTTTCTGTCGAATTCACCAAGAGAAATTAAATTCCTCTTAAGATCAGGTACATACCTAACCCTAATCAATAGCCTTATTGACTCATCATGGAGCTTGAATCTAACAAATCCAATACCTGCAATCTTGCAAGCTTTATTGTTCCCCAGCAGCACTGATCCACCATCTTGATCACACAATTCTTCAAACACATTCTTGTTTGGAGTCATATGCCAAGTACATCCAGAATCCATAATCCACTCTCCGCAAGAGTTGCTGCTCGACACCACAAGGGCAACAGATGATTCATAACTATCTTGCACTATAGCTGCATTCCCATTGTCCTTACCTCCATGATTGTTCAGGCGCTCAGGGCACACCTTTCTTGTGTGACCCTCCTTCTTACAATGATAACATTTGATACTAGACATATCACCACCATAAGACTTCTGCTGAACCTTACCTTTCTTCTTGTCAAACCTACCATCTTTCTTTGACGATCTTCCTTTAACGGACAACCCTTCGCCAACTGATGATGGTTTCTGCTCCTTTTTTTCGTTCAAATCCTTCGAATACAAGGCTGCTTGAACTTCTTCAAAGGTCAGGGACTCTCTTCCATACAAGAGGGTTTCTTTGAAGTGAGCATGCGTTCTTGGCAAAGCACATAACAACAACAATGCTTGATCTTTGTCATCGATCTTCACATCAATATTTTCAAGATCAAGAATCAGCTTGTTGAACATATCCAACTGCTCAGCCAAAGCTTTGTCTTCACTCATCTTGAATGAATACAAAGCTTGCTTCAGGTACAAACGATTTACCAACGATTTGGTCATGTACAAGCTTTCAAGCTTTACCCATAATCCTGACGCCGTCGTCTCTTTTTACCTGCCGGAGAACCTTATCACCAAGGCTCAACAATATTGCGCTGTGTGCTTTCTCAATCATTACCGTCTTTTCTCTTTCCGTCAACGCAGCATCCATGGCTGCCTGTCCCTTCAACGCTTCCAAACAACCCTGCTGCACCAGTAGGGCTTTCATCTTCAAACGCCACAGACCGAAATCGTTCACTCCGGTGAACTTTTCAATCTCATACTTTGTTGAAGACATCTTCTCCACGCTCACCGCACCAATTTGTTGTGAAAAAACGATATCTTTAAGCAAAGTATAAAACGGTTTCTTGATAATCAAGAACCAAAACTAGGGGTTAGGGTTTAACGGAAAAGAAAACAAGAAGAAGAAGAATAAGGAACAACAAGGATTGGACAAATATAAATTCTGTTTACTATTCACTTTCTCATTAAAGTCACAAATGATTACAAGTGAATATCACAATTTGCCACACTCAACAAATTGAGTGTACTAGTCTATTTATAGACTAACTAGGTAACTTGCAGCCCAAAAAACCCAAACAATTAGATCCTTAACACAAGGCCCAATTCGACAGAATAAAATATTTCGACACTACAAACTGGAACAGACTTCGACTACCATTTGTAACAATCAGACATCAGTATGTGAACAAGCTTCGACTGCATGCTTGCCTCCTATCGAAACATGAAAGCTTCTCCTTCGACACAGCATGAGTTTGACCCAAATCTCACATTTCATATAATGCGTGTTTAGTGTTTCAGTGTCAATTTTTTTTTATAATTTTGAAACAATTTTAAATTATACATTAAAACAATTTATTTTAATAAATTAGTCTAATGAAGTTTTGTTCAAGTTTTGGCTACAGTTTGTATTTTATACAAAGTTTAACATTTTGAGTGAATCAATTAAAATAAAATGTCACCAAAGTGAGCTTTTTTTGGAAGATTGCTTATAAAAAATGTTAATTGTTTTTCTTGTGTGTATGTCTATTCATGAGAGTATCAATTGACCCAAAGGATAATTGGTGGTTGACCAGTTTTCATACGTGTCTGTGATGGTAAACATGTGATAATTATAAGGTTTCACGTGTGAATAGGAAATCAATCCAAATAGGGGTTTATTATTCTACATTTTTTTACTATCAATGTTTGACCGTTACAACAAGAGTACCACTAACAGTTAATATTAGTATCCAAAAACTCGATATTGATGGTGTACTAGATATCTTGAGATGGGTTATGCCATTATTTAAACAAATTAATTATTCAATTTTTTATTTTATACGAGTATATTTAAAGTGTTTAGTTTTGTTCTATTTTCAGCTACAATTGCTTCAATATCTGCTAATCTAAATAAAGTTTAGGTCCTTAATGAGATAAATTTTAAGGATTTGAATGTGAACATGAAAATTGTTCTTGATTGCATGGATTTTGACCTTGCATTAAGGAATGAGAAACCACCTTCTCCTTCTGAATATAGTACCTCTGAAAAGAGGAAATACTATGAGAAATGAGATCGCTTCAATCGTATGAGTCATGCTTTGGTCTGTTCTAAGGTGAATTTAGATTCAGTACCTAGAAACACTTGGTGGTTAGACTCAGGTGCAACTGCTAACATCAGTACTTCAATGAAGGGTTTCCTGAACATGTGAAAGACAAATGATATTGAAAGATACATCTATGTGGGATATGGAAAGTCGGTGGAGGTAGAAGCTACATGAAATTTTAGATTATTGATGTGTATCCGATTTTATTTGGATTTGAAAGACACTTTTGTGATTTCGTCATTTAGACGAAATTTAATTTCAGGTTCTTATTTAGACAAATCGGGTTTTTTTTTTATGTTCATATGGAATAATATGTTTAAGTTGTCTTTTAATTCAAATATTGTTGGAACTAGTTCACTTATAAGTCATGATATTTTCTTGACACAATAGCTACCTATGGCAAATCCTTAAATGTGGAATCACGTGATACTAAGCGTAAAATTGATAATAACTGTTGTGAAACGATGTTGTCAATAATAGAATAAATTTATGAGATAAAGATTGAGTTTCTTGAACAAACACAAGAAATCCTATTAGATTTTACGAAAGAGAGAGAAGAAGGAAGAAGAAGAATAAGAATTGGTTAAAATTGTTTTACTATTCCCTTTCTCAATAAGGGTTAAAGATTACAAGTGAATACATACAATTAACCTCTCTCAACAACTTGAGAGAACTAGTCTATTTATAGACTACTAAGTTAACTTTGGCTACAAGCTAACTTAACAATTGGGCTTACAAGCAAGACCCAATTCGACATGCTTTAAAACAAAACATATTTCGGTAACATGCTTGAACAGACTTCGACTACAACATGCACAACTCCTGTCGAACCATGAAGTTACCCTTGTTGACACCAGAGTTCGATCCAAATACGACAAAAATCTCTATCTTGGAACAAACTCTACACTTAAAAGGGAATAAACTAGCTTTCATCATGCAACTTTATCAACTGCATACATTAGAAAAAACTTGCTATTAGGCAATGTCTTGGTGATCATATCAACATCATTGCCATCAGTCAAAACCTTTAACACTTGAACTTCTCCACGCTTAATTATCTCTCCAACAAAGTGCAGTCTCATATCAATGTGCTTGGTTCACTCATGATAGACTGAATTCTTCGACATGTGTATTACACTTTGATTATCACATTTAACAGTGATAACTCGACCTTGAAGTTCAACTTTTTAGAAAAAACGTAAAGCTACAATGCTTCTTTCACAATTTCAATGAGGGCAATATACTCTGCTTCAATGGTTGATAAGTCAACAACCTTATAAAGAGTTTCTTTCTAACTCATTTTCGTGCCAAACATAGTGAACACATATCCAGAAATATATTTTATGGAATCCATACAACCTGCATAATCAGAGTCGACAAATCTTTGATTTCGACTGTGCTATCATCACCACAGGCTCCACCATAATTCAAGACTCTGCTCAGAGACCCATTGATGTACCGTAGAATCCACTTTAATGCTTGTCAGTGCGCCTTCCCAAGATTGGTCATATACTTGCTTACAAGGCCCACTCTGTATGATTTGTCTGGCCTCATACAAACCATAACATACATAAAAAAACTTACTATACTATCATATGTAATGCTATTCATATAGGCTCTTTCGACTTCAGTACTAGGACTTTGAGCCGTACTATGCTTGTATTAAGGATTAGTCGGTGTTCGAAAAGGCTTTGAATTTGACATACCGAACTTGTCAAGAATCTTCTTCAGATATGTCTCCCTTGAGATAAGCATAATCTCAATTGCTTTCTATCTCTCCGGATGTCAATCCTAAGAATTCTGGAGCCATCTCCCAAATTTTTCATGTTGAACTCCTTATCAAGTTCAACCTTTACCTTCATAACATCTTTGACACTGTTGCTTGCTATGAGGATGCCATCCACATAAAGAAACAAAATAACCATTGAATTTCCAAGTCAAAATCTGAAGTAAACACAGTGGTCGAACTGGCTCCTAGTGAAACCAATGTGTGTCATGAACTTGCCAAACCTTCTAATCCATTGTCGAGGAGATTATTTTAGGCCATACAAAGACCTATTTAGCTTGCGCACATAATCTTCCTTTCCCATTTTTGCATCCCCTTCAGGTTGCCTCATCAGGATTGTTTCATCTAGATCACCATACAGGAAGACAGTTATCACATCCATCTGTTCAAGTTCTAGGTTGAACTTTGCCACCATAGCTAACAACATTCTAATGGATCTATGCTTTACAATAGGTGAGAACATATCATTGAAGTCGACACCTTCTTTCTGAGTGAACCCCCTAGCAACAAACCTTGCCTTAAAACACTTTGATATCACTCATTCGATTCTTTCCTTAACCTTGAAAATCCACTTACAGCCGACTAACCTGGCCCCAGCAAGTTTCTTGATCAGATCCCAAGTGTTACTATCATGAAGATATATCATCTCATCATCCATGGCTTTCTTCCATTCAGTCTTGTCTCGATTCCTCATTATTGTGTAGATATCATAAGTCAATATCTAATTTTATGAGGGACATGATTAGAATATTGAAAACTAAGAAACAACCCTAAGATTATTTATAGGGGTTATGGTCCTCATTTGTAGAGAAATAGAAAATACGGCTCATCAGAAAAATTCACTCTTCATCCCCATCAGAGGAGATTCAATATGCCATAAGGAACTCTACAATTAGAAGATCAAGTACCCGATAACTTTAACTATTTTCAATGGCAAACTTAGGTACGCTTTCGCTTTCATTCTCATAATTGTATTCAGATATAGTTATAAGGGATATGAGTCGATCACATATTTGACTCATAAGGATTTGTTTAGAATTTTGTTCTTGATTCCTATATCGATAGAAATCATAAGGTTATGAATAGATATGACATAACAAATCAACAGGTTAGGGTAGTAGGTAGTCATACATCAAAATTTTATAGTGCTTTTTGAGTTTTTTCCTTTCTTTAGGAGGTAGTGTAAAGTTTAGGAGTGATTACCTTATGGTTTGACATGTTGTTATCTAGTATATTTGGAAAGCTCGAGATGATGTTATTTTTAATGGGGTTGAAAAATCAGCAAAAAAGTGGAGGAAAAGAGTTTTTTTTGTATTGAAATTGATTTTTGGGTAGGTCAGGGAAGAACCCTTACACATTTTTGAGTGAATTCAAAATCCTATCCTCTACCTACATTTATAAAGGATCAAGTGTTAGCCCCTATTTAATGTGCAATAGTAAATCTTCAATCTATTTTTTATTAGAATCTGATCTGTTGATGATGAATATAATTATTCTAAGTTCTAATCTGTGAAGAGCGAGATGATTCTTGAATAATTATGAATTACTTCTAGTTTAGCAATTATATTTTTTTTCTTTATTTTGTTACCGGATATTTCTTGTGTTTTGAAATTATCTGGTGTAACATTATTATTTTTTATTATGTAAAAATAGATATTCAAAAATCATTAGAACAACACCATCGAGTGGAAGAGAAAAAAAACACAACACAATGGATTTTACTTAAATGTCTATTTTACTACTAGTAATTTGAAGTTTTAACTTTTGACATTCAACGAAGAATTAGAGGTTGGTGAATAGTCAGATGCGCAGCCATAATCTAATACATCTTCATCAAGTTCCACACAACATTTTGTCATGTAGTGTGAGTTGAATGGAGTCAATATGTATGCATGGATGTAGGGGTGGACAAAAACCCGCTACCCATTTTAATCTGCATAAACCGAAGCTATTAATGATTAAATGGGCGGGTCGGTTCTGTTAATCGGGTGACCGGGTTTCAAATTCGGTTTCATATGGTTTTAAATGGGCGGTTGCGGATTCAATCATTAAATCCGGCGGAACCCAAACCCGCCCGAATATACATAGATAATATTTTTAGGAAGTAATGAATCTGTTCATTTAATACTGAGTATTATATAATATTTCTTTAAGAAGCAATGAATGCACATCATTTTATTTAAAATTAAATAATACTATATTGATTCACCATCATTACTTTACTGTTACAGTTACTATTACAATTAATACACTTTTATTTTCTATGTTACAGTTGGCTTCCCCATCATTATTTTTACTTTATTATTATTATTTACTTTATATTATAATATTCTATTATGCAACTCTATTAGAAAGATATCAATCTCTCTTATTCTTTCTCAGGCTGCCACCATGCTTTATCAATTTTTTTATTCTCTCTTTCTTTTTCTAACACTCCTAACAATGTTCTATAAACTCCCATTAATTTCTTTCTTTATATTACAAAAAAGGTGAAGCTTCTACCTGAAAATGTCACTTTTTTCCAACACTTAGTGAAATTTTCACTAAGTCGGAATCTGCCTTCACTTTTTTCCAAATGTAGGGGCATTTTTCACTTGGATCCAAAAAGTATCAAAACCAATTATGATCAAACAGTTATTGTATAATATGAGGGCTTTCCAAAATGGCCAAGAACTCCATCAAATTCCACTTGAGCCATAAGATATGACAATGGCAATATGCCTTGCTGAAAACTGCCAAGGCTAGGCAGAATTTTGCACTTTTGCTCGATTTGGCAAAATCAGATAAATCCAAGCCTTGTCATCACTTTGGACACATCTGAGGATCAAAACTAAAGGGAACAAACACTGATCTAAGCCTCCAAAGTCTTTGGAACAAGAAGTAGCATGCCAAACCTAGAAATGCCTAAAAGAGGGACAAGACTCCAATTTTGGATTGGAGAATTTAATGGATGCACCTAGGTGGCATGGACTGACACATTTGCAACTGAATTCAGTCAAGATTCATCCAACAACTAGGGAACCACAGCTCTGTGTCCTAACCTCTAGTCAATTGCTAGAGGAGAATTGGATTCCCATTGATCAATATTGGCCAAACCTCTGCTGCAGTTGCCGTTCACTATTGATCCCAAAACAAACTTGCTCTACTATAAATAGAGCTCATTTGTGCTTAGTTTGAGTACACCAAAGCCATCAAACAGATGCTTTCCTCAAAATCCCTCTCTTTAGGCTAAAATGCCTTCTTTAGCAAGGTAACTCTGAGTTTTTGAGTTAGAGAGCATTTCCATCACATCTCATGATCCTAACACCTCATAAACATCATATGTAGGTGATCCAAACTATCAAAAGTGACCTGTAACACCAAAATCACAAAGTCACCTCTCAAAACCTCAAAATAGGCCTTTTGTGCATTTTTCAAGCCATGTCTTGATTCAGTCACTTTCCAAAGCAGATAAAACCTCAAACACACTCCAAATAACATCCTTGAACTGTCCTAAATGGTTCCCCCATCCGGAACACCATTTGAGAGAGTTGCTATTTTGGTCATTTTTAACCCCTTTTGCAAGAAAGGGCCAGATTGTGTTTTTGCAGGTTCCAGCTGATTCCAACCATCCTCAAAGCTTCTAAGGGATCATTTGAGAGTGTCCAAAGCATCAAACCATTTCTGGAACAAGAAGTTTGGCAGATTGCACAGAAAACTCCAAAAGCTCAAAAAGAGGTAAGCATCATGACTTGAACTTTCCAAAATATGCATTGCTTTGAAGTCCACTGATCATACACACCTCATACATGTTATATATGTTGTGTTTGAACCAATTCATCATGTAATTCATGCCTGTATCAAAGTGTAGCATAGAAAATGCAATTATAGGTCTTTTTCAAAACCACTATCGGATTTTGAGGAGGGAGTATAATCTGAAAAAAATACCACCACCATTGGATTCCTTGTGAAATTCTAGGTCAGATGTATATAAATTTTGTCCCCAACCATTGAGAAATGAGAAAGTTATGGACCTTCCCGTTTCTTGGCAAAACTTGCCTTGCCTTGCCTTGGCCAGTCCTAGAAAACAAGGCATGCCTTGTATATTTGTGGTTTCACTTCAAGCAATGGATGTATCACCACCCCAGTGGTAAGGCGCGCGCCCTATAACCTTGAGGTCTTGGGTTCAAACCCCACCTATGCCATTTTGTGTTTTCTCACATTTTTGCTATTTTTTTTATGTTTTATTAATTAATTGGAAAATTAATAACTCCTTCAATTTTAATTATTTTTGATTGGGTTTTTTGCAAAATATCACAAAAATGTTGAAATATTTTATTCCACAAAAAAATTAAGTTTATATTATTTATTTAATATAATTAGTATTTTTGTGAATAAATTCCTTTTAATGTTTTTAAACATTTTAAAAGTGAATATTTACTTTAAAAATCAAAACCAAGTGAGTTTTAATTCACCTTGTGATTAATCCCTCATTTTTCAAACCTTAAACAAAAATCAGAAATGGTTTATTCAAACTTATTTGGTATTTTATTTGATTTTCTTTAAATATTTACTTTTAAAGAATAACAAATTAGGGTTTCTTTGATTTTCACCCTCATCAAACAATTTCAAACACTTTTGGGCCTCTAATAGAGTGTAAGACCCAATCCTTTGTAAATACAAACCTATTTTTGGGCCTCACTTATTGTATAAGTCCCGTTGTATTTCAAAAAGTTCGACGCGATCATCGTCCGTTGAAAAACAAACCTTGGGCCTCTCCTCGAGCTATAAGACCCATTCAAAATTATTCTTGGGCCTCTATTAGAGTGTAAGACCTAACCCCCCTTTGAAAACCAAACCATTTTGGGCCTCAATGCATTGTATAAGACCCATCGCGTTTTCAAAAATCTCGGCGCGATCGCCATTTTCAAACAAATGACCCTGGGCCTCTCCTTGAGCTGTAAGCCCCACCACTTGTACAAAAATAAATCTTGTGGGCCTCTATTAGAGTGTAAGACCCAATCCCCTTTTAACCAAAACTTTTTGGGCCTCAGACATTGTATAAGTCCCCCGGCGTTAAAAGAAAACCTCGGCGCGATCGCCAATAAAAAAACCAATCATCTGGGCCTACCCTCGTGTTGTAAGCCCTATTCTTTTTCTTTAAACACTTGGGCCTCTTGAGAGAGTGTAAGACTCATCCCCTTGTACAGAAAACCTTTCTTGGGCCTCAGTCACTTGTATAAGTCCCTCTGTACAAAACGAAATGTGCGATCACTGATAAACCTTGGGCCTCTCCTTGAGCTGTAAGCCCCAACATCTTTTCAAAATACTTTCTACTTTAATTTTGAATATACTGTTGTTTTCAATATTTCTTTGCTGAACAACTAACCAAACAGCATGGAAGCTATACAACCGAGTAAGTGTTTATATGCTTTCTTTATCCGCTTTCATATACATATAACTGTATTATGGGGCTGTTTCGCTGTAAGTCTTCTTTCATAAACTCATATCAACTGTGTAATACTAGTATAGATATTTAGAGTTTCCCCGGCAACTACGTCTAGCACTAAGCCCTGTTGGTCACTCTTAAATACAAACAAAACTAGATCCCCATATGATTACCAGATACAGTCTTCCCTCCTCATGGGGTTAAACAATATAGAGACGTGAAAGGCAGCATTCTCGGTGAACCCTTTCTCAGACTGTCACTCTTAGAAATTGTCAAAGAAACTTGTTAGTTCTGTTATTGGCAGCAAGTTGGGTAAACAATGTGGTTGTTCAAGATGTCATGTCTGATGTCTTAACATGTGCTTCTAACATTCTGCGTGTAGTGTGTTGTTTGGTATTGCAGTTTTTGTGCAAGATGTCATGACTGATGTCTTAACATCTGTTGACAGAACATCATGTTCAGTCTGGTGTTTACTTTAGGGCTGCATGTTAATTATTATGATTTGAGAGATTCTGTTTGAGATATTGCAGTCAAAATTCTTGGGGAAGATTTATTCAGATGCAATCGTGTGGTTCTTCTGTATTTAGGGCGAAAAGATTTGAAGATAAAATCTGTTTTTATTGTGCATCAAATCTGAGTTTTTCACAAAGCCCAAGCCCAAGAATCTGTTTCTATTTAAAGAAGACTCAACCCTACTTGGAAGGAACAAAGACTAGAGATTAAATACTGAGTGTCAAAGTGTTAGGGTTTGTGTTTTCGTCTATTATTTGTGAGCCATTCATTCATCTTTTAGATGCTTGAATTGGACTGATTGTTTGAGTTGTATGTTGTCCACTCTAGGCTTTTAAGCACGAGCGTTTGTTCTTGATTGAAGCTTTTAAGCAAGATCAATTATTGTCATTGAAGTGTGATCTTCTAATATTTGTAATTTTTCTATTGTCATCACTGCTGTGATTGAGGGGGAATGAAAGGCGTTTCATATCTAAGAGTGTCTTAGGTAGAAGTGTCATTGGGTAGTGATTAAGTGAATAGATTGTCAACTTGTGTGTTGATTATAGAGTCTATGAATTAATACTACTGATAGTGAATTTCCTCCCTGACTTGGTAGCCCCCAGACGTAGGTTGTTAGACAGAACTGAATGAACAATTCTCTGTGTTCCTTTTTGCTTTTAAGTGCTATTATCTCTATTGTCTTGTTCATATAGTAGATATTGATGTTGTGACATCTCACTTGACATCACATATCTGATACCAGAATTTCAATTGGTATCAGAGCAGGCATCCTGCTCTGTATCTGGGTGAGATCTAGGGTTGTTACTTTCTGGTGCAATGGACAAGGAGAGTGGTGGATTTGTGAATAGTGTAACACCCCAATTCCCATCGCGAATAAATAATACATAAATAAATCAGAGTAACTAAAAATTTATTTTTCCGACAGAATCAAGGATGCCACATTTACATAAATAAAACACAAACCCTGCTCAATTATTTGATACATAACATAAACTGGGATAACATCAAAGAGAAACTTTTTCCATATAAAAGGAAAGTTCAATTATGGAATAAAGCGGAAAGATCCATAACTGACTTGTTTTACAAGATAAATTGTTTTATAACATCAAAATATACATACAAATGTAATACAAAATAAATCTAACAAAGGTATACATATATAACATAACCGTTCCCCGACTCCCGTGCTACGTATCAGAGCAGACACCAAGACCGACAAAAGAATGGAGAACTAATCTTCACAAAAGCCTCCAAGACTACTAATCTGCAATTGCCTCATAGAGCAACAAACCACAGCAGAAGGGTGAGAAATAACAACTAAATCAAGATTGCATAATAATATGCAAAAACATATTCAATCATATGTATAAATCAACTCACCCATACAATCACATACTAACACATATAACACGTATCAATTATACCGACATAATAACCTATTCACACATAACGCACACCAAAGTTATGACATATGGAAACACACCACCACATCACATATATTCATACATAGCATATTATAGACAGTTAATACAATCATGGTAATGTACAACGTTCCCCCAAAACATAACATATGTCTATACATAAAACATATCACCCATAAACGATGCATTTATCACATATGCACATCAATTCACAATTCCCCACACATAATGCATCCATTCACAATTCTCATATATAATCAATCCATTCATGATTTATGCAAATGTAAAGAGACCAACACAACGACTCTATGCAAATGCATATGCGGTACCATCCATCCATCATCTCATCATTAGTTCACTCATGAACTATTGGAACCATCGCTTGTTACTTAGTGTAACTCCCCGTCGGGCAAACGATGTTCCCCGTCGCTTTAGGTCCTCTTGGTATAAGGCGCACGACGTTTATGGATTGCTTTAGGTCCTCTTTGTATAAGGCGCATAATCCGATCGCTTTAGGTCCTCTTTGTATAAGGCTCACGATCGTCTATAATCATCGCTTTAGGTCCTCTCGGTATAAGGCGCACGATGTTATAGCGGATTCCCTCTGGAATCATTCCGTCGCTCACACCCACTAGGGCACACGACATCACAAGATGCATATCATGATGCTTGGCATACAAGGACTCATGACAATCAAATGCATCTTCACAATTCAACCATATAAATTATCTCATCATCATTATTCATGCATTGGAAATCAATTCACACAATGCATTTACTTGCCATAAGGCCACCAAATAACACACATTGAATTTCACATAAACAATGCATTTCATCATAATCCGCAAACCACAACAATTAACATTTTAGCATATACACTCATATCAATTCACATCAAGAATTACTCACCATCAACCACAACAATGACCACAAAACCTCATAACAACATACATTGATATTCAGTCAAACAATGTATTTTACCACACAACAACATCATTATCATACATTGAAATCAAACCCAAAACAACACATTTATCTTTCCATAAGACCACAAACCATCATCACCAACACTCATCATATATATTCACATCATATAACAGCACACAAGCTATACGATACATATTAAAAGCATATCACATGATAACACGTCAATCACAAACAATTACGATGGTAAAAGCCGACAAAACAACACTATTCCAATTCCCGACACAATTAAATCGTCCACTACTCCCAAAACTATTATTATAAGGAAGAACATTTCATAAGCTCTCCAACGCATCAAACCGCGCCTCAATCCGACTTACGGATCAAAAGTTATAAAGAAAACAAAATGGGAAATATGTCATGTTCGCAATGCGAAGCTCCTAGCGAGTCCTTCGCTTTCCACATTCGCCGTGTGAAGCCCCAGTGAACCATGGCAGAAGAAAAAGGATACAAAATTCGTTGTGCGAACTGCTGGCGAACATTCGCCTCCTTGTTCGCAATGCGACGCTCTGGCGAGCATTCGCTTTCCTATTCGCTGTCGTTCGCAGTGCGAACCTGCGAATTCAGGGATTCGCAGCAGCGCTGTTATAGGTCATATTGGGTCCAAATTCATCATTCTCCCACCCCAAACACTTCCAATTCATACTATATCAACCAAAACATGATCCAAACCTAACAACAAGTATTCTACTCAGTTTATATCGAATTTCATCCGTGAAAACATCGATTTCTATCAATCGCTCCTAATTCCAATTGATAAGAAAAGTTGTGAAACAACCAAAACAATTACAACAAACAACACATATACATACACAAGCAAGATATAATTGAAACTTCTCACCCTTACCCGATTAATCGCGCTCGAAACGGAGTTATGTCGATTTTGCTCTTTCTCCCTTTTTCTTTCCTCTTCCTTTCTATCTTCTCTTTTCTTTCTCTTCCTTTTCTTTTCTCTCTATTTCTCTCTAATATCTATTTATATAAAATATCTAAATCCCTAAAAAGACTATTTTACCCCTCAGCTCAAATATCTCGCAAACGCTCTCAAAACTCGATAAAACATAAACAACGATGAAAAATAATATATTGTCAAATAAAAGTCAAGAATAAAATAGTATAAAACGAAACTAATTAAATTGACTTGATTAAATAAATAAGACAAAACGGGGCGTTAAATTTCTCCCCCACTTAGAAATTTTCGTCCTCGAAAATATACTAAACGAACAACTCCGGACACGACTCTCGCATCCGACCAACAAACTAACATGCCAACAAAAGCACACCACGAATAACACAAACTGACAAACCACCTCGCTAACAGCAACCACTACAACGACACGACAACGACGACAACTACAACGACAAGATGCAAAGCCCATACAATGCACTTAACGACCAACTCACGACTCAAGGAATACCCAAGTTACGAACACACACAGGTTCACTCTTGAACCGAAACACAATAAGAACACAAGGTTCCACAACCCAACATCGCATCAACAACCTCTACATAACCACAATACCAACCTCCTTGTCACACAACAATATTACAACAATGCTACGATTCCCCAATCGAACATACAACCAAAACCTCCAGCTACATATTAGCCCATGAAAAATAGTTAAACCTTTCACCTAACACTTCCATTCTGAAACGTCCAATGGTCTCATTACTCCTACATGTTTCCAATGTTCAACCTAAGAACTCTTACAAGTCGCACACGCATATACGAATTGTGCCACATCACGCTTCCGCTGCGCACTCTGATTACTCGTAACCATCAAAACTACCAATCTCACGTCCAAAGTATAACTCTTTCTCATATTCGCCGAAAATCACTGTTCACTTTTAATATACCCAACCTCACACTCTACTGTGTTATCCCCCACACCAGGCACAAGTCTCTGAATTGCTCAAATAATTTTAATTCTTTGACCATCAAAACAGACATGTATAACAACTTCCGACTTAACTCATCACGCAAGACATTAACTTTACCAATAGGATAATTCCAGCTAAAGGCATAACTCATCACAAATTCCAACCCTCCTCGCTGTCTCATACTATATTCCTTCCGACCAAACAGGTACTCAATATTCTTGTGATTACTAAACACTTCGAACCTATAACCATACAGATAATGCCTCCAAAAATTCCAACATAATACAACCGCAACTAATTCCAAATCCTGAATAGTATAGATCCTTTTATGAATCCTCAATTGTCGTAAAGCATAAGCTACGACTTTACCCTCTTGAATTAACACACTAACTAAACTCATCATAGACGCATCCCAATACCTCACAAATGGTTCATTAGGATCACGCAGTATCAAAACTAGAGCCGTAGACAACTTCTTCTTCAGCTTTCTCTAAAACTTTCCTTACAAAGAACATCCCAAACAAACAACTCACCTTTTGCAAGTCAATCAAAGTAACGAAAACGCTAACTTGGAAAAACCTCCCATAACCTCCGGTAATAACCAACTAAAGTCCAACAAGATTCTAATCTCCTTAACCAACTTCGGAGCCTCTCATTGTAGAACTGCATCTACTTCCGATGGATCCATAACCATACTCTCATCTGAAATAACATATCCAAGAAAACTAACCTTTTTCAACCCAAGTTCTCACTTGAATAACTTAGCATAAAACTCCGTCTCTTTCCAACACTTGCAATTCAAATCTCAAACACTCTACCTGTTCTTCCTCTGAGTTTACAACAGATCCGAATATCCTCAATCAAAACCACTACGAACTTATCCAAATACATATAGAAGATACGTTTCATATACTCTACAAACATTACAGACGCATTACTAACACCAAATAACATCACTGTACATTGTAATGCCCAACCAAATTCCAAAATATATAATTTCTTAAAGCTTTTGCAAAACTTTCCACTGGGTAACTGGTTACTCACACAATTCACCACTCTTATCAAACATTCCAAACAAGTGTAATTTCAATCAAACTCAACCACACCATTCCAATCATCTATTCCCGAAAGTAGACACTTATTCTCAATCGTTACCTTATTCAACTGTCAGTAATCCATACACAATGTCTTCTCCTGACCGTCCAATTCCACAAATTCCAACCTGTATCAACAACCAACCAAAAATAACTCTCAAACGCAATGTTACATCCACCCACAAGGGTTTCCTCACAATTTCCATTAATGCCTTAAAACTCCAAAGAATTCAAACCTCACCAGAACTCTAAGTCTTGCTTCCCATAGTCTCAATACCATTATACACATCATGCTTGTTATTCCGTTCATTCATCCATCCTTTTTGTTACTAACCATACTGGAGCTCTCTAAGATGACACACTTGGTCTCACAAATCCCTTTTCCAGTAAATCTTCCAACTGCTCTTTCAATCTGAGTTTCACTTCCTAAAAGTTCTTATACTTACTTAGCAGATCCAAACCTCAAATTCTCACCTTCATCAAATTTGAGTTCACACTCTACTCTCTGAGAACAACCATTAACGATACCCAATCGTTCTCTCTCAACGACTTCCCAACTGAACCAACATACCAAAACCTCTAATCCGTCTCATCTTCCGATATTAGAATCTTCATCGACTCATCAAAACAATCCGTAATCATTTTATTAACCAAACAATTCATTTCACACACTATCAAAGCCGGAAGGACACGTCTATTCCATCCGACACAATTCCCGTTTGCTATCAACAAGAGATTAAGGGTGATCAGTTCCTCAATTTGTCAATAGACAACCGACAATCATGATGGGGCATAAATCGTCTTTACTAAACTATAATAGCATTTCTTGCATCTCGTGCATAAAACTACCTAAGGCACAATTCCTTAGTCGACATAAACCTTACCTCCGCATTCCCTCCGAAACCGGAACCAACACTGTCCAAACAACACTTACAATCTTGCGACCAACAACCCACTAAGCCAACACTCCACAACTGAAGCAACTTGGAGAAGCACTAGCTTCTCCCCCACTTATCTCATTCTCAATCCTACAGACAAAGAATTAGAAAAACTAGAAAGCACTGACAGTGTTTCACACACATATAACGTACTAAGGGACAAACAACAACGACAGTATTCAACTGTCACACTAACTGACTCAACAACTTGGCCGGACAGACCGACCTGCTCTGATACTACTAATGTAACACCCTAATTCCCATAGCGAATAAATAATACATAAATAAATCAGAGTAACTAAAAATTTATTTTTCTGACAGAATCAAGGATGCCACATTTACAGAAAGAAAACACAAACCCTGCTCAATTATTTGATACATAACACAAACTGGGATAACATCAAAGAGAAACTTTTTCCATATAAAAGAAAAATTCAATTATGGAATAAAGCGGAAAGATCCATAACTGACTTGTTTTACAAGATAAATTGTTTTATAACATCAAAATATACATACAAAGGTAGTACAAAATAAATCTAACAAAGGTATACATATATAACATAATCGTTCCCCGACTCCCGTGCTACATATCAGAGCAGACACCAAGACCGACAAAAGAATGGAGAACTAATCTTCACAAAAGCCTCCAAGACTACTAATCTGCAATTGCCTCATAGAGCAACAAACCATAGCAGAAGGGTGAGAAATAACAACTAAATCAAGATTGCATAATAATATGCAAAAACATATTCAATCACATGTATAGATAAACTCACCCATACAATCACATACTAACACATATAACACGTATCAATTATACCGACATAATAACCTATTCACACATAACGCACACCAAAGTTATGACATATGGAAACACACCACTACATCACATATATTCATACATAGCATATTATAGACAATTAATACAATCATGGTAATGTACAACGTTCCCCCAAAACATAACATATGTCTATACATAAAACATATCACCCATAAACAATGCATTTATCACATATACACATCAATTCACAATTCCCCACACATAATGCATCCATTCACAATTCTCACACATAATCAATCCATTCATGATTTATGCAAATGCAAAGAGACCGACACAACGACTCTATGCAAATGCATATGCGTTACCATCCATCCATCATCTCATCATTAGTTCACTCATGAACTATTGGAACCATCGCTTGTTACTTAGTGTAACTCCCCGTCGGGCAAACGATGTTCCCCGTCGCTTTAGGTCCTCTTGGTATAAGGCGCACGAAGTTTATGGATTGCTTTAGGTCCTCTTTGTATAAGTTGCACAATCCGATCGCTTTAGGTCCTCTTTGTATAAGGCTCACGATCGTCTATAATCATCGCTTTAGGTCCTCTCGGTATAAGGCGCACGATGTTATAGAGGATTCTCTCTAGAATCGTTTCGTCGCTCACACCCACTAGGGCACACGACATCACAAGATGCATATCATGATGCTTGGCATACAAGGACTCATGACAATCAAATGCATCTTCACAATTCAACCATATGAATTATCTCATCATCATTATTCATGCATTGGAAATCAATTCACACAATGCATTTACTTGCCATAAGGCCACCAAATAACACACATTGAATTTCACATAAACAATGCATTTCATCATAATCCGCAAACCACAACAATTAGAATTTTAGCATATACACTCATATCAATTCACATCAAGAATTACTCACCATCAACCACAACAATTACCACAAAACCTCATAACAACATACATTGATATTCAGTCAAACAATGTATTTTACCACACAACAACATCATTATCATACATTGAAATCAAACCCAAAACAACACATTTATCTCTCCATAAGTCCACAAACCATCATCACCAACACTCATCATATATATTCACATCATATAACCGCACATAAGCTATACGATACATATTAAAAGCATATCACATGATAACACGTCAATCACACACAATTACGACGGTAAAAGCCGACAAAACGACACTATTCCAATTCCCGACACAATTAAATCGGCCACTACTCCCAAATCCATTATTATAAGGAAGAACATTTCATAAGCTCTCCAACGCATCAAACTGCGCCTCAATCCGACTTACGGATCAAAAGTTATAAAGAAAACAAAACGGGAAATCTGTCATGTTCGCAATGCGAAGCTCCTAGCGAGTCCTTCGCTTACCACATTCGGCGTACGAAGCCCCAGCGAACCACGGCAGGAGAAAAAGGATACAAAGTTCGCTGTGCGAACTGCTGGCGACCATTCGCCTCCTTGTTCGCAATGCGACGCTCTGGCGAGCATTCGTTTTCCTATTCGCTGCCGTTCGCAGTGCGAACCTGCGAATTCAGGGATTCGCAGCAGCGTTGTTATAGGTCATATTGGGTCCAAATTCATCATTCTCCCACCCCAAACACTTCCAATTCATACTATATCAACCAAAACATGATCCAAACCTAACAACAAGTATTCTACTCAGTTTATATCGAATTTCATCCGTGAAAACATCGATTTCTATCAATCGCTCCTAATTCCAATCGATAAGAAAAGTTGTGAAACAACCAAAACAATTACAACAAACAACACATATACATACACAAGCAAGATATAATTGAAACTTCTCACCCTTACCCGATTAGTCGCGCTCGAAACGGAGTTATGTCGATTTTGCTCTTTCTCCCTTTTGCTTTCCTCTTCCTTTCTATCTTCTCTTTTCTTTCTCTTCCTTTTCTTTTCTCTCTATTTCTCTCTAATCTCTATTTATATAAAATATCTAAACCCCTAAAAAGACTATTTTACCCCTCAGCTCAAATATCTCGCAAACGCTCTCAAAACTCGATAAAACATAAACAACGATGAAAAATAATATATTATCAAATAAAAGTCAAGAATAAAATAGTATAAAACGAAACTAATTAAATCGACTTGATTAAATAAATAAGACAAAACGGGGCGTTACAAATAGACCCCCTATTCTAGATGGATCAAATTATGACTATTGGAAACCTCGCATGGTTATTTTGAAAGGATGGAAACATCCTGTCATTGTGAGAGAAGATGGCCAGTCAAAGCTGAAACCTAAAGAAGATTGGACCAAGGAAGAAGATGAACTTGCTCTTGGAAATTCTAAGGCTTTGAATGCCTTATTTAATGGTATTGGCAAGAACATTTTCAGGCTGGTCAACACATGTGAAGTGGCTAAGGAGGCTTGGGATATCCTGAAAACAACTCATGAAGGAACTTCCAAGGTCAAGATGTCAAGACTTCAGATGCTAACAACAAAGTTTGAAAGTTTGAGGATGAAAGATGAAGAGACCATTCATGACTTTCACATGAATATACTTGAACTATCAAATGCTTCTAGTGCCATAGGAGAGAGGATGTCTGATGAGAAGCTGGTGAGAAAAATTCTCAGATCTCTCCCCAAGAGATTTGATATGAAGGTGACTGCTATAGAGGAAGCTCAAAACATCAGCCAGATGAGGGTAGATGAATTGATTGGGTCACTTCAGACATTTGAATTAAGGTTGAATGACAGATCTGAAAAGAAGGTCAAATGCATAGCTTTGGTGTCTAGTACAGAAGATGATGAGAAAGAGTGTGGTCCTGAAACTCAGGAGGAGCTATCCAATGCCATTGTTCTGTTGGGAAGACAGTTTAATAAGGTTTTGAAAAGAATGGACGGGAGCTATAAACTTAATGTCAAGAACATCACATCTGACATCAACAGGTTAGGGGATCAGATGAAGAAAACAAGAACTGAGGAGAAGCCTAATAATGACAAAGGAATCTAATGTCATGGCTGTGAGGGTTATGGTCACATCAGAGCTGAATGCCCTACATATCTTAAGAAGCAGAAAAAAGGCTTATCTGTGTCCTGGTCTGATACTGAAAGTGAGCAAGATGAAGAGACTTCCAAGCATGTTAGGGTATTGACTGGAAGGTATATATCTGATGATGATTCTAGGGATGAAGAGAGTACATATGATGAGCTAACTGATTCTTATAGAGAGATATGCAGTAAAAGTGAAGAAGCCTGTCAAGAAGGGGAGAGGCAGAAGAAGATTATTGCTCAACTCAAGGCTGAAAAGACAGAGCATTTGGAAACCATTGCCAAGCTGGAAGATGAAGTATCTGTGCTGAACTCTAAACTTGAATATATGTCCAAGTCTATCAGAATGCTGAATAGTGGAACTGATGTTCTAGACGAGATTCTCAATGTTGAAAGAACTGCAGGAGACAAAAGTGGGTTGGGGTTCAACAGTGGATCTGCTTCAAATGATGTTATTCCTAGTTCCAAGCCAATGATGTTGAAACCGATGTTGAAACATCCTGACAGGACTCTCTCTAGGAAGAAATTCAGGCGCTGGAGATGCCATCATTGTGGGAGCTTTGGACACATAAAGGCTTTCTGTTATAAGTTACATGGGTATCCTAAGAGTGTTCCTAATTGTGCACCCAGACAGGCCATTCATAAAGGTAATCAAGTCATCAAGCAAAAGAAGCAATGGGTCTCCAAAACTGATGTTGTCAGCTTGATAGCTCATACTTCTCTTAGAGTCTCCACTAAAGAAGACTGGTACTTTGACAGTGGTTGTTCAAGACACATGACAGGAGTGAAGAATTTGCTGGTGGATGTAAACTTCATTCTTCTGGCCATGTGACTTTTGGTGATGGTGTCAAAGGAGAAATCAAAGGTGTGGGAAAGCTGAATTGTGAAGGTGAACCTAGACTTGATGATGTACTGCTAGTCAAGGGGTTGACAGTAAATTTGATCAGTATTAGTCAACTATGTGATCAAGGACTCTTAGTTAATTTTACCAAAACTGAGTGCATTGTCACAAATGAGAAAGGTGAAGTTATCATGAAGGGTGATAGGTCTAAGGACAACTGTTACCTATGGGTGTCACAAGACTCAAGTTCCTCCACATGTGTTCTTACAAAAGAAGATGAAGTTAAAGTATGGCATCAAAAGTTGGGACATCTACATCTGAAAGGAATGAAGAGAATCATATCTACAGAAGCAGTAAGAGGAATCCCAGAGCTCAAAATTGATGAAGGAAGAGTTTGTGGAGACTGTCAGATAGGGAAGCAGACCAAGATGTCACATCAAAAGCTTCAACATCCCACTACTTCTAAAGTGTTGGAACTTCTTCATATGGACTTAATGGGGCCTATGCAGGTGGAAAGTCTAGGTGGGAAGAAATATGCTTATGTAGTTGTGGATGATTATTCCAGGTACACTTGGGTGAATTTTATCAAAGACAAAATAGAAGTGTTTGATGTGTTTAAAGATCTCTGTCAAAGACTCCAAAGAGAAAAGGAAAGCAGTGTCATCAGAATAAGAAGTAATCATGGGAGAGAGTTTGAAAATAGCAAGTTTGCTGAATATTGTTCTACTGAAGGCATCAGTCATGAGTTTTCTTCACCTATTACCCCTCAGCAAAATGGAGTTGTTGAAAGGAAGAACAGAACCATTCAAGAATCTGCTAGAGCAATGATTCATGCCAAAAAGCTTCCTTACCATTTCTGGACTGAAGCTATGAATACTGCCTGCTACATTCACAACAGAGTTACCTTGAGAAGAGGTACTTCAGCTACCTTGTATGAGATGTGGAAGGGAAGAAAACCAAGTGTGAAGTACTTTCATGTGTTTAGAAGTAAATGTTATATTTTTTCAGATCGTGAACAAAGGAGGAAAATGGATCCTAAAAGTGATGAGGGAATCTTTTTGGGATACTCTACAAACATTAGAGCTTATAGGGTATTCAACTCCAGAACCAGAGTCATGATGGAATCTATAAATGTAGTTGTTGATGACTATGGATTGAAGGAAGATGCTGATGTCCTGGATGATGTTGGAACATTTGTTGATGATGTATCAACAAAAGCTGAAGACAGAAGTGTAAATCCCAGCCCTACTGCTATTGAACCTGAACCAGAGCAGCCTAACAAGGGACCATCCATCAGAGTGCAAAAGGACCACCCAAAAGAGCTTATCATAGGTGATCCAAACTCAGGAGTTACCACTAGGTCAAGAGAAGTTGTGTCAAATTCTTGCTTTGTATCCAAAATTGAGCCCAAAAATGTTAAAGAAGCCTTGAAAGATGAATTTTGGATTAATGCCATGCAAGAAGAGCTGGGACAATTCAAAAGGAATGAAGTGTGGGATCTTGTACCAAGGCCTGATGGAATAAATGTGATTGGCACCAAGTGGGTTTACAAGAATAAATCTGATGAACAAGGAGTGGTCACCAGAAATAAGGCTAGACTGGTTGCCCAAGGTTACACTCAGGTAGAAGGAATTGATTTTGATGAGACATTTTCTCCTGTGGCCAGACTAGAATCTATCAGATTACGCTTAGGTGTGGCCTGTAATCTCAAATTCAAGTTATTCCAGATGGATGTAAAGAATGCTTTCTTGAATGGGTACTTAAATGAAGAAGTTTATGTAGATCAACCCAAGGGGTTTATTGATACAACATTTCCTAACCATGTCTATAAACTAAGGAAAGCTCTTTATGGATTAAAGTAGGCACCTAGAGCTTGGTATGATAGGCTTACTGAATTCTTGGCTCTGAATGGTTACAGAAAAGGAGGAATTGACAAGACATTGTTTGTCAAAGAGGAAGGAGGAAAACTGTTGATAGCTCAAATATATGTTGATGACATAGTGTTTGGTGGGATGTCAGAAGCAATGGTTCAACATTTTGTGAAGCATATGCAGTCTGAGTTTGAGATGAGTCTTGTTGGTGAGCTCAGCTATTTTCTGGGTTTGCAAGTTAGACAAATGGAAGACTCCATATTTATCTCTCAGAGCAAGTATGCAAACAACATAGTCAAGAAGTTTGGTCTGGAGAATGCTAATCATAAGAGGACACCTGCTCCTACTCACCTGAAGCTGTCCAAGGATGAACATGGAGTGAGTGTGGATCAAAGCCTATACAGAAGCATGATTGGAAGCCTACTGTATCTCACAGCTAGCAGACCTGATATCTCCTTTGTTGTAGGAGTTTGTGCCAGATATCAATCTGAACCTAAAATTAGCCACATCAATCAAGTGAAGAGAATTCTAAAATATGTGAATGGTACTAGTGACTATGGCATACTATACAGTCATGGATCAGGCACTGAACTGAGTGGGTATTGTGATGCTGATTGGGCAGGGAGTGCTGATGATAGAAAAAGTACTTCAGGAGGATGCTTCTTCTTAGGGAACAACCTTATCTCGTGGTTTAGCAAAAAGCAGAACTGTGTGTCTCTGTCTACTGCTGAGGCTGAGTACATAGCAGTAGGAAGTAGTTGTTCACAACTGGTTTGGGTGAAGCAAATGTTAACTGAATACAATGTCAAGCAAAATGTCATGACATTGTACTGTGATAATCTGAGTGCTATCAATATCTCCAAAAACCCAATTCAACATAGCAGGGCTAAGCATATTGACATACGTCATCACTTTATAAGAGATCTGGTTGAAGATAAAGTGGTTGCTTTGGAACATGTTGCTACTGAAATGCAATTAGCTGATATTTTTACTAAGGCCTTAGATGCAAATCAATTTGAAAATTTAAGAAGCAAATTGGGGATTTGCATATATGAAGATTAATAGATTTTTTTTGGAGTGCAGGAAGGTGACTTTTGGTGCAGTTGTCTTATGTGTATGAGCTTGTCTCCTTGGTGAAATTGACAAAATAAAGATGTTTGGAAACATGGAAACAAACAAGAACATTTTTATTGCTGGAAGTACTCAATATTACATTTTTTTTAACAGAAACTACAAGCAAAGAGTTTTCATGTTTGGATTTGGCTATTCATTCCAACCACCTGAGTTAATAAAGTTAACCCAATCTTCATCTACTTCATCCTCAGAATCATGTAGTTGCACTTGAGCCTTCTTAATGGTCTTCATCCTTGTTTCTGTTTTTCTTCTTGTCCTTGTTGCCCCGGTAGAGGATCCACCTGTTGTCATTTCTTTGGACTTCATCTCCTTTGGTTGTGTGCTCTTGTTCTTCCGGTCTTGCTTCAACTGGCCCTTGTGTGTTTCAACTGTCTTGGAGGAATAACTCATGTTTTCTTCTCAGTTTGGTTGTAGTAAGAAGCAGTAAGGTGTAGCTGTTTTTATATCAAAAGAGAACCTTGTTTGTATCGCCTGACCAGTCAAAGATGTAGTTGTTGGAGGAGGTGTATTTTTCCTTGTGTCATGTCCAACTTTTTTGAAAATTGTGTTTTGTGTCGTGCTTCTGAGGGTGTTTGTCCAATTGTGGCTAAAAAGGGGGAGAGTAACCTCACTCTAGTTTTTAAGTAGCTTTGTAGTTTTGTGTTGTCTGCTACTGGTTTTCTTCAAGGAAGTGTGTTTGTGGTTTCTTGGCTTGAGGGGGAGTTTGAGTTTTGATTGGTGGTTCAGCTGCTGAATGTTAGTATGGTGTGTTTCTGCTGCAAGTATCTCTGATGTGTGCTGATATTGTTTTAGCCAAAATTAGCCAAAGGGGGAGATTGTTAGTTTTGTTATTGGCAGCAAGTTTGGTAAAACAATGTGGTTGTTCAAGATGTCATGTCTGATGTCTTAACATGTGCTTCTAACATTCTGCATGTAGTGTGTTGTTTGGTATTGCAGTTTTTGTGCATGATGTCAAGACTGATGTCTTAACATCTGTTGACAGAACATCATGTTCAGTCTGGTGTTTACTTTAGGGCTGCATGTTAATTGTTATGATTTGAGAGATTCTATTTGACAGATTGCAGGCGAAATTCTTGGGGAAGATTTATTCATATGCAATCGTGTGGTTCTGTATTTAGGGCAAAAATATTTGAAGATAAAATATGTTTTTATTGTGCATCAAATCTGAGTTTTTCACAAAGCCCAAGCCCAAGAATCTGTTTCTATTTAAAGAAGACTCAACCCTACTTGGAAGGAACGAAGACTAGAGATTAAAGACTGAGTGTCAAAGTGTTAGGGTTTGTGTTTTTGTTTGTTATTTGTGAGCCATTCATTCATCTTTCAGATGCTTGAATTGGACTGATTGTTTGAGTTGTATGTTGTCCACTCTAAGCTTTTAAGCACGAGTGTTTATTCTTGATTGAAGCTTTTAAGCAAGATCAAGTGTTGTCATTGAAGTGTGATCTTCTAATATTTGTAATTTTTCTATTGTCATCACTGCTGTGATTGAGGGGGAGTGAGAGGTGTCTCATATCTAAGAGTGTCTTAGGTAGAAGTGTCATTGGGTAGTGATTAAGTGAATAGATTGTCAACTTGTGTGTTGATTGTAGAGTCTATGAATTAATACTACTGATAGTGAATTTCCTCCCTGACTTGGTAGCCCCCAGACGTAGGTTGTTAGACCGAACTGGGTGAACAATTCTCTGTGTTCCTTTTTGCTTTTAAGTGCTGTTATCTTTATTGTCTTGTTCATATAGCAGATATTGATGTTGTGACATCTCACTTGACATCACATATCTGATACCAGAATTTCAAAACTCTACTCCCCAGAGTTGATCTTTTCTCCGTGAATGGCATCTCTTGAGTTTCTTCCAAATTCTCGGACTTTTCTGGCTTGATCTATTCTCTGTGAATATCCTGTCTTGAATTTCTCGGGGTTTGGGGACCCACAGGCTTCCTAAAAGCACCCCCGCCTCCTCTTGGGCGTTGTACAAGGACCCTCCGGCTTCTTAGAAGTATTCACAGCCTCCTCTTAGGTTTCGTATAAGGATTCTTCTTTCGGGAAGAGAGCCTCCTCTTGGGCTTCGTACAAATTGTCCCTCAGCTACTTAAAAGTTTCCAGCCTCCTCTTGGGCTTCGTACAAATTGTCCCGACGACCTCCTAGAGGTATAGGAACAGAAATTAGTCATCTTAATAGAACAGTCTTTCAAAGAGTCTAGATCTTTCTACCGTGAACGTACTACTACTGTTTCTTTAAGCATAGTACAAAAGATAAAACTCTAGACTTGGACAGTCTAATCTCCTTGAGTCTGAAAGCATTCTCAAGCAGGGAAAAACACCAGTAGACTCGGACAGTCTCCAATACCCTCTGGATTCCCCATTTCCTTAAAGAACAGGAAATAACTCTGATCCTCTGATCAATCCCAAAGCATAGCCTTACCTTTAATCAGTCTCTTTATAAGAACTGATTTTCTCTTTTAACCAACCTACTGGACCTGTCACTCAACTGAAACAGCAATCCTTTTAGCCTCCATCTTGGGCTTCGTACGAGATACAAAATAACTCTCATGTTGAGTATAAAAGACTTTCTTGTTGAGTCGATCTCTCTTTCAGCCTCCATCTCGGGCTTCGTACGAGATACAAAGCACTCTCTTGTTGAGTCAACCCTTTTAGCCTCTCTCTCGGGCTTCGTACGAGACACATACAAAAAACACCCTCTTGTTGGGCCAATAGCCTCCTCTTAGGCTTTGCATAAGAAAAACCTCGGTTGAGTCAATCAACCTTTTAGCATCAAAATTGTGCCTCTTTCACAGGATACAAACATCAACAACTCCTTTCATCTAATTGCTGTAAGCGGCAAGCCTCTGGATTATTTACATCCACGCCACTGTCCCTCTTTTAGCATGAGAAATTCCTAAGGAAAGATACCATTGCTCTACACTGAGTTAAAGTCTTCTCCTTCAGGTTAAAACCCCCTATAAAGGAAATTATGGCATTACTAGGATTCACATATCCCGGTTAAAGTAATCCTCCTTTATAGTCAATCACCCAACAGCTGTGACAAACAGACCCCTTTTAGAGATGACAAATTCTCTCTAAAGACGACACCCTTCAGCTTCACATCTTGGGCTTTGAATAAGATACAAACTACCTTTTCAGCTTCACGCCTTGGGCTTTGAACAAGACACTAAAACACCATTCCTCCCATAGAATAGGAGGAACTACAATCATTCTGATTTCCCTATTTTGGTAAACAGGAATATGTAGGCATAAGATTGAAAGAAAAATCTTAGCGAGCACACTAATCCAAAGCCCCAAATCCCGTACCTTCACATATCAATCGAAAAGAATCAGTCCTAGCATCCTAACAAAAGTCCCCATGAACATTCCCGGTTTGTTCTAAACAAAGTAAGAAGAAAGAGGCCCCATTACCATATGGCATTTGTAACCTAACAGACCGCTGTTTAAACTCAGTATGCAAGCAGGGTTAATTGGAGACATCTATTTCCCTTCCTTAGTCAGCTCAATAGGATAAAAAATGAATCGACCTGTAGATACCCCAGAGCGACAGTGCTTAAGAACCACGTCTAAAATCACTCGCAACAGAAAAGTGGCACCCACCGTGGGGGCCTTCCTTTCTTTCTTTCTTTCTTTGGGGATTTCACTGGCATAGGACTTTTTTTTTACTTCACTAGGATCTTAGGTCAAAACCTTTAAAGTTGGGAAGGTACCACAGAATGGCGACTCCGCCGGGGAGCCATTTTTGTCAGGAACATAGGATTCATAGCTCTTTAAAGTCTAGGACTTTAGGACAAATATATATACTGCTTTTCCTAATTGATATCTGCGTTTATTTTTCTGCTAATGGGAATGCGTGTGATGCCGCATGTGGAAAGATTGAGTATACACCTAGGAAAAACCTCTTTTAGTAGTGCGGAAGCTATTGGAAATGGTTGTCACACGATACTACCCTCTTCTGATGGTTCTTCGAAATACATCACCTAGCACGGTTCCCGGCCCGCTGGTGTTTTCTCGACAAGAACTGATGATTTTGAGAGACAGGTACAAAAATCACTAGTATAAACCTTTGGGGGGGGGGGGTATAGCCTTGACTTCATGACACCGACCCTTTGACCCCGTGTTTTTTCTATGTTTTTGTGTGCTGCATTCATGCATTCATCTAAAAAACATTACCTCAAAGAAAAACTTCTCTTCTAGTCTCTCTTTTTCAAACTAAACTAAGACAATGATTGCAAATGTCAGAGAAAAAGATTGCGCTCATGGACTCTGATAGAAGGATAACTCATAAGTATACCTTCAGGGTTCCAAAACTAGAGGATTTGAGAGGATTAGCGAGGATGATCACTAACCCTAAAGCTTTCAGAGCCAAGTACGGAGGTCTGCTACCTTTGTTAAGAGTCCATGTGATTGAAGGAATCATGGAGGCACTCATTCAATTTTACGATCCGGTCTATCACTGTTTCACATTCTCGGATTACCAGCTTTCACCAACGCTGGAGGAGTATTCTCACCTAACCGATCTACACATTACTGATCGAGCTCCTTTTTCTGGACTGGTAGAAATTCCAAAAGATCAAACCATTGCAAGAGCAATTTATTTGGATGAGTCAGAAGTCAAGACTCACACGACCACCAAGGGTGGGCTCCCAGGTTTGCCAGCCCAGTTCCTGACAAAGAAGGCTCTGTACTTTGCTAGTATAGGGAACATGACTGCTTTTGAAAGCATCTTTGTCTTACTCACCTACGGGTTATTTCTGTTTCCCAACATTAATAGCTTCGTCGATATCAAAGCCATTAAGGTTTTTTTCATTGGAAACCCTGTGCCAACTTTGGTCGCGGACGCATATCATTCTGTACACTTAGGAAATTTGTACAGCAGAGGGATGATCACGTGTTGTGTACCCCTGTTATACAAATGGTTTATCTCCCATTTACCCAAGTCTGCTGCGTTTTGGGATCATAAGAGTGCCTTGCGTTGGTCGCAGAAAATCATGTCTCTTACCAACTCTGATATAGATTGGTGCAATAGGATTTATGACGGGATCAGGATCATTGACCATTATGGAAACTTCCCCAACGTACCCCTCATAGGAACTAAAGGAGGAATCAATTACCATTCAGTATTGGTTCGTCATCAATTTGGATACCCGATGAGGCATGTCCCGCGTAATGCTCATCTGGATGGTCTTTTCTTCAAAAAAGGAGAAAGTGACAGGGCACTAAAGATGGAAATAGTGCACGCTTGGAAACATGTTCATAAGAAAGGACAAGAGTCTCTAGGAAAACCGGATTCTGTCTCGGTGGAGCCTTATCTCCACTGGGTACAAACTAGAGCTCTCAAGCTAAAGATGCCTTATCCTCGTCACGGAGTTCTTCTGCCGAGGGAATCTGTCATGTACTTCATGACTGAAATGGAAAAACTTCAGGTTACTCTCAACAAAGTTCAACAGGAGAGGAGGTCTTGGAAGAACAAATACCGCACCCTCAATGTAGAGTGTACCAAAATGCAGCAACTGCTGACAGATAAGGATGCTTTGATCGAGATTTTAGAGCAACATGCTGTGGATAATCAGGATGACCAAAGGAATTTGCTCGTTCCTTTCACTTGGCAAAGGAATGACAACCCGACAACGGCCCAAGAGCCCCGGTCCAAGAAAAGGAAAGTACCAGAATCAGCACTCGGTTTCTCCCCAGAGAGGATTCGGGACCCCTTAGCTTAGGTTTCTGTTTCCGCATCTTGTAATCTACTGTATTTCTATTGTCGCAATCCTTTGAATTCAATAAAACGGGGTTTCCCCACTGTTTGATATTTGCAATCTAATTGTCGAAGTTTATTGTGATTAAACAAAAAAAACAATTAATATAATCATTGCATTCATCATTCTCACGTCACGTAGTCTTCTTACCTATGAATCTCACATTTGTGTCTCGGTTCTAGAGTCAAACTGTCTCATTCATGCAATACTCGGGCCAATCGTCAGAAAAAGATGGATGATCTCGAGGAAGAGAACAGAGAGTTGAGAGAAGAGATCGACGCTCTGAGAGAGGATATGAGAAAGCTTCATAACGACATGTAAGCCAAGGCAGAAGCTCAGCTACAAAGGACTGTGATCTCGGAGATCACCTTAATGCCCATAGTGGAAAAGTCCGATCCTAGGTACAAAATGCCGAAAGATCGTCCCTGGGGCATGCCACTTAACTATATCCCGGAAGGATATATCCCGTTGATCAATGAGGATCAAGGGACCGCAGCAGGAACCGTTGGGCCTGAAGGTTACAAACTTCGGAAAAGCGAAGATGCCAGGGGCATGACAACAATTCCTGAGGGTTACAAACTTCGGGAGGCACCGAGAGTCTCGGCCATAATGATTATACCACCGCCCGTGGTACACACTGTCTTGGAAGGAAAGATTCCACAGATACCTTCTGGTGGAAACGACAACATGTTCGAAAGAATGAATGAGTTCCAAGAACAGTTCCTGGGAATGCAGAAAGAACTGCAGGCCCTTCGCGGTCAGGATTTATTTGGAAAGGACGCCTCGGACCTCTACTTGGTCCCCAATGTGAAAGTCCCGCACAAATTCCAGGTGCCCGACTTTGAAAAGTACAAGGGTAACTCTTGCCCTCAGAGTCACTTGGTGATGTACGCTCGGCGAATGTCAGCTCAGACAGAGAATCAAGATTTACTGATTCACTACTTTCAGGATAGTTTAACCGGTGCCGCACTAAAATGGTACATGGGTTTAAACCATGCTACGATTAGTACTTTCAGAGATCTTGGTACTGCCTTCATCCAACAATATAAATACAATCTGGACATGGCACCCGACAGAGATCAACTCAGATCAATGTCACAAAAGGACAAGGAAACCTTTAAGGAATACGCTCAGAGATGGCGTGAAATTGCCGCTCAAATTTGTCCACCTCTTGAGGAAAAAGAGATGACAAAGATCTTATTAAAGACCTTAAGCTCATTTTATTACGACAGAATGGTTGCCAGTGCACCCAGTGACTTCACCGAGATGGTCGGTATGGGAGTTCGTCTTGAGGAAGCCCTCCGAGAGGGACGTCTAGTCAAAGACACTGAATCATCAAGTAGTACAAAGCGATACGGTAGTGCTCTCCCTAAGAAAAAAGAGCAGGATATTGGGAATATCTCTCTCAGAAAGCAAAGGCGACGTTATCGACCAGTAGCGGCTGTAACTCCTGCTATCAATCTTGCGCCTATTTCTACGTATCAACCTCAGGTTGCGCAGAGCCAACCTAATCAGCAAAGGACTCAACAACCTCTTCAGCAGGCTCGTCCTCCATACAATAACAACCGTACAACGCGGCCACCAGGATTTGATCCTATACCCGTATTGTACGCAGAACTATTTCCGTTACTACTGGCTAAGGGGCATGTCCAGACTAAGTCTCCTCTTACAGTACCGGAAAATCTGCCTTTTTGGTTCAAAACGGATCAGACTTGTCCTTACCATCAAGGAGGACCAGGGCATAACATAGAGAACTATCTCAATTTCAAATCCGACGTGCAAAAGCTTGTTAGGAGCGGGGTCTTATCTTTCAAGGATACAAATCCTAATGTTCTCACAAACCCGCTGCCTCAACACGAGAAAGCTACAGTCAATTTGATAGAGGGAGAGACTAACAACGTCTATCAAATTCATGATGTACTCTTGTTAAGGACCAATCTGGTCAAGATGCATTGTAGACAGAGTGGATATGTCCATGTGCCACCTCATAACTATCACCAGTGTGATATCTGCTCTAAAAGCAATCGAGGACGTTCTGTGGTGCAATCAGCTCTACAGGAACAGATGGATCTCGGATGGATCCAAGAGCACCGAGTTTGTGGAGTTAACATGGTTTACACAAATTCTAACATCATTCAGAACCACAACATCCATGCAATGAATGTCAACTTGGTGGCGATACACTCCAGGAAAAGTCAGTATCATAATTTGCCGCGGCACGATTACAGTTCCTGTCTGACTTGCTCGGTAAACAAACAGGGATGCTCTTTTTGTACAAGAGGCCCTCCAGCGTTAGATGGATCTTGGATGGATCCAGGACTACCATGATAGGAATCCCTATCAAATCAACATGATTCAAATCTTCTATATTCGCTTGATAAATACCAGTCTGGTGGAGTTACATGCTAAATAGGTCCGGCTCGGGTTCCTGGTATCACATGATTATCAGAGCTGTAGGGTGGGTTGCGAAAACAATCAAGGTTGTGCCCTTGTCCAGGAAACCCTTCAGCACTTGTTGAACCACTGGTGTCTTCCAATCTATATGGATTAAGACACCTGGCAAATTAGTATTACCAACGGGAACCCTACTCGGCATCAAAGTCAGGACGTTCGATCTGTGGAAACTGACCTAGTGAGGTTACATTGTATTCAAAGTGGGCGTGGCCAGGGGCCACCACACAACTATGAACGTTGTAGAGTCTGTTTGGAAAGTAACCAAGGATGTTACCTTGTGCGAGCAGCTCTTCCGAGTCAGGTAGATCGTAGAGAGATTCGCCCATATCCGAGTTCCGGATCAATCAACTGGGCGCTGGACTACCTTGCTGATCAAATTGAGGACATTGTCGTAATCTCTGATCATCAGAGGGCTAGGGATGTTTGTACCATCATCCCCCTACTTGACGAATCGAGAGTTCCCAACCAGGAGCGGATCGAAATTGCTTACGATGGTTGAAAAAATCAGAAGACTCCCATAGTCATCTATTTATCGGGACCATTACCGTATGAATCAACTAAGGTTATCCCTTACAAATACGGTGCAACAACAGTCGAGAATGGAAAGGAAATTCCATTACCCTCCGTCGTGAATATTGCAGACATCAGTCGAGTAACACGAAGTGGTCGAATCTTCAACCAAGGAGTTGGAGAACTTAACAAAGAAAAGGAACCTCAGACAGAAGTTCCCAATCTACCAGTCGGTCAATCCAGTGATCCCGACCTTTCAAAAAACGATGATGAGATGTTGAAGCTCATCCAAAGGAGTGAATACAATATTGTTGATCAACTGTTACAAACTCCTTCAAAGATCTCTGTGCTGTCACTTTTACTCAGTTCAGAAGCGCACAGGGAGGCTCTACAGAAAGTCTTAGAGCAGGCCTTTGTGGAACAGGATGTAACAATCAGACAGTTCGATAGCATTGTCTCTAACATCACTTCCTGCAATAACTTAGGATTTAGTGATGAGGAATTACCTGAAGAGGGTCGCCGTCATAACATGGTGCTCAATATCACGGTCAGCTGCCAGGGCGATGCTATAGCCAGCGTACTGGTAGACACAGGGTCAGCCCTGAATGTTTTGCCGAAGTCCAGTTTGATGCAATTATCCTTCAAAGGACCCCCGATGAGAACCAGTGAGGTCGTCGTCAAAGCATTTGACGGGTCCAAAAAAACGGTTATCGGCGAAGTCGACCTTCCCATAACTATTGGTCCTCACACTTTCCAAGTCGCTTTCCAGGTCATGGACATCCCGGCAACGTACAATTGTTTATTAGGAAGACCTTGGATACATCAGGCTGGGGTGGTCACCTCGACCCTCCATCAAAAGTTAAAGTTCGTCCAGAACAACCAACTCGTCACGGTCTGTGGAGAACAAGACTTGCTCGTGAGTAACTATCATCATCTACTGGTGTAGAACCTGAGGAGGTTATTGGAACTCAGTTCCAAGCACTGTCGGTGAGCATGGACAATCAATCCGAAGAGGGAACTTCCATTTCCTCATACAAAGATGCTATCAAAGCGGTCGAGATTACCAATACAACAGGATAGGGACAGCTAGTCATTCCTACTGACAATAAAACAAAGAAGGGTCTTGGTTTTTCTGCAACCTGTACCCAGATAGCTACTACCAGCAATGAAAGTCTTCATCCCATTCAAGACTTCTTCCACAGTGGAGGTTTCCTTCACCCAGTGCCTCAAGAAGTGCATACCATCAATAAAGATGATTCCTCTGATATGGAGGAAGAATGGGAGTCCTATCTTAACAAGGACGGTTATATGTCTCAGGAAGAGGTGCCCACGCCCTTTTGCTTTCTCGTACAGAGTCCGAGATTTATACCCAGGTCAGATGTCGAAATGATATACGGAGATTGTGATCCGGAAGGATACCGTGCTCCACCTAACTCATTAGAGGAGGACACTCTGATGAAGGACAACTTTGACCACAACTATTATGGCCCGATGGATGGCCTGCCAATGTGGAAACCTTACCCAGGAGACTTGGGGCAAGGAAATCAGCCGAACAATGAAAATCAGCTGAGCATCATTGAAAAGAATACCTGCGTCCCCACCATGTCATAGGATCAACAATCAGGTCATTCAGAAAACGTCCAATACGACGATGAATTCGCAACGTTTGCAGGACTCGAATTCATCAACTATGCTTTTCCAGAGGTCAACGTCATCGAGAAGGATGACTCATCCAGTTCCAAAGAAGCGTGGGACACCCTGGGACAACCAAGTGGGAAATACGACTATATGGTCAAGTACACTGCTCCCGAAAGTTCTCGTATCAGACATCCAGCCAACTGGATAGGGAGATCTACCTGAGAGTACAAATGCTATGCAAAATGCAACAGAGGAATCCTCCTATGACAACTCTGCCTGGGAGATAGATTCCAATGATCCTGCTCCACCAGAAATCAGCGTTATTTCTGAAGACAAATCAAGGAAGGTACCAGACTTTGTGATTCACCGAGGAGTTCGCGGCCAATGGGTTGCTGTCGATGTTCCGAAGATTATTCATAAGTCAAAGTAATTGCCGTCTTTAACCTTTCACCCTGCCCAGGTGAAACGGATGTTTTAATAGGGCTCACTTTCTGTAAATTTCCCTCTTCGCTTCGCCCAAAGCAATAGAGCTTTGTTTTATAGGGCTGTAGTTTCAAGAATCGACTTGTTCATTAATAAAATAACGTCGTTCTGTAATTTCCGCATTTATTGCTGTTTTCTCTTTTCGCTTTTCTCAGAAAATGGTAATCCTAAAAAATAACTCAATAATAAAAACAAGCAGTTTTCCAAAGAAATACACTGCACACACCCTTGCATTATCTCTATCTCTTCTAAACAAAAATCATACCGTCATGCAAATTGCTTGTTTTAAACCCCGTTGAAACATACAATCTGATGCCTTCTCCCAACTTTGAGTTCCCGGTATTTGGGGCTGAAGAAGAAAATGACGACGAAATTCCAGAAGAGATCTCCCGATTACTCAGACAGGAGGAAAGGTCCATTGAACCTCATAAAGAGCCGTTGGAAACGGTAAACTTAGGTTCGGAAAAAGAGAGAAAAGAAATCACGATTGGGGCACTGCTCAGTCCAACTGCCATAGAGGGTTTGTGAAATCTTCTCAAAGAATTCCCCGATGTATTCGCTTGGTCCTATCAGGATATGCTAGGGTTGGATACCAACATCGTGAAACATCATTTACCGTTGAGATCGGAATGTCCGCCAGTAAAACAGAGGTTGAGACGGACTCACCCGGACATGGCCATCAAAATCAAAGAGGAGGTACAGAAACAGATTGACGCGGGTTTCCTCGCCACATCAGAATATCCTCAATGGTTAGCCAACATCGTACCAGTTCTGAAAAAGGACGGAAAGGTCAGAATGTGCGTCGACTACCGAGATCTAAACAAGACAAGTCCAAAGGACGACTTTCCCTTACCACACATTGACATGCTGGTAGACAGTACAACAAAGTTCAAAGTTTTCTCCTTCATGGATGGATTCTCGGGCTATAATCAAATCAAAATGGCGCTAAAAGACATGGAGAAAACTTCGTTCATTACCCCATGGGGTACCTTTTGTTACAAGGTGATGCCGTTCGGTTTGAAGAACGTCGGGGCAACCTATCAAAGGGCCATGACTACTCTGTTTCATGACATGATACACAAAGAAATCTAGGTATATGTCGATGATATGATTGCCAAATCTAGAACAGAGGAGGAGCATGTGACCCAACTGTCAAAACTATTTGAGCGACTGAGAAAGTACAAACTCCGCTTGAATCCCAACAAGTGCACATTTAGTGTCCGTTCGGGAAAACTTTTAGGGTTCATCATCAGCCAGAAAGGAATTGAGGTTGATCTTGACAAGGTCAAGGCCATTCAAGAAATTCCTTCTCCGAAAACTGAAAAACAAGTCAGAGGATTCATGGGACGTTTGAACTACATCTCCAGATTCATATTCCTCATGACCACGACATGTGCGCAAATTTTCAAATTACTCAAAAAAAAATCAGGAATGCGTTTGGACAGAAGACTGCCAAACCGCCTTCGACAGTATCAAGGAATACCTATTGAATCCGCCGATTCTATCACCTCCAGTGGAAGGAAGGCCGCTGATTATCTATCTAACAGTATTGGAAGATTCCATGGGCTGTGTACTTGGCCAACAAGACGAAACCAAAAGAAAGGAGTCTGCCATCTACTATTTGAGCAAGAAATTCACCGACTGTGAGACTCGGTACACTATGCTCGAGAAAAATTGTTGCGCTTTGGCTTGGGCAGCCAAACGTCTGCGCCAGTACATGATTCGTCACACTACTTGGTTGGTCTCCAAGATGGATCCAATCAAGTATGTCTTTGAAAAGCCTGTTCTCACGGGAAGGATTGCCCGTTGGCAGATGTTGTTATCAGAATATGACATAGAGTACCATGCTCAAAAAGCTGTTAAGGGGAGTATTTTAGCCGATCATTTGGCTCATCAACCAATTGATGATCAAGAATCAATCGGGTTTGACTTCCCAGACGAAGATGTCAGGTATTTAAAAATGAAAGACTGCGATGAACGGCTACCCAGTGAAGGGCCAGAACCAGATTCCCAATGGGGACTTATCTTTGACGGAGCTGTCAATCATTATGGAAATGGAATTGGGGAAATCATCATAACACCTCAGGGTACCCACATTCCTTTCACTGCCAGACTTACATTCAAGTGCACAAACAACGAGGCCGAATACGAAGCTTGTATTATGGATCTCGAAGAAGCGATCGATTTGAGGATCAAAAACTTGGACGTATATGGCGACTCAGCTTTGGTCGTCAATCAGATCAAAGGAGATTGGAACACATACCAATCAGGATTGATTCCTTACAAAGACTATGCGAGAAGGTTGCTACCCTTCTTCAATAGAATTGAGTTTCATCATATCCCTCGTGAGGAGAATCACATGGCTGATGCATTAGCCATTCTCTCTTCCATGATTAGTTTAGGTCAATGGAACGACCTACCTAAGATCGACATAATGCGCCTTGAACGGCCCACTTACATCTTCACGATTGAAGCAGTCATAGACGACAAACCTTGGTATCACGATATCAAATGCTTCCTTCAGAAATAAGAGTACCCGCCTGGGGCGCTAAGGAACGACAGGAAAACCCTCAGAAGATTGGCAGGAAACTTCTTCCTGAGCGGTGATACTCTCTATAAGAGAAATTTTGACATGGTCTTGCTCCGATACGTAGACAGACCAGAAGCAAACATGCTGATAAAGGAAATTCATGAAGGATCCTTTAGCACTCATGCCAATGGACACACGATGGCGAGAAAAATTCTGAGAGCAGGGTACTACTGGTTGACCATGGAATCCGACTGCTACAAGTACATGAGGAAGTGTCACAAGTATCAGATATACTCCGACAAAATTCATGTACCGCCAACGCATCTCAAAGTTCTTTCTTCCCCATGGCCTTTTTCCATATGGGGAATCGACATGATTGGCTTGATTGAGCCTAAGGCTTCAAACGGACATCGGTTCATTTTGGTAGCCATTGATTACTTCACCAAGTGTGTCGAAGTAGCATCATACGCCAATGTAACCCGACAAGCGGTGGTTCGATTTATCAAAAACAATATCATCTTCCGTTATGGTGTTCCGAGCCGGATCATTACTGATAATGAATCTAACTTGAACAATAATATGATGAAAGAGTTGTGCGCAGAGTTCAAGGTCGAACACCATAACTCCTCTCCCTACCGACCCAAGATGGACGGAGCGGTAGAAGCGACTAACAAGAACATCAAGAAGATTGTTCAAAAGATGGTTGTAACCTATAAAGACTGGCACGAGATGCTACCCTTTGCTCTCCACGGTTATCGCACATCTGTCCGCACATCAACAGGGGCAACCCCTTTCTCTCTAGTATATGGCATGGAGGCAGTGCTTCCCATAGAAGTAGAGATCCCATCAATCCGGGTATTGATGGAAGCTAAGCTTACAGAAGCTGAATGGTGTCAAAGTCGACACGACGAACTGAATTTGATCGAAAAGAAGAAAATCACGGCACTATTCCATGGTCAGTTGTATCAACAAAGAATGAAGATGGCGTTTGACAAAAAGGTTCGACCTCGCATTTTCAGGAAAGGAGACCTTGTGCTAAAAAAGATACAATCTTTTCTCACTGACTCTCGGGGCAAATGGACTCCGAATTATGACGGCCCCTATGTGGTCAAGAAAGCTTTCTCAGGCGGCGCCTTGAGACTTGCAACAATGGATGGAGAGGAATTTGCCTACCCCACAAATGTTGATGTAGTCAAGAAATACTTTGCCTAAACTAAAAAAAATGTCTTGGTGGATTGAAAACCCGAAAGGGCGGTCCAGGCAAAAATTAGAGACAAATTCAAAAAAAATCATCCCGGTGGATTGGAAATCTCAAAGTGTAATCCAAGCAAAAGTTAGGGATAATGGCAAGTAACTACGTCTGATCAGTTCAACTCCTCAGCAGTAATGCCATCCATCAGAGAAAAACTCCAGTCAAGGTCATCTTCGACAGAAGCTCAGGATGTCCAGAATTCAAAGTTGGTAGAAGGATAATGGTCGTTATGTTTCAATGTAGCCCTTTTCCCTTAAAATTACCATTTTCTAACTTTGTAAATACTCTATGGAATCGCGCGCTTGCCTAATTTTCATCCTATCAATAAAATTTGAGCCCTTGTGCTTTTATTTGCAATTCATATCTGTTTTAGCTTTACAGAATGGTGTTTTTAACATGACCAAAGATTCTTGAAACGAAAAAAAAAATGAATTTACTTGTCAAACTTTTTCTGATTTTAAAAATAAATATGGCAATTTCTTTTGACGGTTGAACATCGAAAGAACATCGATCGCTCCTCCAAAGGTGTTCGAGCCTTAAAGTGCATACTCAAAGTACTCCTACTAAACCAGTATGCCTGAATGAAGGATCAGCTATGTCAGATGCGAATGCTCCATCTGACCTCTTCGACCGAGTTCTCATCTCCTAAGCCCGACCAGCGTCGCTCCCAACAGGGACCGTTTCCCCTAAGCAAGGCAGAATTACTATCTTGAACCAGCGGTACTTCTTCACCCTGCGATGGCCGAGTATACCGTCGTGTTCATCCGTTAGTATGTCGTGTCAGTTTTGTCAGCATATACATACATACATCATGCATTATTGATTTGCATTCACATTCATATTGCATCACTATCACTCCAGTCGGTCTTGTCCCATAGTGGTAGCAGTCTTCTCAATCGAGTTGTCAAGTTCTTTCCTCGTCAGGAAAGGTTGCGTCTGAACTACCTCTCTCCTCCAGTTTATTTCTGGATCAGAATTGGCCCTTGACCACTTTGATAACTTGAACCTCTGAAAGACCAAAGAACCTTCAATCGATGTCACTCTTCGCCATTGAAGATGATATTTTCGCTTTCCCGGATTAAGGAAAATCCTTAGAGAAAGCCTCTTAATCAGAGATTTGGCAATACAGCAGTTTTTCTCCCGAAAAAAACCGCTGATGAAAAGGTCATCAGCACCTCAAAATTGGATCACATCATATAGCGTTTCTCCGGGAAGATCCCGAGAAAAGTATGATGTAACACCTCCAAGCAGAAAGCAGTCCCTCAAGAGACTTGTTTTCCCCAGTAGAGTCGGCAAATGGCGTCTCCAAACAAAGAAGTTTGTACACCTCTACAACTCAGATGACTGGGTTCCCCAGTAACTCTGACATCAAAATTTTTTCTATCGAATGGCATCTCCCCAGGAAAACTTGGCGAGAAGTTTGAGGAAAACCGCTACACGTAGTGTCCCTTGTCAAGGAAGTTTATTGACAAAAGAAACTAAGACCAGGTCCTTGGTAGGAAACCAGGATTGAGGGGAAGTTTTCTTCAGAAACTTAGACCAGTTCCTTAGTAGGAAACCAGGATCGAGGGGAAGTTTGCTTCAGAAACTAAGACCAGTTCCTTGGTAGGAAACTAGGATCGAGGGGAAGTTTACATCAGAAACTAAGACCAGTTATTTGGGAGGAAACCAGGATCGAGGGGAAGTTTTTACCTTTTCTAAGCATCATTGCTTAACAAAAGAGGATGAATGTGTAAGCTACCATTCATAATCACCATCAAAATTTCGGGTATTCCGATATTTAATCCTCTTGCACCCTGAATGCCCGAATACCTTCGCCATTCACACCTTCGGGTCCAAGAAGATTAAATAGGGGCATCTATCATACCCCAAATTTTGACCACTAAGATTCGCATCATTGTGCAAATCATCATCAGAATATGGATGAACCATCTTGCCTCATCAGTCTCCCCAAAGATGGGTGAACACTTACTACAGTCAAAATTAGGGTTTCAAGCCCTCTCGGAGTTCTTAGACAAAGGATCAATTAAGAAATGACATGATCTTCAACTTGTCTAACCTCCCAAACATCTACAATGGATCAAGAGGACTCCCACTTTAAGGATTAAGCACAAGGCTGCTCCCTTCCAGGTGGATCAAGCCTCAAGATCGCCAGTGTCACCAAATTAGGGTTTTGGTCGACCAGGGCCTCCAGAGGGAAATTTTCCTCTGGGCATGAGCCAATGCTTCAAAGCATATCCTAAAATACTCCATGGAACCTCATGGGCCCAAGCATCAAGTCGATTTTTGACCTCAGGGGATGCATACAGCAAAAATCAGGAATTAGGGTTTCTTGACCTAATTCACCCCTAAGTTGACTTTTAGGACAAATCATGAGCCAAGACCTCAAGATATGATTTGAGGGTATCCAACATACCACATTGATCCATTTGTAACAATGGATTGATCCAGGAAGCTAGAGCAGCAAGTCTCAATTTCATCAGTACCACAATTAGGGTTTCGCGAGAAAAGTCAACTGTAGCTTTGACTTTTGACCAGGACATGCTCCCAAACCCTAGGACATGATTCAATACACCCTATAACACTAATGAAATCAATCCATCAAGTTTGATTTAGGTTAAGGACTTGATTTCATAGAGGATCGCACAGTTTGGAATTCATCTAACAAAAAGTTAACTGTGCACAAAAGTCAACTTTGACTTTTTGAGATTTTTCACAAAAATGGTTTTTTAACCCTAAAATGATATTAATGTATGATTTGAATCATCATTCATCAAGAAAAATCAAGAAAAGTGGGATAGCTTGTAAAAGGGGTAACCATAAAAACTTAGAAAATTTTCTAAGTTATGAACAAAGTGGCTAGGGTACCAACTTTGGAGGATCATAACTCCTAAACCACAAGGCCATTTTTTCCCATCCAAAGCTGGATTTGTAGCTCTCATTACCCTCTACAAAAGCTTCAACTACCACTCATTCCAATTCCCCATGGATTTCAAATTATGGAATGATCAAAATCACAAAAAGTGAAAATGTCACTTTTTTCCAACACTTAGTGAAATTTTCACTAAGTCAGAATCTGCCTTCACTTTTTTCCAAATGTAGGGCCATTTTTCACTTGGATCCAAAAAGTATCAAAACCAATTATGATCAAACAGTTATTGTATCATATGAAGGCTTTCCAAAATGGCCAAGAACTCCATCAAATTCCACTTGAGCCATAAGATATGACAATGGTAATATGCCTTGCTGAAAACTGCCAAGGCTAGGCAGAATTTTGCACTTTTGCTTGATTTGGAAAAATCAGATAAATCCAAGCCTTGTCATCACTTTGGACACATCTGAGGATTAAAACTAAAGGGACCAAACACTGATCCAAGCCTCCAAAGTCTTTGGAACAAGAAGTAGCATGCCAAACCTAGAAATGCCTAAAAGAGGGACAAGACTCCAATTTTGGATTGGAACATTTAATAGATGCACCAAGGTGGCATGGACTGACACATTTGCAACTAAATTCAGTCAAGATTCATCCAACAACTAGGGAACCACAGCTCTGTGCCCTAACCTCTAGTCAATGGCTAGAGGAGACTTGGATTCCCATTGATCAACATTGGCCACACCTCTGCTGTAGTTGCCATTCACTATTGATCCCAAAACAAACTTGCTCTACTATAAATAGAGCTCATTTGTGCTCAGTTTGAGTACACCAAAGCCATTAAACAGATGCTTTCCTCAAAATCCCTCTCTTTAGGCCAAAATGCCTTCTTTAGCAAGGTAACTCTGAGTTTTTGAGTTAGAGAGCATTTCCATCACATCTCATGATCCTAACACCTCATAAACATCATATGTAGGTGATCCAAACTATCAAAAGTGACCCGTAACACCAAAATCACAAAGTCACCTCTCAAAACCTCAAAATAGGCCTTTTGTACATTTTTCAAGCCATGTCTTGATTCAGTCACTTTCCAAACCAGATAAAACCTTAAACACACTCCTAATAACATCCTTGAACTGTCCCAAGTGGTTCCCCCCATCTGGAACACCATTTGAGAGAGTTGTTATTTTGGTCATTTTTAACCCCTTTTGCAAGAAAGGGCCAGTTTGTGTTTTTGCAGGTTCCAGCTGATTCCAACCATCCTCAAAGCTTCTAAGGGATCATTTGAGAGTGTCCAAAGCATCAAACCATTTCTGGAACAAGAAGTTTAGCAGATTGCACAGAAAACTCCAAAAGCTCAAAAAGAGGTAAGCATCATGACTTGAACTTTCCAAAATATGCATTGCTTTGAAGTCCACTGATCATACACACCTCATACATGTTATATATGTTGTGTTTGAACTAATTCATCATGTAATTCATGCTTGTATCAAAGTGTAGCATAAAAAATGCAATTTTAGGCCTTTTTCAAAACCACTATCGGATTTTGAGGAGGGAGTATAATCTGAAAAAAAATACCACCACCATTGGATTCCTTGTGAAATTCTACGCCAGATGCATATAAATTTTGTCCCCAACCATTGAGAAATGAGAAAGTTATGGACCTTCCCGTTTCTTGGCAAAACTTGCCTTGCCTTGCCTTGGTCAGACCTAGAAAACAAGGCATGCCTTGTATATTTGTGGTTTCACTTCAAGAAATGGATGTATCACCACCCCAGTGGTAAGGCGCGCGCCCTATAACCTTGAGGTTGTGGGTTCAAACCCCACCCATGCCATTTTGTGTTTTCTCACATTTTTGCTATTTTTTTATGTTTTATTAATTAATTGGAAATTAATAACTCCTTCAATTTTAATTATTTTTTATTGGTTCTTTTTGCAAAAAATTACAAAAATGTTGAAATATTTTATTCCACAAAAAAATTAAGTTTATATTATTTATTTAATATAATTAGTATTTTTGTGAATAAATTCCTTTTTAATGTTTTTAAACATTTTAAAAGTGAATATTTACTTTAAAAATCAAAACCAAGTGAGTTTTAATTCACCTTGTGATTAATACCTCATTTTTCAAACCTTAAACAAAAATCACAAATGGTTTATTCAAACTTATTTGGTATTTTATTTGATTTTCTTTAAATATTTACTTTTAAAGAATAACAAATTTGGGTTTCTTTGATTTTCACCCTCATCAAACAATTTCAAACACTTTTGGGCCTCTAATAGAGTGTAAGACCCAATCCTTTGTAAATACAAACCTATTTTTGGGCCTCACTTATTGTATAAGTCCCGTTGTATTTCAAAAAGTTCGACGCGATCATCGTCCGTTGAAAAACAAACCTTGGGCCTCTCCTCGAGCTATAAGACCCATTCAAAATCATTCTTGGGCCTCTACTAGAGTGTAAGACCAAACCCCCCTTTGAAAACCAAACCATTTTGGGCCTCAATGCATTGTATAAGACCCACCGCGTTTTCAAAAATCTCGGCGCGATCGCCATTTTCAAACAAATGACCCTGGGCCTCTCCTTGAGCTGTAAGCCCCACCACTTGTACAAAAATAAATCTTTTGGGCCTCTATTAGAGTGTAAGACCCAATCCCCTTTTAACCAAAACTTTTTGGGCCTCAGACATTGTATAAGTCCCCCTGCGTTAAAAGAAAACCTCGGCGCAATCGCCAATAAAAAACCAATCATCTGGGCCTACCCTCGTGTTGTAAGCCCTATTCTTTTTCTTTAAACACTTGGGCCTCTTGAGAGAGTGTAAGACCCATCCCCTTGTACAAAAAACCTTTCTTGGGCCTCAGTCACTTGTATAAGTCCCTCTGTACAAAACGACAGTGCAATCACTGATAAACTTTGGGCCTCTCCTTGAGCTGTAAGCCCCAACATCTTTTCAAAATACTTTCTCCTTTAATTTTGAATATACTGTTGTTTTCAATCTTTCTTTGCTGAACAACTAACCAAATAGCATGGAAGCTCTACAGCCGAGTAAGTGTTTATATGCTTTCTTTATCCGCTTTCATATACATATAACTGTATTATGGGGCTGTTTCACTGTAAGTCTTCTTTCATAAACTCATATCAACTGTGTAATACTAGTATATATATTTAGAGTTTCCCCGGCAACTACGTCTGGCACTAAGCCCTGTTGGTCACTCTTAAATACAAACAAAACTGGATCCCCGTAGGATTACCAGATACAGTCTTCCCTCCTCTTGGGGTTAAACAATATGGAGACGTGAAAGGCAGCATTCTCGGTGAACCCTTTCTCAGACTGTCGCTCTTAGAAATTGTTAAAGAAACTCTACTCCCCAGAGATGATCTTTTCTATGTGAATGGCATCTTTTGAGTTTCTTCCAAATTCTCGGACTTTCCTGGCTTGATCTATTCTCTGTGAATAGCCTGTCTTGAATTTCTCGGGGTTTGGGGACCCACAAGCTTCCTAAAAGCACCCCCGCCTCCTCTTGGGCGTTCTACAAGGATCCTCCGACTTCTTAGAAGTAGTCACAGCCTCCTCTTAGGCTTCGTATAAGGATTCTTCCTTTGGGAAGAGAGCCTCCTCTTGGGCTTCGTACAAATTATCCCTCGGCTTCTTAAAAGTTTCCAGACTCCTCTAGGGCTTCGTACAAATTGTCCCGACGACCTCCTAGAGGTATAGGAACATAAATTAGTCATCTTAATAGAACAGTCTTTCAAAGAGTCTAGATCTTTCTAGCGTGAACGTACTACTACTATTTCTTTAAGCATAGTACAAAAGATAAAACTCTAGACTTGGACAGTCTAATCTCCTTGAGTCTCGAAAGCATTCTCAAGTAGGGAAAAACACTAGTAGACTCGGACAGTCTCCAATACCCTTTGTATTCCCCATTTCCTTAAAGAACAGGAAATAACCCTGATCCTCTGATCAATCCCAAAGCATAGCCTTACCTTTAATCAGTCTCTTTATAAGAACTGATTTTCTCTTTTAACCAACCTACTGGACCTGTCACTCGGCTGAAACAGCAATCCTTTTAGCCTCCATCTCGGGCTTCGTACGAGATACAAACTCACTCTCATGTTGAGTATAAAAGACTTTCTTGTTGAGTCGATCTCTCTTTCAGCCTCCATCTCGAGCTTCGTACGAGATACAAAGCACTCTCTTGTTGAGTCAATCCTTTTAGCCTCTCTCTCTCGGGCTTCGTACGAGACACATACAAAAAACACCCTCTTGTTGGGCCAATAGCCTCCTCTTAGGCTTTGTATAAGAAAAACCCCGGTTGAGTCAATCAACCTTTTATCATCAAAACTGTGCCTCGTTCACAGGATACAAACATCAACAACTCCTTTCATCTAATTGCTGTAAGCGGCAAGCCTCTGGATTAATTACATCCACACCACTGTCCCTCTTTTAGCATGAGAAATTCCTAAGGAAAGATAGCATTGCTCTACACTGGGTTAAAGTCTTCTCCTTCAGGTTAAAACCCCCTATAAAGGAAATTATGGCATTGCTAGGATACACATATCCCTGTTAAAGTAATCCTCCTTTATAGTCAATCACCCAACAGCTGTGACAAACAGACCCCCTTTAAAGATGACAAATTCTCTCTAAAGACGACACCCTTCAGCTTCACATCTTGGGCTTTGAACAAGATACAAACTACCTTTTCAGCTTCACGCCTTGGGCTTTGAACAAGACACCAAAACACCATTCCTCCCATAGAATAGGAGGAACTACGATCGCTCTTATTTCCATGTTTCGGTAAACGGGAATACGTAGGCATAAGATTGAAAGAAAAATCTTAGCGAGCACACTAATCCAAAGCCCCAAATCCCGTACCTTCACATATCAATCGAAAAGAATCAGTCCTAGCATCCTAACAAAAGTCCCCATGAACATTCCCGGTGGTTCGTTCTAAACAAAGTAAGAAGAAAGAGGCCCCATTACCATATAGCATCCGTAACCTAACAGACCATTGTTTAAACTCACTATACAAGCAGGGTTAATTGGAGACATCTATTTCCCTTCCTTAGTCAGCTCAATAGGATAAAAAATGAATCGACCTGTAGTAACCCCAGAGCGATAGTGCTTAAGAACCACATCCAAAATCACTCGATACAGGCTCTATTTTGCATCCAACACGCCTGTATATGGGGCCTAACGAGTCTCAATTCTTCAGGGTTTTAGTTTTGCATGTTTTCTTTATGTTGATTTATGGTTTTCAGTTCTTTTCATCTATTTTTGATAAATGTATACAAGAAAAATCCAAACATGGGTTTTTTTTACTTGTCATAGATAAATCGGTTTTTTTATGATTACTTGTAAAATAAGCAAATAAGCATCGACACATTTAACATAAATGTGACACTTATCAACTCTCCCCAACTTACCATTTTGTTTGTCCTCAAACAAAATTATCAAATGATTCAAAAAATGTTACATGTGTCTTTCGACTGGTTGACCGACTTCAAGTCAAGAGTTTTTGAAATTGTATTTATGGTATGGTGTTCTTTTTTAAATGCAAGTTTATAATCAATATCATGACTACCTAAGAACCATAACATACATATGAATAGTTTGCTTGAAAAAAGTAAGATTTTTTAAAACAAGTCAAAGTCAACAGTTGATCATTCATCGGGATTGTGATCTCACTGAGTATCTCTCAATGGTTAGTGTTTCCCTCACAAATTTAGATAATGCATATACTATAGGAGTCTCTGTATTTCGTCTCAACATTATCACAATGTATATCATCAGTCATTGACCACTAAGGTCATTTTTTATGTTATAATGTGGCTAGACTTACAAAAAATTATTGGTTTTTCTTTGGATTCAAAAAGCCTAAAGATAAGAAAGCGAAAGGTATTTCTTTTTCACGTATTTTCCTTCTTTATTTCCGACTTTATTACAACCATTCTAATGGTGCCTCTTTTTCTGTTGTATGCTTAACTTTTTTATTTTTGACTTTTGTTACTATCAAAGCAATTTTCTTTTCTTTTCATGCACCAGTACTACTTAAGTTTTTTTTGAAATTTTTCTTTTTCATTTTTCTCCTCAACTTTCATTTACAATACCCTTGCTTTTTGCTCGCTCTCCTATCCTTAAGATAAGATAGTGAATATTGTTTTTCTTTTCAATTTTTGGCTAAGGGTTATAATTTTGAAAGAAGAAAACATATTTCATTGTATGGCTCAAAGGGGTTTTTCAAAGGATGATCACCCTCACTTGGTAGGTTTTTTAGGTCAAGTATATTTTTCACTCAATATGAACAATACCTTGATGCTTTCCATGACTTTTAAACATATCAAGTAATTAGCAAGACTGATGCAAAGTATACTTAGTTATTATGCATGTCTACTCTCCGTATTTGGTAAAACATGAGGTTGCACACTTCTCACTTGGGTAGGCTTTACGATTCTTGACTTATGTCAACGTGTTTTCTCTAAACCATAAGAAAAAAATCAAACTTTGAATAAAGCAAAGAATTCATAATCATGTTAATTTTCACAAATAGCTAGGCATTAATTATGAATGAAGCATTATAAAGAGAACAAAACATTTTTTCATACCATATGTAGTCAACCTATTGTTGGAGGTTCCGTGAACTTTTTACTTTTTTATATCATTATCCGAGTCATCTGCTGACAAACTTCCTCTGCGAGTGTTTTTTTTAAATTCATACAATATTTCAGAAAAATCGACACTTAATCATAAAAAGAATTTAAAACAAATATGTATATGTTAGTTTGCATTATCTTTGCATTCCACCCCCTGAAGAAAACATTTATCTATCCTCATTCAAAAAATAATTGAGTATCAGCCAAAATGTCCTCGCCCAGCCCCAAGTTCCTTGCTTAGCCCGCCTTTGTGACTAAGTTTTGCTAAGCTCACTTGGTGGCGCTTAGCTTGCCACTGCATAAAATTGCGTTAGGTGTCATATGTGTTGCGTTGGTTGCGGCCTCTGTGACAATAGCAGAACCTATTTTTTCTTGTGTATTTTTTCTGATTTTATGCACTTTAGAATTGGATGCAAATAAACATTCATTTCATAATATTCAAAATGTGTAAGAGATTGGGTGTGTCCATGTACTTAGTACAAAATGCCCACACACCCAAGTCCAGTGTGTATGGTGTTTCTGTAAATGATTCTACAAACAAAATTTTGTTAAAATAGAAATTAAAATTAAACTAATAAAGCAATAAGAAAAAAAGTTCACAGTGATGTTGGTTGCCTTGTCGATCAACCTCCTTCACTTTCTTTTTCTTCATTCTTTCCCTGTATGCCTCCATCATTCTCATCATCATCATCATTATCATCATCATCATCGTCATTATCATCATCATCATCATCATCATCTACATGTTCTTGTTTTCCAGCTCCATTTCCACTAGCGTCGTCACTTTCCCACTCGTAATAGAATGGCATTTTAGTAGGCCATTATAAATAGCTTGGGTATTGGTTCAAACGAAGCTTGTGGGTCCTGTATTTGTAATTGTACGTATGGAAGTGTTAAAGGATAACATACCTCGGTGGTATGCCTCAGAGACATCTCACCCATATGAAAAACAAGCTCTCATGGCAGGATCTATGCCATCAAAGTTGATTACTTCTGGTTGAGGTAGAATAGAAGATGTTAGATGTGGGGTAATGGTGGTTGTTTTGGTGTTTCTCTCTCTCTCTCTCTCTCTCTCTCTCTCTCTCTCTCTGATCCATATAATATCTTGTAATGAAGGCCTTATTAAGCTTAGAAATTTGACTGATATGACGAGAATCAGGAATGTCTACTCCAGGATGTTTGCACAGGCCGATTGTCAAACCTAGGAGACCAAGTTCCTGCTTCTTTTTGGATTCCATGACCTCCCAATTTTTGTTCGAGGTTACTCGTGCTATATCCACCTATTTCCCTTTTACTATATACCAGATTAACTATGGGGTTTTCACTAGAGCAGATGATGTGTGACTAACAGGTATGGCATTGTTGATGGGGAAGAGCTTCAATGGTTTTGTCAGATCTTTTGAAATAGATGGGAAGTCCATCTTGTCCCAATTCACAGGTTTTTCCCAATTCGTAAATGTCATTAACATTTCTATCATAATTCCAATATACATTAGCCTGATGTCTTAGGGATTGGTCAAACTGATCGGGGTCTGATGGGAAATTTACTAGCAAGTGTACTAGTGTGGTTATCGAAGTAATAAAAATAAATTCATCTCCACAGGAATTGCAAACTTAAAAGAAGGTACGTTGTAAGATGTAGTTAAAACAGTAAACCGGGGGGTCATATTGTTTTGGTCGAAAACAAAAGATATAAATTTTTATAATAATTTGGATAAAAGCGGTCGGGTTTTATTGTCAAAATACCCTATTTATACTTGATTGATGAAACATGCATTAACAAACATGTAATGAATATTGAGTTACACAACATATTAACTCTATCACTACACCCAACCCCTTAGCGTGTGGCTCACTAACCTAAGCGTCAATTTCCCGATCCATCAGGCCAATTGTAACGTCAGACTAGGCAATAAAGCTCGTTAATCCCTAACTCATAAATCCTAATTATACTATCCCTAGTCAATTAGCAAATTCAACAATTAAAGTATGTCAGATAAATAGCCCTAGGGTCAGTAGTCACTATTATCAAGATCAAATTGAATTTCGTAACAAACAATCAACAATGAACGTAATCAATAACTGAATGATAACAAAGATTCAAAGAAATTACATTAACATCATCCGATCATATGTCCCAATCAAATAGAAAACAAGTTCATCATCAAATAAAACCTAACCTAATTCAATACCAGTATTGTAGATTCGAAGAACATGAAAAAATCATTGAAGAAGAAGCTCTACTGTAACGCCCCGGTTTTTGTTAGATTTATTTAATCGAGTTGATTTAATTATTTTTGTCTTTATATTATTTTATTCTTGGTTTTTTATTTGGTAAATGTGTTATGTTTATCGTTAGTATGTTTTATCGCGTCCGAGAGCGTTTGCGAGAAAATTGAGTGTAGGGGTATTTTGGTCTTTTTTGCTTGGTTGGTTATTGTTTTTCATAAAATAGAAAATAGAGAGAAAAATAGAGAGAAAAGAAAGAAAAAGAAGGAAAAGAGAAAGGAAAGAAGAAAAAGAGGAAAAACTTGGAGTGTAAGAAATCGAATCAACCGACAATTCGAAGCACGATTAATCGGGTAAGGGTGTGAAACTCGATTATCTTATCATTGTGTATGAATATGTATGTGTGTATTTGAAGTCTACTTGTCTTTCCATAGTTTTCAATTCTAGGTTGGAAATGAGAAAATGATTGGGAATCGATGTTTTCGCGGTTGGAATGTGATATAAATGTTGTAGGATACTTGCTGTTATGATTGTGGTATGTTTTAGTGGTTATGTTATGGTTTGGAAGTGATTTTGGTTGAAGGAATATTGTTTTTGGACACATAACAGCGCTGCAGAATTTCTGAGTTTTCCATGGTTCGCCTAGCGAACCTGGGGCGAAGCGAAAGCGAATGATTTCCGAGGGTTCGCCTAGCGAACCCGTCAGCGAATGTTCGCCAATGACATTCGCCTAGCAAACTTTGTATCTTTTCAGTTCTGTTTGGTGCTGCCTTGGTTCGCCCAGAGGTTCGCGAAGCGAACGGCAAGGCGAAGGTTTGCCAAGGAGTTCGCCTAGAGAACTTTGTGTCTGTTTTGGTCTATTTGTGGTTTCGCCTGGACATTCGCCTAACGAAGGTGGTAGCGAATGCTCGCTAGAAGGTTCGCCTAGCGAACATGACAGTTTATGCAGTTTTGTTTCCTTCATAACTTTTGATCCGTAGCTCGGATCGAGGCGCGGTCGGATGCGTTGTGAAGCTAATGGAATGTTCTTTCTTATAAAAATGGTTTTGAGATTAGTGGCCGATTTAATTGTGTCGGGAATTTGGAAATGTGTCTTTTTGTCGACTTTTATCATCGTAATTGTGTGCGATTGATGTGTAATCCTGCGATATGTTTTTGGATATACAACGTATGACTTGTGTGCTGTTATATGATGTGAATGCATGTGATGAAATGTTGTGATGATGGTTTGTGGCCTGAGGGAAAGTAAATGCATTGTGTTGTGTTTGATTGTATATGTATGATTATGGATGTTGGAATGGTTCACATGGTTGTATATATGTATGCATTTGATTGTCATGAGTCATTGTATGCCAAGCATCATGATATGCATTCTTGTGATGTCGTGTGCCCTAGTGGGTGTGAGCGACGAAATGATTCCAGAGGGAATCTGCTATAACGGTCGTGAGCCTTATACAAAGAGGACCTAAAGCGACGTTATAGACGATCGTGAGCCTTATACAAAGAGGACCTAAAGCGATCGGATCGTAAGCCTTATACAAAGAGTACCTAAACCGATCCATAAATGTCGTGAGCCTTATACAAAGAGGACCTAAAGTGACAGGGAACATCGTTTGCCTGACGGGGAGTTACACTAAGTAACAAGCGATGATTCCAATAATTCCTGAGTGAATTGATGATGAGAATGATGGATGGATTGGTACCGCATTGCATTGCATAGAGTCATTATGTCGTTCTCTGTGCATTTGTATAAATCATGAATGGATTGATTATGTGTGGAATTGTGAATGGAATTGATGAGTTGATATATATATATATATATATATATATATATATATATATATATGTTGGTGATAAATGCATTGAGCATGATTGATATGCCGTTGTGATGGATGTATGAGATATGAATTATGGTGTTTTGTATTTGAATTATGGTGTAAGTTGTGGTGAGAATGTTTTACATGTGTATTTTGTGTTGTTACATAATTGTATGCAACTGTATTATAATTGTGTTTCTCACTCTTCTGCTATTTTGAATGCTCTATGAGGCATTGCAGATTAGATGCTGGAGGTCTTTTTGTGAAGATTATGTCTTCATTCTTTTGTCGGTCGGCTCTGATATGTAGCACCGGGTAGTCGGGGAGATCGTTATGTGATTTATGTGTATATGTATATATATCTTTTTGGATTGTACATGTATGACTCTTTGTATGACGGACAAACTTCTATGTTTATATATATGAGATTTCAGTTGCAGATTTTCTGCTTTTATTCTGTATCTGAATAGTGGGTGATAGGAACTGAGTTCCTCTGCTTATGTTGCTACCTGATTGTTGCATATCTATTTGAGCAGGTTATTTTATTTGCATCATTTTGATGTGACGCTCCCGTCTATGCCATGAATGTTTTAATTATACGCTGATTATCTGTTATCGCTTTAATTGCTCGAGTTATAGATTAGGGGTGTTACATTAAGTGGTATCTGAGCCAGATTGTGTCAGTCTGTGCTAGTCCGTGTCGGTCGTTTTGACCAAGTTATTTGTTGTGCGTCAGTTGTGTTGGGTGAGCTGATTGTTTAACCATAGTTACTATTATTGGATATGAACATAATATGGCTGGAAGGAATGATGCTGCTCTTGCTGCTGCTATGCAAGCTATGGCTCAAGCTGTACAGAATGTTCCTAATGCTGGTGGGAATGATGAGTTCAGGAAGAACAAACCGCCTATCTTCAAAGGAAGACATGATCCTGATGGTGCTCAGATTTGGCTTAAGGAGATTGAAAGAATCTTTTGAGTGATGGACTGTGCTGAGGAACATAAGGTGAGACTGGGTACTCACATGTTGCAGGAGGAGGCTGATGATTGGTGGGTTAGTGCGCGTCACGTGTGGAAAGCTACAAGTGAGGTGGTCACTTGGGCTTTGTTTAGCAGTGAGTTTTTGAGGAAGTATTTTCTGGAAGATGTAAGAGGAAAGAAAGAGATAGAGTTCTTGGAGTTGAAATAGGGTAATATGTCTGTTATTGATTACACTGCTAAGTTTGTGGAGCTTGTTCAGTTTTATCCACATTATGCTGAAGCAACTGCGGAGTTTTCCAAATGTGTGAAGTTTGAGAACGGGTTGCGTCCCGAGATCAAACAGGCAGTTGGTTATCGAAGAATTAGGAGGTTTTCAGATTTGGTGGATTGTTGTAGAATTTATGAGGAGGATAGCAAAGCTCGTTCTATTCATTATAAGAGTGTGAACGAAAGGAAAGGAAAGCAACCGTTTCGTGGTGGTCCTTATGTGTCACCAGCTGACAAGGGAAAGCAAAGGGCTAATTCTGATAAAAGGCCAAGTAGGGGAGGTATGTCTAATCCTCTGAGATTTTTTAGGTGTGGTGACTTAGGACATCGTCACTTTGAATGTAGAAAGGATATGAGGAAGTGTTCCAATTGTGGAGGTATAGGACATGTAACAGCTGAGTGCAAGAAGAGTGTGGTGAAGTGTTTCAACTATGGTGAACCTGGTCATATTAGTACGAAGTGTCAGAAACCAAAGCAAGCTCAAGCTGGAGGGAAAGTATTTGCATTGGCAGGGACTCAGACTACTAGTGCAGATCGTCTGATCAAAGGTACTTGTGTTATTAATAGTACGCCTTTAGTTGCTATTATTGATACCGGAGCGACTCATTCGTTTATTTCGTCTGAGTGTGCGCAATGTAACGCCCCAATTTCGATTATTCCAATTTTTGTTGAGTCCTTTATTTAATTGAATGTTAAATTATTATATTTATGACTTTGGTGTGATAATATGCTTTTATGCTATGTTATGATGTATTATCTCGTTTGAGAGCGTTTTCGGGAATTTTGGGCTTAAGGGCATTTTGGTCATTTTATAACTATTAATGAGTTAGAGAAAATTAAGGAAGTAATTTGTAGTGGAAATTTATTAGAAAATGAATTATGTGTAGAAATTGAATTAGAGGAAATATTGTGTAGAAATAGAAAATAAGAGAATTGGGAGAGAAATAGAATTATGTGGTAAAAATAGAAATGAGAGAAAAAGAAATAGGAATAAGAGGAAGGAAATAGGAGAGAAAGAGAAAAAAGGGAAATAGAAAGAAAAAGAAGAGAAAGAAAGAGGAAGAGGGAAAAAGAGAAGAAAAGAGGAAAAGAGTGGAAATCATCAAGAACAAGAGCTAGATCATTGGGAATCCGGGTAAGGGTTAGAAACATTGTTATCTTGTCTATGTGTGTAGTTATGTATGTGTAGGTTTGTGGATTGAAAGATTTTTATGAGTTTTTAGAAAACCCTAAATTGGTGAAATGTTGTGATGATGATCAAAATGTGATTTTGTGTTTATAAATGTGCTTCCAATGATGTTTACTTGTTGGGTAATGGTTTGGATGATGTTTTGGGTTGAAAAATATGGATTTTGGGTTTTCAACAGCGCTGGAGAAATTTGAGTTTTCCTTGGTTCGCCTAGCGAACCTAGGGCGAAGCAACAGCGAGCGAGGTTTTCGCGGGTTCGCCTAGCAAACGATTCAGCGAAGGGTAGCGAAGGTTCGCTACGGGTATTCGCTTAGCGAACGCATGAGCGAAGGTTCGCTAGAGTGTTCGCCTAGCGAACTTTGGGTGTTTTTGGCTCTGTTTGGTTCTGACTTGGTTCGCCAAGTGCTCGCCTAGCGAACTTTGTGTCTGTTTTTAGCTAACAGTTGGTTCGCTGGAACATTCGCCTAGCGAAGGAGCTAGCGAATGCTCGCGAGGGATGTTCGCCTAGCGAAGGAGCTAGCGAATGCTCGCGAGGGAGGTTCGCCCAGCAAACAGTGCTGTTCGTGTAATTTTGTTTTCTGCATAACTTTTGATCTGTGGTTCGGTTTGAGGCGTGGTTTAATGCATTGGAAAGCTATTGAGCTGTACTTTCTCATGATGAGGAGTTTGAGGTTGTTGGCCGATTAAATAAATTCGAGAATTCGGGAATAGTGTCATTTACCGACTTTTGTCATTTTAAATGTGTATATTGGTTGTGTAACATGCAACGTGGCATTGATATTAATGTGTATACCTTGTATGATATTGTGTAATGATAATGCATGTGATGACATGTCGTGATGATAAAGTGTGGCCGAAAGGCGAATGAAGGTGATATGTTGTAATTGGTTTTATATGCATGTTTATGATTACATGTATGTGTGAAAATGAATTGCTTACGTGAAGTTCAATGTATGTTAATTAGTGGCCGTATGGCATGAAAATTGCATTGTTGGATTGATTTCTAATGCATGAATAAAGATGGTGAAATAATTCATATTGATGAATTGTATGTGATTGTAAGAGATGAATGCATGACAATGTTTATATACATGTATGCATTATAAGAATGTCATGAATCATTTTGTATGTGAAGCATAATGATTGCATTCTTGTGTTGAGGGATTCAAAGAGAATTCCGCTATGACATAGTGTGCCTATGTGAGGACCTAAAGCGATGGTTATAGATGATCGTGTTCCCAGGTGGGGAGTTAAAGCGATCGGATCATGTGCCCAGGTGGGGACTTAAAGCGATCGGGTTGTGTGCCCATGTGGGGACCTAAAGAAATCCATAACGTCGTGTGGTCATGTGGAGACCTAAAGCGACGGGTGAACATCGTAGGCCCGACGGGGTGTTACTTGAGTGATCCTCAGTAACGAGCGATGGTTCTAGCAGAGTTCCTGAGTGAACTAGTGATGAGTCGGTACCGCATATGTAATTGCATAGAGTCGTTGTGTCGGTCTCTTGCATTTACATGAATCATGATTGCATTGTTATATGTGGAAAGTCATGATTGATTATTTGTGTGGAAAATGGAGATGTACATTTATGATAAATGTATTGTGCATGTTTGATATGCATTGCTAAATGGTTGATTTTATGATTGAGCTTATGATAAGCCTTTGGGAATTGTTGTATAATGGTGTTGGAGGTAGTGAATTGTAAATGATATGTTTTGTGTATAAGCGTATGTATTGTATGAGAAGAGGTGATTATGTGCATGAATGATATGCTTGGGTTGTGATAGATGTTATATAATGGAATTTGTGAGTAATAGTGTATGTGGTAATAAATGTGTTATGTGTATTTTTATGTTGAAATATATAATTATATGCATCGATATTATGATAATGTTTCTTACCCTTCTGCTATTTTATAATGCTCTATGAGGCATTGCAGAGTAGGTTGCTGGAGGTCTTTTTGTGAAGCTTAGGACTTCATTTCTTTTGGTTGGTCGGCTCTGATATGTAGCATCGGGTAGCTAGGATTACATGATTATTTTGTGATACATTTGGTATAGGTATCTTGACTTGAATTGTTTATGTAAACATGATTCCGTGTTGACGGATAGTATTTGATATGTATATATCTATATATATGATGTTATTCGGTATTTAGATGTTTCCGCTTTTATTCTAAATATTGAGATGTGGGTGTAAGGACGAAGTTCCTATGTGCAAGTTACTCCACTGTTGCATATCTCTGTTGAGCAGGTGTTGATTGTTTTAATTTCACGTATAATGTGACATGCTTCTTTTAGGCCATGCTTTGTAATTATACTCTGATGAAATAATTAATATATGCCTAAACGATTAATATGTGATTATTTGGGGGTATAGAAGGGGGTGTTACATTAAGTGGTATCAAAGCCAGTGTCGAGTCAGTTGGTGTCTGTCTTGTTGTTGTTGTTGGTTGAACTGTTGTTTAACCGTGTTGTCGTTGTTGGGAATGATCAGAATATGGCTGGTAGAAACGACAATGCGATGGCTGCTGCTTTGGAAGCAATGGCTAGGGCGGTGCAAGGTGCGCCGAACGTGAATGCTAATGACGAGTTCAGGAAGAATCAACCACCGGTCTTCAAGGGAAGATTTGATCCGGATGGTGCTCAGATATGGTTGAAGGAAATTGAAAGGATATTCCGAGTTATGGACTGTGCGGAAGAGAACAAGGTAAGGCTAGGAACTCACATGCTGAAGGAAGAAGCCGACGATTGGTGGGTCGGTATGCGTCAAGTTCTTGAGGTGGATGATGAAGAGATTACTTAGGATTTGTTTCGTACTGAGTTTCTAAGGAAGTATTACCCTGAACATGTTAAGGGAAAGAAGGAGATGGAATTTCGAGAACTAAAGCAAGGTAGTATGTCTGTTGTGGACTATACTGCGAAGTTTGTGGAATTGGTACAATTTCATCCTCACTATGCGGCGATTACTGCCGAGTTTTCCAGATGTGTGAAGTACGAGAATGGTCTACGCCCTGAGATTAAGCAAGCCATTGGTTATCAGAGGATAAGAATATTTTTCGACTTGGTGGAATGTAGTAGAATCTTCGAGGAAGATAACAAAGCTCGTTCTGCTCACTACAAGAGTATGAATGAGAGAAAGGGGAAACAACAAGCTCGTGGTGGTCCTTATGTGACACCCGTTGATAAGGACAAGCATAAGGGTAACTTTGAGAAGAAGTCGAGTGGAGGGGGTTCTAGTGCTCCGAAATGTTTCAAATGTGGAGAGATTGGTCATAAATCATTGGAATGTAGGAAGACTCTTGAGAAGTGTTCCAACTCTGGAGGCTTGGGGCATGCTGTCGCCGATTGTAGAAGGAACAGGGTGAAGTGTTACAATTGTGGGGAATCGGGTCACATTAGTACTAATTGTGCTAAGCCGAAACAAGCTCAAGCGGGCGGAAAAGTGTTTGCATTGGCGGGTACGGATACTACTGATGCGGATCGTTATACTACAGGTACTTGTCTTATTAATGGTATGCTTTTAGTTGCTATTGTTATTATCAGAGTGACTCATTCGTTTATTTCACATGAGTAAGCGAAGCGTTTGAATTTGTTGTTTGTTCCTTAGTACCTGATGTGTGTGTGAAACACCGTCAGTACTTTCTGGTTTTTCTGTTCGGTGGTCAGAAGGTGTTAGGATGAGATAAGTGGGGGAGAAGCTGGTACTTCTCCGTGTTTCCTCGGATGTGGAGCATTAACTCGGTGTGTTATGGATTGCGAGATCGTAAGTGTTATTTGGACAGAGTAGTTTCCGGTTTCAGGAAGGATACAGAGGTAAAATTTATGTCGACTAAGGATTTGTGCCTTAGGTAGTTTTGTGCACGGAATACAAGAAAGGCTATTATAGTTTAGTGAAGATGGTTTATGCCCCATCATGATTGTCGGCTGTCTATTGACAAATTGAGGAACTGATCACCCTTAATCTATTGTTGATAGCAGACAGGAATTGTGTTGGATGGGATAGACGTATCTTTTCGGCTTTAATAGTGTAATGGAATACATTGTTCGGAATTACTGAAGGATTATGGATTGATTTTGATGAGTTGATGAAGATTTTCATATTTGAAGACGAGACATATTAGAAGTTTTAATATGTTGGGAAGCCATTAAGAGAGTACGATTGAGTATTATTATTCGTTGCTTTCAGAGTTGTTGGTAACGAAAGGAAAAGATGATTGCACGAGATAATGAGCATGCGGTGTATGAGGGAATTTATGAGACTTGGGATGTCAAGGGAAGAAATTGTATATGAATTGTTGAGAATAAGGTGACGATTGAGAATAAGATAACTAGGATGGTTTGGATCATTTGATGGAAATAGTGATTTGTTTGGGTCGTGGCTTAGGTTTTCAGCATTTGAGAATTCATGAAAGGATTAGTGCTATTGTGGAGTTGGAATTGGTTACGGTTGTGTTGTGTTGGAATATTGGAAGTATTATCTTTATAATTTTGAAATTCGAAGTGTTTAGTGATTTCGAGAGTATTGAGTACTTGTTTGATCCGAAGGAATAGAGTATGAGACAACAAAGACGATTAAGATTCATGGCGAGTTATGAATTTGGTTTGGTTTTGGGAGAGGAAGTTGTTAGGCCTAGTGTGTAAGTCGAAAATCTTTATGTATGTCGGTTTTGATGGCAAGAGAGCTAGAATCGTTGAGCAGTTCAGAGACTTGTACCTAGTGAGAGAGGGTTAGACTTTGGGAGCGAGATTGATGGACTCGATAGTTTTGAGCAATCAGAGTGCGCAGTGGAAGCGTGATGTGATCCATTTTGTATGAATGTGTGAGACTTGTAAGAGTTCATAAGTTGGACATTGGAGACATGTTGGAATGATGAAATTATTGGATGTTCCGGAATGGAAGTGTTAAGTGAAAGGTTTAAATTTGTTTCGTGGACTACAATGTAGATCGATGTGTTGGTGATATGTTTAATTGGTGAATCGTAGCATAGATATGTGAACAAGGAGGTTGGTCTTATGGTTATGTAGGAGTTCGTGAACGATGTTGTGTCGTGGAACTTTATGTTCTTGTTTGTGTTGTTGCCTCGTTTCCATGGTGATGGTTCGAGTACGTGTAGCTAATTCCTGTGTGGGGAATTAGGGGAGTGTTACCTAGAGTACGGTAACGATCTTGTTGTGTTTTGGTTCTAGAGTGAACCTGTGTGTTGGTATCTTGGTTTTCCTTGAGTTGTGAGTTTGCCGTCAAGTGCATTGTATGGGCTTTGCATCTTGTCGTTGTAGTTGTCGTTGTTGTAGTTAGCAAGTTGGTTTGTCAGTTGTGTTATTCGTGGTGTGCCTTTTGTTGGCATGTCGGTTTGTGGGTCGGATGCGAGAGTCATGTCCGGAGTTGTTCGTCTCGGTATATTTTCGAGGACGAAAATGTCTAAGTGGGGAGAGTTGTAACGCTCCAATTTCGATTATTCCAATTTTTGTTGAGTCCTTTATTTAATTGAATGTTAAATTATTCTATTTATGACTTTGGTGTGATAATATGCTTTTATGCTATGTTATGATGTATTATCTCGTTTGAGAGCGTTTTCGGGAATTTTGGGCTTAAGGGCATTTTGGTCATTTTATAACTATTAATGAGTTAGAGAAAATTAAGGAAGTAATTTGTAGAGGAAATTTATTAGAAAATGAATTATGTGTAGAAATTGAATTAGAGGAAATATTGTGTAGAAATAGAAAATAAGAGAATTGGGAGAGAAATAGAATTATGTGGTAAAAATAGAAATGAGAGAAAAAGAAATAGGAATAAGAGGAAGGAAATAGGAGAGAAAGAGAAAAAGGGGAAATAGAAAGAAAAAGAAGAGAAAGAAAGAGGAAGAGGGAAAAAGAGAAGAAAAGAGGAAAAGAGTGGAAATCATCAAGAACAAGAGCTAGATCATTGGGAATCCGGGTAAGGGTTAGAAACATTGTTATCTTGTCTATGTGTGTAGTTATGTATGTGTAGGTTTGTGGATTGAAAGATTTTTATGAGTTTTTAGAAAACCCTAAATTGGTGAAATGTTGTGATGATGATCAAAATGTGATTTTGTGTTTATAAATGTGCTTCCAATGATGTTTACTTGTTGGGTAATGGTTTGGATGATGTTTTGGGTTGAAAAATATGGATTTTGGGTTTTCAACAGCGCTGGAGAAATCTGAGTTTTCCTTGGTTCGCCTAGCGAACCTGGGGCGAAGCAGCAGCGAGTGAGGTTTTCGCGGGTTCGCCTAGCGAACGATTCAGCGAAGGGTAGCGAAGGTTCGCTACGGGTATTCGCCTAGCGAAGGCATGAGCGAAGGTTCGCTAGAGTGTTCGCCTAGCGAACTTTGGGTGTTTTTGGCTCTGTTTGGTTCTGACTTGGTTCGCCAAGTGCTCGCCTAGCGAACTTTGTGTCTGTTTTTAGCTAACAGTTGGTTCGCTGGAACATTCGCCTAGCGAAGGAGCTAGCGAATGCTCGCGAGGGATGTTCGCCTAGCGAAGGAGCTAGCGAATGCTCGCGAGGGAGGTTCGCCCATCGAACAGTGCTGTTCGTGTAATTTTGTTTTCTGCATAACTTTTGATCTGTGGTTCGGTTTGAGGCGTGGTTTGATGCATTGGAAAGCTATTGAGCTGTACTTTCTCATGATGAGGAGTTTGAGGTTGTTGGACGATTAAATAAAGTTGAGAATTCGGGAATAGTGTCATTTACCAACTTTTGTCGTTTTAAATGTGTATATTGGTTGTGTAACATGCAACGTGGCATTGATATTAATGTGTATGCCTTGTATGATATTGTGTAATGATAATGCATGTGATGACATATCGTGATGATAAAGTGTGGCCGAAAGGCAAATGAAGGTGATATGTTGTAATTGGTTTTATATGCATGTTTATGATTACATGTATGTGTGAAAATGAATTGCTTACGTGAAGTTCAATGTATGTTAATTGGTGGCCGTATGGCATGAAAATTGGATTGTTGGATTGATTTCTAATGCATGAATAAAGATGGTGAAATAATTCATATTGATGAATTGTATGTGATTGTAAGAGATGAATGCATGACAATGTTTGTATACATGTATGCATTATAAGAATGTCATGAATCATTTTGTATGTGAAGCATAATGATTGCATTCTTGTGTTGAGGGATTCAAAGAGAATTCCGCTATGACATCGTGTGCCTATGTGAGGACCTAAAGCGATGGTTATAGATGATCGTGTGCCCAGGTGGGGACTTAAAGCGATCGGATCATGTGCCCAGGTGGGGACTTAAAGCGATCGGGTTGTGTGCCCATGTGGGGACCTAAAGCAATCCATAACGCCGTGTGCTCATGTGGAGACCTAAAGCGACGGGTGAACATCGTAGGCCCGACGGGGTGTTACTTGAGTGATCCTCAGTAACGAGCGATGGTTCCAGCAGAGTTCCTGAGTGAACTAGTGATGAGTCGGTACCGCATATGTAATTGCATAGAGTCGTTGTGTCGGTCTCTTGCATTTACATGAATCATGATTGCATTGTTATATGTGGAAAGTCATGATTGATTATTTGTGTGGAAAATGGAGATGTACATTTATGATAAATGTATTGTGCATGTTTGATATGCATTGCTAAATGGTTGATTTTATGATTGAGCTTATGATAAGCCTTTGGGAATTGTTGTGCAATGGTGTTGGAGGTAGTGAATTGTAAATGATATGTTTTGTGTATAAGCGTATGAATTGTATGAGAAGAGGTGATTATGTGCATGAATGATATGCTTGGGTTGTGATAGATGTTATATAATGGAATTTGTGAGTAATAGTGTATGTGGTAATAAATGTGTTATGTGTATTTTTATGTTGAAATATATAATTATATGCATCAATATTATGATAATGTTTCTTACCCTTCTGCTGTTTTATAATGCTCTATGAGGCATTGCAGAGTAGGTTGTTGGAGGTCTTTTTGTGAAGCTTAGGACTTCATTTCTTTTGGTCGGTTGGCTCTGATATGTAGCATCGGGTAGCTAGGATTACATGATTATTTTGTGATACATTTGGTATAGGTATCTTGACTTGAATTGTTTATGTAAACATGATTCCGTGTTGACGGATAGTATTTGATATGTATATATCTATATATATGATGTTATTCGGTATTTAGATGTTTCCGCTTTTATTCTAAATATTGAGATGTGGGTGTAAGGACGAAGTTCCTATGTGCAAGTTACCCCACTGTTGCATATCTCTGTTGAGCAGGTGTTGATTGTTTTAATTTCACGTATAATGTGACATGCTTCTTTTATGCCATGCTTTGTAATTATACTCTGATGAAATAATTAATATATGCCTAAACGATTAATATGTGATTATTTGGGGGTATAGAAGGGGGTGTTACACGCAACGTTTGAATCTTTTGTTGTCATCGATGGATGGAGATATGGTTATCGATACCCCAGCAATGGGGTCGGTAACTACTTCTTTGGTTTGTTTAAGTTGTCCTTTGACCATTTATGGTAAGGATTTTGACATGGATTTGGTGTGCCTGCCGTTGGAGGGTTTAGAAGTGGTTTTGGGAATGAATTGGTTGCAGTTCAATTGAGTTCATATCGATTGTTATCATAAGTTGGTAAGATTTCCTTCTCTTGAAGAAGACGAGGAATCGAGTTTCTTTCCTACCAAAGAGTTGAAGAAACTTTTGGAGGATGAAGCTCAGTTGTTCGGGTTGTTCGCATCGTTGATAGTGGATACTCAAGTTGTAATTGATGTGTTTCCAGTTGTCTGTGATTTTCCAGAGGTGTTTCCGGAGGATATTTCTGATGTGCCGCCAGAGAGAGAGGTGGAGTTTTCTATAGATCTAGTTCCTGGTACTAGACCTATATCTATGGCACCATATCGTATGTCGTCATCTGAGTTGGTTGAGTTGAAGAAGCAGTTGAATGAATTGTTAGAAAAAAGGTTTGTGAGGCCGAGTGTATCGCCTTGGGGTGCTCCAGTTTTATTGGTGAAGAAGAAAGATGGAAGTATACGATTGTGTATTGATTATCGCCAGCTGAATAAGGTGACGATTAAGAATAAGTATCCTCTTCCGAGAATTGATGATCTGATGGACCAGTTGGTAGGTGCGTGTGTGTTTAGTAATATTGATTTGAGGTCAGGTTATCATCAGATTAGAGTGAAAGAGGAAGATATTTAGAAGACGGCTTTTAGGACACGATACGAACATTACGAATATTCTGTGATGCCGTTCGGGGTTTCTAATGCGCCCGGAGTGTTTATGGAGTATATGAACCGTATTTTCCACGAGCAATTGGATCAATTTATGGTTGTGTTTATCGATGACATCTTGATTTATTCTAAGTCTCGGGAGGAACACGCGGAGCATTTGCGTATTGTATTGCAAATTTTGAAGGAAAAGAAACTTTATGCCAAGTTGTCGAAGTGTGAGTTCTGGTTGTCAGAAGTGAGTTTTCTTGGGCATGTGATTTCAGGTAATGGTATTGCTGTGGATCCATCCAAAGTAGATGCAGTTCTACAATGGGAGGCTCCTAGATCTGTTACTGAAATTAGAAGCTTTTTGGGTTTAGCTGGATATTATCAAAGATTCATTGAAGGCTTTTCCAAGTTAGCACTTCCTTTGACCCAGCTGACTTGTAAAGGTAAAGCGTTTATTTGGGATATTCAGTGTGAGGAAAGTTTTAGTGAGCTGAAGAGAAGATTGACTACAGCTCCGATTTTGATCTTACCGAATCCTAGTGAACCGTTTGTGGTGTATTGCGATGCGTCTTTGATTGGTTTAGGTGGAGTGTTGATGCAGGATGGTAAGGTGGTGGCTTATGCTTCGAGGTAATTTAGGGTTCATGAGAAAAACTACCCTACTCATGATTTGGAATTAGCGGCGGTGGTTTTTGTATTGAAAATTTGGAGGCATTATCTCTACGGTGCAAGATTCGAAGTCTTTAGTGATCATAAGAGTTTGAAATACTTGTTTGATCAAAAAGAGTTGAATATGAGGCAACGGAGATGGTTGGAATTTTTGAAGGACTACGATTTTAGCTTGAATTACCATCCTGGTAAAGCTAATGTGGTAGCCGATGCGTTAAGCCGAAAATCTATGCATATGTCTGCTTTGATGGTTAAAGAGTGGGAACTTTTGGAAGAATTTAGAGATTTGAGTTTGGTGTGTGAATTGACATCTGATGGCGTGAGGCTTGGTATGTTAAAGGTTATTAATGATTTTCTGTTGACCATTAGCGAGAAGTAGAAGCTGGATGTGAAATTTGTTGATTTGATGACGGTTGGAGATAAAGGTGTGGATGGTGACTTTAAAGTGGATGATCAGGGTGTTTTGAGATTCCGTGGTAGAATTTGTATTCCTGATGATTCGGAATTGAAAAAGATGACTTTAGAGGAAGGGCACCAGAGTAATTTGAGTATACATCCGGGAGCTAATAAGATGTATCAAGATTTGAAGAAGATCTTTTGGTGGTCCAGATTGAAGAGGGATATGGCTCAGTTTGTTTATGCGTGTTTGACGTGTCAGAAGTCAAAGGTAGAACATCAGAAGCCTAGTGGATTTTTGCAACCGTTGGATATTCTCGAGTGGAAATGGGACAACATTTCTATGGATTTTGTGACAGGATTTCCGAATACACAGAGGGGACATAATGCCATTTGGGTGATTGTGGATAGGCTGACTAAATCAGCACATTTCATTCCGATTGACATCAGTTTTTCTCTGGAGAAGTTGGCTGAGATTTATATCCGTGTGATTGTGAAGCTACATGGTGTTCCGTTGTGTATTGTTTCAGATCGAGATCCGAGGTGTACTTCCAGATTTTGGGAAAGTTTGTAAAAGGCGTTAGGTTCCAAGTTGAGATTGAGTTCGGCTTATCATCCGCAGACGGATGGTCAGACCGAGAGAATTATCCATTCGTTGTAAGATTTGTTGAGAGCTTGTGTTCTTGAGCAAGGTGGTGCTTGGGATAGTTATCTTTTGTTGGTGGAATTCACGTATAACAACAGTTTCCATTCGAGTATTAGAATGGCACCTTTTGAAGTGTTGTATGGAAGGAGATGTCGAACACCTTTGTGTTGGCATGAATCTGGTGAGAGTTTGGTCGTTGGACCGGAGTTAATTCAACAAACTACGAAAAAGGTGAAACTTATTCGTGAGAAGATGAAGGCTTCTCAGATTAGGCAGAAGAGTTATCATGATCGAAGGAGGAAAGATCTTGAGTTTCAAGAAGGCAATCATGTATTTTTGAGAGTTACACCGATGACGGGTGTTGGTCGTGCATTGAAGTCGAAGAAACTTACATCTCAGTTTATTGGTCCTTATCAGATATCCGCGAGAGTGGGTGTTGTGGCTTATAGGGTGGCGTTGCCACCGAATCTTTCGAATTTGCATGATGTGTTCCATGTTTCACAGCTTCGGAAGTATGTTCCGGATCCGTCGCATGTGATTCCGATGGATGAGGTTGAGGTAAGGGAGAACCTTACGGTTGAGGCATTACCGGTGAGAGTTTTGGATCGCGAGTTGAAGCGGTTAAGAGGCAAAGACATTGCGCTTGTGAAAGTAGCGTGGGGAGGCGCTGCCGAGGGAAATTTGACTTGGGAGTTGGAGAGTCGGATACGGGAATCGTATCCGGAGTTGTTCGTCTCAGGTAATATTTTCGAGGACGAAAATTTCTAAGTGGGGGAGAGTTGTAACGGCCCGGTTTTTGTTAGATTTATTTAATCGAGTCGATTTAATTATTTTTGTCTTTATATTATTTTATTCTTGGTTTTTTATTTGGTAAATATGTTATGTTTATCGTTAGTATGTTTTATCGCGTCCGAGAGCGTTTGCGAGAAAATTGAGTGTAGGGGTATTTTGGTCTTTTTGGCTTGGTTGGTTATTGTTTTTCATAAAATAGAAAATAGAGAGAAAAGAAAGAAAAAGAAGGAAAAGAGAAAGGAAAGAAGAAAAAGAGGAAAAACTTGGAGTGTAAGAAATCAAATCAACCGACACTTCGAAGCACGATTATCGGGTAAGGGTGTGAAACTCGATTATCTTATCATTGTGTATGAATATGTATGTGTGTGTTTGAAGTCTACTTGTCTTTCCATAGTTTTTAATTCTAGGTTGGAAATGAGAAAATGATTGGGAATCGATGTTTTCACGGTTGGAATGTGATATAAATGTTGTAGGATACTTGTTGTTATGATTGTGGTATGTTTTAGTGGTTATGTTATGGTTTGGAAGTGATTTTGGTTGAAGGAATATTGTTTTTGGACCCATAACAGCGCTGCAGAATTTCTGAGTTTTCCATGTTTCGCCTAGCGAACCTGGGGCGAAGAGAAAGCGAATGATTTTCGAGGGTTCGCCTAGAGAACCCGTCAGCGAATGTTCGCCAACGACGTTCGCCTAGCGAACTTTGTATCTTTTCAGTTCTGTTTGGTGCTGCCTTGGTTCGCGCAAAGGTTCGCGAAGCGAACGGCAAGGTGAAGGTTCGCCAAGGAGTTCGCCTAGCGAACTTTGTGTCTGTTTTAGTCTGTTTATGGTTTCTCCTAGACATTCGCCTAGCGAAGGTGGTAGCGAATGCTCGCTAGAAGGTTCGCCTATCGAACATGACAGTTTGTGCAGTTTTGTTTCCTTCATAACTTTTGATCCGTAGCTCGGATCGAGGCGCGGTCGGATGCGTTGGGAAGCTAATGGAATGTTCTTTCTTATAAAAATGGTTTTGAGATTAGTGGACGATTTAATTGTGTCGGGAATTCGGAAATGTGTCGTTTTTTCGACTTTTATCGTCGTAATTGTGTGCGATTGATGTGTAATCATGCGATATGTTTTTGGATATATAACGTATGGCTTGTGTGCTGTTATATGATGTGAATGCATGTGATGAAATGTTGTGATGATGGTTTGTGGCCTGAGGGCAAGTAAATGCATTGTGTTGTGTTTGATTGTATATGTATGATTATGGATGTTGGAATGGTGCACATGGTTGTATATATGTATGCATTTGATTGTCATGAGTCATTGCATGCCAAACATCATGATATGCATTCTTGTGATGTCGTGTGCCCTAATGGGTGTGAGTGACGAAACGATTCCAGAGGGAATCTGCTAAACGGTCATGAGTTTTATACAAAGAGGACCTAAAGCGACGTTATAGACGATCGTGAGGCTTATACAAAGAGGACCTAAAGCGATCGGATCGTGAGCCTTATACAAAGAAGACCTAAAGCGATCCATAAACATTGTGAGCCTTATACAAAGAGGACCTAAAGCGACGGGGAACATCATTTTCCCGACAGGGAGTTACACTAAGTAACAAGCGATGATTCCAATAATCCCTGAGTGAATTTATGATGAGAATGATGGATGGATCGGTACCGCATTGCATTGCATAGAGTCGTTGTGTCGGTCTCTATGCATTTCCCTAAATCATGAATGGATTGATTATGTGTAGAATTGTGAATGGAATTGATGAGTTGATATATATATATATATATATATATATATATATATGTTGGTGATAAATGCATTGAGCATGATGGATATGCCGTTGTGATGGATGTATGAGATATGAATTGTGGTGTTTTGTATTTGAATTATGGTGTAAGTTATGGTGAGAATGTTTTACATGTGTATTTTGTGTTGTTACATAATTGTATGCAACTATATTATAATTGTGTTTCTCACCCTTCTGCTATTTTGAATGCTCTATGAGGCATTGTAGATTAGATGCTGGAGGTCTTTTTGTGAAGATTATGTCTTCATTCTTTTGTCGGTCGGCTCTAATATGTAGCACCGAGTAGTCGGGGAGATTGTTATGTGATTTATGTGTATATGTAAATATATCTTTTTGGATTGTACATGTATGACTCTGTGTATGACAGACAAACTTCTATGTTTATATATATGAGATTTCAGTTGCAGATTTTCCGCTTTTATTCTGTATCTGAATAGTGGGTGATAGGAACTGAGTTCCTCTGCTTATGTTGCTACCTGATTGTTGCATATCTATTTGAGCAGGTTATTTTATTTGCATCATTTTGATGTGACGCTCCCGTCTAAAGATGGCTGGTTTCTACCTGAGTGAATCGCACACTCAAAGATACAACAGAGTCACCACCGAACTTTATTTAGTCCCAAAGGACAGGGAAAATATCGATAAAACCCAAGGGGAAGAGAAACGGGAATGGGGGGTCGGTTATGCGAAAGGAAGGTATTAGGACCTAACGCATCCGTCGTACTCGACGGGAACCATTTCGCTTGCTTCTAGGCTTGGATGGGTTATCTATCTAAAGGCTTCTAGCTAAAAGAAAGAGGAGAGAGAGAAAGGGGAAAAAGAAAGGAAAGAAGGAAAGTGCTCGTGGAGGACGAAGTCCTCGTGCCTACGTATCCTCATAGTGCAATGAGGAAGTCAGAGTGCCGTAGTTCGTGGAACCAGGGGACAGAAAGGAAGGAAGAAAAGGAGAAGGAAGGAAAGGTGGAAGACAGTGGAAGTGTGCTCGCCGAGATCATTGCGATCTCATGCCTACGTATCATACATTCAAAAGAATGCAGAATCAGAGCTTCCGTAGTTCGGGGAACTAAGACGGAAAAGGAAAAGGAAAGGAAAGTGGTGTCAAAACCAAGAGCAAGAGTGAAAGAAAAACTCTACTGGAAAAGACCCCACAGTAAGAGCGTTTGCGCAAGAGAATAGGAAAAAAGTGGTGTTAAAGCCAAGAATGAAAGAAACTCCGCTGGGGATAGCAAAGAGAATTGGTGTCGAAACCAAGAAAGTAATAGCAAGGGGAATTGGAAGGACTCCTTTGGGGATCCGAAAAAAAGGGATGGTGTCATAACCAAGAGAAAAAGGAGATTCGGTATATTAACTAGCTGGCAGTGGTTAACCGAAGAAAGAGAGTAGACCCTGACGGGGAAAAAAAGCTGGTGTCAACAGACGGACTGTGATAAACCAAGAGAGAGAGTGCTGAACCGAGAGAAGGTGTTTGACTCTGAAGGGGCCTCGGTATATTAACTGATAAACAGTGATCAACTGAGGAAAGAAAGGACTGCAACTCTGTGGGGGTAGAGAAGCATTGGTTTTAGCAGAGAAAACTGCGATTAACCAGAAAAGCGGGTGTAGGACCGAATAAAGATCATAACCCAAAGGACGGGTATAGGATCGAGCAAAGATCGTGACCCAAAGGGGTTCGGTAAACTTACTGAACAAACAGTACTCAACCGAAGAAAGGTTACTAACCCAAGGGTGCAAGTATTCGAACCAAGAGGAGGTTGCCAACTGCGGGGAATTCTGTGTTTACAGAAGGACTGTGACCAACCGAAGAGAAAAGCGAGTGATTAACCAAGAGAAGGTGATTAACTCGAAAGGGTTCAGTATTTTAACAGACGAACTGTGGTTAACTGAAGAAAAGGGTGATTAACCAAGAGAAGGTGATTAACCCAAGAGGTGCTCAGTGATTAATAGACGGACTGTGATTAACTGAAGAAAAGGGTGATTAACCAAGAGAAGGTGATTAACCCAAGGGGTGCTCAGTGATTAATAGACGGACTGCGATTAACTGAAGAGATGGGTGATTAACCAAGAGAAGGTGATTAACCCAAGGGGTGCTCAGTGATTAACAGACGGACTGTGATTAACTGAAGAAAAGGGTGATTAACCAAGAATATGTGATTAACCCAACAAAGGAGAAGAACCAAGAGAAGGTTGCGAACTCCTGGGGAAAAATGGTCGTGACAGGAAAACTGTGTTGGACCAAAGAGAGAGAATTGAAACTCTTCAGGGGAATCAAAAAGCAATGATTGATTACAAGAGGAAATGAGTAATGGCACAAAGAGAGATTGCCAGCGCAAGAATAATGATCTAAACCAAGAAGGATGGTGATTGATCAAAAGGAGAGATTGAAAGAGATAGGAGTGATTGAGGATCGAAAGAGATCGCAAAGAGAGAAGAGTGATCAAGGATCAACTCGACTGGGGAAAGAAAGCACATTACCGCCTGGAGATAGAGATGACTAAGCCAAGCACAGGGTCATTCGTCCCCTACCTGAAGTAGTCAGAATGAGAGTAGGAATTCTCCCTTCTCATCCCTTCCCTAACACACACAGGGTGTAATGCGGAAGTTGAACCGGACAGCCCAACAGCTCCAAGTTGTACAGTGCTCCTGCGTAGAGAAACGGACAGCATAACGGCGTCAAAGAGAGGAAAAGGGGAGATCAATTAATCGAAACAAAGTTTCGATCAATTAATCAAGGGATAAACATGCTAACAACTTTCCAAAGAGGATGAAAAGTCATTAAAGCAAAAAGTAGTGAATTATTGATTATATAAGATTAAGTGTATTCATGAAGAATAAAATTTATGCAAATCTGAAATGGAAGGTGCAAAACAGTGCCAAATGATCACCAAAATGCCACACAAAATCATGCATCATGTGAACAAAGATAGTGCAAGAATTGTTATGCTCATACAATGCTAAGAACATGAAACAAATGAATAATCGAAAATGTGCATCGAAAGTTCATGAACATGCTTCAACCTAAAGTGAAATGACATTAAAAACATCCATAAAATCAAGCATGACAATCAATGGAAGTTAAAATGAAGAAAGCATGGCAAACATACTTGAAAATGCAAGAAAATGGCCTTCTGGTTCAGTGTTAATCGATTAACATAATTGCACTGCAAAGTGTTAATCGATTAACACGTGAAAAAGTGCAAAAAAACACTGGTTAATCGATTAACACAATTGCACTGCAATGTGTTAATCGATTAACACTGTACAGGGAGCAGAAAATCAGTTTTGAAAAGTGCTTTTGGCCAACTTTTTGATTGTGCAATCACTCCAATGCTAGGGCAAACAATTATGCATGAAAAATCAAGTTTAGAAACAACAAATGATCAACAATAGAATCAATTAACAATCAAGATGATGGATCAAGCAAAAGTATAATCAATTCACATGCAAGAATATCGAAATTACGTCGCGAACGATACGAAAACGATCAAAACGATAAAATGAATGAAATCCACCAACCTACAAGGCTGAGATGTGCCTTGGTAAATGTTGCAAAGTGATCTTGGTGCAGAAGATTAAAGAAAACCAGAGGATCCTTGAATTGTAGACGAAACGCGTCGAAACCGATCAAAAATGCGAAAATGCACCGGAACCGAACTTGCACCAAAATAAATGGTGTGAAACCCTTGGATTGAAGTAGAATGAGATGTAATTCCAGAAATGCAACCAAAGAATGCCAAATGATGAAGGTTAAGCTCAAGAATTAATCACTTTCAATGTGAAAAGTGATTATCCTTCAAGAATAAGAGCTTTTGGTGAGGTTTGATGGAGAAGAATTGAGATGAAGATGAAGAATGAGTAGAGAAATTAGAGAAAGAGTGAGAGAATTGAGAGTGTAATGTGAGAAGTTTGGTGAAAAATGGTAGAGAATGGTTGAGGAATCGAAAAGTGAGTGAAGGTGTGTTTATATAGGTTTTAGGTTTGGAATATGAGATGGTTTGGAATTTGGTTTGGAATTAGCTTTGGGTTTGGAGCTAGGTTAGGAGTTAGTTGGACTTGACTCACCGAGTCAAGGCGGTTAACTCGGTTAGTTAGAACCAACTCGGTAACCATCCCAAGGTGAATTCCAACATCCAAAGATCCACATTACTTGGAGAACAAGGAACATGGTGCACTTGATTTGAAGTGAAGTATCATAGCAAATGCACTTGGAATGAATTGAGTAGCTTGGAAATGTTTAGAGGTGTCTAGAATATTCCATATGCTGCTAGAATCCAAGACCAAAATGTGTGCAAAGGTGTTGTCATGAAAAAGCAGCAAATTGTGCCTATTTTGCCTGTGTTAATCGATTAACACAATTGCACTGCAAATGGTTAATCGATTAACCAGGCCAAAACATGCCCAATTTGCCTAAAAAAGGGTGTTGTGGTCCCGGTTTCGATTTTCCACCTCTTGCTTTGATAAATAGGTATAGAAACCCTTGTTTTGTGCTTGTTTTGATGATGTGATGACCTTGTGAGGATATGATTAATCGAGCTTGGAAAACCTGAATATCCTGCAATCAAAACACCAGAGGAAAAGTGCGAATACGTATGTCAGCGATGCGCATGCTTATGCTTATACAAAAGGCAAAAGAGGGAGGTCAAATTTTGGGTTACGACACCGTCTATGCCATGAATGTTTTAATTATACTCTGATTATCTGTTATCGCTTTAATTGCTCGGGTTATAGATTGGGGGTGTTACATCTACAATAGCTTCAATGGCCTCCAAAAGCTCCAAAATCGTCCTTAAATGTCACTTTTCATTCTCTAGAATCAACCCACTTGAAAAAGTAGCCAAACAACCTTTTAAATAGACATTTTTGCGTAAGCATAAAGTGCTCTAATATGGGCGTGTATAATATCAACGTGTGCGCATTGAGTAATGATGCCCTAACGTAAGCGCATTCTAGAGTAGCGCATCCGCGTTTTTTCCAGTGGATAGATCTCATTTTTAGCTTTATTTTACAAAAGAAAAAAAAAGTCTCAATCCGAGTTACAAAACTCGAAATATGATCAAATTATTGGACACACACCATGTTTTAAAATATGCTAAAAAATGCTCGTTTCTTAGCAATTTTTTCATGATTTCTTCAGTAATTCACTAAGTCTATATTTCTTCGTCTTGATATATTTTTGCTCACTTCTTTATACTTTGGTATGCCTTTTCTCATTATTCCTTCGACTTCATTCGAAATTTCTTGTAAAATCATGTAATGACGACTTTCATCACAACCCTAAGCTTGAATTGTTGCTTGTCCTCAATTAACTTGTCTACGCACTGAAACTTTGTCAGACATAAATCACAAACCCTACTAATTGAATGTCCCTTATTTTTGCTGATCGAGACATCCATTTTTTACTTTGATCCAATCAACTCAGATCAGTTCTTCCAACACCAGTACTCAACCTATCTTTCTACTCACCATTATGCACTGAATTGCAATGGTGTTCACTCAATCAACATACAAAAGTAAAAATCAATGAATTTGTAAGTCATCTGTAAAATTAGCCAGATCATATATAAACACACACATTTGAGGAATTTTAAGGTTGTAATGTGACTAATGTCAGGGTAGGATAATTTTTTGATATTAGGCTTAAACCTTGGAGTTAGGTACCTCTTTGTCCTCATGTTATCTTCTTCCTTTCATATCATTCTTTTTTTAATACTGGGTACTAGAGAATTTTTATCATTTTTGGTCTTAATTTTTTTCTCTCTTTTTTTAAATGTCATGTTTTTGGCATCTTATTTTTCTCTTTCTTTTTCTTTTTATTTTTCCAATTTCTCCAGTACCTCCAGTCCCAAACTTAAATGTTGCTAACTTCTTAGAGCAACCCCAAACTTAGTGATTAGTATATACTGAAAATGAAATCTACCTACCTAACTCCAAGGAGGGTGGAAAGATTTTATCTTTCAAGTCAAAAGCTTATAATTGACTAAGTCATTGAAGGAGAGGCTAATGCTCAAAATGGTTAACAAGGGATATTAATTATTATGCAAATGTGTTTTACAAGGCCACTGAGTTTTCACAAACAATTGCCTCTATGTGCATTTATCAGATCCACTAATCAAGAAAGATAGAATGTAAATTCTAGATATTACAGATGTATGGATACACTCAGAAACAGAAATAAGTAAACAATGGAAATGTTTGGGCTCAAACCTCACTTGTTCAGATATTTGGAGGTTGAGTACAAGAAATGGTGTCCCTTTTCTTCATCAATCATGACTCGGCATAGATACTTCAATCTCGATCACTTTATTCACATTTTTATGTGTCTGTTTCTCTATTCACTAGCAAGGTCGTAACTCAATTAAAAAAAAACAGGCACAAACTCATTAATCAGGGAGGACGAAACAATACAAAATTCGGGGTAGGGAGTTTTTTAGTAGCCCTCCCTCTTCATCAGATTGGTACATATGAAGCACATAACAAAATAAGAATAAATGCATCTAAGACTGCTAAATCATATACTATGATATGGGCAGCAGAAGTCACAAAGTTGTTTGCCACTTCCACTTCCTTTAAGATTTTCTACACATTTAGCACACACATTAAAAATACCAAAACACTATAAACTTAAAACATGCTAAAATTTAAAATTAGCTAAAAATAAAATACATTACCAAATCATGGGTTGCCTCCCACGCATCACTTATTTAAGGTTCTTAGCTTGACCGTTTTATCCTCTATTAGGGCAACATATATTATATGGAGAACACACCATCCTTTTTCTTCCTCTTGTTTGATAGAATTCCCATGAACTTGAGGAATCGATGACGTGGTTCCCAAACCTTCTTTGTTTCAATAATTGCAAACAAAGCAGAGATGGAGTCCAATACTTTATCAATTTATTCGCTTCCATCTGCTTTGTTGCCAAAATAGCTCTTAGGGACATGTTATGGTTGAAAATGTTCAGGTTGAATATCTATGTCTAGACAATTTTTTGCCTTTGAAACTTCATCAATAACCAGACCATCCTCTATTGGTCTTCTTGCTCTTTTCCCAATTCTTCACCCAGATTTTTTAATTTTTGATTCAGTTATTTCATCAATTGGTGTGCAGGTGTCTTCTTTTCTCTCCCCACTAGTCGTTTGAGTAGAACTTACCATTCCACTTCTCAATTCAATTGAGCTACGATTCTCGTTCTTTGGGTTATCCACCATATTACCGATAAATCCTCATCTTGAACTTGCCTGAGCTGCTATTTGTCGCGGCAACTGACTGATTTACAGCTCTAAATTCTTAATAGATGCCTTGGTGTTCTTGTTCATTGTCAGATGGTTCTTTATCATCTCTTCTTGATTCTTCTTTAATCTATCAAAACCTACTTGAGTGGTTTGCATAAAACTTACAAGGTTTCTTCTAATCGAGGTGATATTGTTAGTGATGGATCTTGAGACGCTTTTGGGCTGAAACTTTGAAGGTGATTATTTTCCATATTATAACTCACATACTTATCCCACCTTGAATAGGTACTGAAGGAAGGTTTGACTAGTGATAGTTACTCGTAAACTGTGCCTCTACAATGTAACTATCTGGTGTGCACTGGCCATTTTGGTAACCTTCACAACAGAAGTCACATCGTAACATTGTGACGGGATTAATCCATACTAATAACACATGTCAAAGATCATCTCCATTGTACATTCCTTCTTTACCAAACATACACAATCAAAAGACAAATACCTTAGTAGCACTGCTCTAGCTGATAAAATTAAATAAGAACAGAAATTTGGAAACTAAACTAAAATAAAAAGAAGAAAAACTACTTACAAAAATTCAAAAACTTAAAATAACTAAACACAAAATTTACGAAAGTCGAACACTATTCTTGGTTGAAAATATCAACAATCCCCAGCAACGACGCCAAAAACTTGATGGACAATTCAATACCAATAGTGTAGTTTCTAAGAACATGAAAAAATAACTAAAGAATAATCTCTCCAATGGGCTCCAAAGCTCCAAAATCTTCCTTAAACGTTGCTTTTCTCTTTCCATAATTGATCCCTTTTGAAAAAGATAGCCAAACAGCCATTTAAATCGCAATTTTCGCTTCAGCGAAAAGCGTTTTAACGTGGGTGCACTGAATATAAAAGCGGGCACGTTGAGTAATTATAGCCTAATACGAGTGAATTATGGATTAGCGCGACCACATTTTTCCAGTGGCAAGATCTCCTTTTAGATGTTTTTTTTTGCAAAAAACCATGTCTCAATACAAGTTACAAAACTCTAAATATGATCAAATTACTAAACACACGTCATGATTTAAAATGTGCTGAAAAATGCTTGTGTCTTCACAATTTCTTCACGATTTATTCAACAATTCACTAAGCCTATATTTCTTCCTCCTGATAGATTTTTGCTCACTTCTTCACACTTTAGTATTCCTTTTTCTCATTATTCCTTCGATTTCGTCCGAAATTGCTCGTAAAATCATGTAATGACGACTATGATCAGGGTCTGCCACATAAATATCTTCAATGTAGGCATGAATGGTATCCCGATCAAATGGGACAATTCTTCCTCAAACCCAAGAGATTCATGCAAAAGGTGAATCTTCCATAGGCTTAGAATCAACATAAACTTCTTGCATGATGTCAATGTTCATAACTTTGGTTGGATTTTCTAGAATACCCCAACCCCGTGCGTTAATCTCTTGAACCACATCTGAATATTCACCTGAATTTTCTAATTCAACCATTTTTTCTTGAATCAAAAGTCTGGTTTCCAACTCAGTATAATATTGCTCATGCATGAAACTTTGGAATCTTTGTTCATGATATAGTAATACGAATAAACCAATGTAAGAGCTTTGTCTCTTTCTACCATTGTGCGATCTTCCTAAATTCATCTGAAACATATAACACTAACATATATGGAATTTTGACTTGTTAGTAAAATATGACAGAATTTCCATATTTGCTGAAAAACATGATATTGTAGATATTCCATGGATATGTTGTATCAGGCATACATTTTTGGTATACATATACATTACTCAAGTAACGAGTAATTTCAAATTCATCAAAGTTCATAGTATGCCTATTTGTCTCTAACATGCTAAAATTTCCCTCTTTTGTTCAGTCAAGTTCCAATTTGAATTCTCAAGTTCATCAATCCTACACAATCTTATTATATCATTATGGAGCAAACTAGTTATCCTAAATTTTGGGCATTCATAGAAAGTTTGAGCAAAGTCCATAATGAATTATAAATTTGAGAATAGTATAGTTGAATAACATACATAAGTAATCGTTGTAATAGATTGAAGTCCGAATTGGTGAAGGTTTTGACCTTGAATGGTGTTTTCTAGTGTGTGATATGTTTTTTTTTTTTGCAAATGAGAGAAGTGAAATGAGTGACAAAAATTTAGTAGGGAAGTTTATGTTTGTTCGCGTTTCCCAAAGTTCTAAAACTGACCTCTCGCTAAGCGAGCTTATGTCGCGCTAATCGAGAGTTCGTGATTTTAACTTCTGGGTTTCCCCTGGGCGCGCTAGGCGGGAAATGGTCTGGATTTTTTGCGCTTAGCCGGTCCATGTTTTTGTGGCTTGGCATGTTATTTTTCATCAGTGTGATTTAAGTTTAACTAACTAATTAAATCCTAGGTCTAAAGAAAAGTATAACTTATGGTTGGGTTTCCTACCAACAAGCGCTTGTTTAATGTCAGTTGCTTGACAGTGATTGGTGTCATGTGACACATTACCTTGCAATTTACCTCAAAATATTTGATTCTAACCTTGACTTCTCCTTTATCCATATCCACAAGCATCCTCGTAGTTTCCATGAAAGGTGTTCCAAGATTAGAGGTATTTTTGGGTTTGCCTTGAAATTTAACATCACAAAATCTATAGGAAATGAGTGGTTATCAACATGTATCAGTACATCTTTGACTTATCCCACTAGTTTCCTGGATGTTTTGTGTTCCATTTGCAAGTATCTTGCATATGGATTTACCTACAGATACCCTATTCTATCTATCACAAATAGTGGCATACTATTGACACTTGCAAATAAATAAATAAATAAGTACATTGCCAATTTACATATTACCTATAGATACATGTAATATTACTACTCTAGGGTCAGCCTCCTTCCTAGGTAGGTCTTTCAATTCTTCCGGACATGCTTCATCATGCACTTCTTTTTCTTCTTACTCTTCTGCTTCTTCCTGCTTCGTTTTAACAACAATTTTATCATCCCTAACAACATCATTGTAGTTTTCCTTTGGATTATTCCTGGTATTTGAACTGAATGTGTTGCTCGGGAGATCTTAGAACTGTTTGGCTAATTATCCCATATGTACTTCAAGGTTTTTAATGGAGGTTTCAAAAATTTTATGGCTAGACATACACACCTGTATAAAACTGATTGAGTGTATCCTCCAACTTTGTTACTTTATCAAAAATTTGAGGTGCTTGTGAGTAATACTGAAAAGTTTTTCTATCAGATGAACCATCTTCGAATCTCCATCCTTGATTGAAATTATTGTTATGTGGGAAGTTGTTGTTTTGTTATTGCCCAGACTTTTGGTTGAGTAAATAGTTTATTTCCCCATCAGTAGGGGCAAAATCTGGTTGGATGATGTCTGCTGCAAAGTTCACATAATGCAATCTACCTATGTTGAGGTACTTGATGCATCTCCTTCAGTTGTTGCGCCAACTTTGACAATTGTTTAGTTAGTTTATCCAGTTTTGGGTTAACAACTTATTTTGAGCAAGAATGGCATCATTGGTATTCAATTCTATCATACAATTCTTCCTTTAATGGGGTTCCTGTTGTGTTGTCCTTGATGATCACTGAGCATCATACGCTCAATGATTGTAGTTGCATCTTTGACTTTTTTGGATGTCAGAGAACCTCTTACAATAACATATTGTAACAACTTAGGTTGTTGTTGAAGTCCATTTATGAAAATTTGTATCTCTGTGAGTTCGTCAAACCATGGTTTAGACATTATCTCATCATGGACTTATACCTTTCCCATTCCTCACAGAGAGTTTCTATTACGCCTTGGAAAACACCACGATGGTAGTTCTTGCTTTCTTGAATTTGTTATGAGGAAAGAATTTTCTTAGGAACTTTTCCTCAACAAGTTCCAAATTGTCATTGTCGATGTAGGTTGCTTTAGATACCACTCATTTTCTTTGCCAACTAGTGAGTATCGAAACAACCTTAGAAATACCGCCTCTTCCTCATCTACTAGTGCTCATAACGTGCCAACAATCTTGTAGAACTTTGTTAGGTGTGTATACGAGTCTTCATGATCTAAACCTACAAAAGGGTTAACATAATTTTTTTAACAATCCTGCTTTCATTTCAGTTTGTCAGATATTCCTTTGTGTTCTAGCTAAATGAGCTAGACATATGGGACTATGCTGACATAGTGTGTCAGCATTGTTGTTTCCATTGTTGTTATTTACTTCAACCATTGTTCTTTGTTGTTTGACCGAAGATGCTTCTAGATCTAGTGTATCGACATTTTGTTTCCTGTTATCACTAAGTTTTCTGCGTAAGGTTCTTTTGATTTTGGGATCGAACAAGAGTTGTTTAGTAGGAACTTTACCTAGCATAAACTAGCAAAGACAGATCTACTTCTAAAGGTTAGTAGATTAGTGCTAATAAACAAAATATACATAATATACATTTATGCATTTATACACAAATATATATGTACTTAAAATGATAAACTGTGTCTTTATATTTAAAACTTAGTACCAATCCCGACTAATAGTGCCATTTTCTTGCATTTGTAGCAAAAGTAAGTTTTACAACTATCATACCCATAGGGACCAGTGGTTTCAAAGATAGAGTAGCAGTAATTTATTATTTTAAGTATTAAATTTTTGTTTTTGCTTTTTTTATACGGAAAGTAAAGTTGGAGCTTTCGATGTTAACAATGAGAATACTTGTTGGGGGTAGATTTCATCATTACGTATACATCATGCACATCCATAGGTCAAGAATATGCTCTTTTACTCATCGTATACTACTACCACCTATTACCCTCATTTGTATCTCCTTTAAGTCTCCACCATGAGATCAGTGCATTATCCAATAGAACGATATACATTACTATTAACCAACACAGAGCATTAAGTCCTAACAGTTGTAGAGTAGCGAGACTCTACATCGATCATGTTATACTACATATGGATATTGATCCTTTACCTATGTCTCGACTTAGTACTCAATAAGTGATTATCTTGGATCCAGTAATGACAAGCACCTTTCGATGTTAGGTCCACCATGAAAACACATTTTATGTTACAAAGCTAAAAGAGGCATTAAGATTAAACAATCACCAATATTACAACATGAGTAGATTTACATAGAATGTCAAGACTTATTTACTACATGAATATAATGACTTCATCGAACCCTAACAATAGAAACTTTATTTATGCTTACACGTGGTTAGCGTAACAACTAGTCTTTCCAGAGACATCGATTTTGAAAACTGAATCTACCTTGTTACCTCAACAGCGCTTCTGCGTTTAGACTTTCTTTCTTATGATGTTGTTATAAACCAAAGTGGACATACTCCAATTTTGTACTCCTCCGATCCACTGAAACTCCCTTTTTTACTGAACTCGAAACTTCTATTTATAGAAAAAATTATGAGCCTCGCGTTGGGTGCACCGTTTTCTCGCCAAGTGAGCCTACCCTGCTCTGACACCTAGACCAGTAAACTTTTCTTCTTCATCAAACAATTCTTTCACATCTTTCACGTGTCCTTGGCCTCTTATGCTTTCCCAGTGCACTGCCTCTTCGACAAGCGCACTAACCCTTGCTTCCCCATGAAGTACTTGCACCAGGATTTTCCGCCTAGCCCTATTCTGCACTCAGCGCGCCTTTAAATGAGGCTTAGCGCGCTTGTTTATTTAGGGGTTTTATTTTTCCTATTTTCTTAGTGTGATTTAAGGTTTTCTAGTTCTTTTCACTTTTTTTTGTTAAACGCATACAAGAAAAGTCCAAATTGGTGTTTCTTTACTTTTCATAGATAAATGGGGGGATTTTGTGACGATTACTTATAAAATAAGCAGATAAGTGTTAGCGTATTTAAAGTAAATTTGACACTTATCATAGGCCAATGTCTAATCTATATAAGACTGAGTTGCTCTGATCATTAGCACTTATGCGGACTATGAGATGGACATGTCTAAAAACACACAGGATAAGGCCTGGCCCCACTCGGGTGGATTGTCAAAGGAGGGAACCTAAAGGATCTATTGACATTTGTCTAAAGATACAAATGTCCCATATAAGGTTTTAGGAACTCTAGGCTGCAAACTATTACTGTAAAGTCTAATTAATGGTCTAGACTCAGATACATATTATTTTAAATTCTAAAACTTCACATTCAAGACCTTTATTCACTTGATCGTCCAAGTGTTTACAGGTACAACAACATCTCTGAGAGTTGTATAACAACGATCTCCATAAAACATCTCATCAATGTTCCACCTATTAAAGTTTCATAGATGCAAACAAATCATTTGGTAATGTTTATAGGAATCGATCTTAGCATTTTCACCAACACTTGGTTTAGATCTAATGGAGAACCCATGAGTGATGCATAGAAACATATGACAAAACCATCAATCTTGACAATCATGTAGATACATTGGATACCATTCTCACATGATGCAATGCATCATAGCATGTCAATGCAAATTACTCATCTTTACCAAAAAGGAAGGGGATATGACATAGTTTAAAGGCATGGGTTGAGGCCATAAGACAAAATATATGATGAGTCACTACAAATTTACACCGACAAGTTATGCAAAAAAAATCTTCTTGGTGAAGAACATAGATTTTTTTAGATAAGCAAATATATTCAAAGGAAATATTAGGAGTATTCCAATCCAAACAGTCACAAAACAAATAATATGATTCCAACTCCTAACAATCAACTTATAAAGTGGAATCATATCAGGAAAGAGGAATCCAAATATTTAATGATTTTTTCGTAAGGGAAAGAAGTTCAGCCAACACGAGGAGGTATTGGAAGCCATTAAGATAATCTACCGTGGCAAGGATAAGTTGGGGGTGGACAAATACAAAAAGATAGGAAAATGTGGGAAAGACGACAAAGGGTTGCTCCATTTAATGTACAAAGAATATAAAAATTTAAACGCCTCTTAAGAACACGTACTATAAGAGTTCAACAACAACGAGTTTCATGAGGAATGTGTAGAGTTATTTAAGAGGGTCTGAGTCGCGCATGGGTATATAAGTTAAAGTACTGCCAATTACAGTGGAGTCATGGATATAACACGGAAGAATGTTTCTAGTTAAATGATGCGATTGAAGATTAAATTCATATTAAAAAGTTGTGCATGTTCATGCCAGGAGATAAGTTGGCTTCTAGGGATCACAAATCGCAAAGTCCAATATGGCTGAAGAGAAGACAATATTCGGGGAGGAGGATGGTCGAGAGTTGTCAGTAGATAATGTCTTATGTGGGAAAAATGTTTGGTCACCATTCTCTCCTTTAAGAATATTCCCTCTTAAAGAATATTCCCTCTTAATGTGATATCTTAAGGATTCCCAAACTTTGAGAAAATGTCTTATCACTTAGTGAATATGAATTTAAAGAAAATGATCAGCATTGATCTTGGAGATGATTTTGAATTTAAAACTTTTCATTGTAATAAGTCTGAATTAAGTGATTGTATCAGCATTCTCAAATTTTAGAATTAAGACCACTGTGCTTGCATTCTTGTTGGAAATGATCCAACTTTGAGTGAAAAATTGAGTAACTGCATCAATAACCACCTTTCTCACAATATCCCAAAAAATTTGATAGAACATAACACCAAAACCATCTGACCCTAGAGCACCATGTTTATGCATAGCAAAAACAGTATATGTTATCTCTTATTTTGAAGGAGTCAAAATGAGGAGAACATTTACTTGGGGCATTCATATTATTTGATTCTATTGTTCTAAATATTTCTTTTATTTAATTTAAAACTATTTAATATATATAATTAACAGGTCTTTTTCTACATATTTCAAATAATAATATAGTAAATTTGATTTATGTTTTACATAATATCTAAAAAAGAAATTGTATTTAATTAAATATTTTAATCATTATAAAAATATATTTTTTTTGTTTATAAAATAGACCGGATGAAAAATATCTGTTAATCATTCAATATTCACAATTTTCAAGTGGTCAAATATACAAATTATTTGTAATCATATTTTTTTAATATAAATTTAAAATTGCAATTAATACCATTTAAAATCGTGATCTATTATTTTCAGTAAATGATTAATAAATTGTGACACGTTATTTTATTACTGAGTTGTGTTAACTAGTATAAAAAAATTTAATCATTTAATTATTTTCGAATATGGTGTTAATATTTTGTTTCAAAATATTATATCTAACAAAAAAAATACAATTATATTTTAGGTAAGTATAAAAATATAACTATTTATTCAAATTAACCATTGCATACTTGTTTTATTAGAAAAAGCATATCCACGCCATATTCCTCAAGTTCTAATTATAAAAGAATCAGATTAACAAAAATTTAATATATTTAGTTTAACATTTACACCAATTAAATTAATTTTTGTTAACTCAAACTTATGCTAGGTAGAAATTGGGAGGTATTGTGTGTGCCTGTGTGGTGTGCGCAGGTGATTAAGTGATTTATGTTCACTCAGACGCATTCCTATGATGTTTAGGTGAAACTAGACCAGGTTCAATGAATCTCAATGAAGTCTCTTCATTCAATGAATTCTAATCATTTTCTTCTCCAAGCTCCCATGCCATTTCTGGTAGAGCTTACGTATATTTAATTTGTCTTTTTCTGTAAATGATTTTTCTTATTTTCAATATTGGAATCTTTCTTGTTTTGGAAATGACCAATAATGATACTTCTTACAATAATGATACATCTTAATCTTTCTTATTATCCTATGTAGTACTTCAAAAAAAGAAAAGAAACATTATGTATAAATACATAAATGTCTACTGTCATGAGACGAAAGTACTAAAAAAATAAGTAGTACTAGTATTATTTATCTTAATAATTTTCTTTTTTTGGGAAGGAGACATAAGTAAAATTAAATTAAAACTAAAAGTCAAATTTATTTAAAAATTGATTTTAAGGTAGTATTAAAAATTTCAACAATTAAAACAATAAGAATCACCGAGGAATACAAATATTGCGAATAATTTTGAATTATATTTTTCTTAATAAGTTGACCCAAAGGGGTGAGGACGATTGGAGTTTTGTGTGTCTTTTTCTCGCGATTCACTATTTTGACATTTGAATAAAGTGCTTGAACGTTTTTACAGACGGTGTCAATGATCCATCTTGAAAGGGGGTGTCCACAAGGATGTGAAGTTGATCATTTTCGAGGGATTTTAGGGAAGAAAAATTAACATTCAAATTTGGTATGGCGCCTTAAGAAAGGACAGTACATGTAAGCACTCTGACGCTCAAGTAAGTATCTATCAGAAGCCAAGGGTATTTTTTGGTTTTAGAATGTGTACTTAAATTTAACGTTTGTCTTCTCCTTTTATAGGTGATTATAAGGTTTTCAGTGCCTAAAACCTTCTTGTGCAAGATAGTTGTCGAAAGGGACAAGTGTTAGCATATTGTTCGTTCTCTAATTTGACGACCATTCTATAATCATTTTTATGGATCAGGTGTTTTCCTAGTACATGTCCACACTTGTCTCTGAGGTCCTAAAACCTTCTTTGGGCCCATAACTAGTGGAATATCACTTTAATCTAATGTCGTTTGTGTGGCGTCACATCATGAACTTGTCTTTCAATCAGACGGTTCTTTGGTCTCCGTGGCAATTCACAAGCTTGATATAATGTTATGGGTTAATCACTTTATTTGGTCACTAAATATTCCCTCATCCCAGGTGGGAAGAATCGCCCTTGAGCCAAGTCTGATGTAACTGAGTGTGTCTCTTGATCTTAGGTCGTCCTTACCCATCTGGTCTTCGTAGACTTCGTATGTATTACTTCGTTTGTTTATAGCTTTTTCATTGGTTATTTTCCTTTCTCTCTATCGGGATTCGAAGGGATGCTTCCTTATATTTGATGGGAGGAAGTTGGTATACTTTTTTGTTCATGTTTATATGTCATGAATCTATTACTAATTCGAGGCCAGACTTCACTTTGTTGAATATTGAGTGGCTCTCAAGCCCCATCGACACCTAACCTATGTTTAGTTATGTAAAAACTTTATGTTAGTTAGGGCCATTTGGGTTTTTGTTTCTTAAATATTTTCATTTTGTCTAACGTAATATGTCCTTTAGGTTTACTCACTGGGATTCTAGGTAAGGTGTAATTAATGGATCCTTTATATTTCCTATGCTTAAGTGTGATCATTATTTGCGTGAGAAAATGTAGATATAATGATTTTCTTGCTCCATGTGTCTACTTTTGTTTGTCCTTTCAAGTTTGACGTTCTTTTATAAATAAGGTTTCTTTATTCATTTAGATTTTCCCCTTCCCTTACCTTTTTGGAATTAACCTCTTCAATTGTTTATCCTTCTTCAGCTCCCTTTATTTGTTTTATATCTCGAGTTGGTTATACATAATGCATCGATGTTGACCTTATTGGTGAGTTTCTCTACCTTTTTTTTATCATAGTTTTAGGATTGGTGGTAGCTTTTATGTGTTTTTATACCTCTATGTGTAATGTTGGTAATTTGAGGTATTTAATGCTATTTTGTGGAGGTGTTTGGTTTCTCTTGTGAGGAGGCATCTTTCTAATACAACTTCATTTTTTTGCAGGTAACTATGGGTGATTCACAATGGCTTCTTCATGGTGACTTCATTGTCCCATAAAAAATGACATTTTTGAATGGTTGTGTACATCAAGTTTATTTAGGTTATCAGTTCATCTATTCAGGGCTAGATAATTTACCACATCTTGGTGCTCCCACAACCTTTGAGAAACTTGAGGAATGGGTCATGGTCCTCCATGGTCTTAACGATCAAAACTATAGGCGTTATCCTTTATGTATGGTTCCCATGTATGAAATTGAAGGGAAATCGGGATATAAATTGCAGCGGAAAAACTTTCCCTTAAGTTGATCCTTATGAATAATGCATGGTCAATGATAGAGTAGCGATTAACACCTTTGATGCAGAATCAGATGAATGATCACAAGTGTTGAATAGAGACCAACGCCTCTACTCAATTTACACGAATAGAGTGCCTTCAATCTTAGTGCTAGATGTTATAAATGAAGACCTTGAGAGAGAGAGAGAGAGAGAGAGAGAGAGAGAGAGAGAGAGAGAATAGCACTTGTGTGGACTGCAAGTTAAAAAAGTCCACTTAGGTGCACCGTACCTTTTGGTGTGTTGTATTTCACTTAAGGTCGTCATACTTTACGGTGTTCTACAATTCACTTAAGTGCATCATACCTTATAGTGTTCCGTAATTCTCTTGAGTACATTGTACCTTACGGTGTTCCTTATTTCACTTATTAATTATATTTCTCATCTATTTGTCTTTATGTGTGTGACCCTGTAGGTTTTCGTAACGTTAACAATTATACTAAATCACTCATTTAATATAATAAACAGTGAGTGGTATCAAGCAACACATCACTGCTACGCAATTCACAAAAATGTCACGTGATCTGACAAAACCTTTTCATGATAATGTTTGTGCATATAATTAACCTTTAGACCTCACATCTATATTGAACACAAGGCATAGACTGTGTCACCCTTGTCCAGTTCAATACTGAGACCTTAGACATATATCTTGTTACGCAAGATGGACAAATTCCATCTAGGTTACTTGTGTCCCTTTGCATTATTTGTTGAGTACCAATCAACTATCTTTATAGTCATCCTATTACGGACAACGTTTAATTGACAATAAAGTACTTGACTCCACATTTAGGTGTGGAACTATGTGTTTTCAAGTTCAATCAAGAAGTGATCAAAGCAAAGCAATTCATAACTATCATGGTTTGATTTTGATGATGACAACTTGGTTTTACAATAACTTATGAGAACGATGCAACCTTTGATGATGAATTATGAAGACTCAATATAATCATAAAGCATAAAGTTAAGCAAGAATGTCAAGCGGTCAAAGATGTACAAGAATGTTTGTTCGAAGCTCTTCATATGAACCAAGCTGATGAAGTAGGGTTTTAATGATCTCTATCCTTTGATGATGGCATCCAACTTGAAGATATCTCATGCCTCAAATCCAAGAAGATTCAATCAAGTGCTTATGTGATTGATATATTCAGCAAAGTCTTGAAGCTTCAAAGTGTGAAAGAGAGGAAGTGTGAAAGCTCGCCTAATCGTGTCCAAGTGATAAGTGTTTTGTAAAAACACAATGGTATTTTCGTAAAGTAGTATGACTAAATCACACACACACACACTAAAACCTTTTTAAAAGTCTCAATTTCTCAAAGAAAACAACCTAAAAAAAATGTTTTGAAGCCTAGCCAGATTAATCAGGAGTTGTCATAATGATTTGAACAAGTTTTTGAATTGTCCAATTGATTAAAGCATATTCCTAATCGATTGGGTTAGTGCAAATAGTGTCCATAATCGATTAGGCCACTGTCTTAGTGAAAAGGTAACAGACCTCTATCAAAATTTTCTAAAGTGGGCATTTGTAATCGATTATTTTAGTCATCCAATCGATTGGCTTGAGGACCCAATCGATTGGGACATTAAATTGGCTCATGGATTGTTCCTTTTTTGTGACAACCTCTAACTTATAAATAGAGGCTAATTCCTTCACTTTTTCACATCCATAATCACGAGCTCTCTCTCTCTCTCTCTCACACACACACACACATACACACACACACACATATATACACACACACACACACACACGCGCGTGCTTGAGAAATTTAATTTTCGGAAAATATTTTTAGGTGTAACTAGTTAACCAAACCCTATAACCGGTTACAGTCACGAATATTTTTGAAAATTTGGTTTAGCTTTAGATGTAACCAATTACGATAATGTACTAACCAGTTATGATAATATATTAACTGATTACCACTAAAGCAGACAGGGCCGGAGCTACAACAGTAGCTATGAGATCACTTGCCCCACTATAATTTAAGCAACCTATGTATTGTTTTATAGATTTTGGAAATATAATAGTTTAAACTATATTAAAAAACACTTTCTTTAATAAAATGTCCACTAAAATCTTAAAATTTAAATTTTGCTAGCAAGTAATATGGTGTTAATTTATCTAAAAGCTATTTTTATTAATTTTAGGTTTTTTTAGCCATTTAATTTCAGACCTTAGATAAAAAAATGATTAAAGAAACAATTTTTTTCCTTAATCGCCATGATTTTAACTAAAAATAAAAAATATTAATATGTTTATCTTAAAACATTTTTCAAAAACATATATGAAAAAAAATCCATACATAAAAAGTATGTTTAAAATGAAAATTTTATTTTAAATATATTCTTATAAATAATGTCCCCACTACACAAAAGTTCTAGCTACGTCATTGGAAGCAGTGGCAATTTTTCATAAAAAATTACATTCCAATGTTTTTCAAATTTGGTCATTGAATCATGGCAATGCTTGATGATTTTTGACTGATTCAAAAAGGTGTTTTCTTCACTATAAATAGCCAATGTTTCTGAACTTCAAAAACCACCCCTTCAATAATTTCAAATTCAAAACTCTCTCAATTTTTAACTAAGTAACTTGAGTCATACTTTCTGTGAAACTTTCTGCATTAAACTTTTACAAGTAGCATTAAAGTTTCGCTCATAAAATTCTGAGCACTTAAGTATTACTCTTGTATATTGTATACATTGAAGGAAAGAACAATTCTCAAGAATTGATATATATTCAAATCTTCTTTACAACATTCTATTTTTGTGGATCACAAAGTGTAAAGTGATCTTTGATTGAGATAAAAAAGTGGTGTGCTTTTTATTCAAAGAGTAAAAAAAATTGGTGTGCTTTCTTGTATGTTTGATAAGTGTATGAGTGGCCTTGGTGTGAGGATTGTACAAGTTATAACATAGTGAAATCTCTCACGGGGTGTAAGGGGAATAGACGTACCCTTGTTTGGAAAGGGGAACTGGTATACATCTTGGTGTCTTTTATTTTTCTAGCACTCACTTTCAACATTTTATCATTCATATAATTTTTGAAAAAATAAGAACACTTGTCATCGCTCATAAAATGAGAAAATTTCTAAAAGTCCAACAAATCTAATTCAACCCCTCCCCCTCTTAGATTACTTTAAATAATTACAAGGTAGAATACTATTTTATAATTGAACGATTAGAAATCTTCTATTAATCCATTAAAATAGTGCATTTAATATTTTGCTCATCAATTAAAAAAACTGCTAACCAAATAAACGAGTTTTCTAGTGGTTTCTAGATAGGGGTGCAAATAAGCTAGGTAGGGGTACAAAAAGTGGAAGGCCAAAGAAAAATTCAAACCTATTTATCTTTCAGAGTCGCTTTTGGTGACTTGATTCTCGAGACCACGCCTGTGGTGTTCATGCATAGGGTCCTAACTCTCTTCAGCTTTATACTTTCCACGTAACATTCCCTGATGACTTCTTAGTCTCCTTGAATGAATCCAACTCGTTCGTTAGAAATTAGGTATTTCCTGCACACATATAAAGTTGACAAGACAACACCCAACTGATTGAAGGTTGTCTCCTTATGATCATATTATAGGAAGAAGGGGCATCAAAAATAGATACCTTACCTTGATCTATTTGGCCTGCTCTCCATCCTCAAAGGCGGTCCTCAGCGTTATGTAATCTTTTACTTGTATTTGCTCCCAAAAAAACTCGACCAGTGACCCTATAAAAGATTTTAAATCATCTGGGTAGAGGTGAAGTCTTTCAAATGTAAGTAGAGGATATCTATAGAGCTTCCTTGATCTACCAACACTCTTTTAATTTCTCATTCATCACATATCACAATGATAACCATGGGGTCGTCATTATGGGGATGGATGCCTGTTGCGCCTTTTTTGAAAAAAGTGATATCGACCTCTGGTGCTACTTCCAAATCCATGGATGAGCCCTCAATAGTTAATATCTGGAGAGCATACCTTCATCGGGCAGAATTGGTCTATCCGCCTCCAGTGAATACTTCTACAATAGTATTGAGGGTGTGGCGTACAGTCTCGCTGCCATCTTCTTTGCATAACGCATTTCCCTTTTTAGTTCCGGGGCTTCTAGGATCGTCACACTCGTGGGAACACGCCGCTCTTGATCTTTGGGAAGACTTGTCCTTGACTTTTTTCTTGAGGTGCCCCTCATGGATCAATCGTTCTATTTCCTTTTTAAGTTGGTAGCAATCTTCTATTTGGTGTCCTTTGACCTTGTGGAACTTGCACCATCTGTCAGGTTCATGTCCCATGACATCTTCTTTTGAAGCTGGAGATGAAGGGATGTTATGCAAGTGGATGACCTCTCACCATATATGCTTACGGAGAGTGTTCAGAGGTGTGAAGATCTTCGTGGTTTTTCCATCTCGCTTAATGTTTGTCGTATCACTCATAGGCAAGGTGTAATTGCTCTTCCGCAGAGGTTGTGAGCCCTCGACATTAGGAACACGCTCGTTCACGTCACATACTTTCTTCTCGGTATTAGACATATTTGTATTCATGGTTATATATGGAAATAGTATTGTAAGGTTAGATGAAAGAGTTAAATTTAGTTATTTTGTTGTATGTTTTTGTTAAGATTGGTTTAATCTTTTGTTGTTGTTTTTAACATAGATAGACTATTAATCTAGCGACAAAACTTATACAAATGAAACTCATACAAATTAATCTCAAACTATAGAGGGAAAAAAGAAAAGAAAACAAATAGACGCTACAATGATGGCTAAATTAACAAAAGCCCGTAACTCGGGTAATAAATTGTCGATTGAGTTTAATGTCATAACTTGGACATGGCATGGTCTGAATTTTTCACTTTTTAAGAGTTATGTTGTGTTCCTTGAATGTAGCAACGTGAATATTTTGATAGATTACTTGACCCAAGTATCAGAAGATGTGAAAAAAAGCATATGGACAGACGTGAAGGTATTAATTTCAATTTACATGATTCTATAGTATTTTTTTATAACTACTAATACATACTTATTAATGTATCTCTAGTCGACTTTTGAGTTTAAGGATGATGATAAGTTGAAGAAAAAGTAGATTACTTATGTTGGTGAGCGTTGGAGAGACTTTAATTCACAGCTCACGCGTGACTACATTACGAAACCTAAGTTTGATCTTGAGCATCAAACTGTGAAATATAATTTTATTGGAAAGGAAGTTTGGAAAAATTTTGTCAAGTGACGTAGTTCTGATGATTTCTTGAATAATAGTAATCTTATTTTCTGATAATTTTATACTTATGATTTATAGATACAACCATGCAAATTAATATTTTCTCTATGTTTATAACAAGTTAAAAGTGAAGCAGGAAACAAGGCAAAAAACAAATACCCCTATAGATTATCTCGTGGGGGTTACAGAAGACTTGAGAAAATATTGATTAATGAAAAAAATAGCAAATGGGAGTTGATGACTCCATGAGTTGTGATGGCAACCCATCTCCACCATCACGACATGAGAAGTTGAAGATGGCTCAACAAAAACCAATTGGAGAGTGCACTAGAGATATTAAATGTAGGATTTGTTGCGAATTTGATTTATTATGTGTAATTTAAATAAATTTGTCATGTTGTGTAGGATTCATTGATTGATATGGACAATCAAAGTTCCTTTGTTCCATAACCACGATATGATATATTAGTAGTGAAGGTTGAGAAAAACACAAAAAAGGGGGTTTGAATTGAGTTTTAAAATTTTTTAAATGAACTATGTAACACACACACGCTAACAAAGTATAAATAGAAAGAACACAATTGGTTATCCTGGTTCACTGTTAACTAAGCTAATCCAGTCCACCCGCCAAGGTGATTTTGCCTTATCACAAGGACTTAATCCACTATTCTTTGACAAGATTACAATAACCTCTAAGTCATCAACGACTTAGCCTTCTCGAGTCTACTGACTAACACACTTAGTCACTCAAGGAAAACTTACAATCAACCTCTGAATTGTTCAACAACAATTTAGCCCTCTCGAGTTTACTGACTAACACACTTAGTCACTCAAGGAAAACTTACAATCAACCTCTAAATTGTTCACCAAAAATTTATCCCCCTTGAGTCTACTGACTAACACACTTAGTCACTCAAGGAAAAAATCACTTAGAAAGTGTTACAAGAATGTTTACAATATTGCTTCTTAATAAGCAGGTTGAAACAAATTTAAGAACAGTATTTCTACACAGATATGAGCAGCAACTCTTTGTGTCTTTGAGAATTTGACAGAGTATGTACTTCAGCGTTTTTGACTTGTGAGTTCTTGTCATTTGCAATGCAGCATAGTCTTATATTTATAACCTCGTTGAGGGATAAGAATGTCTTTGAGCTTGGCTAGCTGTCTTCAACGGTAGAATCCTTGGAAAGCAGAAGTAGTAAAAGCTTATAAGGCTTTCTGGTCAATTTTGAGCAAAATCTCTGCTTTAGACTATTTTAGGAAAGAGTCGCTTGTACGAATTCTTGGTCTTCACGCTTTGCTTTGGAATTTGAGCTTTTGATCCTCATCATGTATTTTGAACTTTAACGTTGATCAGAGTCTTCAGAATCCTTTCTTTAGAAACGAACGCTTTCTTGAGAAGCACATATATTCTTCATATGAAACTCTGATATGTATCAAAATCTTGTTGAGTTGCGCTAGAAGTTGATTCCAATGAGAATTTTATATCTGCACACTTGAGATAAAATTAGAGTACCAAATTGTTACATATAAAATATATGCATTGTTATCATCAAAACTAGAGATTATATGCAAAATCAAGATCTTGTTCTAACAATCTCCCCCTTTTTGATGATGACAAAATCATGTATTTTGATGAAACAATGTACATTACTTAATGTGCTAAAGAAATCAGAGTTAAGTTTTAGAATACTCCCCCTGAGATAGATAAGCTCCCCCTGAGCTTATATCTCATGTTTACTTCTTCTGAGTTGAATTCTTTTTGCAATTTTTATCACCAGAAGCTTCAAACGGAACAATCCTGCAATTTCTTTCACATGCTTGTATATATGGTGTTAGAATGTGAGCATGAGTTTGTAGAGAGCAGATATATATATATATATATATATATATATCAAAATCATTCCTACTTTTACTCCCTCTTTTTGTCATGATCAAAAAGAATTTTATAAATAAGATTGAAGATACACGGGAGAGAAAAAAAATGCAGAAACAAACGAAAATGACAAGGGTAAGCCCTAAGGTGCCTAGGGAAGGGAAGTAGATGGAGTCCTTGCAAGAAGTTGAGTGAGCATATCCTTGATGGAATGACTAACTTCATCTTGACTATCCAACCTTTCTTGCACCGTTTTCTGATTGCTCTGCAAGTCTACCAATGTATGTGCCATAATCGGGAGAAGATTATCATCAGAGACACGCTTTTCAGCAGCAGCTTGTAGGACAACTTCTCTTTCTGCAATGGCTTTCTTTTCAGCTTCTCTTATTACTTCTTCATCAAGCCTTTCTTTTTTTTTCCTCTCTTCTAGTCTTATTTCTGCTTGACTTACAAACTCCTCCTTAACTTGATCTGAGAAACACTTGATTTCTTGAAATTCTTCTGTTAGCCATGTGTTAAAGAGATTCCAATTTGTAGTCAAAAGGGTAGGCTCGTCACTAGAATTGGATTCTTCATAGACCCCTTGGGCTTTAGTGACAGCCTCTTCCAGAAAGTTAGAAAGAACATCAGCCAATGTTTTGTTAGGAGGTTTAGAATCAGAAGGCTGAGAATCATGATGAGCATCACCATCAAATCAGATTCTGTAGAAACATTGTGTGCTGAGGGTCGTGGAGAAGACATAGATTCTAATGTGATTGTGGCAAAGTTTGGAAATGTAGTTTCTGAAGGAGATATAGAAACAGGTGGAACTAAGGATGAGAAGGCATGTTCTAAAAAGGAGACAAGAGCAGCAGTGGTGGAAATGGTTGTTATTGAGGAGGTTGTTATTTTGGATTTTTCAAGAGAAGCGGAAGCATAAGGTGGTGTAGGTGGGATGGCGAAGGTAGTGACTGTGGTTGAGAATGATGGTGGTAGGGGAGGAATATTTGAAACAAGGATTCTGGTATCTGACCCAGACGCAGTCAATGCTGAGGTGTCAGAAATTTTAGTTGTTGTAGCGGATGAAACAGCAGCTTCAGAGTTCATGGAGGTATTTCCCAATTCCTTATGCCCTAACTTCTTTTTCTTTGCAGTCATAACCTTTGAGGAAACATGTTTCCTTCTGTAGAGGTTTGGTGGTTCAGCTAGGAGTTGGTCAAACGAGATTCCAGACACATCATGACCTCTTTTTCAAGTTGGTCTAAGTAAGCTTGTAAGACATCTGGTGGATCAACTTGGGTGAACAAAGGATAGTTGTCAACAATTGTCCTTCGTCCTTTGATATTTTCAAAGTCTGTATCCATAGTGGGTTCAACCGTGATCTCTTTGATAATAGTTATGCTCTTGACATTCTTGATATTGAAAGGTTTTTCCAATATCTTCACCAAGATCATCGACTAAGTTATGATTTACCAGATGATCCAAGACCACTTTCCATCAGAATATCTGAAATGAGTCTTCCCAAAGGAATATTCCCTTTTGGCTTATCCCTAGAATCTCTGATAGAGTCTCGAAGGAATTTGAATAGAATGGAGGGAAGATCCATTTTCACTCTTAGCTGCAGAAAGTACAACATGTACTTTTGATCAGTGTTAGCATAGTTGGAGGAACTTGTTGGAGGTCTGGTGTGAATGCAACCCAGAATAATCTTGAACCAAATGCGAAGCTGGTTGGACAAATTCGTTGCCGTAGGTTTTGATTTCTCATCAGAGCGTTGAGTATAGATCGAAGGTATGATTGTTTGATTTAGGAAAACTGTCTTGCTACTCATGTTGTAGACACGCTTGCCCTTATTGTATTCCATTTTCAGTAGAGTAGCAATGGATTTTTCAGTGATGACAACCCTTTTTTCCCTTAACATCCAAAACAACATAATGATCATCAACATTAGCATGAACCCATAAATATCTTACCAGAGTGGTGTAGACAGGGCCGAAAAGACGTTTGAAATAATTTTCCCAGCCGTGATTCTTCACATCAGTAGTTAAATCCACACCATTTTCCTTTAGGTCTTCGAAATCAACTAAAAGTTCACAGCAAACTTCCAATTCTTTAGAGGCTATTTTCAGATAAAGTTCTCCAGGTCGATTTAGAATGTGAATCTGTTGTTGTTGAGGAGCAACCACTGTTTGGGGCATGATTTGAGATATCAGAGATGTGAAGTTTGTACCGGATTGTTGAGAAGGGTCTGTCTGGTGTTCCATTTGTTTAGAGAAGTTATAGAGAGCTTTTTGTTGAGCTTCCATGAATGAAGAAGTTTCTCAGAGAGGACAGTTGGATTTGAAATTTTAGGGTTAGAGTGTATGAAGTGAAGTGAATAGTGTGTGATGAAGAGAATATTGAGTAATAAAGAAAAGAACTAATGATTATTTCTTGAAAAAGACCGAAAGAGGGGAAAGTAATAATGATTTTTAACCTACTCTCAAGACATCCCAATGCTCAAGGTGTCACTGAATCATCAGAATATGATTTACACGTGTAAGAGTGAACCATAACCGTCAGTTTGAATTTTCACCGTTTTGATGTTCTTGAGGATAAGAAAACCAAAAGGTTTCTGACTTGACATGTTTCTGATTAAGATAGTTTCTAACTGGTAGAAATTTCAAGAGATCAGAAACACATTAAAATGCATAACATCAGAATCACAATTTCACAGAAGGTGCTAAACAATAGAAGGTTCATTCTGGACAAAACTCCATTTTCAAATGTTTCAGAATGAATAAGAATTTATCTTCAGCTAGGGGTTTTGTAAAAATATCAGCCCATTGATGATCTGTATCAATGAATTGTAAGGAGATAATCCCTTTCTGAACATAGTCTCTAATAAAATGATGTTTGATTTCTATGTGTTTAGCCCTAGAATGCAAAATAGGATTCTTACTTAAACAAATAGTTGCAGTGTTGTCACAATAGATAGGAATTTTACTCTCATATATCTGAAAGTCTTCAAGCTGATTTTTCATCCAAAGCATCTGAGTGCAACAAAGTGATGTTGAGATATATTCTGCTTCTGGAGTAGATAAAGCAATTGTAGATTGTCTTTTGCTTCCCCATGATACGAGATTGCTACCCAGAAACTGACACTTTCCAGAAGTGCTCTTACGTTCTATTCTGTCTCCAACATAATTTTCATCACAGAAACCTGATAACTTGTATTCTGATGTGTTCTTATACATCAATCCAAGGTTAGAAATTCCTTTTAGATACCTTAGGTTTCTCTTAACAGCAGTTAAGTGACTTTCCCCTTGGGTCTAATTGAAAACATGCACAAAGACATACACTGAATAAAATATCTGGTTGTGAGGCAGTCAGATAGAGAAGAGAGCCTATCATACCACGATAGAGCTTCTGACAAACCTTTTTACTTACTTCGTCTTTCTCAAGAATGCAAGTAGGATGCATAGGAGTTTTAGCTGGTTTGCTTTCTGTCATATCAAACTTCTTTAGAAGTTCCTTAGATATTTTCCTTGATGTATAAACGTGACTTCTGGAGTTTGATTGATTTGAATTCCCAAAAAGTACTTTAACTCTTGCATTAGGCTCATTTCGAATTCTTCCTACATTAGCTTAGAGAAATCTTGACATGCACAAGTATTAGCAGAACCAAAAATTATATCATCTACATAGATCTGGCATATCATGAGGTCGTTTCCAAAGTTCTTACAGAAGAGAGTAGTATCAACTTTTCATCTGGTAAAGTCATTTTCTAAAAGAAGAGAACTTAATCTTGCATACCAAGCTCTGGGAGCTTGTTTAAGACCATATAATGACTTCTTAAGTTTAAAAACGTGTTCTGGAAACTTAGAGTTTTCAAAACCTGGAGGTTGGTGAACATATACTTCTTCAGAAATGTAACCATTTAGAAACGCACTTTTAACATCCATTTGATATAACTTAATATTATTATTAACAGCAAAAGAGATGAGAAGACATATATATTCTAACCTAGCGACTAAAGCAAAGGTTTCATTATAGTCAGTTCCTTCTTGTTGATTGTAACCTTGTGTGACCAGTCGTGCTTTGTTACTTCTCCTTTCTCATTTAATTTGTTTATGAATACCCATTTTGTTCCAATAACATGAGTTCCCTTGGGCTTAGGCACTAGATCCCAGACATCATTCTTAGAGAACTGATCTAGCTCTTCTTGCATTGCCAGAATCCATTCATTGTCCTGAAGTGCTTCTTCACAAGATGTTGGTTCTATCAGAGATACCGATCCTAAGAGTACTTCTTCAGAATGTTTGAATGTAGATCTTGTTCTGACAGGTTCAACTTTGTCTCCTAGAATCAGATCTTCAGAAATAGTTTGTATAAGACTTTGTTATTTCAGCATGAAAAGACATTCAGTTGCTTATGATGTATCAATGTGTTTTGGGTCTATGATTTCAGAGTCTTTTGTCTTATCTCCAGAACCTGTGAGGGTGACTTCTAGATCTGCAAAATTCTCAACTAGCTTTGACATTTCTGAGTCAGGCTTATCATTAAATCTAACATGGATTGATTCCTCAACAATACGTGTTTCTGTATTGTATACTCTATAGCCCTTAGAGCGTTCAAAGTATCCTAACATAATACACTTTTGTGCCTTAGAATCAAACTTGTTTAGATTCTCTTTAGTATTCAAAATAAAACACGAACATCCAAAAGAATGAAAATAGGAAATGTTGGGTTTTCTTCCTTTACACAGTTCATAAGGAGTCTTCTCCAGAATGGGTCTAATGGAGATCCTATTCTGAATATAACATGTTGTGTTCATATCTCCTGCCTAGAAGTGCTTAGCTACATTAGTTTGGTTGATCATGGTTCTGGCCATTTCTTGCAACGTTCTATTTTTCCTTTCTACAACTCCATTTTGTTGTGGAGTTCTACAACAGGAGAAATCATGAGATATGCCATTAGAGTCGAATAGTTCTTCAAATAGTTTACTCTCAAATTCGCCACCATGATCACTTCTAACTTTAACAATCTTAGAATTAAATTCATTTTGCACTTGAGAACATGAACTTGTAAACACAGAATGTGACTCATTCTCGTGTCTAAGAAATTTTACCCATGTCCAACGACTATAATCATCAATGATGACAAGTCCATACTTCTTGCCATTGACTGATGTCGTTTTGACGCGGCCAAACAAGTCAATGTGTAGAAGATCCAAAGGTCCAGAGGTGGAAATTAATCATCATCTCTTTTCGGACGAATATGGTAATTACGTTATGTTCCTTAGGCAAACCACTTGAACTAAAGATGAAACGTATACTTTTTACATAAGTTCTTATTTTATGAAACTTTTAGTAATATTTATTTGAATTTGTAATTAGCTTAGTGTGTAATATGTTTAAATCCTTTTCAATATGCAGAGTTGTGGAGCAACACCATTTGTTGAATAGGGATAGAAATAAAGGCTCGCATTTTGTACGCCTCTGTAAGTGGATTACTTGAGACATTCATTTATCTAAAGTTACATGTGTGGTTATATATTCATGTAATATTTAAATTTGTAGATGAGGCAACATAAAAGAGGATATGAGTGTTGTTTTTTTATCATGAAATACATGATAAACATTGTCTCTATCAACATTGTTGATTCTTGGGATCGGATATATATATATATTTACAATAACATATTAATGTTTAAGTTTGCTATTATTTCAAATCATGTGATCTTTAATTTAGTTCAATTATATATATATATATATATATGTGTGTGTGTGTGTGTGTGTGTGTGTATGTGTGTGTGTGTGTGTGTGTGTGTTTAACGACACTACATCATTCTCAGAATAAGACTTTAATGACATTGATACACATTGGGTGTTTTGCTTCAATGCACTTGATAGGCCAGTGTGATCTCATTAAGTTTGTAATATATGTTTGCAAAAATTTTGGGTTTGATGTAAATAATATTTAGGTTTGTTTAACATTGTGGTAGTATAGCCATATATTTCGTTATAGAGATATGTGTATTTGCTAGTTTTGTTGTGGTAAAAACTATCGTATAAAATACAGGTACAAAAAAAGGGGCATATATGGAATAATAAAAAAAACTGCTAAAAAAAATATATTTCACCACGGTTGATTAAGATGATAGTGGATGATAGTGGTGATAGGTAGAGCGCCAATTATTATATGCCATATTATGGCTGGGAATCAAACTCATGACCTTTATATATTTCACAATGGTTGATTAATATAACTGTTGTGATAGGTAACACGCTACCTAGTTTGTCAATACGGTCATACACCCGCGGTGGAAAGCAGCATACTTACTACCACGCCCTACCTTACCACATTTGGTCAACCTTGATGGTATCCCTTTTCTAACTGTGGTGAAAGGGCCTTTACGTAGTAGTGAGTATCACTAGGCTCACAACCTTTAGTCTGTAGATAAAGCTTAATGAAATCTCTAGCACATTCCCTCCTTTGTAAATTGCCTCATACCTCTTCTTCCGACAATACGCGAGGGGCATAGGGACCGCGATGCAATTTACTCTTCCACCAACATTCAATATGAGGGCATCTAACGACCCGGAAGAAGAAGTTTCTTCCTCCAAGAAATTACTAAATACCCTTTCTGACCCAGAATCGTCAGACATCATTATGATCTCTGGTCCTATGTGATCACTACTAAGATAAGAGAGATAAGAATCAGGAGATGCCCTCATTGTAGTAGTAGAAGAAGTTTCAATTTCAGAATCGCTCACTAATTCAGCAGTATTATCGCTCATCCTAACTAGAAAACAAAAAATGTTGAAGGTAAAACTCGAGTTAGAATGGTACCTAATTATGGGAGATTGATGAAGCATAAGGAATGAAAGGAGGCAAAAGCTTTAAGGTAAACCCCAAACAGCTTCCAGTGATACTCCCAAGGAAGGAAGGAGAAATATGTTTCTCTAGAAAGTAATTGTAATCTTGAAAAGCTAAAGGTTGTGAAAACTCTCTAATTCTTAACTCACTATATTTATAAGAGATTGAAGTCGAAATATTAAGACCAACTATGGAAAGAAATCATAAGGTCAACGCCAAGATTTCCACTCATGGATACACGCCAACTCGAGTGCACTCAAGTCCTCTACAAATTATGTCATACCCTAGTGTCATACCCCAAATTTTGACCACAAGATTTCCCATCATGGTGACAATCATCACCATTATATGGATGTATCATCATGCCTCATCAATCTCCTAAGGGATTGTTGAACATTCACTACAATCAAGAATTAGGGTTTTGAGCCCTCTTAGAGCACTCAGACAAAGGATCAATCAAGAAATGACATGATCCTTAACTTGTATAGCTTCTCAAAAACATCCATAGAGGATCAAGAGGACTCCCACATCAAGGATCAAGCACAAGATTGCAACATTCCAAGTCGATCGAGCCTCAAGATTGCCAGTGTCAGCAAATTAGGGTTTTGGTCGACCAGGGCCTCCAGGTGAAAATTTTCATCTGGGCATGAGCCAATACTTCAAAACATGATTCAAGGAGTTTAAAGGTGCCTTATGAGTACAATCATAGAGTCAAAATAGAATCAGGGGAAGCATTAATCAAAAATCAGGAATTAGGGTTTCTTGACCTAATTCACCCCTAAGTTGACTTTTGAGGCTAGAAATAAACCAAGACCTTAATACATGATTTGAGGGCCTCAAACAAACTACATTGATCCATTTACAACAATGGATTGATCCAAGAAGCTTGATTCACAAGTTTCAAATTCATCTGGACCGCAATTAGGGTTTTGAAAAAAAAGTCAACTGTATCTTTGACTTTTGACCAAGACATGTTCCCAAACCTTGGGACATGATCCAAGACACCCTAAGACACCTATGGAATCCATCCATTGGGTTTGAATTAGGTCAAGAACTTGATTGCATAGAGGATCACACAGTTTGGAATTCATCTGACAAAAAGTCAACTGTGCCCAAAATCAAGTTTGACTTTTTGGATTTTTTCACAAATATGGCTCCCCTAAGTCAAAAACAATGTTAATGTATGGTTTTGATCATCATTCATTAAGAAAAATCAAGAAAAGTGAGGTTTCTTGCAAAAGGGGCAACCATAGAAAACTTAAAATTTTCTAAGTTATGGAACAAAAGTGGTTTGGTACCAACTTTGCAAGGTCATAACTCCTAAACCACAAAGACATTTGATTCCATCCAAAGCTCAAATGGAAGATTGCATGACATACTCCAAATATGTCAACTATATCTCATTCCAAATCATCATGGATTTTGAGTTATGGTTGAATCAAAATCACTAAAACATGAAGATGCTTCTTTTTCCAACACTTAGAGAAAATTCTGTCCAAGACAGATTTTAGGTAAAACACCAAAACTTGGGAGATGTTTACACCTAGTTACAAGAAGAATCAATCTCAAATGTAAACATCAAAGTTGTTATACATGTTGCCAACAATCCAAAGAGATCATTGGCATGAAACAACTTAACTTGAGCCAAGAGTTATGGCTGCCACAAGAGGCATTGTTGCAACTATTTTCATGATAGTTTGGATGTTTTCTTGCAAGCCACGATTTTTGAGTCAAATGCAATGATCACTATGCCAAACCAATTCAATGTGATCAGAGTGACTCCTCACAAACCTGCAGGATAGTGCCAAAGAGCCAAGGAAAGATCTCATGAGAATGATGAAGTTTTGTCATGGAAACGTTGAATTCAAAGGGCAATTATGAGCAAATAGTGCATATTTAAGATTCATATCCCTTGTAGTCAAGATGCTCTAATAAACAACATTTAAGAGGTCTGGAGAATGTGGATTGAGTCAACACATAGCTGAGCTATTTGGGACTGCTATTGTACTTTGTGTAAGAAGCAATTATGCTAAGCCAAGACCATTGAATTCAGTTCTTAATCCTTCAAGTTCCAACTGTTCATGCTTGACAAATCTATTCACCTATAAATAGAGCTCACTTCTGATGTTTACAAACACACCAAAGAAACTTACAACATAGCTTTCTCTCATTTCCTTCTTAAACACAAAAACTTCATTTTCTTGAGAAGGCACTATCGGGTTTTACGTTGGAGACCAATGTAACTCAAACCAATGGTTCACAGACCTCATATACAACATATATGAGTGATCTAAACACTTACATTCAATCTGTAACATCAAAATCTTCAAGTCACCATCCTTCTGCTCAACTTTTCCTCAAAGCTGCAGATTGAGTCGTGTCAAGTAATTCATAAGGTTTCAATCCAGTCTCAACATTGGAACACCATCCTTGAGGGTCAAGGAAGCTATCCAGATCATCAGAACACATCTGTAACATCTCTAACAGAGAATTCAATTCTCACTTGCAAGGTTAGCTTCATCAAAACTAAACTCATTAATTCATGCATCATAAACTCCTTTCAAGTTACCAATGCGTTTCTGATATTTTATAGATCATTTTCCCTCAATCAATTGCTTCATATCTTGTACATGTGAAATTTCATTTTAAATTCTATTTTTAGGGTTCATACGATTTCAAACCATTTTCTTTCAATTCTTTGAACTTAAATAAAATTGAGTAATACCATTCAATTCCTCATTCAAAAATGGACAAGTTTCATTTTTGAATCATCTAAAATGGTTGCTTAATAATGGAGATACGATTTCAAAAATTTGAGGAAGATGACGGAGATGAAGGTGATGGCCATGGCGCCATTCTTCAGAATCAAACATAGTTTTACTTTATATTATTCAGTTGCCAATATATGTTTGAATTGGCATTGCGCCCTAGTGGAAACACTAGTATTTATGTGTGTGTGTGTGTGTGTGTGTGTGTGTGTGTGTGTGTGTAGCGAGCGAAAGGTCTAGGGTTCGAATCCCCCTCGCCCCAGACCTTTTGGTATTTTTTTTTAATCATTTTCAAAAGAAGGTTTCCCATATTATTTGCTCTTGCCATTCCATATCAGCCAATGCACCTAGCTCAGTTGGTAAAGTTTTAAACCCTCCACCCCAAGGGCGTGGGTTCAAACCTTGGGAGGACCATCCCATTCTTTTTACCACTTATTTTTTCACATTTTTTCACATTTTTTTCACAATTTCTTAATAAACTTCAAAAATTAATTTCTCTCTCATTTTTTTATCATTTTTTATTGGTTCTTTTTTTTTTTTAAATCACAAAAATGTTAAATTATTATTTTTACAAAAAAAAAATCCAATTTATATTATTTATTTAATATAGTTAGAATTTTTGTAATTAATTTCATTTTTTATTTGTTCTTAAACATTTTAAAATAAAATTCTCACTTTGATCTTTTCACTTCAAATGAATTTTAATCTTTTATGAGATTAAACATAATTTTTCAAACATTTATCCAAGATCACAACTTATTTTTCACACATGTTTGATAATTTTGATCATTGAAAATGTTTTTTTATTCAAATTAAAATACATTTTTTAATCAAATTAGGGTTTTGATTATTTTCACCCTCACAAACATTTTTCAAACACTTTTTAACCTCTAATAGAGTGTAAGACCCATCACTTGTCACACACAAACATTTTGGGCCTCAGTCATTTGTATAAGTCCCAGTACAATTTTCAAAACGACGGTGCGATCACTGTTTTTCACCTGGGCCTCCTCTTGAGTTGTAAGCCCCATCTCTTGTATAAAAAATAAACTCTGGGCCTCTAATAGAGTGTAAGACCCAACCCCTTTGCAAATACATAATTTGGGCCTCAGTCATTGTATAAGTCCCTCCGTGATTTTCAAAACTACGACGCGATCGTCGCCTTTTCAAAAGAGTTCATCTGGGCCTCTCCTTGAGTATATGCATCAAACTTCCTTTTACAACAACATTCCTTTTGATTTAGATTCAAATTCATAGTTGTATCAAAACTTTCTTCAATTTCTTAAATAACTAACCATACAGCTGTGTTTATAATGCTGGAAGCTTGCACAACTGTAAGTTCTACCCTTTTTCTACACATACTTGTTATATATTTCATATATATATATATATATATATATATATATATATATACTTGTATATACTTGCTTAGAGTTTTCCCCAGCAATTAGGTCTAGGTTTAGATCAAACCAATGGTTACTCTTTCAACACAGTCAAAAAACTAGTTCCCCATAGGAAATTCCAGATACAGTCTTGCCTCCTCTTGGGCTTATACAATATGGAACAAGGCATTATTCCCGGTGAAACTTTTCTCAAGACTGTCACAACTTAGAAATATTTGTACAAGAAATTCATTTCCCCAAAGAGGATTAATTCCTGGTGAAACCTATTTTGAATTTCTTCAAACCCTAGAATTGTTCATTAAAGAAAGGATTATTCCTGGTGAAACCTTTTCTTGAACTTTTCTTAGGTTTAGACCCACAGGCTTCCTAAAAGCATCCCCAGCCTCCTCTTGGGCTTTGTACAAGGACCCTCAGGCTTCTTAGAAGTTCTCAGCTTCCTCTTGGGCTTAGTACAAGGACCCAAAGACCTCTTACAGGTATAGGACAAAACTTAGTCATCTTTTGCTAGTTCAACCCTCCAGAGAGTCAAAACATCATACCAGTTTAGGGTTGATTCTCATCCTTAAAACATCAGCCTCCTCTTGGGCTTCCTATAAGTAGACTTGGACAGTCTCAGCCTCCTCTTGGACATTATACAAAGATCATCCTCCAGTTAAGAGTAAACCTCTTCATACCAGTAGACTTGGAAAGTCTCATCTTCTCTTGGATCTCAAAGAAACCCTCAAGTTTCCTAAATGCACAGGAAAATCCTGATCACCTGATCAATCTCCAGTAGAGTTAAAACCTCTATAGGTTTTAAAACTCAATCTTTAAACCCTCATTCTAAAATTCCCCAGCCAGGGTAAGATTACCACCAATAAACCCTCAGAAAAAATCAGAACCTCAAGGCATCTGATATTTCAACTCTTCTTCACTCCTCAGTAAGAGTTGATTCCCCAATTTGGACCTGTCTCTGGATCTCAATAATCCTCAGCAGAAGTTAGCTTCCTTTTAGGCTTCATATAAGAAATTCCCTAACCAGCCTCCTCATAGGCTTTGTATAATGATATTTCCTCAGCAGTTTTAGCCTCAATCTTGGGCTTTGTACAAGACAGACAAAATATTTCCCAGCTAAGTCATTTCTTTTAGCCTCAATCTTGGGCTTTGTACAAGACAGATAAAACCTCTCAAGTAGAGTCATTTTTTAGCCTCAATCTTGGGCTTTGTACAAGACAGATAAAACCTCTCCAGTAGAGTCATTTCTTTTAGCCTCAATCTTGGGCTTTGTACAAGACAGAAATAAAACTCCCTAAACAGAGTCAACCTTTTAAGCACACAAAAATCAACACCCTTCATAGGAAATCAAGATTTCTCTGTAGGAAGACATTTCTCTGTACATCACACATCAATACAGACAATCAAACAAACCCCAGTCCTAGATAACTGTTGTAAGTGACACACTTGTTGATTCAAAAATCCAAGCTGCAGTCCCTCTGTATCCTGGTAAATCCATTCTTTCATCTAATTGCTATAAGTGGCAAGCCTCTGGATTATTTACATCCAAGCAATGTCCCTCTCTTAGCATGGAAGACTCCTAAGGAAAAATGGCATTGCTCTACACTGAGTTAAAGTTTATTCCTTCAGGACAATTCCCTTTTAAAGGAAATTATGGCATTGCTGGATTCACATATCCCAGTTAAAGTAATTTCCCTTATAATCAATTTTCCAACATCTGTGATGAATAGGTGAGATATCTCCCTTTAGAGATGACAAATTCTCTCTTAGTCAAACCTTTTAGCTTCAATCTCGGGCTTTGAACAAGACACAAATATTCATCTAGCTTCAATCTTGGGCTTTGAACAAGACACCAAACATCTTTCCTCCCATAGAATAGGAGGAACTACGACTGCTCTGATTTCCCTGTTATCTTTATGGGAATGCGTAGGCATAAGATTGCGAAATTAGTGAGCACACAAATCAAAAACTTTAGGTCCACTACCTTACCAAAAACATCGAAAAACTTGAAAATAACAAAAATACTCTCTCAACACTCCCAAAGGAGAAACTTTCCCAATTTATGACAGATAAACACCAGTAAGTAGATAATAGAAGAACATGCCAAAGAATCTATGGATAACCATATATACACTAGGTAATTGATAACTCCCCTTTGAATAACCTGACCCCGGACCCCCCAATCTCTTAGCATTTGTTAAAGAAAACATTTGCGTGCAAGGTTAGTTTTAGATATCTTTCCTTTCCTTTCCAGCTTCATAGGATAAATAAGAAATCATAAAGTAGCACCCAATTCCAACCATTGCGGTAAGGTGGTCGCGTCATCGACAAAGATCGCACGCTACAGAATAATGGTGACTCTGCTGGGGAGTCTTTAGGATTAGAGTTCCTAATAGGTCTAGGTTTTTTGGCATTCTTCTATACTATACTATATATATACATATATTTATTGTCATACTACTTGATACCTGTGTTTAATTTTCTGTCAAATGGGAATGTGATTAATACACAGGTGGAAAGTTTGAGAGAACATTAAACTAGGGGTGACATGCCCATGAAACGCTTATAGGGAGTGAATTTCGACCAAGTTAACTTGGCAGTCCACCGAATCAGTCGAGGTACCCGTGCGGAAGTATCGATGTTGAACGACCGATTATCATGAAAGCATTGTCTTTCCCAGTGTGGTACCCATGACCCTGAGAATTTAGTAGACATTAACCATATGACCATTTGGTAGTGCGGTGACTATCGGGAATAGTCGATACGCGATACTACACTCAAATGAGATTCATTCTAGGATATTACAGCTCGCTCGAGTGAATCAGCTTGTTGTTGATGCTCCTAGGAAGGGTCAATGACTTTGGGAACCTTAGAACCCGTTCTACAGGTACAAAAATTGACCAAAATAGTACAACCTTTGGGGATGAGTAGAGCCATGACTCCATGCTCGTGACGTTGAACCCTTGAACCCATGTTTTCAAATGTTTTTGTGTGCTGCATTCATGAATTCATCTAAAAAAATCTTTTCAAACAAGAAGAAAAAAAATATTTTTTTTTCAAAATGAACTAAAACAATAATTGCAAATATCAGAGGTCACGTTATGGATTTCGGTAGAAGAAAGACGCACAAGTACACCTTCAAGGCTCCGAAACTTGAAGACTTAAGGAAATTGGCAAGGATGATTACCAATCCCAAGGCTTTCAGAGCTAAGCACGGAGGACTGTTGTCTTTGTTAAGGGTCAATGTGGTTGAAGGAATCCTATCTACGCTGATTCAGCTCTACGATCAAGTTTACCACTGCTTCACTTTCCCGGATTACCAACTTGCACCAACACTGGAAGAGTACTCCCATCTGATTGATTTACCTATCACTAACCAATCTCCATTTTCTGGACTGGAAGAAATTCCAAAGGAGCAAACCAGTGAAAGAGCAATCTCTTTGGATGAGTCAGAAGTTAGGACTCACATAACCACTAAAGGAGGAATCCAGGGTCTACCAGCTAAATTTCTGATGGAGAAAGCTCTATACTTTGCTAGTATAGGAAACATAACTGCCTTCCAAGATGTCTTTGTTCTACTCATATATGGGTTATTCCTCTTTCCCAACATTGACAACTTCGTCGATACCAATGCTATTACGATATTCTTGATAGGAAACCCCGTACCAACCTTGCTCGCAGATGCTTATCATTCTGTGCACTTAAGGAATTTGTACAGCGGAGGAATGATCACATGCTGTGTATCCTTACTCTACAAATGGTTCATTTCCCATTTGCCCAAATCTGCTGCTTTTTGGGATCACAAGAGTACTCTACGTTGGTCACAAAGGATTATGTCTCTTACCAATTCTGACATAGATTGGTGCAATCGAATTTACAAAGGGATAGAGATCATCGACAGATATGGAAATTTCCCCAGCGTACCCCTCATTGGAACTAAAGAAGGAATCAACTACCATCCAATTTTAGCTCGCCGTCAACTCGGATACCCGATGAAGAATATCCCACATAACGTTCATCTGAAAGGTCTTTTTTTCAAGGAAGGAGAAAATGACAGGGCACTAAAGACGGAAATAGTGCATGCCTGGCAACACATTCACAAGAAAGGAAAAGAGTCTTTGGGAAGACCAAAATGTACCTCCATGGAACCTTATCTTCACTGGGTACAAACTAGAGCCCTCAAGCTGAGGATGCCTTACCCTCGCCAAGAAGTTTTTCCATGAAAGGAATCTGTCCTTTATTTCATGTCTGATGCGGAAAAACTCCAGGTCGCTCTCAACAAAGTTCAACGTGAGAAAAGCTCTTGGAAAAACAAATACCAAATCCTTAATATGGAATGCACTAAGATTCAGGAACTGTTAAAGGAAAAGGATGCTCTGATTGAGATATTAGAACATCATGATATAGAAAGTCAGGAAGACCGAAGAAATTTGCTGGCTCCTTTGACTTAGCAAAGGACTGACAACCCGACATCGACTTAAGAAGCCCGATCGAAGAAAAGGAAAATACCGGAATCGGCATATGAGTTCTCTTCATAGAGGACTCAGGATCCATGAGCTTAGACGTTTCCTTGCAGTACTTTGTAAAATACTGTACTTTTCCTTGTAAAATACTGCAATCTTTTCGAATTCAATAAAAGGGGTCTCCCCCACTGTGTGATATTTGCAATCTATTTGTTGAAGTTTATTTTTGAATAAAACAAAAACTAAAAAATATGTGAAATTCTGGTATCAGACATGTGATGTTAAGGTGTGATGTCACAACAACACACTCTGCACAGTGGACAGCAATAACAGTAAAATAACACCAAGAATTATTGACCCAGTTCGGTTACAACCAACCTACTCTAGGGGCTACCAAGCCAGGGACGAAATTCACTACTTGTAGATATAATTTACAGACGCAACAACCCGTTGACAATCTCCTAAACTTATACTCTACTAATGACTTCCTACCTAAGAAACCACTTAGGTATGAGAACACCACTCAATCCCTTACAAACACTCAAAGAAACCACTTTGAGTACCCTTGATTTTACTGCACAGCTTCGATCAAATCATACAACTCTCTTTGCTTCACAACTTTAGAGAGGACAGAAACTCAACACCTATTCAAACCCTAGAATAGTGTAAATACAAGCACTTTAAACAAACTCTAGACACTAAGCCTTCTGCTCTTGATCTTCTGAATGTTTTCTGTCACCTTTTTCCTTTGGTCTTGTGCGCTTTATATAGCTCCTGAATTGGGCTTGGACTTGTCACAATATTTGATCAGATTTGTTAATTAAAACTGAATCTTTAAACCAGATTTTATCCCCAAAATCTTTTTAAATCTTGAACCTTTTAATTCTCCAACAGACCTGCAATCAAATCTCCCATGTAACAGAAAATATCTATCCCAGGATATTCTCATCCAATGAGTCAACCACTCTCCACAATTCCAGCTAACACGCGTGCCCTAATAACATGTCCTGCTGTTGTTAATTCTGCAGGTCTGATGTTACAACATCACCTGTGTGACATCAGACATCCAACTTCAGCACTTAACTACTTAACACAGCCCAGTGTTAAGACTTCAATGTTACAACATTAGCACCTTGACATCAACATTGAATAACCTTTGTTTTACCAAAATTCCAGCCAATCCAGGAACTATCAATCTCCCCCTTTGGCTAATTTTGGCTAAAACAATCTCTGCACTCTGCAAACAACTTCTGCACTCTGCACCTTCAGAGATTTCAGCAGCGGAATAATCTTCAATCATTTGAAACTCAATAGCAGCAGTTTGACAATCTTCATAGTCTACATCACTTGATCTGCTGCAGCACCATCTTCATTATTGACAACAGCCAATTGGTGCTCCCCCTTGAAAAGCATGAACCAGCATCACAGCTGTTCAGTAGCTCACAATGTGCAGCAATTTACTCCCCCTAGATGTCTGCTTGGCTGCACTCTTCAAATGTCAAAACTCCCCCTTTATGCAACTACTCACCTTTTAGCAGCATCAATCTAACTCCCCCTTAATATCTGCATCACATTAGCAGCATATGGCAATAATACTCTTGACTATCTTGGCTATGTTCTCCCCCTTTTTAGCCATAATTAGGCAAACTTCACCTGGCAGTTGACTACACATTTTCAGAACCACCCCAACTGCCCACAACCCCTCTAGCAGATTCAGTCTTCATAAATGCAGATTCCCAATTTGCTTCTTAACCTTTCAAATTGGTTTGCATCCAAGGCTTTAGTGAATATGTCAGCCAGATGGTTCTCTGTGGCTACATGTTCCAAGGTAACAACTTTTTCTTCTACCAGATCCCTTATGAAATGATGCCTTATGTCTATGTGCTTTGTCCTACTGTGCTGTATAGGATTTTTAGATATATTAATTGCACTCAGATTATCGCAGTACAAAGTCATAACATCTTGTTTAACATTGTATTCACTCAACATCTGTTTCATCCATACCAGCTGAGAGCAACTACTTCATGCTGCTATATACTCCGCTTCAGCAGTTGAGAGAGATACACAATTCTGCTTCTTGCTGAACCAGGAAATCAGATTGTTCCCTAGAAAGAAACACCCTCCTGAAGTGCTTTTTCTATCATCTGCACTTCCAGCCCAATCAACATCACAGTATCCTTTTAAAACTGTCCCAGAATCACGGCTATATAACATTCCATAGTCACTTGTGCCATTTACATATTTCAGAATCCTCTTCACTTAATTCAATTGACTTACCTTAGGATCAGACTGATATCTAGCACACACTCCAACAGCAAAGGAAATATCAAGTCTGCTTGCTGTGAGATATAGTAAACTCCCAATCATACTTCTGTACAAGCTGTGATCCACACTCACTCCATTCTCATCCTTGGACAGCTTCAAATGGGTGGGAGCAGGTGTCCTTTTGTGATTGGCTTTATCTAGGCCAAACTTCTTTACTATGCTCTTAGCATATTTGCTTTGAGAAATAAAGATAGAATCCTCGATTTGTCTGACTTGCAACCCAAGAAAGTAGCTAAGTTCTCCAACCAAACTCATTTCAAATTCTGTTTGCATTTGTTGGACAAACTGTTTTACCATATCATCTGACATCCCCCCAAATACAATGTCATCCACATAAATTTGGGCTACCATTAATTTTCCTCCTTCTTCCTTGACGAACAAGGTTTTGTCAATGCCTCCTTTTCTATACCCATTTGCTACTAAGAATTCTGTCAACCGCTCATACCAAGCCCTTGGAGCTTGTTTTAAGCCATACAGTGCCTTCCTCAGTTTGAACACATGATTGGGGAAGTTTGGATCAGTGAATCCTTTAGGTTGATCTACATAGACTTCTTCAGTCAGATAGCCATTTAGAAAGGCACTCTTCACATCCATTTGGAACAGCTTGAATCTTAGGTTACAAGCCATACCCAAAAGTAGTCTGATGGATTCTAGTCTCGCCACTGGAGCAAATGTCTCATCAAAGTCGATTCCCTCCACTTGAGTATAACCTTGTGCAACAAGTCTCGCTTTGTTTCTTGTAACCACTCCAAGCTCGTCTGACTTGTTTTTGTAGATCCACTTTGTTCCAATAACATTCACCCCTTCTGGTCTTGGCACAAGATCCCAGACTTCATTTCTCTTGAACTGCTCCAGTTCTTCTTGCATAGCATTTATCCAAAATTCATCTGTCAGAGCTTCCTTGACATTTTTTGGCTTAATTTTGGATACGAAGCACGAGCTAGCTATGATTTCTCTGGACCTAGTTCTTACTCCAGAATTTGGATCACCTATGATCAGCTCCTTAGGATGATCCTTCTGAATCCTGATAGAAGGATCCTTCTGAGGTTGCTCAGGCTCAGTGTCAGCAGTACTAGGGGATGGATTTCTTTCTTCAACTTCAATAGCTACCTCATCAGTTAATGTTTCAACATCTTCTATGACATCCTCAACTTCATGCTTTTCTTCATCATCAATCACAACATTGATTGACTCCATCATCCCTTTGGTCCTGGAGTTGAAGACCCGATAAGCTCTGCTGTTGATGGAGTACCCCAAAAATATCCCTTCATCGCTTTTGGAATCTAATTTCCTTCTCTTCTCTCTATCTGCCAGAATGTAACATTTACTACCAAACACATGGAAGTACTTAACATTAGGTTTTCTTCCCTTCCATAGTTCATATAGAGTGGATGAAGTGCCTCTTCTTAGGGTAACTCTGTTGTGAATGTAGCAGGCAGTGTTCATGGCTTCAGCCCAGAAGTGATAAGGTAGTTTCTTGGCATGAATCATTGCTCTAGCCGACTCTTGTATAGTTCTGTTCTTCCTCTCAACAACTCCATTTTGCTGAGGGGTGATAGGAGATGAAAACTCATGACTTATACCTTCAGACGAGCAAAATTCTTCAAACTTGCTATTTTCAAACTCTCTTCCATGATCACTTCTAATTCTGATGACCTTACTCTCCTTTTCTCTTTGGAGTTTATGACAGAGCTCTTTAAAGACATCAAACACCTCAGATTTGTCTTTGATGAAATTCACCCAGGTGTATCTTGAGTAGTCATCCACAACTACATAAGCATATTTCTTTCCACCCAGACTTTCAACCTGCATAGGCCCCATCAAATCCATATGAAGGAGTTCCAATACCTTGGAGGTGGTGTCATGTTGAAGCTTCGGATGAGACTTCTTTGTCTGCTTTCCTTTTTGACAGTCTCCACACATCTTTCCTTCCTCAATACTAAGTTTGGGAATCCCTCTGACTGCTTCTGAGGAGATGATTCTCTTCATTCCTTTTAGGTGAAGATGTCCCAGTTTCTGATGCCAGATTTTGACATCGTCTTCTTTAGCAAGCACACACGTGGAGGAATTTGAGTTTTGCGGCACCCAAAGATAACAATTGTCCTTAGATCTGGCTCCCTTCATAATGACTTCTCCTTTGTCATCTTTCACATTACATTTGGACTTTGTGAAGTCTACTTTGAATCCTTGATCACAAAGTTGACTAATACTAATCAAATTAGCTGTTAGTCCTTTAACAAGAAGAACATTCTCCAGCTTGGGAGTACTGTCACAGTTTAGTCTTCCAATTCCCTTTATCTCTCCTTTGATCCCATCACCAAATGTAACATAGCCAGAAGACTGAGGTTTCACATCAACAAGTAGATTCTTTACTCCAGTCATGTGTCTTGAACACCCACTGTCAAAATACCAGTCATCTTTGGTAGAGACCCTCAAGGAAGTGTGAGCTATTAAGCTGGTAACTTTAGGTATCCATTTCTTCATCACCTTAGGCCTAACCTCTTGCTGTTTGGGTTGATGAGCATAATTAGGATATTCGTGAAGCTTGAAGCACGAGGACTGCATATGACCAATCCTGCCACAATAGAAGCATCTGACTCTGCCGTTTCTAAAGTGGTTAAATCTTCTCCCACTTTGATAATTCTATGGCTGCCACCCATACTGTTGTCTCCTTATTCCATAGTTGAATTGTCTTCTGCTGTATTGATGATGCTGTCTCTTAGGCTGTCTTCTATGGTGATGAGGTTTCCTTCTTCCATAAGTCACAGCATTGTTGTACGCATAACCATCCCATTTTTCCTGATGTTGATACCTCTGCTGAGACATGTTCTGCTTGAACTTGACAGCTTGCATATTCTGGTGATATTGGGGAGGCATATAATGACTAGCTCCTTGGGGCTGTATCTTCCTCTGATGTGGGCCATTCTTCTTCTCAGCACTCTGGGGCTGAACAACCTTCTTTGGGGAAGGGCCCTGTTTCGTAGGTTGATGTTGAGACAACGGTTGAGACATCTCCCTTTTTGTTCCTGAAGTGCTAGCCACATATCCTATGCCTGATTTATCTCCAGCAGATTTCTCTAACTGAAGAATTTTATCAAGATCAGCAGTACCACTGTTCATCATCCTAATGAATTTAGTCATCTGATCCAGTTGGGACTTAACTAGCACAACTTCGTTTTCTCGATCAGCTTTTTCATTTTCAAGCTGAGCAATCTGTTGCTTATGATACTTGTTTTCTTGACAAATCTCAGCACTTTTCAAACACAGCTCTCAATAAGTAGAAGCTAGCTCCTCATAAGTTATTTCTTCATCACTACCATCCTCAGACACAACAGTTCCTGTTAAGGCTCTAGCATGCTTTGCTGACTCACCATCACTTTCACTATCAGATTCAGACCAGGAAACTGACATGCCCTTCTTCTGCTTCTTCAAGAATGTGGGACATTCTTTCTTGACATGTCCATACCCTTCACATTCAAAGAACTGAACACCTTTATCCTGAGCAGTCTTCTCTTCATCTTTCTCTTTTGGATTGGTGGTGTCAGAGGAACTGTTCTTGACACTAGGCTTGTAGTTATTGTTCCATCTTTTTAACACTTTGTTGAACTGCCTTCCCATCATTGCAATGGCTTGTGACAAATCTTCCTGAGATTCTTTGACTACCTTATCTTCTGCAGGAGTGGAGACCAAAGCAATACCCTTGGGTTTCTTTTCTGGTTCTTCTTCATTTAAACCAAGTTTAAAAGTCTGAAGAGATCCAATGAGCTCATCTACTCTCATCTTGCTGATGTCTTGAGCTTCTTCAATGGCAGTCACTTTCATGTTGTATCTCTTAGGTAAGGACCTAAGGATCTTCCTTACGAGCTTTTCCTCTGACATCTTCTCACCAAGAGCACTGGATGCATTAGCCAGTTCCAGAACATTCATGTGGAAGTCATGAATGGTCTCATCATCCTTCATCTTCAGGCTTTCAAATTTTGATGTTAAAATCTGAAGTCGTGACATCTTGACTCTAGATGTTCCTTCATGAGTAGCCTGCAAGATATCCCACGCTTCTTTAGCAACTTCACAGGTATTGATTAACCTGAAGATATTCTTATCCACTCCATTAAAGATGGCATTTAGAGCTTTGGAATTTCCAAGGGCGAGCTCATCTTCCTCCTTGGTCCATTCTTCTTCAGGCTTTAGCTTAGAGGTGCCTTCTTTATCTTTGCCAGCATCATCCTTCTCACACATGACAGGTGCGTTTCACTCTTTAATAGCAGCCTTCCAAGCCCTACTGTCCAAGGATTTTAAGAAGGTGGTCTTCCTTGGCTTCCAATAGTCATAATTGGATCCATCCAAAATAGGGGGTCTGTTGACGAATCCTCCAACTTCTTTGTCCATCTTTTCACCAGAAAGTAACTTCCCTAGATCTCACCCAGAGACAGACAGGATGCCTGCTCTGATACCAATTGAAATTCTGGTATCAGACGTGTGATGTTAAGGTGTGATGTCACAACAACACACTCTGCACAATGGAGAGCAATAACAGTAAAATAACACCAAGAATTGTTGACCCAGTTCGGTTACAACCAACCTAATCTGGGGGCTACCAAGCCAGGGATGGAATTCACTACTTGTAGATATAATTTACAGACTCAACAACCCGTTGACAATCTCCTAAACTTATACTCTACTAATGACTTCCTACCTAAGAAACCACTTAGGTATGAGAACACCACTCAATCCCTTACAAACACTCAAAGAAACCACTTTGAGTACCCTTGATCTTACTTCACAGCTTCGATCAAATCATACAACTCTCTTTGCTTCACAGCTTTAGAGAGGACAGAAACTCAACACCTATTCAAACCCTAGAATAGTGTAAATACAAGCACTTTAAACAAACTCTAGACACTAAGCCTTTTGCTCTTGATCTTCTGAATGTTTTCTGTCGCCTTTTTCCTTTGGTCTTGTGCGCTTTATATAGCTCCTGAATTGGGCTTGGACTTGTCACAATATTTGATCAGATTTGTTAATTAAAACTGAATCTTTAAACCAGATTTTATCCCCAAAATCTTTTTAAATCTTCAACCTTTTAATTCTCCAACAGACCTGCAATCAAATCTCCCATGTAACAGAAAATATCTATCCCAAGATATTCTCATCCAATGAGTCAACCACTCTCCACAATTCCAGCTAACACGCGTGCCCTAATAACATGTCCTGCTGTTGTTAATTCTGCAGGTCTGATGTTACAACATCACCTGTGTGACATCAGACATCCAACTTCAGCACTTAACTACTTAACACAGCCCAGTGTTAAGACTTCAATGTTACAACATCAGCACCTTGACATCAACATTGAATAACCTTTGTTTTACCAAAATTCCAGCCAATCCAGGAACTATCAATATGTCTTTGCATATCATTCATCATTCTCACATAACGCATTTTTCTTATCTTTGAGTCTCACGTATGTGTCGCAATTCTATAGTTAAAATGTCTCACTTATACAATACTCGGGCCAATCGACAAATGAAAATGGACGATCTCGAGGAAGAGAACAGAGAGCTGAGAGAAGAAATCGACGCTCTAAAGGAAAGTTTGGAAAAACTTCACAGTGACATGCAATCCCTGGCAGCAGCTCAGGAGCAGCGACATCAAAAGACTGTAATCTCAGAGATTATATCTACGCCCGTAATGGAGACACATGAGAATCATCCTCGGTACAACATGCCTAAAGGTCGCCCTTGGGGTATGCCTCTCAACTTTATACCTGAAGGATATATCCCACCAGTCACTAAAAACCCAGAAGCCGTAGCAGGAACCGCTGGACCTGAAGGTTACAAACTTCGGGAAAGTGAAGATGCAAGGGTTACAACAGCAACTCCTGAAGGTTATAAACTTCAAGGCATGGAAGCGCCAAGAGTCACCGCTATAATGTCTATACCATAATCAGTGGTACACACTGTCCCAGAAAGACATATTCCGCAAGCAATTTCTGGTGGAAACGAAGACATGTACGAAAGGATGAATGAGTTCCAAGAACAATTATTGGAAATACAGAAGGAGCTGCATGCCATTTGCTATCAAGACTTATTCGGGAAGGACGCCGCAGACCTCTGTTTGGTCCCTAATGTAAAGATACCGCACAAATTCAAGGTGCCTGACTTTGAAAAATACAAAGGCAACTCCTGCCCTCAAAGTCATTTGGTGATGTACGCTCGAAAAATGTCTACCCAGACAGAAAATCAATAGCTACTAATCCATTACTTCCAAGACAGTTTAACCGGTGTCGCACTTAAATGGTACATGGGTTTAAACCACACCAAGATCAGTACTTTCAGAGATCTCGGGGCAGCCTTTGTTCAACAGTATAAATACAACTTGGACATGGCACCAGATAGGGATCAACTCAGAGCATTGTCACAAAAGGACAAAGAAAATTTTAAAGAATATGCTAAGAGATGGCGTGAAATCGCCACTCAGATCTGTCCCCCTCTTGAGGAAAAGGAGATGACCAAGATTTTCTTGAAAACCTTAAGCCCGTTTTATTACGATCGAATGGTCGCCAGTGCGCCCAGTGACTTCACTGAGATGGTAAACATGGGAGTACGCCTTGAAGAAGAAGTCTGAGAATGACGATTGGTCAAAGATGCAGAGCCATCTGGCAATACCAAGAAATACGGTAGTGCTTTCTATAGCACCCCAAAATTTGCCCTCTCATCCCTGACTCTAACTAGCTTATGTTTCATTTCATTTTGGGTCGTCATTTTGCATTTGCATTCTTCTCTTAGACATGGGATCAAAGTTTATTCTCTGTATCTCAGCAGTTTATTCAGGTCAAGGCCATGTCAATAGTGTACAAAGCTAAGCAGATCGTTTTCAGAGTCATTTCGGGCATTTATTTTGCTCAGTATATGATTTGTTCATCAGAGGCTTCAGCAGACATTTTTTATCAGTAATTCAGCACCGGATGGTATCTTAACATCAGGGAATTTTGAGTGCGAGAACAAATTCACAACATATTTCAGGCTTGGATCAGTAGCAATTGCCATCGTCAAATTTCAGAGGTTTAATGTGGCTCAGAACAGGTGGAAATGGGTGTTTTTCAAGATTCCCTCCAAAAGGTGCCAAAATTCAAATTTCTCTCGTGTTAATCGATTAACACATTTTGCACTAAAAATGGTTAATCGATTAACCAAGGCAAAATTTGCCCAGATAATTCATTTTCCAGCGCTGCATTTTTAGATTTCAAATGTTAATCACCAATTTTAATTTTCACATCAGTAGAAGGATCTAGAGAGGATTCCATTTTTTCACCCAAAATTCAAATTCCTTCCAACATTTTCCACTCTAATTCCACGTTCCCTTTTCCTAGTTCATTTTCCACTTCCAATTCCACTCACAAAACCTCATTCCAAACCCAAACTTAACTCCTAATCTAGGGGTTATTTAACCAAATTAATTCCAAACCTCAAAGGATCCACTCTCATTTTTCACTCTCAATTTTCACAATTCTCTATCAATTCTCTCTCACATTTTCACTCTCAACCTCTATTTTCAACCTCACTTAGAGCTCTTCCATAGAGGTTAACAAGTTCTTCATTGGAACTTGTTAATTCTTGAGTTAAAGCCTCTCATTACCACTCCATTACTTGATTTCATTGGTGACTTTCGTTTGGATCCAGATCTGGAATTTTGGAAGTGCTTATTTGAGTTGATTTTGAAGTAAGTTCATCACATTGCTTGGATCTTGAAATTTCTTGCTAGGATCTTGAAGTTTCTTGCTACGATCTTGGATTTCTTTCTTGGATTCATCAATTTTCGTTTGCAACACTTACCAAAGCAATTCTCTGCTTTGTAGGTTGGTTAATTTCATATCCATACTTGATTTAGCTTAATTTCAACTTGTGCAATATAGATCCGTGGTTTTCAATGTGATTTGATCCATTTGCTTGAATTTGATTCTTAATGTTGATGTTTGTTGGATCTAATTGATGTTTAATTGCTGTGATTAAACCTGTCTTTCGTGCATAATTGATTACATGATCATTTGGATGTTTGGATAAGTGATTTGCTACTGAAAAAGTGATTTTCGAACTTGATTTTTTGCTGCTGGTACAGGGTAAATCGATTAACCATTTGCGGTGCAAATTGGTTAATCGATTAACCAGTATGTTTTTCATGTGGTTTTTTTGAAATGGTTAATCGATTAACCAATTTGAACTGCAATTGGTTAATCGATTAACATTGATACAGAGTGTGATTTTTGTGCATTTTTTTAGCATGTTTCGATTCCGTTCCACTTTTAATCTTCATGAATTGATATGATGCCTATCTGTGAACTGTTTTGATGCTGTTGCACCTCACACCATTGTATGAACACAGTTTTCCGACACGCGACTTTTGGTTTTCATTGATGAATATTCATTGCTTGTGTTATTGCTTTCATGATACGATGAACATGTTGCACACGCTTCTTGTCCATGTTGATTATGGATTATTGCTTACGTTGCTGGAGTTGCGGTGCACATGCTTGTTTGCTTTCAATTCCGTGGAATGCATGCTTGAGTTAATTGTTCAAATGTCAAATGATGTGCACTCTTTCATGATGTCTTCAAAGATTGTTTACCATAGTTTGTGGTGTAATTGTGATCATGATTGATTGAAGAGTGTGAAATGTTTGATGCATGTTCGTTATGCCACGTTTGAATCATATTCGAACGCATGCCATGTTGTAAATCCATTGCTGTCCCTTTGTATGTGAGCTGTTGTATGTGCTGCCGTTTACTTTTTACGCCTACCTTGTGCTTAAAGCATGAGCTGTTGAATGTTGTTTGGTGTGTTGGCTGGATTTTACCACTGTGCAGGTGCTGGAGCGCTGTTGTAGCTGCTGTTTTGGTTTATTTTTCTTGGTTTTGGTTTGCTTTTGCATGTGCCCTTAGGATTCCCTAGTCCAACTTAATTTCGGATTAAGTTTGGAGTAGGGTAGACATTAGGATTCAATCTTTGCATGATAACGTTAGGTAGAACATCCCCTTTCGTAACCTCCATCTTAGGACCATCCTTTGCATGATAACATTAGGATAAAATTCCCTTAGCGTTTTTCTTTTCAACTTTGGGTCTTCTCTTCTCATCTCATAACAAGTCCAAAACACTCAATAAAGGCAACGCGTATTGTGCGGCATGAGCCTTAAGTACATGGGAAATGAGGAATGGGGGGTCTCCCTTCACTCTTCTAGGGTGTTTAGCATACATCCTGTTGGGGACGATTATGCGATGCATTCGTTCCTATGTCATAGACTTTAGTGCAATACAAGTTACAAACTAACTTAATCCATTTCTGTCTAAAAAACACAAAACAAATTCAAATCTTTTTCATCCTTCAGGATTTTTGGGTTTCAAAATCATTTTTAGGAAAGAGCACGTCACTTCCGTTCAGTCGCAAACAGGTATCGACCCTAACTGCCGGACACGAACCTAACATCGCTCATAAAAAACACCTAACCATTGTGACCATTACCACGAACTACGGACGCTCTGATTTCCTCTCTCTGGTTAGATTGAGGATACGTAGGCACAAGACAACGATGTCTTGGCGAGCAACCTTCCCCCTTTTAGTGCGTAGTCCAAACTACATTGACTCTGACTTTCCCATTGCACGAGGGAATACGTAGGCCTAGGACGGCGATGTCCTATCGAGTCTCTTTTTCCTTTTTGTTTTTTATTTCCGTTTAGCAGTAGGCTTTAGATAACTCACCCTTTGATTAGACAACAAGCTTGGATCCCATCGAGTACGATGGACGCGTGGGGGTGCTAATACCTTCCCCTCGCGTAACCGACTCCCGAACCCGGACTATGGTTGTGATGACCATGTCTTCACCCTTTTGAGGTGTCTTCAATCGTTTCCTTTCCCTGCGTCGGGATAAATAACGTTCGGTGGCGACTCTTCTGCTCTGATTCCGCCGGTTGTTTTTCGCAGTTGCGACACTTTCCAAAAGAAGAAAGAGCAAGATATCAGTAATATCTATATGGGAAAGCAAAGGCGAAGGTATCAACCAGTAGCGGCGATAACTCCTGCTATCAACCCAGCGCTGACTCTGACGTATCAACCTCAGGTTGCTCAGAACCAACCAAATCAATAACAGTATCAAAAAAGGACGCAACAGCCTCTTCAGGAGGCTTGTCCACAATACAACAATAATAATCGTACGACACGACCATCAGGGTTTGACCCTATACCAATATTGTACGCAGAACTATTTCCACTTCTACTGGCCAAAGGGCACGTCCAAACCATGACTCCTCTTATAGTATCAAAAAATCCGCCTTTTTGGTTCAAAGCGGATCAAACTTGCCCTTACCATCAAGGAGGATCGGGGCACAACATTGAGAATTGTCTCAGCTTCAAGTCTGATGTACAGAAGCTTGTCAGGAACGGGGTCTTATCTTTTAAAGATACTAATCCGAATGTTCAGACAAACCTGTTGCCACAACATGAGAAGACTGCAGTGAATTTAATAGAGGAGGAATCTAGCCGCAGACATCAAATTCACAATGTACTCCTATTGGGAACCAATCTAGTGAAAATGCATTGCAGACAGAGTGGGTACAGTCACGTACCATGTCACAACTATCTCCAGTGTGATATCTGCTTAAAGAATAATCAGGGGTGTTCAGTAGTGCAAGCAGCTCTATAAGAACAAATGGATCTAGGCTGGATTCAAGATCACCGGATTCGTGAGGTAAACACGGCCCGCACATCCCAACATTGTTCATAACCACAACATTCTTGTGATGAACGTTAATTTGGTGGCGATGCATTCAAGGCAAAGTCAATATCATAATCTGCCACGGCACGATTACAACACTTGTCCAGTCTGCTCTTTTGTACAAGAGGCCCTCCAATGTCAGATGGATCTCGGATGGATCCAAGACTACCGTGAAGGAAATAACCATCAAGTCAATATGGTTCAGATCTTTGACATAAGCTTGATGAATACCAGTCTGGTAGAATTACATGTTAAGCAAGTCAGGCTTGGCTTTCTGGCTTCACACGATTATCAAGACTGTGAAGAATTCCGTGAAGACGACCAAGGGTGTGCGCTTGTACAAAGAACCCTTCAACATCTGTTGGACCACTGGTGGATTCCAATCTACTTGGATGAAGTTACACAACGGATTAGCATGACTGATGGAAACCCTAATAGACATCAAAATTGTGATATCCGCTCAACAGAAACCGATCTAGTAAAGATGCACTGCATACAAAGTGGGTGTGGTAGGGTACCACCGCACTATTATGATTGTTGTAGAGTATGCTCGGAGAACAACCAAGGATGATATCTCGTACGAGCGGCTCTTCAAAGTCAGTTGGACCGGAAAGAGGTTCGACCATGTTTGAGTTCTGGGTCGATTAACATGATACAAGATTACCTCCCTGGTCAAAGCAAAGACGCTGTCGTAATCTCCGATCATGGAAAAACCAAGGACGTTTGCGCCGTAATCCCTCTACTCAATGGATCAAGAATCCCTCTTGATGATAGAAAAGTTCCCAGCCAGGAACTAATTGAGGTTGCCTACAACGGTCAGAGAAATCAAAAAGCTCCTTTGGTTATCTACCTGTCAGGTTCAATACCATACGAGTCAGATAAGGTTGTCCCTTACAAGTATGGTGCAACGACCATCGAAAATAGAAAGGAAACGCCATTACCCTCCGTCGTGAACATTGCCGACATCAGTCGAGTTACCCGGAGCGGCCAGATCTTCAACAGAGGAGTTGGAGAACCTGCAAAAGAAAAGGAACCTCAAACGGAAGTTCCAAATCAACAAGTCGGTCAATCCAGTAATCTAGAACTTGTAAAGAACAACGATGAGATGCTGAAGCTCATCCAGAAAAGCGAGTACAACATTGTGGACCAATTGTTGCAAACTCCATCTCGAATCTCTGTGCTATCTCTCCTACTTAGTTCCGAAGCTCACAGGGAAGCTCTGCAGAAAGTCTTAGAGCAAGCCTTCGTGGAACAAGATGTGATGGTAGGACAATTTAACAGCATCATTTCCAACATCACTTCCTGCAACAATTTAGGATTCAATGATGGAGAACTGCCGGAAGAAGGCAATAATCATAATATGGCATTTAACATTACAGTCAACTACCAAGACGATGCTTTAGCCAATGTACTGGTGGACACGGGATCATCTTTGAATGTTATGCCAAAATCAACTCTGATACGACTATCATTTCAAGGAGCCCCGATGAAAGGCAGTGAGATCATCTTCAAAGCCTTTGACGGGTCTAGAAAAATAGATATCGGCAAAGTTGATCTTCCCATAACCATCGGTCCTCACACTTTCTAGGTCATGGACATCCAGGCATTATACAACTGTTTATTAGGAAGACCTTGGATACACGAAGCTGGGGCAGTCATTTCGACACTTCACCAAAAGCTGAAGTTCGTCAAGAATGACAAGTTAGTCATAATCTGTGGAGAGAAAGCCTTAATCGTGAGCAACTTATCATCATTCTCCTGTGTAGAACCAGAGGAGGTTGTTGGAACCCAGTTTCAAGCACTCTCGGTGAGCAATGAGAATCGACCAGAAAAAGGGACATCGATTTCCTCATACAAGGACGCTCTCGAAGTAATCAAGAATAATGACACAAAATGATGGGGACAGATTGTAATTCCTACGGATAACAAGACAAAGAAAGGTATTGGTTTCTCTTCAACCTGTGCCCATACTACAAAGAAGGACGAAAGTTTTTGTCCCATTCAGGATTTCTTCCACAGTGGAGGCTTCCTCCACCCAGTGTCTCAAGAAGTACACACCATCAATGAGAGTGACTCCTCTGATACGGATGAAGAATGGAAATCTTATCTCAATGATGATGGTTATATGTCTCGGAAAGAAACGCACTTGCCATTCTGTTTTCCAAAGCAGAGCCCGAGATATATACCGAGATCAGACGTCCGGATGATCTATGGAAATTATGATCCTGAAGGATGTCATGCTCCACCTAACTTATTAGAAGATGATCTAATGACAGACAACTTTGACCAAGATTATTATGATCCCCTGGATGACTTGCCTATCTGGAAGTCGTACACAGCAGGCTTGGGACAAAAGAGTCAGTCGAACGATGCCTAGCAGCTGAGTAATATTGAAAAAAATATCCACGTCCCCACTGAGTCATGGGATCATTACTCAGGACATTCCAAAGATAACCAGCACCATGATGACAAAGCTGCAAAGATTACAGGACGAGAGTTCATCAACTATGCTTTTCATAAGGTCAACGTCATTGAGGAAGATGACTCATTCACTCCCACAGAAATATTGGACACTTTAGGACAGCCGAGTGGCAAGTACGACTTCTTAGTCAAGTACACTGCTCCTGAAAGTTCTCGCATCAGATACGAGGACATCCAGCCAACTGGATGGGGAGATCCTCTTAAGAGTGAAAACACTAGGAAAGATATAACAGAAGTGTTCGATTATGACAATTCTGCTTGGGAGGAAGACTCCAATGATCCTACTCCGCCAAAAATCAGTGTTGTTTCTGAAGACAAACCAAGGAAGAAGAGACCAGACTTTGTGATTCACAGAGGAGTTCGTCGCCACTGGGTTGCTGTCGATGTCTTGAAAGTCGTCCATAAGTCTAAGTAATTACCATCTTTGTTTTTACCTTTCACCTTGCCCAGGTGAAACAGATGTTTTTATAGGGCTCACCCTTTTTGTAAATGTCACTCTTCGCTTCGCCCAAAGTGACAGAGTTGTGTTTTATAGGGTTGTATTTCAAGAATCGACAAATCATAAAAAAATAATTTCATTCTGAATTCCCACACTTATTGTTGTTTTCACTTTTCGTTTTTCAGAAAATGGTAATCCTAAAAACAACTCAAAATAAAAACAAGCATTTTTAAGAAAGTACAGTGCACACACTCTTGCATTTCTCTCTGTCTTTGCTAAAAAATGAATCATCACGTCATACAGATTGCTTGTTTTAAACCTCATTGAAACATACGATCTAATGCCTTCTCCCAACTTTGAATTCCCGGTATTTGAAGCTGAAGAAGAAGAGGACGAAGAAATTCCATAAGAGATTTCCCGACTACTCAGACAAGAGGAAAGGTCTATTGAGCCTCACAAAGAGCCGTTGGCAACAGTCAATTTGGGTTCAGAAGAAGAGAGGAAATAAGTAAAGATTAGAGCACTGCTCAGTTCAACTGTCAGAGAAGGCTTGATAAAACTTCTCAAAGAATTTCTAGATGTGTTTGCTTGGTTCTATCAGGACATGCCAGGGTTGGATACCAGCATCGTGGAACATCACTTACCACTGAAAACAGAATGTTCTCCAGTAAAACAAAGACTGAGACGGACTCATCCAGATATGGCCATCAAGATTAAGGAGGAAGTGCATAAATAGATCGACGCAGATTTCCTCGCCACCTAAGAATATCCTCAATGGTTGGCCAACATAGTGCCAGTTTCGAAAAAGGACGGAAAAGTCAGAATGTGCATGGACTACAGGGATCTGAACAAAGCAAGTCCAAAGGATGACTTTCTCCTGCCACACATTGACATGCTGGTAGACAGCACATCAAAATTCAAAGTCTTCTCCTTCATGGATGGATTCTCGGGCTATAATCAAATCAAAATGGCGCCGGAAGATATGGAGAAAACTTCATTTATCACCCCATAGGACACCTTTTGCTACAAGGTAATTTCGTTCGGTCTGAAGAACGTGGAGGCAACCTATCAAAGGGCCATGACGACTTTGTTTCATGACATGATGTACAAAGAGATTGAAGTGTATGTCGATGACATGATTGCCAAGTCTAAAACCGAAGAAGAGCGTGTGATACACCTGTCAACATTATTCATGCGTCTGAGAAAATACAAACTCCGCTTAAATCCCAATAAATGCACATTCAGTGTTCGCTCAGGAAAGCTCTTAGGGTTCATCGTCAGCCAGAAAGGAATTGAGGTTGATCCTGACAAGGTCATGGCCATTCAAGAAATGCCTTCACCAAAGACTGAAAAACAGGTCAGTGGATTTTTGGGACATCTGAATTACATCTCAAGCTTCATATCCCTCATGACCGTGCCATGTGCACCAATCTTCAGACTACTCAGAAAGAATCAAAGTTGTGTATGAACAGAAGATTGCCAAAAAGCTTTCGACAGTATCAAAGAATATTTGTTAAATCCTCCAATTCTGTCTCCTCCAGTGGAAGGAAGACCACTAATCATCTACCTAACAGTCTTGGAAGACTCCATGGGTTGTGTACTTGTCCAACAAGACGAGACAAAAAGAAAAGAGTCTGCCATTTATTACTTAAACAAGAAGTTCACTGACTGTGAAACTCGGTACACTATGCTCGAGTAAACTTGCTGCGCTCTGGCTTGGGTAGCCAAACGTCTTCGCCAGTACATGATTTGTCACATTACTTGGTTAATCTCCGAAATGGATCCAATCAAGTACGTCTTTGAAAAGCCCGCTCTCATGGGAAGGATTGCCCATTGGCAGATGTTGTTATCAGAATATGACATCGAGTTTCATGCTCAGAAATCCGTCAAAGGAGGTATTTTAGACGATCATTTAGCTTATCAACCGATTGACGATCAGGAATCAGTCGGATTTGATTTCCCAGATGAGGACGTCACGTACTTAAAAATGAAAGACTGGGATGAACCGCTACATAGTGAAGGGCCAGAACCAGGATCCTATTGGGGACTAATATTTGACGAAGCTGTCAACACTTATGGAAACAGAATTGGGGCAATCATCGTAACACATCAGGGTACCCATATTCCTTTCACTGCCAGACTGACATTCAAATGCACAAACAATGAGGCCGAATACGAAGCTTGTATCATGGGTCTCGAAGAAGCAATTGACTTAAGGATTAAGAACTTAGATGTATATGGAGACTCAACCCTAGTTATCAATCAGATCAAAGGAGAGTGGAACACATATCAATCAAGATTGATTCCTTACAAAGATTACGCGAGAAGTTTGTTACCATTCTTCAACAGAATTAAATTTCATCATATCCCTCGTGAAGAAAATCACATGGCTGATGCACTAGCCACTCTCTCTTCCATGATTAGTGTGGGTCAATGGAACGACGTACCTAAGATTGACATAATGCGCCTTGAAAGGCCCGCCTACATCTTCACAATTGAAGCAGTCATCAATGACAAACCCTGGTATCATGATATTAAGTGCTTCCTTCAAAGACAAGGGTACCCACCTGGGGAATCGAGGAAAAATAGGAAGACTCTCAGAAGACTGGCTGGCAACTTCTTCCTGAACGGTGATACACTCTACAAGAGAAACTTTGACATGGTGTTGCTCAGATGCGTAGACAGACAAGAAGCAAACATGTTTATGAAAGAGATTCACGAAGGATCCTTTGGCACTCATGCCAATGGACATACAATGGCAAGAAAAATTCTGAGAGCAGGATATTATTGGTTGACAATGGAATCCGTTGCTACAAGTACATGAGGAAGTGTCACAAGTGTCAGATATACGCAGACAAAATCCATGTACCGCCAACGCATATCAAAGTTCTTTCTTCTCCATGGCCTTTTTCTATATGGGGAATCGATATGATTGGCATGATCGAACCCAAGGCTTCAAACGGACATCGGTTCATCCTGGTGGCCATTAACTATTTAACCAAGTGGGTCGAAGCAGTGTCATACACCAATGTAACCCGACAAGTGGTGGTCCGATTTATTAAGAACAATCACATCTGCCGTTATGGTGTTCCAAGTCAGATCATTACGGATAATGGATCTAACTTAAACAACAAGATGATGAAAGAGTTGTGTGCTGAGTTCAAGATCGAACACCATAACTCATCTCCCTACCGACCTAAAATGAATGGAGCGGTAGAAGCGGCGAACAAAAATATCAAGAAAATCATTCAGAAGATGGTTGTAACCTACAAAGACTGGCATGAGATGCTGCCCTTTTCTCTTCATGGTTATCGCACATCTGTCCGCACTTCAACAGGGGTAGCCCCTATCTCTTTAGTATATGGCGTGGAAGCAGTGCTCCCCATAGAAGTAGAGATCCCATCGATCAGGGTATTGATGGAAGCCAAGCTAACAGAAGCTGAATGGTGTCAAAGTCGGTACGATGAACTGAATCTGATCGAAGAAAAGAGAATGACGGCTCTATGCCATGGTCAGTTATATCAGCAAAGAATTAAGAAAGCGTTCGACAAAAAGGTCCGACCCCATGTCTTCAGAAAAGGGGACCTCGTGCTTAAGAAGATACAATCATTCCTCACTGATTCTCGGGGCAAATGGACTCCGAATTACGATGGCCCTTACGTTGTTAAGAAAGCCTTCTCAGGCGGTGCCTTGAGACTCGCAACCATGGATGGAGAGGAGGTTACCTACCCCACAAATGTTGACGTAGTCAAGAAATACTTCGCCTAAATAAATAAAAACAACGTCTCGGTGGATTGAAAACCCGAAAGGGCGGTCCAGGCAAAAATTAGAGACACAAGCAAAGATCATCTCGATGGATTGAAAACCTCAAAAAAGCAATCCAGGCAAAAATTAGGGATTCATGGCAAGTAACTACGTCCGACAAGGTTAAATCCCCAACGGTAACACCATCCGTCGAAAGACTGCAGTCAAGGTCACCTTCGACAGATGCTCAGAATGTCCAGAATTCAAAGTTGGTAGAAGGATATCGGTCGTTATGTTCCAATGTAGCCCCTTTTCCCTTAAATTACCATTTTCAAAACTTTTTAAATACTCTATGGGATCATGCGCTTGGCTGATTACCATTTTATCAATAAAATTTTAGCCTTAGTGCTTTTGTTTGCAACTCTCATTTTTTTTTTTGCTTTACAGAATAACATTTTAACATGATCAACGATTCTTGAAACAAAAAAAAAGAATTTACTTGTCAAATTTTCTTCTGCTTTTAAAATAAAGATGGCAATTCCTTTTGACTTTGAACATCACAAAGAACATCGATGGTTTCTCCGGAAGTGATTAAACCTCAAAATGCAGAATCAAAGTACTCATTCTAAACCAGTACACCATGATTGAAGGACCAGCTGTTGTAATATCCCGTCTGATATCCCCGACAGAGCTCTTACCTCTGAAGGACAATTAATAAGTTCTTCTTCCCTAGTAGGGTCTATCCCTCCTAAACGAGAAAGGGTTGCTATCTTGAACTGATGGTACTTTTCATCCCCCACAGTGGCCGAGTATCCAGTCGTGTTCATTCACTAATCTGTATGTCGTGTCTGTTTTGTCAGCATAAACATACATACATCATGCATGATTGGTTCATATTCATGTTCATATTACATTAATATCACTCTAGTCATACTCATTCCCAAGTGATAAAGTCTTCTTGACAATAAAGTTGTCAGTTTTCCTTTCCACGTCAGATAAGACAAAATCCCGTTTTGAGTTCTTTCCTCGTCAGGAAGTGTATCGTCTGACCAATTTCTCCCCAGTTTATTTCTAGATTGGAGACTATCCTTGACCACTTTGATAACTTGAACCTCTGAAAGGCAAGAAGACATTCGACAGACACCTTTGGAACATCACTCTTTACCATTGAAGATGATATTTTCGCTTTCCCGGATTAAGAAAAATCCCCAGAGAAAGCCTCTCAACCGAAGGATCTTGGCAATACGGCGGTTTCTCCTCGAAGAGTTTTCTTTCAATGAAGTCATCAGCACCTCAAAAATTGGATCACATCACATAGCATTTCTCCGAAAAGATCTCGAAGAAAAGTATGATGTAATATCCCCAAGAAAAAATCAGTCTCTCAAGAGACTCGTTTACCCCAGTAGAGTCAACAAATGGCATCTCCAACAGAGAAGTTTGTACACCTCTACAGCTCAGACAAATGGGTGTCCCCAACAAGTTAGACATCAAATTTTTCCATCAAATGGCGTCTCCCCCAGTAAAAACTCGGCGAGAAGTTTGATGAAGACCGCTACAAATAGTGTTCCTTGTCGAGGAAGGAACTCGACAAGAAGAAACTAAGACCAGTTCCGTGGCTGAAGACCAAGATCGAGGGGGAGTTTATTTTAAAAAAAACTCAGACCAGTTCCATGGCTGAAGACCAGGATCGAGGGAAAGTTTATTTCAAAAAAAAACCGAGACCAGTTCCATGGTTGAAGACCATGATCGAGGGGAAGTTTATTTTTAAAAAAAACTGAGACCAATTCCATGGCTGAAGACCAGGATCGAGGGGAAGTTTATTTCAAAAGAAAACTGAGACCAGTTCCGTGGCTGAAAACCAGGATCGAGGGGAAGTTTTACTCTTTTTCTAAGTAACATAGCTTAGCAAAAGACGATGGCTGAGCAAACTTCTATTTATAACCACAATCAAATTTTTAGGTATTCTGATATTTAATCCTCTTGCACCCTGAATGTCGAAATATCTTCGCCATTCACACCTTCAGGTCCAAGAAGATTAAATAGGGGCATCTGTCATACCCCAAATTTTGACCACAAGATTTCCCATCATGGTGACAATCATCACCACAATATGGATGTACCATCATGCCTCATCAATCTCCTCATGGATTGTTGAACATTCACTACAATAAAAAAATTAGGGTTTTGGGCCCTCTCAGAGCACTCAGATAAAGGATCAATCAAGAAATGGCATGATCCTCAACTTTTCTAGCTTCTAAAAGACATCCATAGAGGATCAATAGGACTCCCACATTAAGGATCAAGCACAAGATTGCAACATTCCAAGTGGATCGACCCTCAAGATCGCCAGTGTCACCAAATTAGAGTTTTGGTCGATCAGGGCCTCCAGTTGAAAATTTTCATCTGGGTATGAACCAATACTTTAAAACATGATTCAAGGAGTTCAAAGGTGCCTTATGAGTATAATTATAGAGTCAAAATAGCATCAGGGGGAGCAATCATCAAAAATCAGGAATTAGCGTTTCTTGACCTAATTCGCCCCTAAGTTGACTTTTGAGGCCAGACATGAACCAAGACCTCAAGACATGATTTGAGGGCCTCAAACACACTACATTGATCCATTTACAACAATGGATTGATCCAAGAAGCTTGATTCACAAGTTTCAAATTCATCTGGACCACAATTAGGGTTTTGAAGAAAAAGTCAACTGTATCTTTGACTTTTGACCAAGACATGTTCCCAAACCTTGGGAAATGATCCAAGACACCCTAAGACACCTATGGAATCCATCCATTAGGTTTGAATTAGGTCAAGAACTTGATTGCATAGAGGATCACACAGTTTCGAATTCATCTGACAAAAAGTCAACTGTGCCCAAAATCAAGTTTGACTTTTTGAAATTTTTCACAAATATGGCTCCCCTAAGTCAAAAACAACGTTAATGTATGGTTTTGATCATCATTCATCAAGAAAAATCAAGAAAAGTGAGGTTTCTTGCAAAAGGGGCAACCATAGAAAACTTAAAATTTTATAAGTTATGGAACAAAAGTGGTTTGGTACCAACTTTGCAAGGTCATAACTCCCAAACCACAAAGCCATTTGCTTCCATCCAAAGCTCAAATGGAAGATCACATGACATACTTCAAATATGTCAACTACATCTCATTCCAAATCATCATGGATTTTGAGTTATGGTTGAATCAAAATCACTAAAACATGAAGATGCTTCTTTTTCCAACACTTAGAGAAAATTATGTCCAAGACAGATTTTAGGTAAAACACCAAAACTTGGGAGATGTTTACACCTAGTTACAAGAAGAATCAATCTCAAATGTAAACATCAAATTTGTTATACATGTTGCCAACAATCCAAAGAGATCATTGGCATGAAAAACTTAACTTGAGCCAAGAGTCATGGCTGCCACAAGAGGCATTGTTGCAACTGTTTTCATGACAGTTTGGATGTTTTCTTGCAAGCCACGATTTTTGAGTCAAATGCAATGATCACTATGCCAAACCAATTCAATGTGATCAGAGTGACTCCTCACAAACCTGCAGGATAGTGCCAAAGAGCCAAGGAAAAAGGTCATGAAAATGATGAAGTTTTGTCATGGAACCCTTGAATTCAAAGGGCAATTATGAGCAAATAGTGCATATTCAAGAATCCTATCCCTTGTAGTCAAGATGCTCAAATAAACAACATTTAAGAGGTATGTAGAATGTGGATTGAGTCAACACATAGCTGAGTAAGAAGCAATTATGACAAGCCAAGACCATTGAATTCAGTTCTTAATCCTTCAAGTTCCAACTATTCATGCTTGACAAATCTATTCACCTATAAATAGAGCTCACTTCCGATGTTTACAAACACACCAAAGAAACTTACAACATAGCTTTCTCTCATTTCCTTCTTAAACACAAAAACTTCATTTTCTGGAGAGGCACTATCGGGTTTTGAGTTGGAGACCAATGCAACTCAAACCAATGGTTCACACACCTCATATACAACATATAGGAGTGATCTAAACACTTACATTCAATCGGTAACATCAAAATCTTCAAGTCACCATCCTTTTTCTCAACTTTTCCTCAAAGCTACAGATTGAGTCGTGTCAAGTAATTCATAAGGTTTCAATCCAGTCTCAACATTGGAACACCATCCTTGAGGGTCAAGGAAGCTATCCAGATCATCAGAACACATCTGTAACATCTCTAACAGAGAATTCAATTCTCACTTGCAAGGTTAGCTTCATCAAAACTGAACTCATTAATTCATGCATCATAAACTCTTTTAAAGTTACCAATGCGTTTCTGATAGTTTATAGATCATTTTCCCTCAATCAATTGCTTCATATCTTGTACATGTGAAATTTCATTTTAAATTCTATTTTTAGGGTTCATACGATTTCAAACCATTTTCTTTCAATTCTTTGAACTTAAATAAAATTGAGTAATACCATTCAATTCCTCATTCAAAAATGGACAAGTTTCGTTTTTGAATCATCTAAAATGGTTGCGTAATAATGGAGATACGATTTCAAAAATTTGAGGAAGATGACGGAGATGAAGGTGATGGCCATGGCGCCATTCTTCAGAATCAAACATAGTTTTACTCTCTCTCTCTCTCTCTCTCTCTCTCTCTCTCTCTCTATATATATATATATATATATATATATATATATATATATTGTAGTACCCTAAATTTTGACCAAAGTTTTTTTTCCTTCTTTTGGTTTTTTGTGTTACCAGAGGGTGTCGTTTAGGTGCCTTTGGGCTGTTGGATTTGTTGGCATTTTTAGGCCCATTTTGGGATTGGTTTTGTAGAAAGGGTTTTATCTTTGGTCAGAAATAAAAATTTTAGTTTAATAAAATAGATAATAATAAAAAAAAAATTTGGTTAATTATGTTAATAATATTAGGAGGTAAAGATTTTCTTTTGGAGTTCATTGGGATTTTATTTTAGAGTTTTTAGTACTTATTATTTACTTTTTGCTCATTAGAATTAAGTAATTAAGATTTAAAAGGTAAGTACTTTTATCTTTAATTATTAGTTAGGAATTTTGTTTAAGTATATGTTGTTAATCATTATTATTATGTTAATTAGGAGGGGGTAGTCGTGTTTACTATGTTATTATTTGTATTTTCTTTTATTAAGTTAGTAAGGGTATTATTCTATTTTTTTTATTATTGTCTATTTTATTTTTATTTTTGTACGGTCAAATGGTTGACCCATTGGATCGTCCCCTTCCCCAAGTTCCCCAAACCCTAACATGCGCGGAATCAGGAATAGAAAGAGGATCGAATCAAATCAAACTAATTCCCATTAATTTTCCAAATCAATTGTGGTACAACAAGTTAAAATCAGATCAAAAATTACAACTCAGATTTAAAAACCCTAAGTCTAAAAATTACAAGAAATTAAAATCGAATCAAATGCGTACATCAAAAATTTCCTAATGCAAAATCTAACCTATTAATTTCTAAACCTAATTTTTACAATATATAAAGCTAAAGAAGAAATGAGGGGTGGGGGTTTTTTTTGGAGACGCTAAGACGAACGGCTGCTACGAATCCTTTGGAGCCTCCATAAATCGTCACCTACAAACAAAACGGAAGAGATTAGAGAGAAGAATCAGGAAATAAAAGAAGGGAGAGGTAGGTTTACGTAGCTCATTATTGTTTTGCTATTGATGGTCGTGGATCCGTTGTTGTAATGCGTCAACACATGCTTTTGATCTGATTTTTGGGGTTTCTGGGTTTATTTAGGGTTAAGGTTCTTGGGATAGGGCTAGGGTTCATGTAGATAGAGTTAGGGTTCGGGTAGGGTTCTTTAGGGTTCTTGGGGTTTTGGTTGGGATTCTGGGTTTTGATGAAGGTTTAGGTTAGGGTTCATAGGGGTTAGGGTTTATATTCATAGGGTTCTTAAGGTTCTTACGAACCCTGAAGAACATGGGGTTTCTGGGTTTGGTTTAGGTTAGGGTTCTGGGTTTGGGGGTGGATGTTCATCACCCAGATGAACATGTTTGAAGATCCCGGTTGAGCTTCAACCGGAGATCTGGGGTGGTTGGGGTGGTTAACGGTGGTTAACGGACGGCCCACCGGCGACGAAATTCTAGAGAGAAGGGAGAGGACTGAGAGAGTTAGAGAGAGACGGAGAGGATTAGAGAGAGAGAGAGAGAGAGAAAGTGTGAAATGAGGGAGTCTGAAGGGGCTCAACCTTTTGTATCCCCTTTTGAACGCTCCTGATTCACGCCAGGTGGCGTCCCCTGGCCCTTGGGATGGGTTGACTTTCCAGTCAACCGGGGAATCCAGTGCGTGTACGCCTACTGTGAGTCTGGATTGACTCACGATCTAGATCACACGATCGTCATACTTAGGGATCAATGGATGAGGTTAATTGCTGAGAAATCCGTTTGATCTTCATCAAGCGTCCAGGAGAGAGTCAAAGTCAAACTCTCTCCACCGTGGACCCTCTTCCCTCAAATGGGCTTTTGGCAAGTGGGCCTTACGCCCAGGTGCTATTTGCACCCCCTGGGTTTATTTTTTTAATTAATTCGTTTAATTACTTTTTTTTGTTTTAGGGTTTTTAATTAAGTTACTAATCTGGCTTATTTATTGGGTTGATGGGTAGTTAAATTATTAATTCAATTGCGTAAATTATTGACATAATTTAACTGTTAATTGGGTTGATTAGGGTTTATTTTTTTTGCTTAATTAAATTAGTGACTTAATTAAAATAGGATTTGTGGTGATAATTTGGGTTAGAGTCTTTTAATTGGATTTTTTTTAGAATTAAATCGATAATTTGGTTTAATTATTAGTTAGGAAAATAATTAGGATTTAGGGTTTTGTGTTTAGATTATTAATTGTTTAATTAGTTTTTGAATTTCAATTAGGGTTATAATAGGATTTTGGGATTTACATTTATTAGGATAAATAAATACGTTATTTTAGGATAAGTTTTGGGAATTTTATACATGTTGTGGAATAACTGTTTTTTTTAAATAGGGATATTTGGTCTTGTTTTTAGGATGAATATTGGGCTTAAAATTTCATTACAATATTTTTAAAATATTTGGTTTGTTAAAAATAGGATTTTGGGGGTTTAAAAATATTTGGGGTTTTGATAGTTAATTTGGGTTTGGGATTCAAAACTATTTTTTTATATATATTTAAAATTTTTTGGTTATAGGAATTTAATTTTTGGGGTAAGAGTATAATTAGGATTTTTATTAATTTGGGTTCGGATTTTAAAACTATTTTTTTTATTTAAAACATTTTTGGGATGGGAGTTTATTTTAAATAAAAAGTCGTATGTATTAAAGATATTTTTAAGTAAGGTTTTGGGAAAAGAGATTTCATTCTTGGGTTTTTGGGATGGGGTATTTTGAGTTTTTTTAAAATTATAGGGAATTTGAGGATTAGAATTTAAGGGATAAAGCTCTTGGTCCGAGAGCCTAAATAAAGGATGGGATTTGGGATTGAGGAATTAAACTCTTGATATCCGAGAGTATAAATAAAAGGATAAAGGGATAAAGCTCTTGGTCCGAGAGCCTAAATAAGGGATGGGATATGGATTTTTGGGATAAAACTCTTCCTCCGAGAGTATAAACAATGGACAAAGGGATTTAAGGGATAAAACTCCTCATCTAGGAGTATAAACACTAGATTTAAGGGATAGAACTCTTTATCCAAGAGTATAAATAGTGGATGGGATTTAGGGATAGGATTTGGGATTTAGGAATAGGTTAGGGGGTAGGAATAGGGGAGGTGAACTACGGTTACTCTGATCCTTCAAATTGAGGGTACGTAGGCATAGGGTTGCAAACCAACCCTAGCGAGTATAATTAATAAAAAACTTAGGTTTTTCTATAACTTAGACAAACAAACATACCCTAAACTCAAAGGTGGATCCCATTGAGTACAATGGAAGTGAAGGGTGCCTAACACCTTCCCTTCACTTAACCGACTCCCGAACCGTAGGAATCTCTAACTTAGGATTAAGATATTAGGTTTATCATTATTTTCCTTTAAAAAATATGGTGGCGACTCGAATATTTTTGCCGGTCGCGACAGCTGGCGACTCTGCTGGGGATTCCTTCCTAGCGAGAGTCAATCCTAGCCTTAGGATTTAGGGTTTTGTTTGTCTTGGATGTTTATTTTTTTGGTTTTTATTTTATTGTTATTTATTTATTTTTATTTCATATATTTATTTATTTAACATTTTGTTTTATTTTGTTATCATACAAGGGATTGGGGCAAAAAAAAAAAAGGAGTGAAGCTAAAACCCAAAGCTTGGAGGATAACCCTAGAACCTAATGTGGAACGGAAATGTTTTTGCGGGGGACGCAACGTCCCCTAAAATGCATTGATGCCACACTCAGAGTAGATCCTTCCAAAGTCATCCTCACGAAAGGGCTAGCCCCTCTCGTAGTGGAATGATTTGGATGTGGTCCGTGACTCTGAGATCCTTAACCTACCCCACACCAATCATGGACCTTATGTATTCAACCCTCAAGGGTTGCTACTAGGGTCCTATCCCAAATGAGACTTATCCCAAAGGATTACCGTAGGAAGGCTTGCTCCTTCTCATGGTAAAACAAGGGTATAGTCTAAACATTTTGGGGCCGTTATGCTGGCCAAATTTAGGTAACCTGCATGTGAGGGGATTGGGTAGTCTTAACTTAGACCTAGCCTGTTCTAGGGAAGCCCACCTTACTAGGGGCATGCTTACACATTACCTTTACCCTAACAAAAAAAACATTTAACCGAAAAACAAAGTGTCCATGTCATCATGCATTTAAAAAAAACATTTTTTGCATATATGCATTTTTGTGGGGAATTTCAAGATGCGTGGTAGGAATATGGGAAAGATGGATTCAAACAAAAGGGCCACCCAACGCATTAGAGTGCTAAGTGTTGATTTACAAAGTCTTAAGGACCTTTGAGACTTAATTCCAAATCTGCTCAAAGGATGTTTACACCCAAGTATGGAAGGATCCTCGATCTCTTAGGGATCCCTATGAAGGTAGAGGCCGTAATTGATTTTGCACAACTTTATGATCCTTCCCTATGTGACTTCCTCTTCAAGGATTTTAAACTAGCTCTTACGCTATACTTGGATTTACAAAGGAAAAAAACTTACAAGGGGCATGAAAAAAAAAAGGGGAAAGAAAAAGCAACAAAAAAAAACATAAAGAGAAAAATGGTCAAGCTTAAAAAAAACCCAGCTTTACCCCTTGAAGATCCATCGTCTCACTACAAGGAGGAAAGGGAAGTGCAAGGGCTTAAGAAAGGATACTTGGAGGAGTTTAAAGCTCATTCGAAGAAGGCATTGGGGACATCCACTTAGTTTACGCCTTCTTAAGTTCAGGAGCTTCCATCTTGGGATTATTGTTTTGGGTTGTTCCCGAGGAATTATTGTTATAAGGCATTTTGGATTTGGGATTGGCTAATGGATTTGGATTTGATATTCTAGGTGTATGGGTTTCATCCTTTGGATATATTCATCTATGACTACAATGGATTTTGAAATTCTCCCCAAATAAAGATTTTAAAAATTATTTAGCATACATCATGCATATTCACACATTCATCACCAGCATGCATTCAATGTAAGGAAAAATAAAAAAAAAATCATTTTGTTTAAAACTTCGTCTCAGGCATAACAATCTGACTTCCCGACCTTACCAAAGGAAAGCTATGGATCAGATGGAGAAGGATATGGTTACTCTAAGAGGAGAAATGGATACTGTCAGGAGAACGTGGAAGAAATGAAAAGCCAGATTGATCAACTGATACTTGCCGTCCAGAATTTGATAGCCAGAAGAACCAAGTCAAGCCAACAAAGGAAGGTTCCTACTCCTACCTCCCATGTTGAAGACAATAACCCCCTACTAGGGTTTGTCCGTGGTCTGGAACGTGAGGAGACTGAAACTACTAAGCACAAAACTGTTGACCAACCTCTCGAGGGAACCGTCTCTCAACCTATTTCCAATGGGGCACCTCGTACTACTTACAGACCTACCCCACGTGAGAACTACGCATACGAGGGTGAAAATCAGAGACAAGTGGCCCTCGAAAATAAAGGAACCACTGTTAGGGAAAGGAGAAGGATTGATGATAAGTATAAAGCACTTGAGGAAAGGCTAAAGGTCGTGGAGGGACTCAATGTTCTTGGAGTGGATGCCTTGGAAATGTGTCTGGTGCCCGATGTGGTCATACCGCCTAAATTTAAGGCACCTAACTTCGAGATGTATAAAGGAGTTAGTTGTCCCAAAAATCACATCTCGATATTTTCCCGAAAGATGGGGGCTCATGCTAAAAATAAAAAGCTGATGATGCATGTTTTCCAAGACAGCCTTAGTGGGGCATCCTTGGATTGGTATGTACAACTGGAAAGGACTTACATCAAGAACTGGGAGGATCTGGCAAGCGCTTTTATAAAGCAATACCAATATAATGTAGACATGGCTCCTAATCGCATACAATTACAAAACATGTCTCAAAAGGGGAATGAGTCCTTCAGAGAATATGCCCAAAGATGGAGAGAACTAGCTTCCCGTGTGCAACCCCCACTATTGGAAAGTGAACTTGTGGATATGTTTATGGATACCCTACAAGGAACATACTACAAGAGGATGATTGGGGCAACCTCAACAGGATTTGCTGACTTGGTTATCATTGGAGAGAGGATTGAGAATGGTTTAAAGGCAGGAAAGATTGGGCAGTTATCCTCCGATCAACACTCCAATAAAGGGTATCCAGAAAACAACTCAAAGAAAAATGATGTCAGTGTTATAGACCCTGAAGATCCAAATCTGGGAGATAATGCGTTACTGGGGCACATGGTGACAACAGTCAACGCCATGGAGGGGATGGGGGATGAACTCCTTATTAATAAGGAAGACATAACAAACTGGGGCAAACAATGGGAGTCACTTGAGGAGAAGGATTTGTTTGGGTTGGGTTACAAACCGGCTAATGAAGGATTAGAAGGCGACTTCCATGGTGTGGAATTCAGAATTTGGGATCATGTGGCCTTAATGGAAGAGGAAGGAAAGAGTGTCTAATTTCGACAATTGGAGAACCATCGGGATTTCTGAGATGATATTTTTTGATTCGAAGTAACTTACTTTTTTTTTTTAAAAAAATAATAATAAGTCCCTTGCTATGCCCAAGGCAAGTGGACAAAGCTTTGTAGGGTCACCTGTTATTTCATTGGATTTGTTTCTATCAATAAAATTGCATTTTGTTTTCAATCAAGATCTTTTTCTTTCATTTTCTGTTTATTCAAAATGGCAATATACCTTCTTTAAATATTTTCATTTCTAGCACTTCGTTCCAAAAGGGATATAAAAAAAAAATAGAAAAAACTTCTTCCCCATGCAAATTTAAAAATGAACCTATTAAAATTGACACCGCTATAATCTCGAATGACTTCGGATTATCAATTAACCAAGCGGAAGAGGGTGATGAGGACGAGTGTGAGCTTCCCGAAGAGTTAGCTAGACTGTTGAGGCAAGAGGATAAGGAAATACAACCTCATCAGAAACCAGTGGATGTGATCAATCTGGGAACTGAGGAAGATAGGAAAGAGGTCAAAGTCGTGCTTCTCCGGATAAGGATACAAAGGAAAGACTGATCGAGCTATTGCAAGGATACTCCGACGTGTTTGCATGGGCATACCAAGATACGCCAGGACTTGATACAAACATCAGCGAGCACAAACCACTACTCAAACTAGAATGCACGCCAATCAAGTAAAAGCTGAGGAGGACTAGACCAGGCATGACCCTCCAAATCAGGGAAGAAGTCAAGAAGCAATTCGACTTTTTGTCACAAGGTAACGCCTGTTGGGTTAAAGAACGTAGGAGTAACTTACCAAAGGACTATGGTAATATGGGGCATAAGGAGATAGAGGTTCACATGGATGATACGATTACCAAGTCACAAAAGGAAGAGGATCACATAACTAACTTGCAAAAGTTGTTGGATCAAAATTGGGGTATGACAGAAAGTTCCTATTTAGTGTTCACAATTTCCGTTCCTAGAAAATATGCCAAATTTTCTAAGTCTAACATTTCAAACTCATTCCCCATGTTTGCTTTGAACCTTTTCAATTCTTTTTCATTTGAACTTGTAACCAACAAATCATCTGCATAAAGACACAAAATGACTCAATCTTGTTCGTTTGAACCTTTGATATAGACATCATGCTCTGATGTGCATTTTCTGAAACCTAGCTTAATTAAGAAGTTATAAATCCTCTTGTTCTAAGCTCTAGGTGCTTGTAAATTTTTTGTACCTTTTAAGCCTAAAAACGCAAAAAAAAATTGTAAATGCTTGTGCCCGCAAAAGCCCGCGTAGAAAACGGGGTGGGGCGGGGCGGACACATTAGAGGGTGAGGGCTAAACCCTTGGCCCACCCCGCACTAAAGTGCGAGTAAAACGGGCATGCCCAACGGGTCGGGCCCGTTTTTCCACCCCTATTCAATCTATTCAAAGCTTTTCTCAACCTGTACACCATCTTTTCTTGCCCTTTTACTTCAAAACCTGGTGGTTGCTTCACATAATCTTCTTCCTATAAAGGTTCATTGAGGAATCCAGACTTCACATCCATTTGGTGCATCTTCCATCCTTTGTAAGCTACTACGACCACTATTAGTCTGATTGTTTAAAGCCTAGCCAAAATTGCATAAAGTTCATTAAAGTCTACTCCAGGTCTTTGAATAAAGTTATCTGCAACCAACCTTGTTTTGTACTTGGAAATTTCACCATCGGGTTTCAACTTTATTTTGTAAACCCACCTTACATCAATTTCTTTCTTGCCTAAGTTCTCAAGCCGTTCCCATGTGTGGTTTTTCTCAATGGCCTTGAGCTCATCTACAATTGTACATTTCCAATTCTTATCCTACAAGACTTGCACATGATTAATTGGTTATGACTCAACCATCATTGCTTCTTCAATCAGTTCACCATTTCCCAGATAGTTTGATCTGGAAATTTATCATAGTCATTCAGCTTGATTAATGAAGTTTTGGTCCTGCTTGATCTTCTCACTTCTTGAGTTTGTGGAGGCCCAACTGGTGCAACATGTTCCTCATCATGAAGAGTAGTTCTGATGTGGATTGAACTTTCACCTTCTTGCACTAGATTTTCTAGAGTTTTTTAGCCAATTCCAACCTCTGTTTTCATCAAACTCCACATCTCTGCTAATCACCACCTTGTTCTCAGTTTGTGAGAAAAACTTATAGGCTCCAGTTGAATGATAAACAACCATAACCATAACCTTGCTTCTATCATCCAACTTTCTTTTAAATTGTTCAGGAACTTGTCTAAAGCATAATGAACCAAAAATCTTGAGATGACCTACACTTGCCTTTAACCCTAAAAAAGCTTCATGAGGTGTTTTGTTGTTCAACTTCTTTTTTGTACATCTATTGATTATGTACACAATAGTTGAAGTGGCTTCACCCTATAAGTGTTTAGGCATATGCTTTGCTTTGAGCATGCTTCTACCCATATTCAAGATGTTTCTATTCTTCCCTTTCAACAATACCATTGTGCTGAGGTGTGTATGGTGTCATCACATCATTCTCAATCCATTCCTTCTCACAAAACTGAAAAACTCAAGTGAGGTATACTCACCACCACCATCAATTCTCAACCTCTTGATGGTGTGTCCAACTTGCTTTTCAACCAGCAATTTAAATTTCTTGAAATTGCTGAAAACATCACTTTTCTTTTCTAACAAATAATTCCACATATGCCTAGTGAATTCATCTATGAAGGTCGAGAAATAGAAATTAGCTTCTAGTGATCATAATTTTGAGTGTTATGTTGGTTGACAAAGTCACCTTCAGGATTAGTCTTGACATTTCATCAAACACCTTGAATTCCCTTCCTTCTAGCCTCATTGTGTAGTTCTTGTCAAGTAATTGATCTAAATTGATTAAGTTACTCGCCATTGAAGGAATATGTAAGACACCCCTGATGGTTGCTTCATGTCTATCCTTTTTCTTTACCCTAATATTGTGCATTCCTTTTGATGTCACAATGATGTTTGCAAATCGAATTGATCTTTTAACTAATTCATCCAACTTGGTAAACTAATTCTTATTACCTGTTGTCGTACCTCGAAAAATATGATCCTCACGATAGACGCGGAAAAACGTTCGAACAGAGTCACCACCGAACTTTATTCATTCCAAGAAAGGAATAGGAAAATATCAATAAAACCTTTAGGATAAAAAAATGGTCATCGCAACCAAATTCTAGGTTCATGAGTCGATTACGCAAGAGGAAGGTATTAGTACCCCCTACGTCCGTTGTACTCAACGGGAACCTCTTAATTCAATTTGTGAGAAATATTATCTAGGTATTTTTGTTTTCTTCTAAGGGAATAACGAGTAAAGGATTCAACTCTAAGGGGAAAATGGGTGGTTTTTTATTAGGGTGCTCGCCAAAGATTGGGGCGCTCGTGCCTACGTATCTTTTATTTGAAAAAATGAAGAATCAGAGCGTCCGTCGTTCGTAGGACTACAGTTGGTTGGTGTCTTTTATGAACGAATGTTTAGGTCACATTCTAACTGCTAAACATTGGCTTGTCTGCTCGCTAGGGGAGGCTGAAGCACTAGTTTATATGCGCGGAAGAAAGGACTAAACAATGTTCTTTTGAAAAAGTTGTTTAATAGATTAAAGTGTATTAAGGATTTTAATTGAGAAAAGAGAATTTGATTCGAGTGGGTTAAAGGTTTCGATCGCATGGGGGCGAGAGAAGGAGGTATAATTAGTTGAATGTTTTAAAGGAGAATGACGATTATTTGATAAAACGAGACGTGGGCCTCGCAACCAATTAATCGGGGAATTACTGGGATGCTAGATCCCAAAGACACCTTTTTCATTCGATTAATTATGAAATTTTGTTTGATGGACAATGAACTCTCCAAAGATCATTTGAAGGTACCATATGGAATGCTAGACTCCAATGGCACTTCTTTGTTCAAGTAATTAGGGCAAGTATTTTAAGAACGAAAGATCGAACGATAAACAACCCAAGGTGCTCACCCCAAGAGTGTAACACCCTTTTCTACCCCACAAATATTTCAGCCGAATAATCATAATATCAGAGTAAAAAATCAGAACCACCTCAGAAGGGTGCACATTTTCTCAATAAACTGAAAATAAAACTCCGTTGGAACATTCGCTTTGCGAACTTGTTCGTTGGGGTGTTCGCCTAGCGAGCTGCCAGCGAACCCCAAAATCCCACACAAAAACCAGAGAAATCCCATTCTGTCTCCCTCGCTGCCTCTATTCGCCTAGCGAAATTATTCGCTGGGAAGTTCGCTATGCGAACTAAAAATCATTTTTAGAATTCCATCCCAGTATCTCAAACAACGTCATCGTGCATTCGCTGCGTTGTTCGCCCAGCGAGTCTGGGGCGAACATTCGCTTTGCGAAGAATTCCTTCGCTTTACGAGGTCGCAATTTCCTGCAATCGCTGATACGCATCAGTAGCACATCAGACCCCAAAAACCTCAAGGGTTCAGCCTCATTTACCCCAAAAACATCCCTGAAACATCCCTAAGGCATTATGGCAACAAAGGCACAAAACCTACGACTATTAGGCCGATTTATTACACTATCCTAAACCTCAAAATGACATAAACCTTCACTAACCCTTCATATTCATCATCAATCCACAAAAACAACACCTAAATCATCAATGTACTCATAAACCCACAAACCTACATAAACCCCAAAAATCCGCTTTAAACACATCGAATTCCTATATTGAAAACAATGAAAGGCAATACTCCCCATACCTTAGATTGTCGATTCCAAGCTTTCTTTCTTGATTTCTTGGAAACCTTCTCGAATCCTAGGCTTTTCCCTCTTTCCTCAGAGCTCTGGCATTTTCCTTCTTTTCACGGTCTAACAAAATGAATCCTATTCCTCTCAAATTCTCCTCACTAACTCCTCCTTAAAAGTCCAATTCACCCTTAATCCTTCTAATATTATTTAAATAAATAATAATACAATATATTCCATATTATATACTATTATTTAAATAAATAACCAAAACTCCACAAAAATACCGACGTCAACACAAACCACCAAAATTCACTAAAAATCACGAATATTATATTTAAATAAATTAAATCAATATTCTTACAAATTTGGGGTGTTACAACTCTCCCCAACTTAAAGAATTTTCGCCCTCGAAAATTACCTCAAGGAAATAGAGTCGGATACGACTCCCTCATCTGATCTTCACGTTCCTAAGTCTAACTTTCGCCAGCTGGTTCACCCCACCACACCTTCACCAAAGCTATGTCTTTACCCCGCAGTTGCTTCATCTCTCGACCATCACTCCGCACAGGTAATGCTTCCACTGTCAGGTTATCCCTCACTTGTACATCATCCATCTGAATCACATGCGACGGATCCGGAATGTACTTCCTCAACTGAGACACATGGAACACGTCATGCAAACTCGCAAGTGACGACGGTAAAGCAATTTAATAGGCTACCTCTCCTATCCTCTGCAAGATTTGATATGGACCAACAAAACATGGAGTGAGCTTCCTAGACTTCAAAGCTCGAGCCACACCAGTCACTGGAGTCACCCTCAAAAACACGTGATCTCCCTCTTGGAATTCAAGTGCCTTCCTTCTCTTATCATGGTAGCTCTTCTGGCGACTTTGTGACACTCTCATCCTTTCTTGGATCATCTTAATCTTCTCAGTCGTCTCTTGCACAATCTCAGGTCCGAGTACAGCACTCTCGCCCGACTCATACCAACACAAAGGAGTCCTACACCTTCTCCCATACAAAGCTTCATAGGGCGTCATTCCAATACTAACATGAAAACTGTTATTGTACGTGAACTCAATCAACGGTAAATGGCTATCCCAAGATCCTTCGTGATCCAACACACAAGCCCTCAGCAAATCCTCTAAGGACTGGATAGTCCTTTCTGTTTGACTGTCCGTCTGCAGATGATAGGCAGAACTCATCCTCAACTTAGTACCCAAAGCATCTTGCAAACTCTTCCAGAACCTAGATGTAAATCTCGGATCTCTATCAGACACAATACTCGAAGGTATCCCGTGTAACTTCACAATCTCCTCAACGTACATCTCGGCTAACTTCTGAATAGAATAATTAATCTTCATCGGCAAGAAATGAGCCGATTTAGTTAATCTACCCACGATCACCCAAATTGAATCATTCCCTTTTGCCGTCCACGGCAACCCCGACACAAAGTCCATGGATATGCTATCCCATTTCCATTCTGGAATATTCAATGGATGCATCATGCCTAAAGGCTTCTGATGCTCAATCTCTGACTTCTGACACGTCAAGCACGCATAAACGAACTCTGCAGTACCCTTCTTCATACCTGGCCACCAAAACAACTTTTTCAAATCCTGGTACATCTTCGTAGCACCGGGATGAATACTCAACCTACTTCGGTGTCCTTCTTCTAGAATACTCTTCTTGATTTCTGGAATATGTGGAACACATACCTTATCCCGAAAACTCATCACACCATTCTCATCAATCCAGAATTCTCCTCAGTTATCTTGGTTAATCAAAGTCAATCGGTCAACCAACTTTAAATCAGATTGTTGTCCCACCCTGATTTCTTCCAGAATACCTCAAGGAAATAGAGTCGGATACGACTCCCTCATCTGATCTTCACATTCCTAAGTCCAACTTTCACCAGCTGGTCCACCACACCACACCTTCACCAAAGCTATGTCTTTACCCCGCAGTTGCTTCATCTCTCGACCATCACTCCGCACAGGTAAGGCTTCCACTATCAGGTTATCCCTCACTTGTACATCATCCATCTGAACCACTAGTCAACTTCAACATTCCCAACTTCACACTATCAGAGGTCTTTTCACATACCAAACTCAAATACCGAAATTGCTCAATTAATTCCAATTCTTTTACCATAAGCATCGACATATGCAATGACTTCCTGCTCAATGCATCAGCCACTACATTTGCTTTGCCCGGATGATAACTCAAGTCAAAATCGAAATCCTTCAACAATTCCAACCACCTCCTCTGCCTCATATTTAATTCTTTCTGATCAAATAAGTACTTCAGACTTTTATGATCACTGAACACTTCAAACCTAGAGCCAAACAGATAATGTCTCCAAATCTTCAACACAAACACCACAGCGGCCAATTCCAAGTCATGTGTAGGATAATTCCTCTCATGAACTCGCAATTGTCTCGAAGCATAGGCAACAACTTGTCCATTCTGCATCAATACTCCACCAAGACCCATCTTCGATGCCTCACAATACACTATAAAAGATTTGCTCAGATTAGGCAAAATCAACATTGGAGCGGTCGTCAACCTCTTCTTCAATTCCACAAAACTCTCTTCGCATGCTACATCCCACACGAAAGCTTGACCCTTTCGAGTCAGAAATTCTGGTTAAGCAGATCACGAAGATGTCAGACAAGATGTCGTGACACTTGATCTCTGCTTCTCACAAGGATCTAAGGAAGAACAACTCTAAATAGCAGAAAGTAAATAACACCAGAGATTGTTAACCCAGTTCGGTGAACAACAACACCTACGTCTGGGGGCTACCAAGCCAGGAATGAAATCACTATGTAAAATTGGTTCTAAGCTAAACTCCAATGTTTACAACTTATCACCTAGAAACTACCCTTCCTAGATTTCTACCTAAGTCTCTCCTAGGTATGAGACCCTTCTTAATTCCCTTTCAATCACAGCAGTAACTGAAAATATTACAACTCAATAAGAATGTCCTTCTCAAGTATTCACGCAATACACGAGTGGCTCACAAGTGCAAACCCTAGTACTTCTAAACAACTGCAACAACCAACCCTGAACTAGGTTAATTCTAACCTATTTATATTGCAAACCACAGCTGGACTTGGGCTTCTAAAATGCAGCAGAAATCTTCCTCAGAATTAGCGACCTAATTCTTTCTTGAATCCCAAGTTACCAAAAATGTCTCCTTCACAAGGAAACCGCAAATCCAATTAGAATCAGAATCTCTGATTCCACAATCTCAGATGTCACCTGGAATCCTAGTCATATTCCAATCACACCTGTTACCACAAACAGTTAGTTCAAAACTGTCTGAGACAAAGATGTCGAATCCTCCAAATAGGAAATCTTGTCAAACATCTCAACCTGCAGTTAGTCTAGCATGTTAGGACATCTTGTCCAACATCTTTCTACTAAGTTAGTTTTACCAAAATTAATGCCAACCTCAAAAGCAGGGACTCAACAATCTCCCCCTTTGGCAAATTTTGGCTAAAACTAACTTCCATTCACCTGCATAAACAAATCAGGGAGACCACTAACAGCGCAGCAGCGGAATCAACAGCAAAACATGTCTCTCCCTCAATCAGTTCAGATCTACTCCCCCTCAGTAGTTAGTAGATCATTAGCGGTCAGCTGTGGGTTAGTGATGTTATTAATTCTCCCCCTTTTTGGCCACAATATGACAAAGGTAGAAAGACTAACCCAAAAACCAATAAACCAGTTCAAAGTAAAAGTTTACACACCCAACAGAAAAAGAAAAAAAATATCCTGGGCACACAGCCCTTACACAACCAAAAAGTTTAAACAGTAAGAATAAGAGAGAATAAAAAAAATCCTCTCACTATGGTGAGAATACATATTCAGAGACCAGAATATTATTCCCACCCCAACTAATAAAAAGTTATGCCTCATCAGAAAGGTAAATGCCAAGCTTGCCTCTCAATGTCTCAAATTGATTTGCATCCAGAGCTTTAGTGAAGATGTCAGCTAACTGATTTTCTATGGCCACATGTTCCAGAGTGATGACTTTATCTTCCACCAGATCTCGAATGAAATGATTCCTGATGTCAATGTGTTTAGTTCGGCTGTGCTGGATGGGATTCTTAGAAATATTTATAGCACTTAAGTTGTCACAGAAGAGTGTCATAACATCTTGTGGGACATTGTATTCAGTCAGCATTTGTTTCATCCACATCATTTGAGAGCAGCTACTCCCCGCAACAATGTACTCAGCTTCAGCTGTGGACAGGGAAACACAGTTTTGCTTTTTGCTAAACCAGGAAATTAGATTGTTTCCTAAGAAGAAGCATCCCCCTGAGGTACTTTTTCTATCATCTGCATTCCCAGCCCAGTCAGCATCACAGTATCCTATTAATACAGAGTCAGAGCTGTGTGTGTAGAGTAAACCATAGTTGTATATCCCATTCACATACTTCAGAATCCTCTTAACTTGATTAATATGACTTGCTTTGGGTTCAGTCTGATACCTTGCACAGACTCCTACAGAGAACGTTATATCAGGTCTACTGGCTGTAAGATATAGGAGACTTCCAATCATGCTTCTATAGAGACTCTGATCAATGCTTACACCATTCTCATCTCTTGTCAATTTCAAGTGTGTAGAGGTAGGAGTCCTCTTGTGTTTTTCATTTTCCAAGCCAAACTTCTTGACAATATTCTTGGCATATTTCCCTTGACAGAGAAAAATGGAGTCTTCCATTTGTTTGACTTGGAGACTAAGAAAGTAGGTTAATTCTCCGACTAAACTCATTTCAAACTCTGACTGCATTTGCTTAACAAAATGTTGGACCATTTCTTCCGACATTCCACCAAAAACAATGTCATCAACGTAGATTTGAGCTATCATAAGATTACCTTCCTTTTCTCTGACGAAGAGAGTTTTATCAATTCCTCCCTTTCTGTAGCCATTGATAACAAAGAACTCAGTCAGCCTTTTATACCAGGCCCTTGGTGCTTGTTTCAACCCGTATAAGGCTTTCTTCAGCTCGTAAACATGATCTGGAAATGTTGGATCAACAAAGTCATTGGATTGTTCCACATAGACCTCTTCACTGAGATATCCGTTCAAGGAGGCACTTTTGACATCCATTTGAAAGAGTTTGAACTTCAGAAGACAAGCTATTCCAAGGAGCAGTCGTACAGATTCCAGTCTGGCTACAGGTGCAAAAGTCTCATCAAAGTCCACTCCCTATATCTGGGTATATCCCTGTGCGACGAGTCTGGCCTTGTTTCTTGTGACAACTCCATGTTCATCAGACTTGTTCTTAAAGACCCACTTAGTGCCGATCACATTTGATCCTTCGGGCCTGGGTACCAGATCCCAAACATCATGTCTCTTGAACTGCTCAAGCTCTTCTTGCATTGTATTAATCCAGAATTCATCTGTCAAGGCTTCCTTAACATTTTTTGGTTCCATCTTTGACACAAAGCAGGCACTTGCCACCACATCACGTGATCTAGTCATCCTACCTCCATTTGGATCCCCTATTATGAGTTCCTTGGGATGATCCTTCTGTATTCTGATGGAAGTTCCTTTGTCAGCTCTCTCGGACACAGTAGACTCATGATTGTCATCGTTGGGTACTACAATATCTTCAATGTCGTCTTGAGGTGTTTCAACATCTTATGTGACATCTTCATCCTCCATTGGGAAGAATGCTCCAATGTCATTTGTAGCTTCAACCTCCATAGGAGAGTCATCAACCACAACATTTATGGATTCCAATACAACTTGAGTTCTTGGATTATAGACACAGTATGCTCTGCTGTTTGTGGAGTAACCTAGGAAGATTCCTTCATCACTCTTGGGATCCATCTTTCTCCTCTGCTCACGGTCTGCTAGAATGTAGCATTTGCTTCCAAAGACATGGAACTATTTCACCGTTGGTTTTCTACCCTTCCATAATTCATACAAGGTAGCAGAAGTTCCCGACCTGATGGTTACCCTGTTTAGAATGTAGCAGTCTGTGTTCATTGCTTCAGCCCAAAAATGATACGGAAGTTTCTTTGCATGGAGCATGACCCTTGCACACTCTTGAATAGTTCTATTTTTTCTTTCAACCACACCATTCTGTTGAGGAGTGATGGGTGAAGAGAACTCTTGACTAATTCTTTCTGAGGAGTAGAACTCATCAAACTTATTGTTTTCAAATTCCCTCTCATGATCACTTATGATTCTGATTATACCACAGTCCTTCTCTCTTTAAAGTCTCTGACACAATCCCTTAAAAACTTCAAACACCTCTAATTTCTCCTTGATAATGTGCACCCAAGTGTATCTAGAAAAATCATCAACAATTACATAAGCATGCCTTTTTCCTCCAAGACTTTCAACCTGTATAAGTCCCATTAAATCCATATGAAGAAGCTCTAAGTTTCTTGATGTGGTTTGTTGTTGAAGCCTTTTGTGTGACATTCTAGTTTATTTCCCAATCTAGCATTCTCCACATATCTTTCCCTTATCTATCTTAAGATTTGGAATTCCTCTGACAACTTCCTTGGATATGACTTATTTCATTCCTTTTAAGTACAAATGCCCCAGTTTCTGATGCCACAGCTTTACTTCATCCTCCCTAGACACTAAACAGGTGGAGGGATTTTGAGTTTCGTGAGGAGCCCACAAATAGCAGTTATCCTTGGATCTAGCACCTTTCATAATGAGTTCTTCTTTATTATTTGTAACCAGGCACTCAGATTCAGAGAAGTTTACCTTAAGACCTTGGTCACACAGTTGGTTGATGCTTATTAGATTAGCAGTCAATCCCTTAACATACAAAACTTTATCAAGGCAAGGTTGACCTTCATACTTCAGTTTGCCAACACCTTTGATTTCTCCTTTTGAGCCATCTCCAAAGGTGACATGACCAGTGGGATAAGGTTTAATGTCAGCCAAGAACTTCTTTACACCTGTCATGTGTCTGGAGCACCCACTGTCAAAGTACCAGTCTTCTTTGGCTGAGGCTCTAAGAGAAGTATGGGCAATAAAGGTTACAGTTTGACCCTTAGGTATCCATTTCTTCTTTCCTTTGGGAGTCTTCCTTCTTCTTCTTCTGGATTGATTTGAAGATTTAGGATATCCATTCAACTTGTAGCAGTGAGCCTGTATATGACCAAACTTCCTGCAGTAGTAGCACTGTTTGTCCTGTTTTTGTTTTCCTGGAGAGTTGTTCTGGGGCCTTTGATGATGTTGAGACATCCTTCTTGACATCACTTGGGCTGAGTTCCCTCCAGTACTATATCCTTTGATCTCAACTTGATCATTATAGCCCAGACCCTTTCCACTTCCGGCATTTCTTCCTGACATAAGGATTTCATCTAGCATGTCTGAACCATTGTTCATCTTCTTATATACTTGGTCAGGTTATTGAGTTTGGAGTTTAACCACTCCACTTTATCCTCCAATTCTGAGATCGTTACCAGATGGTTCCATCTTTTATCACACAGTTGTGAGATAAGATTCTGCTGATCTTGTCCTAGTTGAAACAGATCAGCCAAGCCATTTGAGTTGACCGATACATTGTCTGACTCCTTGTCAGAATCATATACTCCAGTCATTGCAGACACCTTCTTAGTATTCTCTCCATCGCTTGAGGAGTCATCCTCTGACCATGAAGTGGACAGACTCTTCTTCTCCTTCTTGTGATATGTGGGACACTCGCCTCTTGTGTGTCCAAAACCTCCACACTCAAAGCACTGAACTCCCTTCCCTCGGTCGAGTTTCTTGTCATAGCTAGGTCTTCTCCCAAAGTTTCTAGATCTGTAGATGTCAGAAGTCTGAGCCTTGACATTTATCTTAGACTTATCATCCAATTGCTTTGCCAGTTGATGATACTGTTTTTCCAAGAATCCTACAGCTTTGGACAAGTCCTCTTTGGTGTCTCACTCTTCTTGGTTGATCACCAAAGCAAGACTTTTCTTCTTTTCTTCTTTTTCACTAATTGCCATCTCAAAAGTTTGGAGTGATCCCATAAGCTCATCTACCTTTATGGTATTAATGTCCTGAGCTTCTTCAATAGCCGTCACTTTCATATCAAACCTCTTGGGGAGAGACCTCAGAATCTTCCTGACTAACTTGGCTTCAGGAATTTTCTCTCCAAGATCACTAGATGTGTTGGCAATATCAACAATATTCATATGAAAGTCATGTATACTTTCATCTTCTCTCATCCTCAGGTTCTCAAATTTAGTAGTGAGAAGCTGAAGCCTTGAGGATTTGACACGAGAGGTCCCTTCATGCACAGTCTTCAGGATTTCCCACGCATCCTTTGCAACAGTACAATTCTTTATGAGTCTGAAGATGTTCTTGTCCACCCCATTGAACAAGGCATTCAAGGCTTTAGATTTTCCTTGAGCAAGCTTATCATCTTCATTGTCCCAATTTTCTTCAGGTTTTAGCTCCTCAGTGAGCTTCCCATCATTGTCTTTGATCTTTGGTGGATCCCACCCCTTGACCACGGACTTCCAAGCCTTTCCATCCATAGACTTGATAAACGCCACCATGCGAACTTTCCAATAATCATAATTGGAACCATCAAGTATTGGTGGTCTATTTAGTATTCCTCCTTCTTTATCTATCGTACCAGAAAGTATCGTCCCTGAATCTCACCCAGATACAGAGCAGGATGCCTGCTCCGATACCAATTAAAATTCTGGTTAAGCAGATCACGAAGATGTCAGACAAGATGTCGTGACACTTGATCTCTGCTTCTCACAAGGATCTAAGGAAGAACAAATGTAAATAGTAGAAAGTAAATAACACCAGAGATTGTTAACCCAGTTCGGTGAACAATAACACCTACGTCTGGGGGCTACCAAGCCAGGAATGAAATCACTATATAGAATTGGTTCTAAACTAAACTCCAACGTTTACAACTTATCACCTAGAAACTACCCTTCCTAGATTTCTACCTAAGACTCTCAAAGGTATGAGACCTTTCTCAATTCCCCTTCAATCACAGCAGTGACTGAAAATATTACAACTCAATAAGAATGTCCTTCTCAAGTATTCACGCAATACACGAGAGGCTCACAAGTACAAACCCTAGCACTTCTAAACAGCTGCAACAACCAACCCTGAACTAGGTTAATTCTAACCTATTTATATTGCAAACCACAACTGGACTTGGGCTTTTAAAACGCAGCAGAAATCTTCCTCAGAATTAGCGACCTAATTCTTTCTCCAATCCCAAGTGTAATACCCCAAATTTTGACCACTTAGATTTCCCATCATTGTGAAAATCATCATCACAATGTGGATGAACCATCATGCTTCATCAGTCTCCCCAAAGATGGGTGAGCATCCAATACAATCAAAATTAGGGTTTCAAGCCCTCTCTAAGTGCTTAGACAAAGGATCAATCAAGAAATGACATGATCTTCAACTTGTCTAATCTCTTAAACATCCACAATGGATCAAAAAGGACTCCCACTTCAAGGATTAAGCACAAGGCTGCTCCCTTCTAGGTGGATCAAGTCTCAAGATCGACAGTGTCACCAAATTAGGGTTTTGGTCGACCAGGGCCTCCAGATGGAAATTTTCATCTGGGCATAAGGCAATGATCCAAAACATAACCTAATATACTTCATGTAACCTCATGAACCCATGCATCAAGTCAATTTTGCCTCAGGGGATGCATTCATCAAAAATCAGGAATTAGGGTTTCTTGACCTAATTCACTCCTAAGTTGACTTTTGGGACAAACCATGAGCCAAGACCTCAAGAGATGATTTGAGGGTCTCTAATATACCATATTGACCCATTTGGAACAATGGATTGATCCAAGAAGTTTGAGCAACAAGTCTCAATTTCATCTGCACCACAATTAGGGTTTTAAGGGAAAAGTCAACTGTAACTTTGACTTTTGACCAGGACATGCTCCCAAACCCTAATACATGATTGAATATACCCTATGACACCCATGGAACATGTCCATCAAGTTTGATTTAGGTCAAGGACATGATTTCCTGAAGAATTGCACAGTTTGGAATTCATCTGATAAAAAGTCAACTGTGCACAAAAGTCAACTTTGACTTTTTGAGATTTCTCACCAAAATGGATTTTTAACCCTAAAATGATGTTAATGTATGATTTGAATCATCATTCATCAAGAAAAATCAAGAAAAGTGAGATAACTTGTAAAAGGGGTAACCATAAAACTTAGAAATTTTTCTAAGTTAAAAACAAAGTGGCAAAGGTACCAACTTTGGAGGACCATAACTCCTAAACCACAAGGCCATTTTTTCTCATCCAAAGATGGATTTGTAGCCCTCATTATCACCTACAAAAACTTCAACTACAAGTCATTCCAATTCATTAAAGGTTTTGAGTTATGGAGTGATCAAAGTGGCTGAAAAGTGAAAATGTCACTTTTTCCAACACTTAGTGAAATTTTCACTAAGTCAGATTCTGCTTCACTTTTTGCCAAATGTAGGGGGATTTTTCACTTGGAATCAAAAGAGATCAAAACCAAACTTGGTCAAACAGTTGTTGTATCATGTAAGAGCTTTCCAAAATGGCCAAGAACATTGCCAAATTCAACCTACACCATGAGATACAACATTGCCAAGTTGCCTTGCTGAAATCTGTCAAGGCAAGGCAGAATTTGCAACTTTGGTCGATTTGCCAAAATCAGCCAAATTCAATTGCTCCAATCCACTTGGACACCTCAGAGGATTGAATCTAAAGGGGACAATCACTGAGCCAAGCCTCCAAGGTCCAAGGAACAAGGAATAGCATGTTGAACCTAGAGTTGCCAAAATAGGGACAAGACTTCAAATTTGGAATGAGGCATTCAATGGAACCATCAAGGTGGCATGGACTGAGCCATTCTCATCTGAAATCAGTCAAGACTTATCCAAGACCAAGGGGACCAAAGCTCTGTGCCCTAACCTCTAGTCAATGGCTAGAGGAGACTTGAATTCTCATTGGACAACATTGGCCAAACCTACTTACCGGCTGCCATGCACTATTCCTTGCAAAACAAACTTGCTCTACTATAAATAGAGCTCAATTGTGGTCAGTTTGAGTACACCAAAGCCATCTAACAGATGCTTTCCTCAAAATCTCTTTCTCTTGGCAAAAATGCCTTTCTTAGCAAGGTAGCTATCGGGTTTTGAGTTTGAGAGCAATTCGAATCAAACCAATCACTCACACACCTCACATACATCACATATGAGCTGATCAAACACTTAGATTACTTCTGAAACATCAAAATCTCAAAATCACTTGCCATCCACACAAGTTTGAAGTGAAGTTGTAGCTGAGATGCCATAAACTGATCCAGTCCATTTCAATTCAATCCAAGTGTTCAAACACACTCCATATGGTGTAGGGAAGCTGTCCAGATCATCACAACTTGTCTGTAACACCTCCAACTCAAAATCACATCTGCTCTTGCTGTCACGACTTGGAGGTAAGCACATACTTGGTCATCTCTCAATCTATGCATATTTCCTCGCACAATAATTTGGCCATATGTTCATAATCATGCATGGAATATTTTCCCTCAATTAATTGCATTGTTTGAATCGTGTATCAAAAATCCTAGCCTTCATGCAGAAATTAGGGTTCTTGAGGTCTCTTCGTGATTTCTTGTTGTATGTTTAATTTAAATTAAAGTACATAGACATGATCGTGAGGTTGAGGCGAGCATAATGATATGTGGATTGCATGATATGATTACGTATTCATGGAGATTGGATAGAAAATGCAAATCTGAGAAACCAAGAACACGCGCGTGTTCTTCAGCTTGTTCTTGGCGCCATTTTTAGAAATTCAAATATTTGAATTTTGTGATTTTGTTTAATTGATTCGAAAATTAATTTCTCTCTGAGTTTTAATGATTTTGAGTTGATTCTTTTTTTAATAATTCACAAAAATGTTAAAATATTTTATTTTCCCAAAAAATCCCAAAAATATTATTTATTTCATATAATTGATATTTTTGCAAAGAATTAATATTTTAATTGTTTTGACATATTAAATATGTTTTCTACATTGATTTTGCAACTTTTAATGCTTTCTAATTATTTTGTAGGTCAATACTTAATTTTTGAAGCATTAATCCAAGATCACAATTTGTTTTCCATGTGTTAAACAATTTTTGATCATTTTAATTGAATTTTTATTCAATTAAATACATTTTGAAAACAAATTAGGGTTTTGGATTAATTCAACCCTCATAAATCATTTTCAAAACACTTTGGGCCTCTTGAGAGAGTGTAAGACCCATCCCCCCTTGTACAAAAACTTTTTGGGCCTCACTTATTGTATAAGTCCCTCTGTACAAGTAAACGGCGCGATCGTCGCCCGTTTAAAAATAAAAATCATCTGGGCCTCTCCTTGAGCTATAAGACCCATTCAAAACACTTTGGGCCTCTATTAGAGTGTAAGACCCAATCCCCCTTTTTAACCAAAACATTTTGGGCCTCACTTATTGTATAAGTCCCTCTGCGTTAAAAGAAAACCTCGGCGCGATCGCCATTTTAAACGAAAAATCATTTGGGCCTACCCTCGTGTTATAAGCCCCTCTCTTTTCTTTAAACCTTTTTTGGGCCTCTTGAGAGAGTGTAAGACCCATCCCTTTGTACAGAAAACCTTTTTGGGCCCCAGTCACTTGTATAAGTCCCGCTGTACAAAGTCAAACAGTGCACTCACTGATAAAACTCTGGGCCTCTCCTTGAGCTGTAAGCCCCAAATATTTCTTTTTCAAATCACTTTCTCCTTTGATTTTGAATATACTGTTGTTTTCAATCTTTCTTTGTTGAACAACTAACCAAACAGCATGGAAGCACTCCAACCGAGTAAGTGGTTATCGCTTTCGTTTACTGCTTTCATATTATAAACTGTATTGTGGGGCTGCTCACTGTAAGTCTCCTTTCATAAACTCATATCTACTGTGTAATAATAGTATAGATATTTCGAGTTTCCCCGGCAACTACGTCTAGAACTAGGTGACGCCGTTTCATTTATTCGTAGAAATAGACGCCTAGATCCCAAATAGGAGCACCAGATACAGTCTTCTCTTCGGCTGTCCTCCTTAGGAATCGTCAAGAAGCTCTACTCCCCAAGATGAATGTATTCCCCGTGAATGGCATCTTTGAGTTTCTTCCAAATTCTCGAACTTTCCTAACTTGATCTATTCCTTGTGGATAGCTTGCCTTGAATGTCTCGGGGTTTGGGTACCCACTACGGTCATAATCTTGGACCTTAACTAAGGAACCCTCTTTAAAAGCTAAAAGTCGCTGGATAGTAAACCTCGCACATTTACCAGTGGTTTTTATCTTTAAAAGAGTTATCTCTCCTAATGGAAAGGAGGTGATAGACCCACGGGCTTCTTAAAAGCATCGGCCTCCTCTTGGGCATTATTCAAGGACCCTACGGCTTCTTAGAAGTATTCACAGCCTCCTCTTAGGCTTCGTATAATGATCTCTTCCTCCGGGAATGATAGCCTCCTCTTGGGCTTCGTACAAGGACCCGTCGGCTTCTTAAAAGTTTCCAGCCTCCTCTTGGGCTTCGTACAAATTGTCCCGACGACCTCCTAGAGGTATAGGAACAGAACCTAGTCATCCTCATAGAACAGTCCTTTCATAGAGTCTACTACTGTTTCTCAAAGCATAGTACGAAAGATAAAACTCTAGACTTGGACAGTCTAACTTCCTTGAGTCTCAAAGACATTCTCAAGTGACCCCTTCGTTAAATAGGAAGGAAACCCGCAGACTCGGACAGTCTCAATACCCTCTGGATTTCCCGTTTCCTCAAAGAGAAGAAAATATCCCTGATCCTCAAATCAAATCCCTGAGTACAGTGTTGCTCATATAAGAACTGATTTTCTCTTTTAAAATCAGTATATTGGATCTGTCACTCAACTAAAACAAACCTTTAGACTCCATCTCGGGCTTCGTACGAGATACAAAAACACTCTCTTGTTGAGTATCAAAGACTCTCTTGTTGAGTCAAACTTTTAGCCTCTATCTCGGGCTTCGTACGAGACACTGAGACTCCCTCGTCGAGTCAATCCCCCTTTTGCCTCCATCTCGGGCTTTGTACAAGATACAAAAAGGTTCTTATTGATCCAAACAAACAATCGCCTCCATCTCGGGCTTTATACGAGATACCAAAATACTCCATCGTCGGGTCAAAATCTTTTAGCCTCTCTCTCGGGCTTTGTACGAGACACAAAATAGCCTCCTCTTAGGCTTTGTATAATGATTTTCCTAGCGGAAATTAGCCTTCTCTTAGGCTTTGTATAAGAAAACCACTGGTTGATCCAATCAACCTTTTAGCATCAAAGTTGTGCCTCGTTCACAGTACACAAACATCAACAACTCCTTTCCTTTCATCTAATCGCTGTAAGCGGCAAGCCTCTGGATCATCTATATCCATGCCACTGTCCCTCTTTTAGCATGAGAAATTCCTAAGGAAAGATGGCATTGCTCTACACTAAGTTAAAGTCTTCTCCTTCAGGTTAAAACCCTTTCTTCAGAAATTATGGCATTGCTCGGATCCGCGTATCCCAGTTAAAGTAATTCTCCTTCTCCCCTCTTTAGAGATGACAAATTCTCTCTAAAGTCGAGGTATTTCAGCTTCACGTCTTGGGCTTTGAACAAGACACAAATAGACCTTTCAGCTTCACATCTTGGGCTTTGAACAAGATACAAATTACCTTTCACTTCACGTCTTGGGCTTTGAACAAGACACCAAAACACCCATTTCCTCCCATAGAATAGGAGGAACTACGAACGCTCTGATTTCCCTGTTTCGGTAAACGGGAATACGTAGGCATAAGATCGAAAGAAAAGATCTTAGCGAGCGCAATCAACAAAAAACCCAAATCCCATATCTCCATCAATTAAAAGCATTATTTCAAAAGCACCAGTCCTAACACCCTAATCCTTGTTCCCCGCTAGAAAGTCCTAGAAAGAAAGAAAACCGTATTGGCGAAAATACAAATAACCAGTACAAAGGCCCCCCACATTGATAGCATTCGTAACCTAACAGACCGCTGTTTAAACTCAATATGCAAGCAGGGTTAATTGGAGACATCTATTTCCCTTCCTTATTCAGCTCACAATAGGATAAAAAATGAATCGACCTGTAGTTTTAAGCTCAACCGCAGAGAGCGACCAGCGCTTAAGAACCGCGTCCAAAATCGCTCGCTACACCAAGTTACCAAAAATGTCTCCTTCACAAGGAAATCACAAATCCAATTAGAATCAGAATCTCTGATTCCATAATCTCAGATGCCACTTGGAATCCTAGTCATATTCCAATCACACCTGTTACCACAAATAGTTAGTTCAAAAGTGTAAGAGACAAAGATGTCGAATCCTCCTGATAGGACATCTTGTCAAACATCTCAACCTGCAGTTAGTCTAGCATGTTAGGACATCTTGTCCAACATCTTTCTGCTAAGTTAGTTTTACCAAAATTAATGCCAACCTCAAAAGCAGGGACTCAACAGAGTCAACTGAGTCAAAGGTAATACCAACTTAGAGAAGCCTTCGATAAACTTGCGGTAATAACCCGCCAATCCCATAAAACTTCGTATCTCGGTAGCAGACTTCGGAGTCTCCCACTGTAACACAACGTCAATCTTAGAAGGATCAACAGCAATCCCGCCACTTGAAATCACGTGGCCAAGAAAACTCACTTCCTTCAACCAAAACTCACACTTGGACAGCTTTACATACAACTTCTTCTCCTTCAATACTTGCAACACAGTTCTCAAATACTCAGCATGTTCTCCTTCAGATGTAGAATATATGAAGATATCATTGATAAACACCACCACAAACTTATCCAAATACTCATGAAAAATCTGATTCATGTACTCCATGAACACACCAGGTGCATTGGATACACCAAATGGCATCATAGTGTATTCATAGTGACCATACCTCATCCTGAAAGTCGTCTTCAGAATATCATCAGGCTTAACACGAATCTGATGATAACCAGACCTCAAATCAATATTACTGAACACACAAGCGCCTACCAGCTGATCCATCAAATCGTCAATTCTCGGGAGCGGATACTTATTCTTAATAGTCACCTTATTCAACTGCCGATAATCAACACTTAACCTCATGCTACCATCTTTCTTCTTTACTAGCAGCACAGGGGCACCCCACGGAGAAACACTCGATCGAACAAACTTATTCTCAAGCAATTCTTCCAGTTGTTTCTTCAATTTACTTAACTCAGAAGCTGACATCCGATAAGGAGCCATTGACACTGGACTCGTACCTGGTATTAAGTCCACTGCAAACTCTACTTCACGTTCTGGAGGCAAATCATTGATGTCATCTGGAAACACATCTGGAAATTCACATACAATAGGTAAGTCGACACTCACAACTTCACGATCAATCTGCAATGATACATTACAAACACCAGGGCTTCGTCTTCCATAAGTTTGTCTACTTGCCTAGCAGACAAGAACATCAACTCTCCACTATCACCAAACTCAGGAAACTCCACAGTCTTATTATAACAGTTGATGTGAACATGGTTGAACTCCAACCGGTTCATTCCAAAGATTGCATCGATTTGGTGCAAGGGTAAGCACACCAAATCCATCACAAAACTCTTCCCAAAAATCGTCAAAGGACATCTAAAACACACAAGGGTAGTAGTAACAGAACCATTAGTTGGAGTTTCTATTACCATATTCCCCTTCATATCAGACAACTTCAAACCCAATCTATTAGAAAATTCAAGCGAGATAAAAGAATGAGTAGCACCAGTAGCAATAATAGCAACCAACTCAATATTATTAATAAAACAAGTACCTCGAATCAGGTTGTCCTTCTCTGGCACTTCTGCACCACTCAAAGCAAACACTATGCCACTGGTCTGAGCAGCAGTAACGATCTTCTTAGGCTTTTGACATTGGGTACTAATGTGACCCTTCTCTCCATAATTGAAATAGGCTAGACCATCGTCCTTGCAGTCAGTAACTCTATGACCCTTCTTGCCACATCTGTAGCACCTCACCACACTATTGGTGCACACATCAGCACAGTGGCCTTGCTCGCCACACTTATAACACTTCCCAGAAGTGGGAGCTGCTCCCCCACTTTACTTTTTCCCCTATAAACTCTTCTGCTTCCCTTTTTCAGCTAAAGTTGTATAAGGCTTCCCCCTATACTGCCTTTTCTTCTCACTCAACCGCTTGTAGTGAGCAGATCGAGCTCGGCTATCCTCACCGTAGATTCTGCTCTTGTCCACCAACTCAGGATACCTGCGGATCTGTTGATACCCAATACCCTGCTTAATTTCCGGTCTCAGACCATTCTCTAACTTGAGACACTTGGACATCTCAGCATCAACACGGTTGTAGTGTGGACAGAACTTCACCAGTGCCTCGAACTTCGTGGCATACTCTGCCACAATCATGTCTCCTTGCTTCAGCTCAAGGAATTCCACTTCTCTCTTGCCACGAGCATCCTCTGGAAAATACTTTCCCAGAAACTCCTGCTTAAACACAGCCCAGGTTATCACAGTGCCAACATCTACGAGTCTCTGACGAGTGTTATCCCACCAATCCTCGGCCTCTTCTGACAGCATATGCGTTCCAAACTGAACTTGTTGCTCATCAGTACACCCCATCACCCGGAAGATCTTCTCGATTGCCTTCAGCCACTTGTGTGTACTTTCTGGATCATGCGTACCCGCCTAATTCGGTGGATTGTTCCTCTAAAACTTCCCCAAAGCACGAAACTCATCCGGAACTCCACCATTCGGATTGTTCTGAGCCACTACTTGAGCAATCGACTCCAACGCATCAGCAATAGCACGATCAATTCTTCCAGCCATCCTGTACACCACCAACAAGGTTAGAGGAAACAAAACATCAACAGTGCATACACACTCGTCGACTGACAGAGGACTGACATTAAGTAAAACCTGCGGACGGGCCGACCTGCTCTGATACCACTAATGTAACACCATTTTATACCCCACGAATATTGCAGCCGAATAATCATAATATCAGAGTAAAAATCAGAACCACCTCAGAAAGGTGCACATTTTCTCAATAAACTCAAAATAAAATATTTACTCCGTAAACACGGGTTTTCCTCAAAATATTCAAAAGCCATCAAAATTAGCAGCGGAACCACCATAACCACAATAATCCAAAATCAGAAAGGTTTCAAAATAAAAACCATAATAATCAAAATAACAACTCAACATGGTTTGACTCAACGACCCAACCCGATGTTACAATATCAGAGCAAGACCCTCTACATCGACCAAAAGCAAAATAAACTCCAAGGTCCTCGAAGGCATCCACGGCTAAGCCTAATCATCTGCACGTTACCCACGTGGAGGCAACATTCAAATAGGCAGGGTGTGTAATCACAATTCATTATAATCAATATAAAAACAGGATATGCATAAAATGGCGTCATTATCATATACAACATCATCAGGGTCATCACAAAGGGAAAACATCAAAAATCACGATATCATAATCACATCAATGCCAAATAAATGCAATGCACAACAAGACTCATGCACGTGGTACCAATTCGTCAAAATCGATGGACACTAGGCCATCACCCTCGAAAGATCCCCATCAATAGGATTGATTCCACACAAGAACCGGAGCACGTTAAATTACCTCACATCCGCACAATGGGATTGAAGCCACAGTAGACCGAAGTCTAGAATGCTATGAATGCATGATACACAACGTCATTATCATCATCATCAATAAACGTCATTACGTGCATCATCATTCATCAAAATCTCATGTTAATCATATTATAAATCAGCATCTCATAATCATCAATATAATCATGGTAATTCATCAGAATAATCACAGCTCAAAACATCAAGACAGCACAAGAAACATAAATCAAAATTCGCGAACAGCAGCCATTCGCTGGAACATTCGCTTTGCGAACTTGTTCGCTGGGGTGTTCGCCTAGCGAGTTGCTAGCGAACCCCAAAATCCCACACAAAAAACAGAGAAATCTCATTCTGTCTCCCTCGCTACCTCTATTCACCTAGCAAAGTTATTTGATGGGAAGTTCGTTGTGCGAACTAAAAATCATTTTTAGAATTCCATCCCAGTATCTTAAACAACGTCGTCGCGCATTCGCTGCGTTGTTCACCCAGCGAGTCTGGGGCGAACATTCACTTTGCGAAGAATTCCTTCGCTTTGCAAGGTCGCGATTTCCTGCAATTGCTGCTATGCATCAGTAGCACATCAGACCCCAAAAACCTCACGGGTTCAGCCTCATTTACCCCAAAAACATCCCTAAAACATCCCTAAGGCATTATGGCAACAAAGGCACAAAACCTACGACTATTAGGTCGATTTATTACACTATCCTAAACCTCAAAATCACATAAACCTTCACAAATCTAACCCTTCATATTCATCATCAATCCACAAAAATAACACCTAAATCATCAATGTACTCATAAACCCACAAACCCACATAAACCCCAAAAATTCGCTTTAAACACATCGAATTCCTATATCGAAAACAATGAAAGGCAATACTCCTCATACCTTAGAATGTCGATTCCAAGCTTTCTTTCTTGAGTTCTTGGAAACCTTCTCGAATCCTAGGCTTTTCCCTCTTTCCTCAGAACTCTGGCATTTTCCTTCTTTTCACGGTCTAACAATATGAATCATATTTCTCTCAAATTCTCCTTTTTGTTAAACCTAAACCTTGGGCTTCTAAAATGGGTTTTCCCAATATTATCCTCACTAACTCCTCCTTAAAAGTCCAATTCACCCTTAATCCTTCTAATATTATTTAAATAAATAATAATACAATATATTCCATATTATATACTATTATTTAAATAAATAACCAAAACTCCACAAAAATACCGACGTCAACACAAACCATCAAAATTCACTATAAATCACGAATATTATATTTAAATAAATTAAATCAATATTCTTACAAATTTGGGGTGTTACAAAGAGCGGGGAGGGGAAAATTTTAATTAAATATGTTTGGTTCAAATTTTAGGAGGGGAGGGGAGGGAAGGGGAGCAAAATCCCTCCAAAACACATTTTTTGCTTCCCTCCGAATTGGGGGGGATTTGGAGGGCAGGGAAAGTGAGTTTTGATAATTAAAAAATTATTATATTTACTAAAATATCCTCAATTTAATTTTATTATTTCAAAAGGCTCAGACTGATCAAAATGTGACTGAAAAGTCGTCGAAAAAATAAGATGAGTGCGTCAAGTTAGACTATGCGAACAGTAGATCAATATTACTAGCGTCTGTAAGCTTAAATTCGAAACTTTTCAACCACTGATTTTTTGTATACTAGAGGAACAATTCAATCAGTTTTGTATGTATATCCAAGAATTCATTCTGACTAATCATTTGAGGATTTATTCATGATGGAGGGTATGCTAGGTTATGCAGACGATGCAAAAATGAAAATAAAGTCGAATGCAAGAAAATTTGAAAATGGGTAGGACAAATTTGGGGTATGACACTTGTCATATGATTGTTGCAGCATGTATCAAGGTACCAAACATTTACTTTATCTAAAGGAAAATGTGTTACATCCATCAAGATGACCTCTTCAGCATCACTATTACCAGCATGAGAAAGTTTTGCCACACCCATGTCATCATTATTGTATCTATTAAAGTCATAGTCTTAAGCTCAATGACCAAACTTATGACAGCAGTAACATTGGACCTCTTTCATGTCGACCTTCTTAATTTTCTAGTTTTGAATTGCATCATTCTTGCTAGTTTCACCTTAACTTCTTAAAACCTTACCAGTATCAAAACCATCATTCAACTTCTTCTTCCATTTCCCTTTCACTTTGTTGTTCTTTGAGGATCTTTCTTTCATCTTATTGAAAATTTGGTATGCAAAGCTTAGTCAGACACCTTCTCTAAATTTCTCTGTTTTAGCCTCAACTCATGCGCTTCAAGGGATGCTTTCATTTCTTCAAGATTCACATCTGACAAATATTTGGACTCCATAATGGCCACAATAATGTGATCAAACTTGGCAGGAAGAGCTCTCAACACCTTTTCCACTTTCTCCAGGTCATAGATCTTTTCTCCACATGATTTCATCTGATTTGTCAAAGCAACCATATTTGAGAAGAACTCAGCAATAGTTTTGTCATCCTTTATCTATAAATTCTCATATTGTTTCCTCATAGATTTTAGCTTCACTTTCTTTAATTTCTCATCTCCAACATATAACTTCTTGAGAATGTCCCAAGCCTCCTTGGTAATTTTTTGCTCGATAATCATCTCAAAGATATTCAAATCCACACATTGATGGATCAATAATAAGTTTTTCCCATCTTTATTGCTCATTTCACGATGAGCAGCTCTTTGTGCCTCAATAGAATTTGCCTCTAGTGCCAAGAAGCCACCATTCACGATTTCAAGCACATCTTGGAATCAAAATATTACTTTCATTTGCGCACACTATCTATCATAGTTTCTTCCTTGAAAATTGATAGATTGGCTGAGAATTGGTTGGTGGTAGTGCTTACATTTGCCATGGTTAGAGATTAAGGACCGAACCGGTGCTCTTGATACCAATTTGTTGGATAACTTGTGTCTCAAGTTACTTGACAAATGATGATAAAAGAGATGAATGAGAGAGAAATGTGTATATTATTGGAATGTAATTGAGGGAATTAGAATTTTATAAACATGTGTTACATCCTTTATATAAGATCATACTACTAACTAACTAACTTTTAGTTAGTAACCACATGCATAACTAGCATTAACCACATGCATAACTAGTATTAACCACATACATAGTTATCAGTAACCACATGCTTAACTATCAATAAACACTTACTGAACTAAAATTAACCACTTATTGAAGTATAAATAACCACGTGCAGAAAACTAAATTACACATATAATAGGGATAAGGGTGTGTCAATTACTTCTGAAACAAAGTACTAAAGCATAATTAATATCGGTGCTAGCGAGAGTCACAATATTTTTTTTTAATAATATAATTTGTAGTCTTTTAATTTTTGAGTTAAAAGAGATAATTTATGACATTTTATCTTTAAATGTTATAAAAATTACAATTTATGTTTGTGTTTATTTTTCTTGATTAAAAAATTACATTAATAGAATCACATCTTAATTGTTGACAAAAAAATACATTTTCACAATGATTTTTTAGACATCATGTCATGTCAAATAAAGCAACAAAAACGTGTGTACACTAAAGTATCTTTGTACTTGCTAAAAGTACAATAGTGTTAGAAGGGTATTCTGCTCACGTGGTGGTTGTAGAAGATTATGTGAGTTTCTCTATGGAATTTGTGGATATCCCACTAGTTATGTGATTGAGCTATTTATAGGTAATCTCTTGGGTCTTGATGACAGTCTTCATTACATGATTTTTATGAGCCAATTCGGATGAAGCACTTAAATAATGAGCAAAAGTAAGACTAAAATGTGAAGAATATAGTAAAAATTACAAAGAGTATAAGAATTGGAACTTATAAGAATTGTGAAGAAATCGTGAAGAACCAAGCATTTTTCACCATAATTTACATCATAACATATGTCCAGTAATTTGATCATATCTGAAGTTTCATAACTCGGATTGAGACAGTATTTTTTGTAAAATAAAGCTAAAAGAGATACCTAGCCCATGTAATTATCACGATGTGATGCATACTATCGTGGCACGATGCTGCGCCACTTTGACACGCGGAAATTGTCATAAATAGGTATGTTTGGCTACTTTTTTTTAAGGTTCTGATTTTGAGACATAAAGTGACGGTTAGAAGCTTTTTGGAGCACGATTTTGAGAGCAATTGAGTCATTGGAGAATTTATTTTCCATAAAGTTTGATGGGTAATTCCTATCAACTTATGGTAATTATAAAATTCTCTATGAGTAGATAAGTTATTCTAGATTAGGTCTTTTTGAGATGAACCTTTTTGTACTTTGTTGGATCATATTACTGTTTGAGATTAATTTGATGCTTTCATGTTTTTATCATTATTTAATTGCTCTTGATGTTAATGTTTTTTTATGTATTTACGAATGCATGAATTGATATCAGATAAGTAGAGATTTCTGACCGTTAGTCTACCAATTGGATCTAGGGCAATTATTCAACTTATTAATTAATTGGGAATAAGTAATTATAAGTTGTGGCGTTTGAATTAACGAAGGTAGAATGCCTAGCTTAATGCTGAATTTGCCTAATGAATTAAGAAATTATTGTATAAATTAGTGAGTTATACATCAAGGAATTGGGTGCAGTGGTCGTGTTAATTTATCATGAAATGATAACTTAATTGCAATTGAATTAATACACAGTTCATCAACAAGTATAATGAGGAGATTCGATATAAAAGATATAGTCGCCTTTCATTATCGTATTTTAATCCTTTAATTTTCTCGTTCTCATTTTCATAACCGAATCATTATTAAAAAAATTCTCTGGTTATTACTTTTAATTTGGATTATAACTACCTATTTTAAAATCGCAATCCCTTTTGAGACGAATTTAATTTATTACTTTGATGAGAGCAATACAATTACTAGAATTGTTAATCAAATTTTTGGCACCGTTGTCGGGAAGAATTGTTAATCAAATTTTGGCACCATTGTCGGGGATTGTTGATATCAACAAGACACTATTTGTGCGTAGTTTGTTATTTTTAAAGTTTTAGGTTTAAATTTGAATTTTCTATGTTATTACGAAATTTCTGTTTTATCATTATTTTTTATTTAGTTTGTTTTAGTTTCTAATTTTTAGTTAGTGATTTTTAATACTTAGAAGTTTATCTTAGTTTTCATTTGAATTTTTTTTTTCTATTTTTTTATTGTTAGTTTTTTAATTTTAAATTTTATTTTAGTTATTACTAATTATTTTTATTTTTATAATTTTATTTTTTGTTATTTTTAATAGTTTGTTTTACTTTACTTTTTTAATTTTTGTTCTTATTTAGTTTTTATCTAATTTAGTGCTACTGAGAAATTTTTCTTCTGATATTGAATGTTAGGTAAAGGAAGACATGTATAAGGAAGCTGACTCTCAACTTGCTATGTTAGCACAACATGAAGTGTCATCAAAGGAATTGGTTGCCTCAACTCGAGTTCAAGAAAATGTTAATCCGGTCAAGGCCCTATGATGTATTTTTTGTGGTGGAATAAATGTCAATGGCTATAGTGTACCATATATTAATAAAAGCACATTATATAGGACATTGCCAATAGCTAAATCCTTACTTCGATACCTATAATTCAAGGTGGGGTGATCATTCAAGTCTCAAATAGAGTAACAAGTAATTTCCAATTTTTAACCAAGAAACTCCTCAAGATCTACCACCAAGGAAGTCATCCTTTCTAGAAGAGAGTTTGAGTGAATTTATGAAGTTTACTCAAAATAACATTGGAGCAATTAAAGTAACTCAAGAAATACCTAAAAGAGAGTCGTGTTGTTGTTCCTTTTGATTGGTAGCTTTGTGTAAAATAACATATGTACAAGATGTATTATATGCAGAGGCAACAAGAGGAACAAGATATTCTAGAATGTGTTCCAGCATCTGGCCTTCGTCTATTAGCTAGATTTCATGAAGAAATCTGAGCATGATTGTGTTTATTTGTAAGAGTTGTCATCCCAAGGGTTTGCTAAAGTGCTTGACATGGTGTTTTGGTTGTAAGCAACTTGTTGAGTAAGATGTTCAGCACATGTTGTGTGACATCTTGGTGTAAGGATTGGGTTATGATTATCTTCAGATTTTCTTTAGTTTTGCTTTGGTGTTAATTTCTTCAAAAGATGTAGAAGTTTTCTTTTGGAAGAAGTTTGTTTTGTTAATCCAAATCAATTTGGAAAAGATTTATATTTGATTTAGTCAAAGAAGATTTGACTGGATTTTCTTGGAAGGAAGATGTGGTTCAGATTTTTTTATTTTGGATATTCTGGTGCAACATGTGAAACACGATGTTCCAACATGTGTGCAATGCAATATCTGGCCCTTTACAACAGGCCTAGATTGTTGCAGTTTGGAGCAAACTTTCTGATTGGATTTCAATCAAATTTGTTAATATTGTTTAGTAAAGCGTTTGTGTGATTTGTTTATTAAAGATTGATTGACATCAATTTAATTTAAATGGCAATTTAAATTTGAATAAAAAACAAATCATATCTTTATGAGGATTTTGTGGAACAAATTAAAACCAAATCCTCTATATTTCTAGACGTAATCTTATTCAAGAAAAAAATCCCAGAGTTAGCATTGCTATATAAGGAAACCTAACCTAGAGTTTGAGGTGTGCATGTTTTGAAGACTCATTGTGTTAGGGTTTGTATTTTTTAGTCTTTGTTTGAGTTATTGTTGTGCACCATTATAGTGCTTCCTTTCAAATCTTAAGGTCTAGAGGTTGGTTTCCTTGTTGAGTTGTAAAACTTTGTTCTAAGATATTAATTCTATAAGATTAAGAACAAAGTATTTGTGTTAATTCTACACCATGTTATTGCTTCATTCATAAGGCATAGTAGTTGGTTTGTTTAGTTTATTTGTATTCATGATTCATCATTGTGTTTATTGGTGTTGAACACTTTGGATTAGTGATTGAGAGAAAGTGATACAGGGTTCTCATATTTAGGGGGGTCCTAAATAGAAAGGCATTAGGGTAAAATTAAGAAGATGGTCATTGAACAAGGGGTTTGTTCATTTAACACGCTCTATACTAATACTATAGAATAGTGGATTTCCTTCCTTGGGTGAAGTGTCCTCCAGACGTAGGTGTTATTTACACTAAACTGGGTTACCAATTTACTTGTGTTCTTTATTGATTTTCTATTTCATCATCTTGTATAAGTCAATTTGTCATAACTTGGTTGTGTAACTGGTTTTTTTGTTATACAATGTCCCAGACATCATGTCTGACATTTGTTCCCAGAATCTGTTATCTATCATAAGCCAATTGGACAAGTTGTCCCAGACATATGTTCCACCATATGTCCTCTTGAGAATCGAATTTCACATCTATTCTAAAAGAGGCTATGAACATATTCATGTTGACTCAAAACAAGTTGCAAGCAACACACTTATAAATTGAATCATTCCACAAGAACATTAAAGCATCCAACAGGGACGTTGAAGCATCCAACAAGAACATTGAAACACCTATGAAGAATATTAAAAATCACATTGGGTAGTTATCTAAACAAGTGGTAGCTCGAGAGGTTTTAATGGGAATATGTTGGATAGTTCTAGGAATGATGAAGTTGAGAGAGAAGTCAAAGATGAATGGGAAGTAGTTGATTAAGGAGGAGTTAAAAATGAGAAAGAATAAAAAAATGCATGCCATCAGATAACATTGAATCAAGAATAAAAGAATGTGAGGTGGAAAGCAGTTATGGGAAAAGAGCAAGAATGGTAAGCGAATATGACATAGTTTTGGATTTAAAAATTTGTCTAGATATATATGTCCAAGAAGAAAATCTTCAACAAAGTAATGTCCCAAAAATTTGTTTTAGCAATAAGGAAGATGGAATAAAAGAGATAGATGAAATATTAAATTCCATTTATGTCTTGTTCACTACTATCAAATTGAAGAAGATGTGGAGGCGACATCTTCAATACCTCAAGTTCATGGGAGTCCTACCAAACAAAAGGAAGAAGAAGGGTGATATGTTCTTTGTGTCATATATGCCATCCTAACAGAGAAGCAACTGGTCAAACTCATTACCTTAAATAAGCGTTGTGTGTGTGGTAACCCATGGATCAATGTTATTTAGCTTTATTTCATTTTGAGTTTTTATTTCAGTTTATTTCCCTTACTATAATATGATCCAAGGAAGAGTACTAGCTAGCTTTCATGAAATATATTCCCTTTGTACTTCTCTTTGCTTAGAATTAATGAATTTGTTTGCTCTTGTTGTTCTTCCAATTTTGATTTGCTACCTTATCAGTGCCATTATGAAAAAGAAAAGAAAAAAGTCACTAGAAAAGAATGAACAAAAGTGATCATCATGGAAGCTCCCTTGCAGATTGGCATATTTTACTCAATCTCCAAATACCTTAGCCTGTAAGGTTTGAGTCATATATTTTCATTGTTCACTTTAACTTTTTATGAGAGTATTGTACATTAGTTATTTTCTAGAATTTGCATTGTTTATAATTTGAGTCTATCGGTCTGATAAATACATACTGAGGCAGTTGCTTGTGAATACTCTGAGCCTTTTTAAGCCACCATAGTTTAATATTATTATATCCCTCGCTAACCACTTTGAGCCTTAGTTGTTATTTCAATGACATAGCAATATTATTTAGTCAATTGACTTGAAAGAATAAATCTTTCCACACTCTTTGGAGTTAGGTAGAAATTTTTAGTTTCATTTTCTAATGCAAAAGAATAAGTTTGGAGTTACTCTTGGAAGTTAGCAACGTTTAAGCTTGGGGTTGGGTACTAGAGAAATTGGTCAAAAATAAAGAAAAAGATACAGAAAAAACAATAAGTTAAAAAAGACTTCTTCAAAAAAAAATTATGATAAAGAAAGAGAGAAAAATGGACCAACTTAATGAATTCTCTAGTACCAAATGAACAAGAAGGAGTGATATGGAAGGATTTTGGTAACAAAAGAAAAACTAGGTACCTAACTCCAAAGGTTTAAGCCTGTTATTCTAAAGTATCCTACCCCTACATAGGCCATGTTACCACTTTGAAAAGACCTCAAAAGTGTATGCTTAGACATGACTTTGATTGAATCTATTAGAAACTTTAAAAACTCATTATTAAGTGCTTTTTTACGTTAATTGTGTGATTAGCCTATAAAAATGAGTGCATATATGTGAGATGAGCAACAGGTTGAATACTTGTATGTTCGGAAGAACTTTTCTGAGTTACTTGGATTGAAGAAGGAAACGAAAATGTTGATTGGAAAAATAAGAAAGGTAATATTCATTGGTAAGGGTAATCATTTTAATTCTAATGAAATATTCAGTGTGGAGACAGGTTACTCGAGGACAAATATCATAGTAAGTTTGGGGTAATGATGACAGTCGTCATTACGTGATTTTTACGAGCAATTTCAGTAGAAAGAAGTGAAATAATGAGACACACCAATGCCAAAGTGTGAATAATATAACACAAACTACAAAGAGTGGAAGAATTGGGACTTAGAAGAATTGTGAAGAAATCGTGAAGAAGCGAGCATTTTTCAACATAATTTACATCATGACGTCTATCCAGTAATTTGGTCATAAATGGAGTTTTGTAACTTAGATTGAGATAGAGCTTTTCATAAAAGAAAGCTAAAAGAGAGAGGAGAGAGAGAGAGAGAGAGAGAGAGAGAGAGAGAGAGAGAGAGAGAGAGAGAGAGAGATCTAGCACTTGGAATTATATTGGAACTATGCATACCATTCTGACACAATGTTGCGCCACTCTGACACGCAAGAATCACCATATGTTTGGCTATTTTTTAAGGTTCCAATTTTGAGACAGAAAATGACGGCTAAGATATTTTTGGAGCAATATTTTAAGAGCATTGGAGTCATTGTAGAGATTATTTTCCATAGTCTTTTATGGAGAATTCTTATCAACTCATAGTAATTGTAAAATTCTATATGAGTAGCTAAGTTATTCTATACTAGGTCTTTTTTAGGTGAACCTTTTTGTACTTTGTTGAATCATGTGATTATTTGAGATTAATTTTATGCTTTTATGTTATTATCGTTATTTTATAGTTCGGTATCTTAATGCTTTTTATGTATTGAAGAATGCATGAATTGATATCAGATGAGTATGGATTTCTGATTGCTAGTCTACCGATTCAATCTAAGGTAATTTTTCAACTTAGTAATTAACAAGGAATATGTAAGTATAAATTGTGACTTTTGAATTAATGAACATAGAATGCCTAGTTTAACTCTGAGTTAGTCTAATGAATTAGGAAATTATTGTATAAATTAGTGAGTTATACACCAAGGAATTAGGTGTAGTGGTCATATTAATTTGTCGTGAGATAATAACTTAATTGCAATTGAATTAATACACAGTTCATCAACAAGAATAATTAGGGGAATTGATATAAAGGATTTAATTGCCTTTCATTATCATATTTTAATCCGTTAATTTTCTCGTTCTCGTTTTTGTAACCGAATCATTATTAAAAAACCCTTATTATTACTTTTAATCTTCACTATAATTACCTTGCTTAAATGTGCAATCCCTGTGTAAACCAATTTAATTTATCAATTCGACGAGACTAGTACACTTGCTAGAATTGTCCATCGGGCCTGAGCTAGACAGACTATCTAGTGGTTCCCTCATTCCACGATAAAAAACATAGGGATAATGGAAGATTTATTCTCCCTCAAATTGTGGGGGGATGTTTTCTTTTTATTGATATTCCTTGGAAACCTCGTGGGCCACCAAAAAAAGTGGAACATGTCAAGATATACAAAGGTAAATATGCATTTAATGGGGTGGCCCAGACCTTTTGGGGTGACTAAAACCACTATGTGAGCTTACCCCACCGGCCTCCACTTAGTTCTCCCTTGCGATGGGAAGTTTTTATCATAAACCATCCCTTTTTAGGCACAATCAACTTGTGCTAGTTCACAACCCCTCTATCACAAGGCCTTGGAAAGGATGAATTGATTTAATTCTAGCATATTTCCACCCTAAATATTTTTCAAATTCCTTAGGCGAAACTTGGGGTGAGTCCCTTAGGTAAAGCTTAGGGAGAGTCCCTTAAGAGAAGCTTGGGGCGAGTCCTTCAGGTGAACCATGAAATGAGTCCCTCAAACGTCACCTAGGACAACACGTGCAGTAAAAAATGTTTCTCATGATGGATCTGTCTTGGGAAGCCAAGTCTATTAAGGACTCTTGATTCATTAACATGTATCAGGATGTGAGATGTGTGGTGATTAATTTTGCAATTGTTGGTGTATGCCTAGTAGAAGTGAATCATGTCTTATGCAACATAGGATTCTAATCTTATAAAAGGAGATCCTCAACCTATTTTTCATCCAAGATATTTCCAAGTTTTCGTTGTAGCAGATCCAGTTGCTTTTAAAACCTATCAAGCTTAGCTTCATCTTCTTCCTTTGTAATAAGGATAACTCTCCATTCTCTTCTTCATTTTCATTTTTCTATAAATGGTTATCATTAAGGAGTTAGACGAGAGGGGTAACATGGTTGAACCCTCCAATATTAGGGAGCTTATGAAGCTATATGAACACTGCATGAAAAATGATAGACGAGTCGATAGAACAATCGACTACAGGTTGCTCGAAATAAGGATGTCTGGAAGATACAAGAGCATCTCTGATTCTAGTAGTGACAATGACTATATTTCCTCCTGCTCTTTCGTAGGAAATACAGGGTTATCAATGACAACCAGCTCATCCAAGCATTTAAGAGCGGAAGACTTTGAAACTTGTTATGCCTCAAAAAATAAAGTGACCTCCTTTGGGAAACACATAAACCTCTTCAAAATGAGCGATGAGGGAGATATCATCCAGGAGCCTTGTTTGGAAAAGAAGTAGGCTAACATATTACTCTAGAAGATTCACCTCACGCCTTCTTCTACATGCATCTTCGAATTGTGCATGACCTTGGGGTGCTCATACCATTCATCCATTTTGAACCAGAGGTTCTCACAACCATCAATGTCACCTTCTGCCAAATAACTCTTAAGGGTTGGGCCTTTATAAGGGCCTTTGAGATTATTTGTCGCTGCTTAGAGGTTAACCCCGCAACAGGTATTTTTTTCTCCTTTTATGGAATGAAGACAAGATCAAAATGTGGCTGAGTAACCATAGGCGCTCTGCTAGGAAGGATCATATTCACCCTCACTCTAACCATTACAAGAACTTGAAAGATAATTTCACGAGGGTGGGGGCGAGATGGGATGTCTATGGTTACCACCGGGGAAGATGACATCTATTATTTCCTCTTATACCACACAGAAGATCATTTGGACATAAACAACTTTGACTTTGAATTCCTAACCATCACACAGAGAGACATGGTCAATGTTTTGGATGAGTTCAACATTATAAACTCTAAGGAGATTGTAGAACTCGACCATGGTGCAAATTACAAAATTGATGAATATTTGTGTAGGTTTAACTTATGTAGGCGGTATATCTGAAGGTGAGAAAAATACACAAGAAGGGGGGTTGAATTGTGTTATTTAATTTCTTTACTTTGCTTCTGAACAGAGTTCAGATTCTAAACCACTGTTCAGATTCTGATAATTAATTGCAGTGGAATAATAACAGAAACAAATAAATATCAACATAACACACAAAGATTTATATTGATTCATCCCAAACTGAAAGTAGTCCAATCCCCTTGCAGCATAAGAGATTTTCCACTATAATCAAATCATGATTACAATTGCTTATGCCCTCAGCACAAGACTTTACTGCTCAGACCCTCAGCCCAAGACTTCCTGCTTAGACCCTCGTCCCAAGACTTCTTGTTTAAACCCCTCAGGTTCAAGACTTCCTTGCTCAAGCCCCTCAGGCTCAAGACTTCTTCTCTGACCCTCGGTCCAAGACTTCCCTACTTAGATTTCACAAATCCAAGACTTTTGCTCAGACCTGAAGTCCAAGACTTTCTTGCTCAATCAATAGTTGATTAAGACTTTAATGCTCTAGCACATAGCAGGAGACTTACTTGGCTCAACCTTCACAGCAAGAGACTTTGATTCTCAAGCACATAGCAATAGACTTTATCTAAAATACTAAACAACTTGTTTAGCATAATAGAGAACAAGGAGTATTTGATACATAATCAGAGGTACAGGGAAATAACCATAATAAAGATCACAACACTTAATATTTCTAAGATATTCAATGTTTAAGAAATCTTAAGGCTTTGTACAATTTACAACATATAACAGAAAATCTGCATACTCGATTATGTTGGTATTATTGATCTTGTTATTCTTCCATTCTGATAGAAGTGAGGAACGCTTCTATCCTTCTTGGATCTTCTTCTTTTTTCTACTTGTTCCATGTTCCTTGTTCCTTGTTGAAAGTCCACGTTGAATCTTCAGCTACTTATATAGCAGTTTCAGAGGAATAGTCGTTGGAAGAGATAACTTGTGCAAGTGTCTTTGTTACTCCATAGTACAAGAGATGTTGAAGATAGATACACCAAAATATCTTGATCCATTATGTAACTTGTTTAACCATTGCATCTTTCTTGTGATCTTGTATTATAGATCCATTAAGACTAGATACCCGTAATGCATGTCAACTCTTCTTGAGCCATGTGAACGCATACTCTAGCTGACAACAGATTTGACAATGTAGCTTGCTTTCTGCAGTACCGATAACTTTAGCTTTATCGTTGGTTTTGAATTATCACCAGAATCTGATACATTCAATAAGCTTAGAGACAATATATTGCTCTTCTGATGTTGAGGCCTTCAGCTTTAGATTCTACGCAAACCTATATTATCAGTCTTTACTTAAATAACGTTCTTTAGATTCTGAGCCACTAGAAGCCAATAACTTAGTTTCTCTCAAGTGCATTCTTATATCATATTCTTAATACATTCTTCTTTAAGCTTTAGAACCTGCACACTTAGAACACGCATTAGATAACACCATTGTTCTTTCAATACTTTGCTATCATCAAAACCCAAAGGATATATGTCATGAACAAATCTTGTTCTAACAATATCAAACTAGGGTTTTCTTATCTCTTAATGCTTATTTTTTCTTTTCCTTTTGAAGAGAAAATGCCCCCCCCCCCTCCATGAATGTCGTTGGAAGGAAAGCTTGCCTAGCAAAGATGAAAGCTGCTTGGGGCGAGCAATAGATCGATAATCCAAAAATTTACCTTGGCGGCATCATGATTAAGGGTGGAAGTGGCGTTGGGGATGCCATTGTGAATCACATGCTTACTAAGACCATGAAGCATGAGAGATAAGGGAGTTCTACCTCTGTCCAAGGCCAGGAGGACAAAGGCATAATGCCTATGGAGACTGTTATTCTAGAGGACGAGGTTGAGGGTGATAACAAAAATGGGTCGCTCATTTGGGAAGAAGCCTCCAAAAGCAAGTCTGAAGGGGTTACATTGCATTCTTTGTGGAACAATCACGATGATGCTAAGAGTTACGCTAGCACTCACCTCCTTTATGTCGAAGATTTTCCCAACGACTTCATAGTTATGAGTCGAATGGGGACTAGATATTTGTCATATATGGTGGAGAGTCATCTACTTCAGAGCCTGATGCTGGACTGCCTATTATTCAGTAATCATAACCAAGTGGATAGATTTGTCGACATGTTGAAAGCCAAGTTAAAAAGTGCAAAGGAGGCATTGAAGACCATCATTGAGGAGCGTGATTAATCAAGGCATTTTGAGGCGGGGCTGAAAGAGACCCTAGAGAAGGTGAAGAAAGACCCCAAGGAAGCCAATGAGAAGCTTTCCTGGACAAATAATAGGTTGAAAGGCTTGGATGAATCCCTTAAGGCAACTATTTTCCCCAGAAGAATTTGGAAGATGAATTGTTAGTGTAAAGAATAAATGGTTGAAACCTCTAACAAATACTTTAAATGTGCTAAAGAGCATGTGGCCTTTTTCCATCCTAGTCTGGATCTGAGCCAACTAGGCTTGTTCAAGGTGATCAAAGATGGTCAAATGGTAAATGAGAAAGATAAAGTCACAGTGTTTCCCGCTCAAGAAACAGATGCTTCCTCTAAGAAGAATAAGGGTTTCCCTAACTTTGATGAGGGGTGAACTAATGAAAAAGAGGGTCATTAGGCTCCCTTTACTGTTGTATTCTTTAAAAAGGATGATAAAATTATAAGTTTAGAGTATCAAAATTTTAAAAATTAATAAAATCAAATCAAATCAAAATTTCAAATTTAAAAATAGCAATCAGAATTTAAATATTTTTTCTCAAATCTTAAATAAATATTTGTTGTCAAAATAAATAAATAAATTCAATTTAATTATTAGGAAATAAATAGATATCAAACACCAAAAACAACAAAGTGATATTTTAATGATGATAAAATTAAAAAGGGTGATGCTAACGAGTGCTTCAAGAGCACTCTTTAAGGATACTAAATAAAGAAAACATTCTTTATAAAAATCAACTATTTCAATTTTCAATACATTAAATATACATTTCCAAAACATTTACCATCTTAAACTCTTAACGAGTACCCTGGAGCATTAGTTACCATGTCCCAATTAAAGAAATTATAGATAATTTTTTTATTAACTATCATTTCTTGGGTGTTGGCTTCTTTAAACGACTACTTATCCTATGAATGGCATCTCTTGCAAAAAAAATGACTATTTCAAATTAGACAATCAATCGAATTACAACAAGTTCTACTTCTTGTGTTTCACCGACGGGACATGCGTGCGTTTCTTGGTGATTTAAACTCCTAATCCTAGGATTAAGGATCACCAAGTTGCATTGTTGCCATTGGTGATAATGCCAGGTCGATGGGTGGAGGTTACAAGAAGAATAACGTCATGAGATGTTGTGGCTAGAAGTCAAGGTGGGAAAGGAGTTGAGTTGGATGGGAGTAACATATCGAGCTTTTTCTTCACGGAGTTTCTAGAACATTTTGAAGCGAAAGATATGTTCGATGTATTCAAAGAACAAGGTTGGGTGGCAGAAGTTATTATTCCACCTAAGAGAGATAAACATGGAAAACGATATGGTTTTTTGCGTCATAAGAATGTAGGGGATGAAAGGCTCCTTACAATTAAATTGGACAACATTGTGGTCAATGGAACAAAGATATATACGAATGTTACAGGATTTCAAAGAGGAGATAACAAGGGGCATATTGTAACACCCTTCTACCACACAAAATACTCACGAATAAATTAACTAAATAAAGGTAAATAAATCAGAGTAAATCACCACAAAGGTGCCAGATTTCATCATAAACATCTAAGTAACATCCTGCTCCCTAACACGGGTTCTTTCACCAAAAGACATTCAATCAAAACTACTATGCAGCGGAAATTATAATCTTAAGTAATTACGTCCAAAATGTCAAAATAGTAACAATAATAGTGACATTATGTCTATAAACACTAGACCATAAAATTTCAACTCAAGGACGTCCCAACCCGATGTTACATATCAGAGCAAGACACCTTCTAAATTCAACAGAAATAAAACTAAATAACTCCAAATGCTAAATCTTCACGCACCAAGAGAGTTAATCCTGATCACCTGCACGTTACCCACGTAGAGGCAACATTCAAACAGGCAGGATGAGTAATCACAAATCATTATACGAGATATAAAGAGAAAGATATACAAGTACAACAGTATCAATAGTTCCTTTACACCGTCATAGTATTTATCAAACAAAATAATCATCGTTAAGTCATCATCGTCGTACATCACTTAAAATCACGTCATCAATAACATCGTTTATTCATAAATATGCAATGCCACATAGTATGAAATGCAACAACATAGACTCATGCATGTGGTACCAATTCATTTGATGGACACTGGGCCATCACCCTCTAAAGATCCCCACCATAGGATCCATTCCCCCTTGGAACCGGAGCACGTCATAAACACTTAAATCTACACAATGGGATTGAAGCCACCACTGGACCGAAGTCCTAACATCGTCACTGGACCGAAGTCCTACATAATGCTATGAATGTATGATGCAAAACGTCATAATAATCACCATCATAGGATCGTCAAGGTTGCATCATCATTCATGAGAATTCACCAAAACATCATAATGTAACATCAATCACATACGTCACAATTCATCATAATACTTCACAATTCATCATGTTATAATTGTTAAAACACAATACTTCAATTGCCACACGGCACAGGGTCAACAAAGAAACAAGACCACACGAAGAATAAACTAAAATAAAAAACATATGCTCCTGCTCGCCTGGTGCTCGCCCGACGAAGCAGGGGCGAAAACCCTCCCTCATACAAAACTCCAAGCGAGTACGCTTCCCCCGACGAAACAGATCCTTCGCCTGGCGATTTCTACAAAACAACAAATCCTGCTGTTGTGTTTTCTGTGTATGAAAACTCCTTCCAACATTTTTCCAAAGACCCAATTTTCATCAAGAATTGCACAACATGTTTATACAAGTTCAGTAATATTCATATGTACAATCCCAAGTAATTACCAACACCCAATTCATCAAATCACAACATCAACATAATCATACAATTTCATTCATATTTTCATCAATCAACACATAACACACAAAACCTACATCTACCTTAAACCCTATATCAAATATAATAATCCGGATCACCCCCCGTACCTCGAATTCTCAGCAATTGACTTCTTTCTCTGTGTTCTACGGGTGACCCCCTTGGTTCTCTGTGCCCTAGCTCTCCCTTCACAGTTTCTCTCCAACTTTTCACGATCGTACAAGAGTGAACACTTTCTATCCCAATTCTTCCCCTTTTGTCACTCTTACCCCTTGGACCCCTATTATGTTATTTCTCTCTTGCCCTCACTTACTCCACCTAACATTACCATCCTACCCTTAAAATCTCTACACATTATTGTCTCTATTTTAAATATTAGGAATATTTTAATTAATTATTATTAATAAATTCCACATAACTAATTATGCACTGGTTGTGATTATAACTCTAAATAATTTCCAACTATATTATTTAAATTATAATTAGATTCTCATTAGTCATTTAGCCCAACACTACTCCACGACGCATCCCTTAATCACACAAAGCATCATATAATTCATCAAAATTCACAATTACCCACCAATAATTAACAAATAATTAAATATGAAACTTGGGGTGTTACAACACTCCCCCACTTAAAGAATTTTCGTCCTCGAAAATTACCTGAAGAAAACAGAGTCGGATACGACTCCCTCATCTGATCCTCACGCTCCCAAGTCTAACTTTCACCAGCTGGTCCACCCCACAATACCTTCACTAAGCCAATCTCTTTACTCCGCAGTTGTTTCATTTCTCATCCATCTATCCGCACAGGTAATGCTTCAACAGTCAGGTTATCTCTCACATGTACATCATCCATTTAGATCACATGTGACGGATCCGAAATGTATTTCCTCAACTGAGATACATGAAACACATCTTTAAGGTTCACAAGCGGGCGGTAAAGTAACTCGATAGGCTACTTTTCTGATCCTCTACATAATCTGATACGGACCAATAAAATGCAGAGTGATCTTCCTAGACTTCAAAGCTCGGCCCACACCATTTACCGACGTAACTCTCAAAAACACGTGATCTCCCTCTTGGAATTCAAGTGCTTTCCTTCTCTTATTGTGATAACTCTTCTGACGACTCTGCGAAGCTCTTATCCTCTCTTAGATCATTTTAATCTTTTCGGTCGTCTCCTGCACAATCTCAGGTCCGACCACAACACTTTCGCCTGACTCATACCAACGCAATGGAGTTCTACACCTCCTTCCATACAACGCTTCATACGGTGTCATCCCAATACTAGCATGAAAACTGTTATTGTATGTGAACTCAATCAATAGCAAGTGGCTATCCCAAGATCCTCCTTGGTCCAACACACAAACCCTCAGCAAATCCTCCAAAGACTGGATAGTCCTCTCTATCTGACCATCCGTCTGCGGATGATATACAGAACTCATCCTCAACTTAGTAACCAAAGCACCTTGCAAACTTTTCCAGAATATCGACGTAAATCTCAGGTCTCTATCCGACACAATACTCGAAGGTATCCCATGCAACTTCACAATTTCCTCAATGTACAACTCAGCTAACTTCTGCATCGAATGATTAATCTTTATCGGCAAGAAATGAGTCGATTTAGTTAATCTATCCACAATCACCTAAATCGAATCATTCCCTTTTGCATTCTTCGGCAACCCCGACACAAAATCCATGGAAATACTATCCCATTTCCATTCCTAAATATTTAACGGTTGCATCATACCCAAAGGCTTCTAATGTTCAATCTTTGACTTTTGACAAGTCAAACAGGCATAAATAAACTCACCAATATCCCTCTTCATACCTGGCCACCAAAACAACTTCTGCAAATCCTGATACATCTTCGTAGCACCGGAATGAATACTCATCCTACTTCGATGTCCTTCTTCAAGAATACTCTTCTTAATTTCTTGTACATCCGGAACACACACTATATCTCTGAACCTCATCATGTCATCCTCATCAATCTGAAATTCACCTCCGTTACCTTGGTTAATCAAGGGCAATTGATCAACTAATCTCAAATCAGATTTTTGACCTTCCTTGATTTCTTCGAAAATGCCACTCATCAGTTTCAACATTCCCAACTTCATACTGTCAGGAGTCTCTTCACATACTAAACTCAGATCTCGTAATTGCTGTCATACCCTAAATTTTGACTACAAGACTTCATATCATAGTGCAAGCCATTACCACAATTTGGATTTACCTCATCAATCCTCTCAAAGATTGTTAAGCATTTACCTAAACCAAGGATTAGGGTTTTGAGCCCTCTCAGAGCATCTAGGCAAAGGATAAATCAAGAATTGACATGATTTTCAACTTGTACAACCTCTTAAACATCCATGAAGGATCAAGAGGTTTCCAATATTAAGAATTAAGCACAAAAATGCAACACTTCAAGTTGATCAAGCCTCAAGATCATCAGTGTCACCAAATTAGGGTTTTGGTCGACCAAGGCCTCCAGAGAGAAATTTTCATCCGGGCATGAGCCAATACTTCAAAACATGATTCAAGAAGCTCAAAAGGTCCTCATGAGTCCATTCATAAGTTCAAAATAGCCTCAGGGGATGCATTCATCAAAAATCAAGAATTAGGGTTTTGACCTAATTCAGTCCCCAAGTTTACTTTTGGAGCAAGGCATGAGCCAAGACCTCAAGAAATGCTTTAAGGACCTCAAATATCTCATATTGATCCATTCACAAGTTAAGATTGACACAAAGAACTTGGTTCATGAGCAATATAAGGATTCACATTCATCTGAAGCACAAATTAGGGTTTCTGGGAAAAAGTCAACCATACCTTTGAATTTTGACCAAGGCATGATCTCAAACCTTGGGACATGGTTCAAGCCACTCAAGAACATCTATAGAATCTATCCATTAGGTTCAATTTAGCCCAAGGACTTAATTTCTTAAAGGATCACAAAGTTCAAAATTCATTTGACAAAAAGTCAAATGTGATCAAAACTAAGTTTGACTTTTGGGATTTTTTTACAAACTTGGCCTCTTCAAGTCAAAAACATTGTTAACTTATGATTTGGATCATAATCAATCAAAAAAAATCAAGAAAAGTGAGGTTACTTGCAAAAAGGGCAACCTTGAGAAACTTGAAATTTCACTAAGTTATAAAAAAAGTGATTTTTATCCAACTTTGCAAGCCCATAACTTGTGATTCAAGCCACTATTTTCTTCCATCCAAAGCTCAAATGAAAGCTCTCATTACATACTACAAAAGTGTCCAACTGACCTATTGTCAAAAAATGCTTGGATTTTGAGTTATGAAGTGATCAAAATCAAGAAAAGTGTGAAATGAATTCCTACACTTAGTGAAAATCTGCCTAAGTAAAATCAGTCAAAATATCAAAATGTGAAGGGATTTTTCACCATGATCCAAGATGAATCAAGTCCAATGGTGAACATCAAAGTTGAAGTACATAATCCCAGATTTCTAAAGAGCCCAAGAGCATGAGATAACTCCACTTGAGCAAGGGGTTATGGAGATTGCAATACATCTTGCTGCAAACTATTTTGCAAAACAGTTTTGGTCATTTCTTGCTAGCCACGATTTTGGAGTCAAACACAATGATCATTGTGCCAAGCCAATTCAATGAGATCAGAGTGACTCATCACAAACCTGTAAGATAGTGCCAAAGAACTAAGAAAAATCTCATGAGAATGATGAAGTTTTGTCATGAAATCCTTGAAATTCAAAGTGCATTTATGTGCAATAGTGCACATTCAACAAAAGTAAACACCTCAGTCAAGATGCTCACATAAAAAATAATTAAAACATCTGAGGAATGTGGAATTGGTCAAAAGTTGGCTATGCTACTTAGAAGTGACAATGTACCTTGCATAAGAAGTAATGGCATCTTGCCAAAAGACATTGAATAAGTTCTTATCCTTTAAGCCAACACTATTCCTCCAAGACAAACTTATTCACCTATAAATAGAGCTCACTTCTGATGTTTAAAAAACACACCAAAACAACTTCAATCCTTGTTTTCTCTAAATTCTTCTTTGTCTCAAATTTTAAAACACCAAGAGAGGGAGAAATCGAATTTCTCAAATCAGAGCAATTCTATCCAAACCAAGCATTCAAACACTTCACATACACTATGTGGAAGTGATCCAAACACTTACATCCCATCTGTAACATCCAAATCATCATCTCCGTAGTTCACTTGATCAAGTTGCAGTTGGATTCGAGTTACTCAATCCAGGAGTTTCCAAACCATTCCAAACACATAAACACATTCCTTAAGGGTCAAGGAAGCTATTTGGATCATCACCTTGCATCTGTAACACCTCCAAGGTAGAATTTGATTCCTTCTTGCAGAGGTAAGCCTTGAACTTTCAATCTCTATGATCCATGCATCATTTTAAATTTTCAAAGCCCAGACATGTTTGTTATATTGCTGTGATCATTTCCCATCAATTAATTGCTATTAATCGTGCCTATATAATATTACACAATGTTCTTGCAAAAATTAGGGTTCTTCAGGTTCATATGAGATAACTCATGCCATGTAACACCCCAAAATCAGTAGAATATTTATTTAATTGGTTTATTTTAAATATTCTTACTTTGGTGAATTTTTGGTGAATTATTGTGATGTTTGATGATTTATCTTGTGGGGTATTGACGATGTTAAGGGTGTGTCGATGATGTTAGGAGTATATGATTTATTAGGGATTATTTCGATAATAATAATAATGGAATAATGTGACAATGTTATTTAAATTATTATTATTATTTTAAAATAAAAGGAAGGGCTAAGTAGTAATTGTGCGAGAATAAGTGAGGACAATGTTGGAAAAGTCTATTAAGGGTCTTAGGGGTAAGATGGACAAAAGGAATTGGAGAGAAGTGAGAAGTCATTCTTGGTACGATCAGTTTGGAGAAAATGCTCTGAGGAAAAGAGAAGAAGGCTATGGCTTATAGAAGTTTCGGAAGAACTCGGAGAGGAAGAATCGGAAAGCAATTTTCTAAGGTATGGGGATAATCTTTTACCATTATACTTAATATAGGTGTATAAGCATGTAGGTAGTGGGTTTCCGGGTAAATTAGACGAGTTCGTAACAGAATTGGAGTTTTGGAAAGGTATTAGATGTTAGGGATAAAACCCTTTATGATGTATTGTTGTTGTTGTGTTGTTTCTATGGTGAATTATGAATAATTTGGACTATTTAGTACTAGAATCGTAAGCTTTCGAGGGTCTCAGATAGTGTAGAATCGCAACTGAGAAGTTGCAGGATTCGCACGTTTCGCCGGGCGAAGCAAATTCGCCCCAACCTCGCCGGGCGAAAGTGGGAGCGAAGGAAAGGTGGAAAAAGTGTGCTACTGGATTTTGTATGAGAGTGTGGGATTCGCCCCTGCTTCGCCGGGTGAAGCTCAGGCGAGCGAGTTGCTTCGCCGGGTGAAGATAGCAGCGAAGGGAGAGTGTGAAAAGTGGGTTTCTGTATTTTGTATAGGGGAGATGCTTCTCCAGGAGAAACCCAGGCGAGCGCGCTGCTTCGTTGGGTGAGCAGGAGCAGTAATTTTCTTTTCTTTTCTACCTTGTGTTGTTTTGTGTCTTGATGATTGATGATGATTTTTTATGCATGATGATGATGTGATAACATGATGATTTATGACGAATTTTGATGCATGATGATTATGTGATAACATGATGATTTATGTCGATTTTTTATGTATATTAATGATGTGTTACCGTGATGCTTGATAAGAGTTAATGAATGATGATGCAATTGACGTTTTTGTGACGATGACGATTTATGACATTTGCATCATGCATTCATAGCATTCTAGGACTTCGGTCTAATGACGGTTTTAGGACTTCGGTCCAGTGGTGGCTTCAATCCCATTGTGAGGATTAGAGTGTGTGACGTTGCTTCGGTTCTTGTGTAGAATCGATCCTATTGGTGGGGATATTTGGAGGGTGATGACCCAGTGTCCATCAAACATGACGAATTGGTACCACATGCATTAGTCGATGTTGTGCATTTCATACTTATGTGGCATTGTGTGTTTGTGAATGATGATATGATTGATGACATGACTGTAAATGATGTACGATGATGATGATGATGATGTATTAATGACGATGTTGGTTTATTTTGATGCATGTTACCTTATTATTTCTTATCTTACATCTTGTATAATGGTTTATGATTACTCACCCTGCCTGTTTGAATGTTGCCTCCACGTGGGTAACGTGCAGGTGATCAGGATTAGCTTTCGGTGCGTGAAGATCTGACTTGAAGTATTTTGATTATTTTGGTCGAGTAGAGGGTCTTGCTCTGATATGTAACATCGAGTCGGGATGTTTGAGTCGAACCATAATGTTTTTTTATTTGATGATGTTATGATACTTTGAAGTTGTTTTAAAAACCTTTTGGTGTTATAACTTATGATGTTTTTGAAGCATTCCGCTGTGTAGTATTTAAGTTAATTTTGATGTTTTAACCCGTGTTATGGAGCAGGATGTTATTACTTGATGTTTATGATGAAATGTGACGCCTTTATGGGATTTTACTTTGATAATTATTATTATATTACTCGTGAATGTCTGTTGGGTAGAAGGGTGTTACATTAGTCGTATCAGAGCAGGTCGGTCTATCCGGCCAGGTCTTTGTATGAGGTTATTCCCTATCAGTCGATGAGTGTGTGTACACTGTCGATGTTTTGTTTCTTCTAACTTTGTTGGTGGTGTGCAGAATGGCTGGAAGAAACGACCGTGTTATTGCTGACGCGCTGGAATCACTTGGTCAAGTGATGGCTCAGAACAATCAGAATGGTGAATTTCCTGGTGAGTTACGTGCTTTGGGGAAGTTTCAGAGGAACAATCCGCCAACTTTCATGGGCACTCATGATCCGGAGGACACGCATAAATGGCTCAAGGTGATTGAGAAGATCTTCCAGGTGATGGGGTGTACGGATGCTCAACAAGTTCAGTTTGGAACTCATATGCTGTCCGAAGAGGCTGAAGATTGGTGGGATAACACTCGTCAGAGGCTGGAGGATGTTGGTACCGAGATAACATGGGCTGTGTTTAATAGAGATTTTCTGGGAAAATATTTTCCTAAAGATGCTCGCGGTAAGAAGAAGGTGGAATTCCTTTAGCTGAAGTAAGGAAACATGACTGTGATAGAATATGCGGCAAAGTTTGAGGTGCTGGTGAAGTTTTGTCCGCATTATAATCGTGCTGATGCTGAGATGTCCAAATGCCTTAAGTTTAAGAATGGGCTGAGACCAGAGATCAAGCAGGGCATTAGTTACCAACAGATTCAAAGGTATGCTGAGCTGGTGGATAAGAGTAGAATCTATGATGAGGATAGCCAAGCTCGATCTGCTCACTACAAGCAACTTAGTGAGAAGAAAGAGAATGGATAGTTCAGAGGAAAGCCTTATGTGACTCCAACTAACAAAGGGAAACAGAAGGCTTCAGATGGGAAAAGACAAGTGGGGGAGCATATCCCGCTTCTGCGAAGTGTTACAGGTGTGGCGAGCAAAGTCATTGTGCTGAAGTTTGCAACAATGGTGTGTTGAGGTGCTACAGATGTGGTAAGAGAGGTCACAGAGCTACTGACTGCAAAAATGAGGGTCCGACTTGTTTCAACTGTGGTGAACAAGGTCACATCAGTACACAGTGTCAGAAGCCGAAGAAGACTGCTACCGCAGCTCAGACTAATGGCAGAGTGTTTGCTTTGAGTGGTTCAGAGGTTCCTGAGAAGGATAACTTGATTCGAGGTACTTGTTTTATTAACAATGTTGAGTTGGTCGCTATTATTGATACTGGTGCTACTCATTTGTTTATTTCGCTTGAATGTGCTAATAGATTGGGTTTGAAATTGTCTGATGTGAATAGTAGTATGTTAATAGAGACTCCTGCTAATGGTTCTGTTACTACTACTTTTGTGTGTTCGAGATGTCCTTTGATGATTTTTGGGAAGAGTTTTGTGATGGATTTGGTGTGTTTGCCCTTGCACCAAATCGATGTGATTCTGGGGATGAACTGGTTAGAGTTCAACTACATTCACATTAACTGTTATAATAAGATATTGGAGTTTCCTGAGTTTGGTGATAATGGAGAGTTGATGTTCTTGTCTGCTAAGCAAGTAGACGAACTCTTAGAAGACGAAGCCTTGATGTTTGCGCTGTTTGTGTCGTTGCAAGTTGATCGTGAAGCTGTGAGTGTCGAACTACCTATTGTCTGTGAATTCCCAGAAGTGTTTCTAGATTACATAAGTGATTTGCCTCTAGGACGTGAAGTAGAGTTTGCGGTGGATTTGATACCAAGTACGAGTCTGGTGTCAATGGCTCCTTATCGGATGTCAGCTTCTGAGTTAAGTGAATTGAAGAAACAACTGGAAGAATTGCTTGAGAAGAGGTTTGTTCGACCGAGTGTTTCTCCGTGGGGTGCTCCTGTGTTGTTAGTGAAGAAGAAAGATGGTAGCATGAGATTGTGTGTTGATTATCGTCAATTAAATAAGGTGACTATCAAGAATAAGTATCCACTTCCGAGGATTGACGATTTGATGGATCAGCTTATAGCCACTTGTGTGTTCAGTAAGATTGATTTGAGGTCTGGTTATCATCAGATTCGTGTTAAGCCTGATGATATTCCGAAGACAGCTTTCAGGACGAGGTATGGTCACTATGAATACACTGTGATGCCGTTTGGAGTATCCAATGCACCTGGTGTGTTCATGGAGTATATGAATTGGATTTTCCATGAGTATTTGGATAAGTTAATGGTGGTTTTCATTGATGATATTCTGATATACTCTAAATCTGAAGAAGAGCATTCGGGGCATTTGAGGACGGTGCTGCAAGTATTAAAAGAGAAGAAGCTATATGTAAAACTGTCGAAGTGTGAGTTTTGGTTGAAAGAGGTGAGTTTTCTTAGACATGTGATTTCAAGTGGTGGAATTGTTGTTGATCCTTCTAAGATCGATGTGGTGCTACAGTGGGAGACTCTGAAGTCTGCTACTGAGATACGAAGTTTTTTGGGGTTGGAAGGTTACTATCGCAAGTTCATAGAAGGTTTTTCTAGATTGGCGTTACCGTTGACGCGGTGACTCGAAAAGGTCAGGCTTATGTGTGGGATGTTGCATGTGAAGAGAGTTTTGTGGGATTGAAGAAGAAATTGACGACTGCTCTGATTTTGATTTTGCCTAATCCGAATTAATCTTTTGTGGTGTATTGTGATGCCTCAAAGGTGGGTCTTGGTGGAGTTTTGATGCAGAATGGACTAGTTGTTGCTTATGCTTCGAGGCAATTGAGAGTTCATGAAAGGAATTATCCTACGCATGACTTAGAATTGGCAGTTGTGGTGTTCGTGTTGAAAATTTGGAGACATTACCTTTTTGGCTCTAAATTTGAAGTGTTCAGCGATCATAAGAGTTTAAAGTACTTATTCGATCAGAAGGAGTTGAACATGAGGCAGAGGAGGTGGTTGGAATTGTTGAAATAATATGATTTCGATTTGAATTACCATCCCGGTAAGGTAAATGTGGTGGTTGATGCATTGAGCAGGAATTCATTGCATATGTCCATGCTTATGGTGAGAGAGTTGGAATTAATTGAGCAATTCCTATATTTGAGTTTGGTATGTGAAGAGACTTCTGACAGTGTGAAGTTGGGTATGTTGAAGTTGACTAGTGGTATTCTGGAAGAGATCAGAGTGGGACAGCAATCTGATTTGAAGCTGGTTGATCAGTCGGTTTTAATTAACCAGGGCAACGGAGGTGAATTCCGAATTGATGAGAATGGTGTGATGAGGTTCAGAGACATAGTGAGTGTCCCAGATGTTCCCAAAATTAAGAAGAGTATCCTTGAAGAAGGACATCGAAGTAGATTGAGTATTCATCCCGGTGCTACGAAGATGTACCAGGATTTGCATAAACTGTTTTGGTGGCCAGGTATGAAGAAGGATATTGCTGAATTTGTTTATGCCTGTTTGATTTATCAGAAGTCCAAGATTGAACATCAGAAGCCTTTGGGTATGATTCAGCCATTGAATATTCCAGAACGGAAATGGGATATTATTTCCATGGATTTTGTGTCGGGATTGCCGAAGACCGCAAAAGGGAATGATTCTATCTGGGTGATTGTAGACAGGTTGACTAAATCGGCTCATTTATTACCGATGAAGATTAACCATTCTATGCGGAAATTAGCTGAGATGTACATTGAGGAGATTATGAAGTTACATGGGATTCCTTCGAGTATTGTTTCGGACAGAGACCCGAGATTTACGTCGAGATTCTGGAAAAGTTTACAAGATGCTTTGGGTACTAAGTTGAGGATGAGTTTTGCATATCATCCGCAGACGGATGACCAGACAGAGAGGACTATCCAGTCTTTGAAGGATTTGTTGAGGGCTTGTGTGTTGGATCAAGGAGGATCTTGGGATAGCCATTTGCCGTTAATTGAGTTTATATACAACAATAGTTTCCTTGCTAGTATTGGGATGGCGTTATATGAAGCTTTGTATGGAATGAGGTGTAGAACTCCATTGTTGTGGTATGAATCGGGCGAGAGTGTTGTACTCGGACCTGAAATTATGCAGGAGACGGTTGAGAAGATTAAGATGATCCAAGAAAGGATGAAAGCTTCGCATAGTCGTCAGAAGAGTTATCATGATAAGAGAAGGAAGGCACTTGAATTTTAAGAGGAATATCACGTGTTTTTTAGGGTTACGCCAGTGACTGGTGTGGGTTGAGCTTTGGAGTCTTGGAAGCTCACTCCACATTTTGTTGGTCCGTATCAGATTTTGCAGAGGATAAGGGAGGTAGCCTATCGGATTGTTTTACCGTCGTCGCTTGCGAATTTACATGATGTGTTCCATGTGTCTCAGTTGAGGAAGTACATTCTGGATCCATCGCATGTGATTCAGATGGATGACGTACAGGTGATAGATAATCTGACCGTTGAAGCATTACCTGTACGGGTAGATGGAAGAGAAATGAAGCAATTATGGGGTAAATACATAGCCTTGGTGAAAGTGTTATGGGGTGGACCAGCTGGTGAAAGTTAGACTTGGGAACGTGAAGATCAAATGAGGGAGTCGTATCCGACTCTGTTTCCTTCAGGTAATTTTCGAGGACGAAAATTCTTTAAGTGGGGGAGAGTTGTAACACCCCAAAATCAGTAGAATATTTATTTAATTGGTTTATTTTAAATATTCTTACTTTGGTGAATTTTTGGTAATTATTGTGATGTTTGATGATTTATGTTGTGGGGTATTGACGATGTTAAGAGTGTGTCGATGATGTTAGGAGTATATGATTTATTAGGGATTATTTCGATAATAATAATAATGGAATAATGTGACAATGTTATTTAAATTATTATTATTTTAAAATAAAAGGAAATGCTAAGTGGTAATTATGCAAGAATAAGTGAGGACAATGTTGGAAAAGTCTATTAAGGGTCCTAGGGGTAAGATGGACAAAAGGAATTAGAGAGAAGTGAAAAGTCATTCTTGGTACGATCAGTTTGGAGAAAACGCTTTGAGGAAAAGAGAAGAAGGCTAGGGCTCAGAGAAGTTTCGGAAGAACTCAGAGAGGAAGAATCGGAAAGCAATTTTCTAAGGTATGGGGATAATTTTTTACCATTATACTTGATATAGGTGTAGAAGCACGTAGGTAGTGGGTTTCCTGGTAAATTAGACGAGTTCGTGGCGGAATTGGGGTTTTGGAAAGGTATTAAATGTTAGGGATAAAACCCTTTATGATGTATTGTTGTTGTTGTGTTGTTTCTATGGTGAATTATGAATAATTTGGATTGTTTAGTACTGGAACCGTAAGCTTGTGAGGGTCTAAGATAGTGTCGAATCATACCTGAGAAGTTACAAGATTCGCACGTTTCTCCGGGCAAAATTCTAAGCTCGTCGGGCGAAGCGAGTTCTCCCCCAACCTCGCCGGGCGAAAGTGGGAGCGAAGGAAAGGTGGAAAAGGGGTGCTACAGGATTTTGTATGAGAGTGTGGGATTCGCCCCTGCTTCGCCGAGCGAAGCTCAGGCGAACGAGTTGCTTTGACGGGCGAAGATAGCAGCGAAGGGAGAGTGTGAAAAGTGGGTTTCTGGATTTTGTATGGGATAGATGCTTCGCCCCTGCTTCGTCGGGCGAAACACAGGCGAGCGTGCTGCTTCGCAGGGCGAGCTCCAGGCGAGCAGGAGCTGTAATTTTATTTTCTTTTCGTTTCTTTTCTACCTTGTGCTGCTTTGTGTCTTGATGATTGATGATGATTTTTTATGCATGATGATGATGTGATAACATGATGATTTATGTCGATTTTTGATGTATATTAATGAGGTGTTACCATGATGCTTGATAAGAGTTTATGAATGATGATGCAATTGACGTTTTTGTGATGATGACGATTTATGACATTTGCATCATGCATTCATAGCATTCTAGGACTTCAGTCCAGTGACGGTTTTAGGACTTCGGTCCAGTGGTGGCTTTAATCCCATTGTGCGGATTGGAGTGTATGACGTTGCTCTGGTTCTTGTGTAGAATCGATCCTATTGGTGGGGATCTTTGGAGGGTGATGGCCCAGTGTCCATCAAACATGACGAATTGGTACCACGTGCATGAGTCGATGTTGTGCATTTCATACTTATGTGGCATTGCGTGTTTGTGAATGATGATGTGATTGGTGACATGACTGTAAATGATGTACGATGATGATGATGATGATGATGATGTATTAATGACGATGTTGGTTTATTTTGATGCATGTTACCTTATTACTTCTTATCGTATATCTTGTATAATAGTTTATGATTACTCACCCTGCCTGTTTGAATGTTACCTCCACGTAGGTAACGTGCAGGTGATCAGGATTAGCTTTCAGTGCGTGAAGATCTGACTTGAAGTATTTTGATTATTTTGGTCAAGTAGAGGGTCTTGCTCTGATATGTAACATCGGGTCGGGACATTTGAGTCGAACCATAGCGTTCTTTTATTTGATGATGTTATGATGCTTTGAAGTTGTTTTAAAAACCTTTTAGTGTTAGAACTTATGATGTTTTTGAAGTTTTCCGCTGCGTAGTATTCAAATTAATTTTGATGTTTTAACCCGTGTTATGGAGCAGGATGTTATTATTTGATGTTTATGACGAAATGTGACGCCCTTATGGAATTTTACTCTGATAATTATTGTTATATTACTCGTGAATGTCTGTTGGGTATAAGGGTGTTACATGCCAGCTTAATTTAAATAAAATTGAAAAGAACCATTCAATTCCTTGTTAAAAATCACACAACTTTGGTGTTTACATCATGTCAAATGGTTACGAATTGAGAGAGATAGAGTTGCTCTTGCAACTCTGATGCTAGCTCAAGGAAGAAGATGGCCATGGCGCGCCATTTTCAGGTTTTCAAAACCAAATATAATATTTCATTTTATCATTTCATTTAAATCAACGGATGTATCACCACCCCAGTGGTAGAGAGCATGCGTTTTGAGTGAATTTGTCCCTTAGGTCTGGGGTTCGAATCCCCCTCGCCCCAGACCTTTTGATTTTAATTTTTAAAACTATTTTAAAAAGGATTTTCATATATTATTCACTCCTTTCCATTCTCTATCACCACACGCACATGGCTCAGTTGGTAAATTTTGAACCCTCCACCCCAAGGGCGTGGGTTCAATCCTTGGGAGGGCCGTCCTATTTTTTATCACACATTTTCTTCATAACTTCAAAATTTAATTTCTCTCTCATTAATAATCTTTTTCAAATGATTTTTTTAACATAAATCCTTCACATATTTAAATATTTTATTACACAAAAAATCAAAAAAATATTTTTATTTGGTATATATTTGAATATTTTAAAGAATTTCCTTTTAATTGTTTCTTAAACATTTTAAATGAATTCTTTCTCTTGATTTTTCAAAACCAAATGAGTTTCAAACCATCATGTGAATAAAAAAATCAATTTTCAAACATTAATCAAAGTTCATAACATGTTTATTAAATATATTTGATATTTTGTATCATTTTTATTTGATTTTCTTTGAAAAAATGCATTCTTAATTAAAATTAGGGTTTTTCCTTGATTTTAAATCTTCAAACTTTCTTTAAATAAATAAATCTTAGGCCTCTAATAGAGTGTAAGACCCAACCTCTTTGTAAATAAATAAATTTTGGGCCTCTAATATAGTATAAGTCTCAGTGCGATTTTCAAATTAACCGTGCGTCCACTGTTTTTCAAATGGGTATCTCCCTGAGTATAAGCCCCACTTTTCTTTCCTTCAATAATCATTTTTGGGCCTCTATTAGAGTGTAAGACCCAACCCCCCTATGTACATAAATAAATTTTGGGCCTCTGCTATAGTATAAGTCTCACAACGTCTTTCGGTTTTGCAATGCGATCATTGTTTTCAAAATAAATCATCTGGGCATCTCCTTGAGTATAAGCCCTAATTTTTTTTACATAAACTTTGTTTTAAACAATAAACAACCCCCTTGGGCATTTCTTTGAGTTGTAAGCCCCATATCTCTGTTTTCAAAATCATCTGTCTGTTTTAAACTGGTACTAAGAGGAGCATTATTCCCGGTGAAACTGCTCTTATACCACTTGGGCCCCTCTTTGAGTTATAAGCCCCGAACATTCTTTTCTTTTCATTTAAATAACAACAACTTTATTTTAATTCAAATTCGAATTCAAAGTTTTCTCAAAACTTTCTTCAATTTCTCAAAACCTTAATCATACAGTGATAATCAATACAACCAATCACAATACACTTGGGCCTCTTTTCAGAGTGTAAGACCCAACATCTTTTCAATTCAATGCATACTTATTTATATATTTGTTAATCCACTTACCTGTATATACTTTTGCATATCTGTTTAAGTTTCCCAGAGTTAGGCCATCCTCGGTTCACACTTAGGATAAACAGTAGGATACTCATAACTTAGTTCAATAACTAGTTCCCCTATAGGAAACTTCCCCAATACAGTCTGCCTCTTCTTGGGCTTTATTCAATATGGAACAAAGAAAGGCATTATTCCCGGTGAAACTTTTCTTAAGACTGTCAAAACTTAGAAACATATAAAATAAATTTATTTCCCCAGAAGAGGATTAATTCCCGATGAAACTTCCTTTGAATTTCTCAAACCTTAGAATTGTTCAACAAAGAAAGGATTATTCCCGGTGAAACCTTTCTTGAACTTTTCTTAGGCTTGGACCCACGAGGCTTTTTAAAAGTTCCCTACAGCCTCCTCTTGGGCTTAGTACAAGGACCCACAGGCTTCCCAGAAGCATCTCAGTGTCCTCTTGGGCATCATACAAAGATCTTTCTCCAACCAAGAGTCTACCTCTTCTTAAGAGACTTGGATAGTCTCAGCCTCCCCTTGGGCTTCATACAAGTAAACTTGGAAATTCTCACCCTTATAGCCTCCTCTTAGACTTAACGCAAGGACTCTCGGGCTTCCTAAAAGCATAGGATATATCCTAATCATCTTTACCAAAACATCAATTCCCAGAAGAATTAAAACCTCTAAGGTTTTCAAACTCATCTTTAAATCCCTTCTGACCCCCCAACAAGGCTTAACTTTCATCTTTAAAATCCCCAGCTAGGGTCAGGTTACCATCAACAAATCCTCAAATGAATCAGAGCCTCATGGCATCTGATAAATTAACTCTGCTCAAATCTCCATCAAGAGTTAGTTTCCTTTTGGATTCCCCAACACAGTTTAGACCTTCTCCTGGATTTCAATAATCCTCAGTAAGAGTCAGCCTCCTCTTAGGCTTCATTTATTGATTTTCCTAGTCAGCCTCAATCTTGGTCTTTGTACAAGATAAATATCATACTCCCTAGTTGAGTCAGCTTTCTTTAAAGCTATACTCAAACTCTTCAGCTTCATCATCTTGGGTTTCAAACAAGATACTCAAATAAAACATCTCCAGTGGAGTCAATTTTCAACCTTCTTTAGCTTCAACCTTGGGCTTTGATCAAGGCACAAAATCCATCATCCCCACAAATGAGACCAGGAGTCCTCTCTGTAGGAGGATATTTCCTCTATACACCACATATCAAAACAAACAATCAAAACCTTTTTCTAGATAATTGATGTAAGTGGCACACTTGTTGATTCAAAATCCAAGTTGGAGTCCCTCCTTTATCATGGTTAAAATTTCTCTTTCATCTAACTGATGTAAGTGGCAAGCCTCTGGATTCTACACATCCAAGCCAATGTCCCTCTCTTAGTATGAAAGATTCATAAAGGAAAAAGTGGCACTGCCCTTCACTGAGTTAAAGCTTCTTCCTTCATGGCATCTCTCTTATAAAGGAAATTATGGCATTGTTGGATTCCACACATCCCAATTAAAGTAATTTCCCTTATAACTAATAACCTGGCATTTTGTGATGAATAGGTGAGATATCTCCCTTTAGAGATGACAAATTCTCTCTCAGTCACTCTTTTAGCTTCAATCTTGGACTTTAAACAAGACACAAATACTCTGCTAGTTTCAATCGTAGGCTTTGAACAAGACACTAACATTTTCCTCCCATGGAATAGAAGGAACTATGATTACTATGATTTCCCAAATCTCTTTACGGGAATACGTAGGCATAAGATTGTGAAATCTTAGCGAGCACACAAATAAAAAATCTTAGGTCAAGTACCTTCCCAAAAACAATAGAAAATTCGAAAACAACAAAAACATGCCCTAAGTCCTCACAAAGGAGAAACTTTCCCAATCAACAGCAGATAGACTTAAGAAAGCATTTCAAATAGTAGAAAATATATGTAAACGAAGGTTCTTATAGATTACTATAGATACTCTGGGTGTTAATAACTTCCTTTTATATAACCAAACCCCGATCCCCGATCTCTTCGCATTTGTTAAAGAAAACATTTGCATGCAAGGTTAGTTTAAGATATCTTCCCCTTCCTTTTAAGCTTCATAGGATAAATACAGAAATAAAAAAGTAGCACCAATAGCGATTGTGGTCGCGTCACAAAAAAACGACGCTACAACTGTTCGATTAATTCCAATTCTCTCACCATAAGCATCGACATATGCAATGACTCCCTACTCAATGCATCAGCCACCACATTTGCTTTACCCGGATGGTAACTCAAATCAAAATCATAATCCTTCAACAACTCTAGCCACCTTCTCTGCCTCATATTCAACTCTTTATGATCAAATAAATACTTTAAACTCTTATGATCACTGAACACCTCGAACTTAGAGCCAAAAAGGTAATGTCTCCAAATTTTCAACACGAACACCACAACTGCCAATTCTAAATCATGCGTAGCATAATTCCTTTCATGGACTCTCAATTGTCTGGAGGCATATGCAACAACCTGACCATTCTGCATCAACACTCCACCAAGACCCGTCTTTTACGCATCACAATATACCACAAAAGACTCACCCGGATTAGGCAAGATCAATACCGGAGCGGTCGTTAACTTCTTCTTCAATTCCACAAAAATCTATTCACATGCAACATCCCACACATACGCTTGACCTTTCTGAGTCAACTGATTCAAAGGTAATGCCAACTTAGAAAAGTCTTCGATAAACTTGCGATAATAAGCTTCCAACCCAAGAAAACATTGTATTTCCGTAGCAGACTTCAGAGTCTCCCACTGTAACACAGCATCAATCTTAGAAGGATCCACAGCAATTCCACCACTCGATATCACATGGCCAAGGAAACTCACTTCCTTCAACCAGAACTCGCATTTCGATAGTTTTGCATATAATTTCTTCTCTCTCAACACTCGCAACACCGTACGCAAATGCTCAGCATGCTCTTCTTTAGATTTCGAGTATATCAGAATATCATCAATGAAAACCACAACAAACTTATCCAAATACTCATGAAAAATCCAATTCATATACTCCATGAACACACCTGGTGCATTGGATACACCAAACGGCATCATAGTGTATTCATAGTGACCATACCTCGTCTTGAAAGCTATCTTCAGAATATCATCAGGCTTAACACGAATCTGATGGTAACCAGACCTCAAATCAATCTTGCTAAACACACAACATTAAATTGTAGATTCTCGGAAGTGGATACTTATTCTTAATAGTTACTTTATTCAACTGCCTGTAATTAACACACAACTTCATACTACCGTCTTTCTTCTTAACTAACAACACAGGAGCACCCCATGGAGAAACACTCGGTCAAACAAACTTCTTCTCGAGCAATTCTTCCAATTGTTTCTTCAATTCACTTAACTCAGAAGCTGACATCCAGTAAGGAGCCATGGACACCGGACTCGTACATGGTATCAAGTCCACTGCAAACTCTACTTCGCGCTCTGGAGGCAAATCACTTATGTTGTCCGGAAAGACATCTGGAAATTCACGGAAAATAGGTAATTCGACACTCGCAGTTTCACGATCAACTTGCAATGACGGAAACAGTGCAAACACCAAGGCTTCGTCATACAGAAGTTCATCCACTTGCTTAGCAGACAAAAACATCAGTTCTCCATTATCACTAAACTCAGGAAATCTCAAAGTCTTATTATAACAGTTGATATGAACATAGTTGAACTCCAACCAGTTCATTCCAAGGATGACATCAATTTGGTGCAAGGGTAAACACGCCAAATCCATCACGAAACTCTTCCCAAAAATAGTTAAAGGACAACCCGAACACACAAAAATAGTAGTAACAGAACCATTAGCAGGAGTTTCTATCACCATACTACCATTCATATCAGACAATTTCAAACCCAACCTAGTAGCACATTTAATCAAAATAAACGAATGAGTAGCACCAGTATCAATAATAGCAACCAACTCTGTATTGTTAATAAAACAAGTACCTCGAATGAAGTTATCCTTCTTAAGGACTTCTGAACCACTCAAAGCAAACACTCTGCCATTAGTCTGAGCAGTAGTAGTAGTTTTCTTCGGCTTCTGACACTAGGTACTGATGTGACCCTGTTCACCACAGTTGAAATAAGTCGGACCTTCATCCTTGCAATCGGTAGCTATATGGCCTCTCTTACGACATCTGTAACACCTCAACACATTATTGTTGCAACTCTCAGTACGGTGACCTTGGTCGCCACACCTGTAACACTTAACAAAAGCCGGAGTTGCTCCCTCACTTGTCTTCTTCCCATCTAAAGCCTTCTACTTCCCTTTGTCAACTGGAGTCGCATAAGGTTTTCCTCGAAACTGCCATTTTTCCTTCTTCTCACTAAGATGTTTGTAGTGAGCCAATCGAGCTCTGCTATCCTCATCATAGATCCTACTCTTATTCACCAGCTCAGCATACCTACAAATCTGTTGGTATCCAATACCCAGTTTGATCTCTGGTCTCAGTCCATTCTCAAACTTGAGACATTTAGAAGTCTCAGCATCAGCATGGTTGTAATGCGGACAAAACTTCACCAGCACCTCAAATTTTGCAGCATACTCTGTCGTAGTCATGTTTCCTTACTTTAATTCAAGGAACTTTATCTCCTTCTTACCACGAACATCCTCCGGGAAATACTTCTCCAAAAATTCCTTCTTGAATACAGCCCAAATTATCTCATTACCAACATCCTCCAACCTCTAGCGTGCATTTCAGCTTCTTCTAACAGCATATAAGTACCAAATTGTACTTGTTGAGTGTTAGTGTATGCCATCACTCGGAAGATCTTCTCAATCACCTTGAGACACTTCTGTGCACCCTCTGGATCGTGAGTGCCCACGAAAGTTGGCGGATTGTTCCTCTGGAACTTCCCCAAAGCACGAAACTCATCAAGAGCACCATCATTCTAATTATTCTGGGCCATCGCTTGAGCAAGTGATTCCAATGCATCAGCGATAGCATGATCATTTCTTCCAGCCATTCTGCACACAATCAACAACGTTAGAAGAAACAATTCATCGACAGTGTACACACACTCATCGACTGACAGGGACTGACATCATACAAAAATCTGGTCGGACAGACCGAATATAACACCCTTCTACCCCACAAAATACTCACGAATAAATTAACTAAAGAAAGTCCTGACACGAAGGTGCCACATTTCATCACAAGGTGCCACATTTCATCATAAACATCTAAGTAACATCCTGCTCCGTAACACGATTTCTTTCACCAAAAGAAATTCAATCAAAACTACTATGCAGCAGAAATTATAATCTTAAGTATTTACGTCCAAAATGTCAAAATAGTAACAATCATAGTGACATCATGTCTATAAACACTACAACATAAAAGTTCAACACAAGGACGTCCCGACGCGATGTTACATATCAGAGTAAGACACCTTCTAAATTCAACAGAAATAAAACTAAATAACTGCAAATGCTAAATCTTCACGCACCAAGAGAGGTAATCATGATCACCTGCACGTTAACCACATGGAGGCAACATTCAAACAGGCAGAGTGAGTAATTAATAATCATTATACGAGATATAAAGAGAAAGATATACGAGTACAACAGTATCAATAGTTCCTTTACACCGTCATAGTATTCGTCAAACAAAATAATCATCATTAAGTCATCATCGTCGTACATCACTTAAAATCACGTCATCAATAGCATTGTTTATTCATAAATATGCAATGCCACATAGTATGAAATGCAACAACATAGACTCATGCATGTGGTACCAATTCATTTGATGGACACTGAGCCATCACCCTCCAAAGATCCCCACCATAGGATTGATTCCCCCTTGGAACTGGAGCACGTCATAAACACTTCAATCCACACAATGGGATTGAAGCCACCACTGGACCGAAGTCCTAACATCGTCACTGGACCGAAGTCCTAAATTATGCTATGAATGCATGATGCAAAATGTCATAATAATCACCATCATAGGATCGTCAAGGTTGCATCATCATTCATGAGAATTCACCAAAACATCATAGTGTAACATCAATCACATACGTCACAATTCATCATAATACTTCACAATTCATCATGTTATAATCATTAAAACACAACACTTCAATTTCCCCACGACACAAGGTCAACAAAGAAACAAGACCACACGAAGAATAAAATAAATAAATAAAACATCTGCTCCTGCTCTCCTGGTGCTCGCCCTACGAAGTAGTTCGCTCGCCTGGGGTTCGCCCAGCGAAGCAGGGGCGAATGCCCTCCCTCATACAAAATTCTAGTAGCACCTATCTTTCACCCCTCACTCACTTCTTGTTTCGCTCGGCGACCTCCAAGCGAGTACGCTTCGTCTGGCGAAACAGATCCTTCGCTCGGTGATTTCTGCGAAATAGCAAATCCTGCTATTGCGTTTTCTGTGTACGAAAACCCCTTCCAAATTTTTTCCAAAGACTCAATTTTCATCAAGAATTGCACAACATGTTTTTACAAGTTCAGTACTATTCATATGTACAATCCCAAGCAATTACCAACATCCCAATTCATCAAATCACAACATCAACATAATCATACAATTTCATCATATTTTCATCAATCAACACATAACACATAAAACCTACATCTACCTTAAACCCCATATCAAATATAATAACCCGGATCACCCCCCGTACCTCGAATTCTTAGCAATTGACTTCTTTCTCTGTGTTCAACGGATGGCCTCCTTGGTTCTCTGTGCCCTAGCTCTCCCTTCACAGTTTTTCTCCAACTTTTCACGATCGTACAAGAGTGAACACTTTCTATCCCAATTCTTCCCCTTTTATCACTCTTACCCCTTGGACCCCTAATATGTTATTCCTCTCTTGCCCTCACTTACTCCACCCAACATTACCATCTTACCCTTAAAATCTCTACACATTATTGTCTATATTTTAAATATTAGGAATATTCTAATTAATTATTATTATTATGAAATTTCACATAACTAATTATGCACTGGTTGTCATTATAACTCTAAATAATTTCCAACTAGATTATTTAAATTATAATTAGATTCTCATTAGTCATTTAGCCCAACACTACCCCACAACGCATCCCTTAATCACACAAAGCTTCATATAATTCATCAAAATTCACAATTACCCACCAATAATTAACAAACAATTAAATATGAAACTTGGGGTGTCACACATATGGCAGTTGATGCCCATATGAAGAGGGATGAAAAAGGCTTTGTGAGTAGACCGTTTACTCATGTGGGGAATTCTCGTGCTCCGTTTAATACAAGACGCTCTTATGCTCAGGTGGTTGTCGCTACTCGAAAAATAAATGACGTGGAGGCGAGAAGTAAAGAAACAGAGAGTCACCATCGAACTTTATTTATCCCATGAGTGGAAGGGAAAAAATCGAGAAAACCTCAAGAAGAAAGGATAAGATGGTCTCGCAACCAAATTATGGGTTCGGAAGCTGGTTATGCAAAGGGAAGGTATTAGCACCCCCACATCCATCGTACTCGATGGGAACTATTCGCTTGTCTTATGTGTAAGGATGTTTAATAAGGATATTGCTTTCTAAAGAGTGTTCTAGAAGGGAAAGAGAAGGGTAAGAAACAAAGATAAAAGAAAAAAGATAAAGGAGAATGAAAGAGAAAGATGGAAATAAAAGGAGACTCGATAGGACTTCGCGGTCCTATGCCTACGTATTCCCTCGTGCAATGGGAAAGTCAGAGTCAACGTAGTTTGAAGGACTACGGGTGAAGAAAATGGAAGGGTGCTCGCCAAGGATTGGGGCCCTTGTGCCTACTTATCTTCACTTCAAAGAAGTGAAGAATCAGAGCATCTGTAGTTCGTGGGACTACGGTGAAAAAATGGGAAGTTTGTTGTTAGTGTGGTCGCCAAGGATAGAGATCCTTGTGCCTACGTATCCTCATTAGGGAATGAGGAATCAGAGCATCCGTAGTTCACAGGACTATGTTAGAGCGGTAAAGCAGCAAGCAAAAATATTATTTTCGGAAGAATTCCCTCCGGGATCTATGTCGTGTCCACAGAGATCGGTGCTATTGAATTGTCGTTCGACAATTTAAATGTTAATGAGTTTGGGTTAAAATGGGTTTAAAGTAAATGCAGAAAAGTAAACATTAACACAAAAAGAATTCATTAATCAGAGAGAAGAAACTTGTCAGGCATGCACATAATCGACTCGTCACAAACTTAAACCTATCGACCAACTATACTCAACCTATAATACTCCTCAATATCATCCAGCATCGCTCACAACAGTGTCCATCTCTGACACACTGAGCTGAGAGAACAACCTTGTTACCCTCGTCGACACTCTCGCACCCGACTCGAGATACGGAGGCATTAAGCTTCGAAACCCATAAAGATTGTTAGCTCTAAATCTATCTCTAGCATTCAGAAACTAACAGATAATCATCTCTAATCAAAGTTTGTGATGTTTATCTCTAACACAACCCAAACCCCGAGCATAAAGAAAAAAATTAAGGACAAACACCAATAAAGATTTGTAAAGCAAATTAAATATAACGCCATGGGCGAAAAATATACATGAGTTCAAAGTAAATACATATACAACAACCTAACAAAGAAGAAATACACAAAGAAGAAAATAAATAAACCAAACATCTCGCGGTTTGTCAACGCCGGTCGATGAGAAATCCACCCTGGATCATCCGTGTGCAAGCTTCAATGTTGTTTTCTAAGCTAATCCTACTGAAAAATGAGTTTGATGGATTTGGGAGCAAAAATCCCCAAAACCATAACCTAAAAAATGAATGAAATAAACTTAAGTAAAATTCTGGTTCAGACAAATTCGCCAGGCGAATTTCCTTATTTCTCTCACACCAGCTGCACAATATTACAGCCTGTCAAAAAATATCTTCTTTCGCCCGACGAAAGGAAGCTTCGCCCGACGAAAGTCTCAAAACTCGCCCAACGAACAAGATGCGAGCACAATACAGCAGCTACTGGAATTTCCAACTTTTTCTCTCGCCTCAGCATCGCCCGGCAAAAATCTCAGACTCGCCTGGCAAAAGGAAGCTTCGCCCGAAAAAAGTTGACAGACAACATTTTTCTGCTGTTGTTCTTTATTTGCTTCCTCCTTTTATTTATCCAAATGGTGCATCCTGAAGCTTTTATTACTCATTGCTCCAACAATGCTTAATTACCTACAAAATGAAGGGAAAACTATTAATCGTTACATAATTGAATCAAAAACACAAGTATACACTAACTAATGTATTTATACACAAAATTGGAGAATTATTCACTGAAATTACACTAAAACTCGATAAGTGTCACAAAACTATATACACAAAAACACTACAAAATAACACTTATCAAACTCTCCCCAACTTAAACTTGTTTGTCCCTAAACAAGAATCAACTAGCTCAAGGAAACAAACGCAAAAACCCAAAAATCACGAATCAAAAAATATTTAAAAACAGAAACAAATGTATGGTTCAAATGAAAAATGGTACACACAAAGTAAATACTTACCACTAAACTACAACGACAACATAGGCACAAAACAAATGCTAAATACAAAAATCATGCCAAACATCCTAAAATAATGCAAGATCAAACGTGAATCACACCTAGCAAAAACAATCATCGGTAGATAAAAAACACAAAATGAGCTACTTTCACTCACACAACAATTTTGCAAACAAAAGACTAAATTATGCAATCATCCAAAAATTCACATTGAACATACAAAGGCAAGAATCACAAGGGCTTTCAAGGTTGTAGCGTGGTCGGGTAAATAAACAAGGGGCAATTTCTAAAGGTGATTGAAACAAAAACTTATCTAAACCTAAGGGGGTGATCAACTCACAAAGACTCAAACACAAAATTCCAATCAACTTCTTCCAAAATCCCAAGTGTTACACAAAACACAATCCTTATTTAGCACAATTATATGAACTCTTTTTATTTCCTTTCACAAGGATTTTCTTTTTGTTTCTTTTTTTTTCTTTTCTTTTTTTTTTCATATTTTTCTCTATTTTCTTTTCTTTTTCAACCTCATAGAAACCATCCAATGAGTAAACAATCATTCTCTCCCCAACTTGAATTCAACCACATCATCATGTGAATACTCCCTACTTTCTAAGGCAAGGTAAAAATTCATACAACAACACAAAGTTGAGGGTTCAAGAAAAAACAATCAATCAAAATCCATACAAAAAGTGAATTCAATACTCATAGACAAGCATTAAGTTCAAACAACATGGATAATGATAGAAAGGCACAAAGGAGTTTAACAAATGCTCACACACTCACAAGGTGAATAACTATTTGGCTAGGTAGTTGTGCTCAAAATGAAACAAAATGCCTTGATCCTTTTCATGCTTTCATATAATCAACACAAACAAAAGATTAAGCATAATAAAATCCAGTTAGAACAAGAATGTTGGTACTCCGCGCATATATGAACAATGAAAAGCTACCTCACAAAAAGGGTGGGAGCTAAAGTGATTCACATCAAGAACAAGTATACAAAAGAATGAATGACATGGAAGTTTGTAAAAAGCCTAAGTATCATGAATATGCTAAAGTCTAGAAAGCGATAAACACATACCTTGGACGTGTACAAAACTTAACAATATCATTACCATACTTCCGCAAGTTGAAACGATCAAACTTGGAACATCACCTCAAATTTCCTCAAGCTACTCAAAACAAGCTCTTAGACAAACACAAAAACTATTAATATAAACAAACTAAAAGACCGGCTGAAAATGGATTAAACAAGTTGTAACGTGACGATTTAAGAATTTTACGAACAATCCGAGTACAACTTGTTTAATGAATGTTCACCACACTACCTAAGCTAGAATGAAAAGTAATAACGAAACAAAAAAATGATAAAACATGCTTGTTTTACGTCGTAAGCTCGACGCCTTTACTGTGCTTAGCTAGTAACTTCCTCCCTTCATATGCCATGGTGATGCCTCACCATGCAAACCAAAAGCAAGTGTCCTAACCAAACACTTGAACAAACGTTATGGGAACAAAATGTATACAACACTTGAACAAACATAATGGAAAATAAAAGCAAAACAAGTATCTATACAAGCATATATACAATATAAACAATTATGTACAAAGCTCCAAAACATTGAAATTATCGCAATGCAATTCAATATCAAAACCAATCCCCAGCAATGGCGCCATTTTGTTGGAGCGGTAAAGCGGCAAGCAAAAATATTATTTTCGGAAGAATTCCCTCCAGGATTTATGTCGGGCCCACAGAGATTGGTGCTATTGAACTGTCGTTCGACAATTTAAATGTTAATGAGTTTGGGTTAAAATGGGTTTAAAGTAAATGCAGAAAAGTAAACATTAACACAAAAAGAATTTATTAATCAGAGAGAAGAAACTTGTCAGACATGCACATAATCGACTCGTCACAAACTTAAACCTATCGACCATCTATACTTAACCTACAATACTCCTCAATATCATCCAGCATCGCTCACAACAGTGTCCATCTCTGACACACTGAGCTGAGAGAACAACCGTGTTACCCTCGTCAACACTCTCGCACCCGATTCGAGACACGGAGGCATTAAGCTTCGACACCCATAAAGATTGTTAGCTCTAAATCTATCTCTAGCATCCAGAAACTAACAGATAATCATCCCTAATCAAAGTTTGCGATGTTTATCTCTAACACAACCCAAACCCCGAGCATAAAGCAAAAAATAAAGGACAATCACCGATAAAGATTTATAAAGCAAATTAAATATAACGCCATGGGCGACAAATATACATGAGTTCAAAGTAAATACATATACAACAACCCAACAAATAAGAAATACACAAAGAAGAAAAGAAATAAATAAAACATCTTGCGGTTTGTCAATGCCGGTCGATGAGAAATCCACCCTGGATCATCCGTGTGCAAGCTTCAATGTTGTTTTCTAAGCTAATCCTACTGAAAAATGAGTTTGATGGAGTTGGGAGCAAAAATCCCCAAAACCATAACCTAAAAAATGAATGAAATGAACTTAAGTAAAATTATGGTTCAGACAAATTCTCCCGACGAATTTCCTTATTTCTCTCACACCAGCTGCACAATATTACAGCCTGTCAAAAAATATCTTCTTTCGCTCGGCGAAGGGAAGCTTCGCCCGGCGAAAGCCTCAAAACTCGCTCAGCGAACAAGACGCGAGCACAATACATAAGCTACTGGAATTTCCAACTTTTTCTCTCGCTTCAGCATCGCCCGACGAAAATCTCATACTCGCCTGGCGAAAGGAAGCTTCGTCCGGCGAAAGTTGACAGACAGCATTTTTCTGCTGCTGTTTTTTATTTGCTTCCTCCTTTTATTTATCCAAATGGTGCATCCTGAAGCTTTTATTACTCATTGCTCCAACAATGCTTAATTACCTACAAAATGAAGGGAAAACTATTAATCGTTACATAATTAAATCAAAAACATAAGTATACACTAACTAATGTATTTATACACAAAATTGGAGAACTATTCATTGAAATTACACTAAAACTCGATAAGTGTCACAAAACTATATACACAAAAACACTACAAAATGACACTTATCAGACTACGGTTTGTTGGTGTTTTTTATGGGCGGCGTTAAGTTTGCGTTTTAGCAGTTAGGTTTAATGCCTGTTTGCGGTAGAACGGAAATAACGTGCCCTTTTTTGAAAAGGATGAGTTTTCGCCATCAAGGCAAGATGTCACATTTGATTTGTTGAAAGTTGGTTTTATGGGTGAAATAAGTCCTCATATAGTAACCCCTTGCGGGTAGTACCCAATTCTTTATCTCAAAAGGTTTATTGTGAAAATTGTGTGGCGAATATAGTTACGTCTTCGTATTGAAAGGCGAGTATCGAGACCACGCACTCTAAAGTGAGCATCCTAATACTCGAAGAGGAAGAAGTCTTCACCCAATCCTCTCTCTTTAGTTCAATATAAAGAGAACCTTATTCTCTTATTAAGGAAGTGTTTTAATTTTAGATGGTAAGTGTTTTACGACAGTGAACCCTAAAGGTAATGTCAATCACTCGGGATAGGAGAAGGCCTTCGCCTAACCACTCCACGACCATCTAAGTTATTTAAGAAAAGGTTTTGAAAATGCACTTGGTACAAGACCAAGGTTTTTAGACTCAAGGAGACAAAAGAAAAAGAGAAAAGGTTTTGAAAAGAATGGGTGGTGAATAGAGCAAGGTAGGTTGATGGCGATGCGCAAGGCGATCGACTTGCAAGGGTGAAATATATACAAAGTTAATGTAGGTTTAAAGAAGAGATAAGAGATGAGAGTAAGAAGAGAAGAGAAACCCTAAGGTGTGAATCAAGTTAATGAGTTTTGAAAAATGGCTTAACGTTGGATCAAGCCTTATTTGTCCTTTATTTTGAAAAGGTGATCTAGCCTAGTTCAATTTTATCTTTTTTAACAATCAAGCAAGCAAGCATAAAAAGAAACTAAGTTATTACATTGTAAGGGGGGGATACACGTAAATTACACGGGATTGCAAGAAATAAATGGTCTCATTGTCAAGTAGCCCAAGAGGAAGCCGTGTGTGTGCGAGGTATCCTAAACTAAGCAAAGAATAAGAGTTCAGACAAAAAATCTCCAAGCTAGGGTCTTATGCACAAGATCTAAATTCCAAGGCTCGGAATAATAACCACAGTCCACCAATTAAGTGTTTTAGGGTTTCGATAGTTTTATTGTGTTTTTGGTATTTTTGAATGAGATAAACAAGAAGAGGGTTAGATGAACAAGATATAAACAATATGACAAGATGAATATGAACAATGATAACAAGATGAATGATATAATGAGCAAGATAAAATCAACAATAATATATGAACAGTGATATAAACAAGAATATATGGACAGAAAAATAAAGCAAGATAGTATTGTACAGAAATTAAAGTTACTAGTTAGTCGTTAACCGGATGAATCGGGTCCATTATAGCGCTAAGCAATCGTAGCACGATCTATGAAGAAGATCATGTTATAGGAGGCCACACAAGCATGATGTTTGTGTTAAGACACGATAGAGAAACGATATGTAGATCGTTCTCAACTAATCATGCCACACGAAAAGAAAAGCGGATGGTCTTGTCTTAATCACAAACTTTTGTCGATTAATCGAAGGTAACCTATCACGATCCCAAAGTATAGAAAATGATCTCAATGATCATTCACTACAGATTTAAAATAATGAAGGTTAAGCAACTTCGATAACCAACATTCGCGATTCTATAGACTTCATCGACCACAATGAAAAGAAAATGGAATCGAAAATTATGAAATGAGATGGAATGAGCTAAAATTAATTGGAAACAGAAATGGTCTAATCTCAATCATAGATTTTCATCGATGAATCGATAATCCACAACTCTTGGATATTCATCGACCAAAAATAAAAAAGAAATTGAAATAAAACAAAATCGAAATAAGCCAAGATGAAAAACAAAATATATACAATGTCTCAAAACTAAAATAATAAAACAAAAAACTATGAAATATTTAGAGAAAATAAAAAATAAAATAAAAATGGAAATTAAAACAATAAACCAAATAAGAGATGGGGGTGGTCAGCATAGATAGGGAGTGTGGAATAATTTGGGCTTTAGAGAAGCCCATCATCCCCACACATAAAGAGGAAACACGGTTCTTAAAATGAAACAAGAACGGTGAGAAGTCAAATGGGCTAGTAAGCCCATATCAGCCTTGTATTCTTCTTTTTTTTTTTTAAACAAAACTAACAATTATGCTAGATAAACCCAACAACATTATCAGGTTTTATTTTTAAGCAAAGAAAAAAGAGAACAAGGTCAATGCAGGTTTAAGCTTTTATAGGAAGAGGACAACTTTATTACCCATCATAAAAAATTGGATAGTCTATCTTTAACCAATCCACTAATGCCATATTATTTTATTATACTTAATTATTTATTTAATGATTTAAATTTTGTAGATTTCCAATGCATTGTAGTCTAATTTACTTTATGGATAACTCTATTCAACTTTTTAAAATGGATAGATAAGAATTCACCTTATAAGAATCATGAACACAACACGGAATCATGAACACAACACGGTAAACAAAAGCTTATTCACTTTAAATAGCAAAATGAACTGAAAGGAAAAAACAAAAGGAAAAAAAGGAAAGAGCATGGACGAAACGGAATCAAAGCGACAAATCACTCCCAACCTTCTTTCGCGAACGACGATATCTCCTCGTCTCAACCTTGGTTATATCTGCTCGATTTCAGGTTCGTGGGTCACGATTTGGTTTTGCTTCTATTCGTTTCGTTCTAAACTCTCTTCTCTCCGGTTCGATACTTCGATTGGGTTTTTGAAGTTGCGGTTTTGGGTTGAGGTTGTTTATGGTTTGTGAATCATTTGGAGGTTTATGGGTTTTGTGAAAGATGAAGATGATGGGTTGTCAGTTTAGCAATGGTGGGTTAGTGAAGGTTTATTGGAGAAGGTTTGTTGAGGGTGAGGTTTGAAGGTTGTTTTGAAAGATTCTTAGAATTTTTGCAGAGAGAGAGTTTTTGGTTCTCCTGGACTTGAGAAAATGGGAGAGAGATGTGGTTGTTATATAGAGAAGCATGAAGAGTGAATTGGGAAAGAATCGTGTGAAATTGGAGCGGTGTGGTTGTCGTACGAATGGTGCGTGTAATTGAAATTTTGTTCTTGCTGAGAATTCCATGTGGGGCCGTGGTGGATATTTGTTGTGGGGTCCTGAAATTGTGCAAGCTGGTGTTTACACTGCTTTGAAATTGTTTTGTCATTTGCGTAACGGTTTTATGCTGTATTTTGCGGCCTCTTATGTTGTTGCGGCTTTGTGTTTGCAGGGTATTGTTTTGTGTGAGAAAAAGAAAAATGATGGTTCATTTGTGAGTGTGGTGTGCATAACGAATTGTGCAGGTTTGGTTTTTCTGCATAATAGCTTGTGGCTGCTCATAAAGGTTTACTGTGTGCGGAAATTGGTGGTATGGCTGAAGTTAATTGTTGCTACGCTGTGATGGTTTTGTCGTGGTTTGGTATTGAGACTGTGAGTTTGTTTTGCAGGTTTTTGCGCAAGGAATGGTGCGAACGAGTGCGTGCGTGACGGCAATGCTTATGGAATCATATTGCGTTGTGTGTTCGAGATGTTAAGGCTTGGTGTGGTGTTTTGTGAGCTGGTTATGTCACTTGTGTCCTGATGCATTGTTGGTTGTGTTTTGCCAGGTTGTTTTCATCTCGTAGGCCTCACGTGGATTTGTGACGGCAATAACGTTATGCTGTTGTTGTTAGCAACGATATTGTCATGAGTTGTGGTTCATGTTGTGGCTTTCGCAGGTTACATTGTTATCATTTTCCGATAGTGCAAGATGGCTCTAGTGGTGTGAGTTACAGAGGTCTTTGTGTTATGTGATATTGTAGCTATTGTCATTGTTGCAGGTCTGATTCACGGCGGCTTTAAGAAGGTGTTTCGGTGCGGTGAGTGGTCGTGGTTTGTTAATGGCTGAGAAAATTTTGGTTTTTTTGGCAGTGAATTGTTGGAGGAAGAAAAGATTATGTAGAATCATGTGGTAATGTAATGGCTGTGTGATTTGTATTGGCTCGACCTGTTCGGTTTGCTGCAAATGGAGAATGCCTTGTGTATTTGCGTGTGTAACAACTTGGAGGTGGGGTCATGTGTGATCATGTAATGAAATTTTTTTTTTGCAATTTTTGTGTATTGGACATGGGCTTGGTACTTGTATGAAAAAAAAAAATTGTGGGCTCTTTTTTTTTTTATATATTGTTTGTAGTGGACTTAAAAGGACAATGGGCTTGCAATATTATTCATGATCTTTGTATTTTGGTGTAAATGAATATGATTGAGCTTGACACTTTTTTGTAGAAACTTTGTAATGGGCTTTTGGTTCTTTGTAAATGCATGGACTTTGAATCTTTGACTTGTGGGCTTGGATCCTTATTTGCACCCTCTAAATTTCCTTGAATCAATTCCCCTTTTTTAATTGAACTTGAATTTTGTTCTTAAAATTCTCGCACCCGCTCAAGCACTTAACCATGAGAATTCCTTGATAACAATTACAGCTTAAAATTCATGTGGATCCACAAATCTTGTTAAAACCAAATTCCCACACTCTTGAATCCTTCACTAAAATCTTGAATTAATTCTTGAGAAGATAAAGCCAAGCATTAATCAATATGTGAATTTTGAAAGGATCATATCACCTTGAATCAAAATGAATCCATCACTGAATAGGTCCTTGAATTTTCCCACTTGTACTCCGAGAAACCAAAGCTTTTACCTTAAATCTTATTGAGTAAGAACACCTTGAAATTAGAGCATTATGACTTGATGTGTGAATTGTACTGCAATAAACTCTAATTGCAAAATATACAGATCTCTGATGATCCTCAGCCATGAAACGTCTGCACTTATCACAACCTGATGGTCTGACCCATACACAAACGACTTGAATTGGCACAAACCCTAATTGAAACTTCAGATACAACCACCTGAATCAATCACACTCTGACCTTGATCTTGAAACAAAACTTGTCTGACCAAGATTAAGTCAAACCTAACTGATCTACAACCATCATTGATCCCACACACTCTTGACTTAATTTCAAGTGAATCTGAAATATTGGCAACCAGTAAACCCCTAGTTCCTCACTCTCAATTAGAACCATGATGAAACCTTAATCGATTGATGCTCTTGAAAAATCCTGAAGCGGGTATACTTGACGAATCTTTGCATAGGAAAACCTTGTAGCTAGATGAACTTTGATGCAGAGATACTCACAATGCTGCGAGATCAAACCTTTTCTTCAAACTTGCATGAAAGTACCTCAAAGAAAATAAGAAACCATGATTCAAAGGACCGCTGATCCCATGTCTTAGAAGCTCAATGCAAATGAATGGATGTAAAGTTATGACCTAATGTAGATGCGTATGAACGTGAAGCAAAAGCCAGTTAAGGTTAGAAAAAGAGTGAGCAAATTTTGAGGTGTAACAGTGGTTGATGGTATAAACGTAGAGAGAGGAGATGCAAGCAAATTGAAGGGGCAAGTCTTTCTTGGCCACAAACCTTGTTTTACTCACTTAATATTTAATGTGGAGAAATCCGAGTTGAGGAAGTTTGAAAAAGCTATTGTGGATGTGATGGAAAAGCCGGGATCGACGTATGATGTGTAGGAGGCTCTGCATGCTGAAGGCTTTTTTCAGATTAAGTCCACACCTTTGGAAGCAAATTTGTGCTTGTTAAAAGAAGAGGTTGAAGGCGTGATTGAGAACGTGGTCAAGGAACCAAATGCTTGGGTATCCTGTTGGTTATATAACATTCATCCAAGGTCTCCAATGGAAGTGGATAATGAGATACTCACCTGGATATGGTGATATGATCTGCCTTTCCATGTTTGGTGCGTTAAGTTCTTTAAGTTTGAAGGCTCTAAAGATTTGAGCAAATTTTGGTAAAACAGGATGCTATACAAGATCTTCCAACAAAAAGAATTTTGCTGAAAGAAGACATGTTGGACAAGATGTCCCAACACGATGTTAGGACATCGTGTTTGTTACTAACAGCAACATACTTGCAGATCAGTTCCAAGAGTGAAGGCATGGATCATGGAATCAGTCAACTAACAATTTGAAGCCCAAAGCAGAAGGCTATAAAAAAGACCTAGTCCTAGGCCAGAAAAGAGAGAGAGAACGACATAGACTTAGGAATCCTATTTTGTAAACTTTTGTAAAGTAGGGTTTAGGGTTTTAAGAGTCGTAGGCTTTCTTGTAAGTCTCCCTCTGTATCGATTTGATACATTGTAGAAGACATGGATACTTGTACAGATTCAGAAACCCGTAGGTAATGAATCATGTATTGTTCTTGGATGAAGCTTTTAAGCAAATCCGAGTTAGCTTATTAGTCAAGATTGCTTGACTGAAATTTGTATTGAAAGGGGTGTATTTCAAGTAGGATGATACAATTATTGTGACTATAACTGTTAGATAATAACAGGTTGTGATTTAGGGAGTGAGATAGGTTTCTCTTATCTAGGATGAAGTTCTTAGATAAAGTTTTCATTGGGTAGTGATAGGTAAACCAAAGGTTGTTTACTGTAAACTAGCGGTTGTTTACATAAAACTATATTACTGATAGTGGATTCTTCTTCCTGGCTTGGTATGCCCCCAGATGTAGGTGATTTGCACCGAACTGGGTTATCATATTCTGTGTTGTTTATCATTCTGCAATTTACAGTTCAGTTTTGATTAACATGTTGTAACAAATGTCGAAACATCTGTCTTGCTGCTGTTGCTGATATTCTGAATATCAGTTTGTTTGTTCTGCTTTTGTTTTAAAGTTGTGCAGAGAACAATGTCTTAACATGTGTAAGGACATCTGCTATCTGCTATGCCAGAATTTCAAAGTTCATTGCTGGAAGAATTGGTGCATTCGTAAAATCTGATGAGGAAACGGAAAAGCATATGAAGTTGGATGTAGCCAGAATCTTAGTTAGAACAAAATTTGCTATAATTCTAAATGAAGTATTTAACATTGAGCTAAATGATAATATATACATAACGAAACTAGTGGAGGAGTTGCATGGACCTATGAGGATTCTTAATCAGAGAGATAGTGAGAGTGATCGTGGATCTGAAGAATACAATTCAGATAGCGAGGGTGGTGAGACGGAAGACACGAAGGAGGTGGAAGTATCTGGTAGGCTGCACGTAAAAAGGGCAGAAGGACAAAGGGAACATCATTTTGGTGACAGTTCCAAGGTCGGGGTGTTAGAGAAAAATAACCCGGAGAAGAAACAATATCAAGGAAAAGGTAGAATAGATGAGGCGGAAGTTGTGAAACTAGCTGTGTTGAAGAATATAGGGACGGAAACATTACCTCAATTTGGGGGAAAGGACAAATTAATTAATGTTGTGGAAAAGGATGTGTTGTGTCCTACAATCTTGGAAGGAGGAGTCACTGTATTGGGGGTCCCACATGGGACAAAAGTTATTATGGTGGATTCTGATTTAGGAGGCAATATGGAGAAGCATGTGGGAGGAAATGTTGGGCCTTGGGTAGTAAATGTAGAACGTGCCTCATCTGATCCTATTTCATTGTCTAGGCCGGTGATTAGGGGCCCAGTTGCTTTGGTTAGACCCAGGAAGAAGAAATTATTAAACGATATACATGAAAAAAATTAAAATACATTTTTCTCCCTCCTACTTCTCCACCCTTATTCATGCAGATAACACAATTATGGCCCCAAATTCGTTGCCATTTGATTTTCCTCAAAACCTACATTTTTCCAATGATATCGTAGAGTCAGATTCAATTTCACATTACTCGGGTGGATCAATCCTATGTTGTGAGTCATTTGGTGACTCAAATGTTAATCAAAGTAACACCAGAATCTTGAAGAAATGTGAAGATGTCTCATCAAGCGGTTGGGTGTAAAAGGGGATGAAGACGACGAAGTATTTGAGGGCATCATAAGAAAAATGGAGGCATCTGATAGAAGTGCAGTTGTTGCAAAGAAGGGGGTAGACAACGAGGTTACATGAATTTCATAACTTTTAATATCAGAGAGTGTCGGAGCTTGGTGAAAAGGAAAAAAAATAAGGCAAAACTTAAGAAAAGGAGCGACATATGTATGTTTTATCTAAGAGACAAAATGTCAGAACATGTTGGATGCAATTGTAAAGAGCATTTGGGGAGAAGATGATTGCCAATGGTCTGCTAGTGACTTAATTGGAGAATCAGTTGGAATCCTAACAATTTGGAGAATGGAATGCTTGACTCCCATATTCAGCTTTAGGGGTAGATGATTTCTGGGAATGAATGCAATTTAGAAAGGTAAAAACTGTTATTTTCTCAATGTATATTCTTCATGTGTTTTATCGGAGAAACGAGCAATGTGGGCTGAGATTTTGGATATTAAAGCAAAGTTAGGTGTTGGGGAGTGGGTGGTGGGAGGTGATTTTAACTCTGCAAAAAATAAAGAAGAAAAGAGAGGCAAGGGGGCATAGTAGACTTGAAATGGAGGAGTTTGAGGCTTTTATTGAATTACTATAGTGTGATGATCTTCCCATTAGTGGAAATAGATTTACCCGGCTTAACTCAAGTGGTAGCTATTGTAGCAGGCTGGATAGGTTCTTAATATCTCCTGGGTTAATTAATGAGTGGAATACGGTTAAACAGGGAGTTGGGGATAGAGATGTTTCTGATCACAGACCTGTCTGGATCTCTGCAAGGAATGTCAATTGGGGACCAAAGCCTTTTAAGGTTTTAAACTGTTAGTATGAGCATCCAAATTTCCTTCCATTTGTCAAAATGGTTCGGGAATCCTTTGAAGTGTATGGGAATCCTTCTTTGTACTATCCAAGAAACTGCATCAATTAAAAGAATGACTTAGTTGGTGGAACAAACAAGTTTTTGGATGGTTTGATATTAGAATAGGCTAGGAAATCGAAACTATAAATGAGGTGGAAGATGTAATGGAAGTGGTAGATGGTAACCCAAACACCCAAGATATGTTGAGACAAACCAATGATCAAGTAGAGATGTGGAAGAATCTGAGAATTAAAGAAAGTATTATACAACATAAATCGAGGGTCAGGTGGATTAGAGATAGAGATCAAAACTCCAAACACTTTCATGCAATATTGAAACAACGAAGTAGAAGGAATGTGATTACTTCTGAGCAATTGGATTTGGGACCGGTTAAGGATGTAAAATTAGTGAAGAAGAAAATCAAGGATCATTTTCAATCAAAGTTTCTAGTCTCCCAGGATGTTAGACCAAGATTTGGGAGAAATGGTATTAAAAGACTATCCGTGGAAGATAGAGAAGCATTAAAAAAAACCTTTTGACATAGAGGAGATAAAGGAAGTGATATTCATGTCTGAAGGAGATAGAAGCCCTGAACCGGAAGGCTATAATCTTGATTTTTTAAAAAAGTGTTGGGATGTAGTGGGGGCAGATTTTGCAGAATGCATACAAGAGTTTTTTTGTAGAAGGATGCCTTCCAAAGGTGATGTCTTCTTCGTTTCTTACTCTTATTCCTAAATTGGATAACCCTAGGAATTTAAATCACTATAGGCCTATTTCTCTTATTGGACGTGTTTATAAAGTGGTGACTAAATTGTTAGCTTGTAGACTTAAAGGTGTTACTGGTAAATTAATCTCTAAATCTCAAACTGCTTTTATCCATGGGAGGCAATTATTAGATGGTGTGTTGGTTTTGAATGAGCTAATTTAATTTTCCAAAAGAAACAAAAAGAGTTGTGTTTTGCTTAAGGTAGACTTTGCAAAGGCATATGATTGTGTAGATTGGTCGTACCTTAGGAGTATCATGCTTGATATGGGTTTTAGGGATAAATGGATGATGTGGATGGAAGGGGGTCATGAATAGTTACATGTTTGTTCTTGTAAACAGAAGTCCAACACAAGATTTTAAGGTGGCTAGGGGACTTAGACAAGGAGACCCTCTATCTCCTTTTTTATTCTCAATTTTTGCTAAGGGTCTGGCCATTCTAGTTAATAAAGATGTGGAGGGAGGAATGTTAAAGGGTTTCAAAGTTGGTAATGGTGGATCATATAATTTACTACAATATGCTAATGATACAGTTCTTATTTGTGATGGATCTTGGTCTAATTTTTCGGCTCTTAAATCAATATTGAAGGGCTTTGAACTTATATTAGGTTTGAAGATCAACTTTGGTAAAAGCTCTATTTATGGAATAGGTGTGGAGGAATATTTTATGAAAGTCGCTGAACTTTTCTTGGCTTGCAAGATAGATGGTTTCCCTTTTAAATTCCTTGGTCTTTGTGTGGGTGGTAATCATAGGAGGATTTCGTTTTGGAAACCTGTTATTGAGTGTATGAAATCTAGGCTTTCTTCATGGAAAGGTAGATTGTTGTCTATGAGTGGGAGAACAACCTTTTGCTTTCTTCAAGGTGCCTAGGAAAGTCTTGCAGAAACTTGTGGCCATCCAGAGACATTTCCTTTAGTCGGGGTCTACAGAAAAAAAAAGGGCATAACATGGGTAAGGTGGAGCAATGTTTGTAAATCTAAGGAGGAAAGAGGTTTGGGGATTAGGGACTTAGGTCTTTTTAACACTGCATTATTGGCCAAATGGATTTGGAGAATGTTGTCTGAGAAAGATGTCATTTGGGAAGGGGTCTTAGATGGTAGATATGGCAAGTATGAAAAAGTTTTGATGTGTGGGGAGATACCTAAGTATCAGTGTGCTCATTCTCTTTGGTGGAGGGATATTTTTAAGGTGAATAATCAGTTTGGTGCTGGAACTTTTGGTGATCTGATTTCTTTTAAACTAGGAAATGGAGAAAAGACATTTTTTTGGTTGGCAAGGTGGTTAGGAAACTGGTCTTTAGCATCATTATATCATGAATTATGGAGCAGATTTAATAAAAAGTTTGGGCTGGTTGCTGAAATGGGTGTATGGACTGGGGAGATCTGGTCGTGGTAGCTTGGTTTAAATCTATTGGAATCTGATATAACATTGCATCAGGACTTACATGACCTATTTGCATTATTATTGGAGGTCTGTACTAATCGTGGGCAGGGTGATTTTCTTATCTGGCCATTTTGCACTTAGAAATTTTTTTCTGTGAGAAGTTTTTATGGCAGGTTAACCGAATAGCTGGAGGAAGATGCCTTGGAAGTTGAGTGCAAGCAAGCCTTAAGGATTATGTGGGAAGTCAATTCACTTTTGAAAATAAAATTCTTTGCTTGGAGACTTTGTTTAAATAGGTTGCTAACAAAAGATAATCTTATAAGAAGAGGTTTGGTGCTAAAGACGCTTGAACATGTGTGTCCTTTATGTTTCTTATTTGCTGAAGAAGTACATCATCTATTCTTTCGTTGTATCAAAAGTAGGCTGGTTTGGGTACAAATGTGTAGCTGGCTTGATACTAGGCTTATGCGGGAGGTAGGATACTTTGATCACTTGTTGGTTTGGATAGATAGAATTAAAGGTAAAGTGTATGTCATGTCTAAAGCTGTTGGTATTTAGATTATAGTTTGTTGGTCAATTTGGTATTCAAGAAACCAGATTATGTTCAATGAGGAAGAATGGGATTCAAATTTGGTTTTGCATATAATTGTTCTACTATCAAGACAGTGGATTGAAAAGAAAGATAAACATTTATCTATTTATAATTATTCTGAGTGATGAAATTATCTTTGCATATTTATTTAATTTAGTTTTAAGGGAGCTTTTGAATTGTAAGTTAATGTTATAATTGGGTTGGGTACCCCTAATATCGTCGAAATATAATTTTGCTTATTGAAAAAAATTATAGAGACCTAAACAAAACTTTACATACTTTGAAGAGCCTCATCTATTTAAAAAAAATAATGAATTTATATCCACCGTCCAATATATATATCAATCAATTATAACATTTTCGTACGTATATATTCTCTCAAGCAATTAGTATATACTTATTCTTAAAATTTTACAAAAATAAAAAATAAAACTTTACTGATTTACCGAGATTAATAAATAAATAAATAAATAAAAACCTAATTAACCCCAAAATTAGTTCCGTTTAGGGTCACGCCGTACGAGGAGAAGAGATTATCCGGCCCATGCCATCCCTCTCTGACCGAATATTATTTCAAACAGAAACAGAGAGAAAGTGATGAGATGAGATCTACCTATTTCTTCACAATCGATTTCTTTTTCTTCCTCAAGTATGCATCTTTTTCCATTATCACTTCTATTATTGCCTTTCTTTTTCTGCACCACTCAGATTCGATCCAATTCCACTCATGCATATCATTTTCTTGCATTATTTTTACATTTTTTGTTTTTTGTTTTTTTTTTTAATTTTAATCCTTGTTCGATCTGTATTTTTTTAAAACCTAAATTGCAGTTTTTGTGGTGAAGTTGTTGTTGGTAGTGACTATTGTGGTTGATAGAAGTTTTTACCTTTTGTTTCCTTTTGATGTATGCTTGTTAGGGTGTATTAGACATTGCAGAATTCAATGTTTGAACATTGGTGCTCAATTTTGTATTCTTATACATAGGTATTTTCCACCGTCTATTATTAGGTTTTTTTGATGTTTATTTCTTGCAGTTGTGTATCTGCATTGTTGTTCATGTCTGTGATCCCCGTGTTGTCAACGGCGGATCACGGAACATTATAGTTTGTTTCAGTTCTGCTATAGCATAGCGCTACCATAGCCGTTATTTGACAATGTTTGTTCTATGCAATGGAACTATATTGCTGCTATTTGACAGCACTGGATGCTAATTTCTCAAGTGTAAAGCCTTATAGGTTCTGTACGAATAGTTTACTTATTACTCGGAGTTGAAACTATAGTAGATTGGAACTTTATGTTGCTTATCATATTGTGTTGATTTGGGTAGAAGCATGGTCCTGGATAGAACGTTATTGCGAAAATTGATCCATGTAGTCGATTCCACTTAGTGGGATAATGCTTGGTTGTTGTTTTTGTTGTTGCTGTTGTTGCAGTATATCATGAATACTTCCTGCCTTATTATCTCCATCCCTATGAACGAATTGTACGACTGATTGTATTTTTCCATGTTGCCACATGATTTGCAGGAATTTGTGATCTCTGCAGCTTTATATACAGATATCTTGATAAGTAAAAACCATCTGGCTGTAGAGGAGAATGGCGGAAACGATATCTAGCTTTTGGGGTCCAGTCACGTCAACTATAGAGTGTTGTGAAAAGAATTATGCATATTCATCTTATATTGCGGAATTTTACAACACGATATCCAACATTCCAACCATTCTTTTGGCTCTCATTGGTCTTATAAATGCTTTTAGACAACGGTTTGAGAAAAGATTTAGTGTTCTTCACGTATCTAATATGACGCTTGCCTTTGGAAGCATGTTATACCATGCTACCTTACAACATGTGTAAGTATTGATTTCTGTCGTCTTTTGCAGTAATTCATTTAATTTTGTTGTTTGTTTCTCTAACTTCGTAAATATAAATCAATTATTATATACATATACATATCTGATTTACCACTGTTGTTAATTGCGGATCGTGAAATATAGCAGTTTGTTTGAATTATGCTACGTTACCGTGCTAAAGCCCTGCTATAGTTGCTACTTGACAACACTTTGTACTAAATAGCATATCGCAGAACCATATAGATTTGCTCAAATTTTGCTCCTCTATTTGACCACACTTTGATACACACAAGACACTTATGCATTTGAATTAAGAGGCTAATTTTTATGCTGCTACATCCTTTTTCCCCCTTGTATTTTGTCATATCCTATGTTAAACGGCCTTATTTTTGCTAATGGAAGAAAGGGTTTTATTTTCAAATGGATTATTAGTTTGTCATAGTTTATAAAAGACAAAAGTCTGTTGATGAATATCTGTTGTTTTTAGGTAACTATTTATTCTTCAAATGTTTCACTTTAATTTAGGCAACAGCAGAGTGATGAAACTCCAATGGTGTGGGAGATTCTGCTGTACATGTACATCCTCTACTCTCCAGATTGGCATTACCGTAGTACAATGCCCATATTCTTATTTCTGTATGGTATTGCTTTTGCCGGTGTCCATTCATTTGTCCGTTTTGGCATTGGCTTCAAAGTCCACTACGTCTTTCTCTGTCTCCTCTGCATTCCAAGAATGTACAAGTATTACATCTATACTGCAGATGCGTGTGCCAAGCTGATAGCAAAGCTATATATAGCCACTCTTCTATTAGGAAGTTTGTTTTGGCTTTGCGATCGAGTTTTCTGCAAGGAGATATCCCAATGGCCAGTTAATCCACAGGGTCATGCTTTATGGCATGTTTTCATGGGCTTCAATTCCTACTTTGCAAACACATTCTTGATGTATTGCCGTGCTCAACAGCGTGGCTGGTCTCCGAAGATCATTTGTTTATTTGGTGTTTTGCCATATGTGAAGATTGAGAAGCCAAAAAGCCATTAAGAGAAGATAGTAGAAGATGAAAGTTTATATATCATGATGATACATATTGGAAGAGTTATCTGTGTTTTCGCCGTTGGTTCTCAGTTTTGTTTTTCTGATTTAGATTGGTTTAAGTGATGATAATTTTCATATATTTTGTTGCAGCTTTAGGACATGTACCATATTTAAGTCATATGGATGCTTTCTTGGTCTGAAACTTTTGTTAACACTACTTATGACAACCAAAAGTTTTGCAGTAACATGGTTGTTTGTTTCTCAGTTTCATACCACATTTTTAATTGTAACATATTATGTAACCTTTTCTAGTTGAGTTATTGAGTATGTTATTAACTTGTGGAGCTTTAAACATTGCTTTCATTGAGAAATTTCCCTTAAAGTTTCAAGGCAGGGTTGGAATGAGACATTATTAAAGCGCAATAATATGTGGCTAATAATTGTCTACTGAAGTTTTATCTATTAAAAAATTGATTTATAAACTGAAAAATGTCGATATTTAATTATTGATCATGTGAAGGATTACAATATCAGTAAACAAAAATCATTGCTACTATTCATGTGTGAAGAATTACAATATCAGAAAACTAAGACAATTATTTATGATTTAAAACTATATTGGCGAAATTGGATCTACTAAGTCCCTAGTCTTTCCCATGTCTTTCTAATAAACTCATTTTTTCAAAAGTATGACTTGATATGAAATTCAATGAGAAAAGGGAACATGTACTCAGGGACATGTACTCGGTCACGGTCACGGTGACGGTGTAAATATGTTTACATATTCTGTCAAAGATTTGATGCGCTACTTTTAAACTTAAATTCAATTTAAAAATTTAATTTGCAAGAAGCCATTTAAGTGGACTAACATATTTTCAAAAATAATTCAGTTTAATGAAAAAATATTTTTACAAAACAAAAAGTTCTTGATTTTTTAAATAAAGTGAAATATATTTTTGTTTATATATTATTTTTATTATTAGTCTTTAGTCAACACTACTACTTAATTAAACATTTACCTGAAAGAATTGTGGTGACCCAAAATTTTGACCCGGATTCTAACTCAGAATTTTGAGTAGATTGTCCTCAAAGCCAACATATTAGATCTAAAGTAATTTTGGGGAATGGCTTAAGTGTGTCATTAGTTTCACTGTGAGGATTCAATTGATTTCAATAGTGTCTTATTAAAATTAACTGTTCAATTCAATTTTGTAATAATTTGTTCAAACATAAATCATTTTACCTTCACTTGTTTTAGACAAAATTAATTTTATAAAATCAATTAACTCAATTAATTTTCTTCCCGCATAGTACTATTTTAGATACAATACACTATAAGTCTCATGTACTGTAGATGGAGATTTAAATCATTGAATAATAATGCAAGTTGTATATTTATTTATTTTTAATCAAAGTCAAAATTCAACTCCACACTGTCACATTATGTTCCAAATCCTTTTTGACTAGGGAGTAACAAATTTTGTAATTCCCAGGGAAAAAAAAGAAAGAAAAAAAAAGATAACAATGCAAGAAAACAACACCTATAAATCCAAATCAAGGTGAAAATCAGAACTTAACACGTATGATTTAATAGTGATTTAATTTGCATCATGTTCAAAATCCCTTTTGACTTTGGAGTAATCACTTCTGTTGTGTGTAACGCCAAAGAAAAAAGACAATTCAAGAAAACAGCACAATCACGCATAGGAGCTTTAAAACCAAATCAAAGTAAAAATCAGAGCTTAAAGTATGATTTGACAGCGATAGTAATAGTATGGCAAACATAAAAACTGGTGAATTCATGGGAGAATTTGAATAGATGAAAGCAATATATTGACATGTTATAAATTATTTTCATAAATTCTCAAAAACAATCTCATGTCAGTAGATAAACTCAGAAGTATGTAGAACAAGATTTATTGTCGCAATGAAATCAACTATCCAACGTCATTCAAATTACAGTTAATTTAAGAATGTTAACAGTCCCCTCAAGGAACTGAGTAACAATACAGGCGTTCCTCTTGGACTGCCATTGGCTATTTGAATATTCCAAGATATTCAGTTAGTAATGGCTGTTTAAGTAAATCAATCAATAGAATATTCAATAACAGTAGCGAGAGAAACAGAAGGGGGTGTTTTAACTGTCAAAGTACACACTATACACATCTTGACAGGTTCCTGAATCTTTGTTTCGTTTCAGTCAAAAGATAGAACGCACATTTAAAAGTATCTTTTTTCCATTTCCCTTGTAAGAAGGAATCAAATAGAAGGAGAAAGGACAAATACACCTCGCAATGGATCTAAGACATCCTTTCAATTCCTTGTTGCAACATTTCTCCAAGCCTCCTATACAGAGCTTCTTGTTCATCGAATGATAGGTTCATCAATATCTGAAGCAACCAGCATAAATGCCATAAATACAGCATCTTTCAAAATGTTATTTAAAAGAGTGTGTTGTGGCATTTTTAAAATACAATACCTGGTCCAAAATCATTTCAACCGATAAACTTTGTGGCACGACAAAGGACTGATGATATATATACGCAAACACGGCCATAACCATCTACACAAGGACAAATTGGTCAAATATTACTTAACTTTTACTTGCATATCAAAGCAGGATACTAAAAGGACTAAAGATACAAATAGTATATAGGAGTTAAGTTAAAATTAGTGACAAGTGACGAGTAGAGGAGCAAAAGTAGGTCAGTATATAACTACATACAATAAAATAAGCGCAAAATATCTCTACCCACTTTCACAAATGATATAAAAACATTCTATTGATTGCATGATTATTAGTCATTGAAGATTTTTAGGAAGTTCATTGAAGACCCTATGAGGTCTGAATGTTTTCAATTACTAGAATTAAGTGAATTTTAATGTGCAGGACCATCTTTAATGCTTCATCATTTTCTTCCTTGGAAGTTCCTTCTTTTTATAACTTCTTTTGAGGGTAGGGCAGAGATGTGGGAAAGAACTATGGTTTTGATTCTTTTGAATATAGTTTCCCTATATTATGATTTCCCCATGTAATTCCAACTTCGAATTAATTTATACTTTGGATTTTAAGAAATATTGATCAAAACAAGCATATTAAGAAAGGCAGTTGATGACATTTAATCTACACAATTCCATCAAAAAATTAAGCCTATTAACCTATATGACTAATAAATTTGGTAATTGGAAATATAAATTTAAATTAAATGATGTATATCAAAAGTCTACCTGGCAGTCCATTCTGTCGGTAATTCCACCGTGTCCTGGAATACTATCACCAAAATCCTACGAGAAATGGGAACAGCCATTTTATCTATTTATACCTCGGACTTAAACGGGTTATATATTCTAGCATGATTGCGTCTTGATCAGAAAAATAAAGTGCCAAGAGCATACCTTTATTTTAAAAGCCCTTTTGAAACCACTTGCAAAGAAGCCTCCGAAAGGTGCGATAATTGAAGCAAACAAGCCAAGACATAAAGCATGCCATTGAACTGGTAGGATTGATATCTCTTTCCAAGGAAACTGCATAACAATATGCAGTGTGTCAAAAGATATGATTTTCAGGGTCTATGATTGAATTCTCATGATTACAGTAGAATCATTTTTATAAGCTGAACCGCAAAACAGAAATAGAAAGTTTAAATTCAATGGTTGGTAGAAATGTCGGCTTTCAAATTCTATGTTGTTGTCTTAATAATGTCAATTTTATCTAAGAATCAAAGGTAGAATGAATGGTTAAAATTTGACTTCTTTGACCAACTCAGTGATAGGGCCAGTTGAGTTTGAGTCATTGATTGAGCAGTCTGGGTCTATGTATGACCCAGCTGTTTTCTAAGTAATCCCTGCACTTCTTTATCCAGATTAGATATACATTCCAATTCCATATGCTTTCAAAGTATTTTGAGTCTCCTATGTCAAATTAGATGTCCTTCTAGCTGTTTGAGGCATCCAAATTGTGTTATCTGGAGAATTTTGTACTACGACCCGACATTGCTATAAACTGCAAAGATATTGTTGTAGGTTATAGAATTCAAAGTTCAGCTGAATGTCAAGTAATTACCCAGTGAGGAGTCCATCCTAACAACGAGTAAGATTCTGGCTTAAACAGTAAGCCAGGATCACAGTCAAGCCAACCAGTTGATAGGTCCTGCATTTATTCCCACCATGTTGGTGATGTGAACAAAAGTCAGTTGGTTGTTGAATAAAAGACCTTTTAATATGTGGTGTACAAGATAGCTACCTTCCTAGGACATGTAAACCACGGAGATTGACCCATGATGTTGGCAAGCTGCAAAATGGGTTTTGTACAATGATATTAGCATCCAGTTCAGAATAATTACATTGATATTTAAGACTAAAAGGAAGAATTTTAATTGCCATAGCTATGATCATTCAATAACGTTCACAACAATGAATATATATCATCACAAGTGATTCTGGATCAATGAAAGCGTCACCCAAAAAAAAAATGTGTTTATCTTCATTAAGTAATTAAAATTTGCTCACCATGAATGCAGATATGATGGTTGTAACAGATGCCCCGATAAAACCCTCCCAGGTTTTCTTTGGTGACAACTTAATCAAAGGGGTTTTTCCAAAGAAGAATCCAAAGAAATAAGCAGCAATGTCATTAATGACAATAAGCGTTGCAGGAAGAAGAAACCTGTACAAAAAGTCCGCAAAACAGAAAAATCAATTCAATTCAAAAGCAATGGAGCAGCGACATGTTCTGTTCATGTGATAGTACACACATACACAAAATCAATTCAATTAAAAAGCAATGGAGCAGTGAAATGTGCTGCTCATGTAATAGTACGTGCATACACAAAATCATTTCAAATATTGGTAATCAGATGATGCCATTTTACAAGCAAGAAAATAATTTTTAGAGAAAATGAATTAACATGATACCTTCAACAATCAACCATGGTAAAATGTAAACTAGGGAGGAAAGATAGGTGTGACTAGAGGTTAGAATGGTGTAAATAAGCAATTCTCTATAGGAAGTATATCCATTTAAACTGAGAATTGCTTATTTACATCATTCTAACCTCTACTCACGCCTATCTTTTTCCCCTCAATCAATCTTTACTAGAATACTCACATAACGATGAGAATTCTAGGCATAAAGATATGGCCTCATATTTCCCATATCATTTGTTTGTTTGCTCACATCAATAACTTAGCTTATGCTTATGAATGTAATTACAAGTAAAACATTCTTTCGAAGACTATTTGATTCCTTTGCTTAATATAGAGTGATTCATTTTAAAACTTCATCCCCATCTATGAAAAGTCTGCAAGTAATCCTGTTTTACAGCTTTATTGGTTTTCCAAAAGTCATCTGTTAGGAGATTATAATTACTTGGTCACCTCCCATGTGGCAGTAAGTTGTCCCTCATTGTTCAATCACTAATCTTTTCTCCTTCTGTTTTCCTATCCTAAGACTTCAGTTCCACTGTTTTGGCAAGAATTGAAAATGTCCCGAGTGGTTTAGCCTACATGCTCCCCAAATATGCAGTTCACTACACCATCCTTTCAGTTGATTATTATGGATCATATACCTATCAGATACCATCTAACATAAAAAGTTGTTGGCATGGATTACGAACAGCATCACGAAATATGATATCACGAAAACGAGAATCCTCAAAAATAGTCAAGTTTTTTGGGCATAATTATTGAACAATCATTATTTTCTTTTACTGGTTAAAATTACCAGAAAATCCCTTCAAAAATGCTTGGCACGGTGAAAGAGGACTGCCCAAATACAACAATCAGAATCATATGTGTCCAAGCATACTGGCCAAATTGGTACTTGTACATCTTCTTCTTCAATGTGAGAATGAACCATATGAATCCTGAGCCCAATCAATAAAAGGGAAGATAATCAAAGTATAAGAGTACTTACAATGGTGCAAAATCATCAGTAAAATTGCAATCCTTAAAAAACTAGAAAACAAATTAGCTAGGCATCTAGACATTGCACAAAACCCAGCCCATGAACATTAAAACAACAAAAGTGATATGCATAGGTTACCTGTAATGTACAGAGAATAGCAGACAACCATATGATACTTTATAAGACTGCTCACAAGCCGATATAAAACCTTGTCGGAATTTACTGTGTTAACCAGGCGCTGACTCAGAATACGTCCATAGACAAATAGCATTGCAGTGAAGAAAAAATGCCTGAAATGGGATATGCCAATTAAAACTGGAACAAGTTATTACATGTTTTTCTTTTAAATCAGATGCAGATTTATGACGCAGAGTCAAAAATCCACCGTATAAATATGGAGCTGCAGCCTATGGCAAATATAATAGGTGTTGCGGAGGCGGGCACAAAACCTACCATGCTATAATGCCGTGACACCGCCATGGCGGAAATTTGACAACGCCGACATAAAATTATAAATTTCCTTGCAGAGAGATTAATGAGTTTATAATATATACCAATTTAATAGCCTAAATCCTGGAAGCTGCTTATCTTCATGAGCCCGGCGGAGTAGATTGAAAAGTTCTCTTGCCATGAAGATTTGGATGACCACAATCATTGCAGTAATGTAGAGGTGACCCATATAGATGATCAACACAAAACTCCCAATCATCCAAACGGATGAATATGCACGAATCAACATAGACTTGTATTTGCTTTTGTCATTAACAAGTAACTGAGCCCCGTTTGATTTACTAATTTCTGGAATAACCTGATATAAAGACATCACACAATAAACCACCTTCAAAAAGTATACAAAAACTTTCCCAAACAGATACTGCGGAGTTTCAGATCCTAAACCATTCAACTTATAAATTTCATGTTTGGAATCACAGTGAGTCAGTGTTGTCAATCATGTACTGTGAAAAAATAGTGATTTATTCAAATTCCGCAATACATTAGAGCAATAGCACCGCTGTAGCCACTATTTGACAACATTTCGTCGTAAATAGCGCATCACAAAACAATAGCCATTTCCTATTGCGCCGCTATTTAACAACTCTGCAATGAGTTTTGACAAAATTATTTTTCACTATTGTCCAGGGATTCGCTATGCTATAGCGCCGCTATTAAACAGTCCTACAACGAGTTTCACAAAATCACCGGATCACTGTAATTTTGTCGAAACTCCAAAATACAACTTTTTCCAAAACCACAATGGCACACTGTTATTCTACCAAATTAACCACCTATGGAGGTAAAAAACCACCAAGTAACATAATACAAAAGATAAAATTATAAAACCTAGAATATTATTATTAAGTTAAAAATAAAATAAAATAAAATAGACCTAGCTTCCAATCATATGCTTTCCATACTTAGATACATTACACAAATTTTACATTCTCTTCAAATTTCAGGATAATCAATACTACAAATTGAAAATCAATTTCAATATGAAAAAAAAAAAACTACTAATACAAAATACTTTCAATTAATACATAAAATAAACAGCAATTAACGGTAAGAAATCAAAGTTTAAAAAACTAATTAACCTCATTAGAGCGTTTCCGGTGCCTAATCCGTCCAGTGTTACTTGACGGAGAACTACTAGTAGTAGTATCCTTCTGCATAGCTCTTGAATCAAATTTCAGCGAAATTGAATCAACGTAAAACGAACATGTGTAGCGAGAAAGTAGAAACCTGCAATGAAAAGAGTTTCAGATTCAAAAATGAAAATCAGAAACAGTAGCGAAAGTGAGACGAAAAAAGTACGAAACCTTGTTTGGCTCTGAAGGATGAACACGACGGTGCGAAAAAAAGAGGTTATAAGAGGCAAATACGAAGAAGAATATTGATATAACCCAATCTGTGATGAAGCTTTTTTTTTTTGTTGCTAAAATTTTTTGAAAAGAAAAAATTCTTTTTCTTGTTCTTGGCTTAACAGCGCACGCACACTTACTGATGCAAGAGGATCATTATTGTAAGGATTCTGATTCCTTTATTTTTCTTTATTATGTTATTTTATTATTATTTTAGGACATTTCTCTGATTAATAAATATATTTTCCATTATCAGATATTGTTTGACACAAAAATAGTATTTTTTTAAGAATTATAATGAGGGTTAAATTAGGAAATTTAATGTATATTGTAATTTAACCAAAGGAAAAACTTCAACAAAATTATGCAATTATGATTTAGTTAAAATAATCTTAATATGTGATTAAGAATCAGTATTGTGTGTCACGCGATAAATACTTGGGCACACGATAAATGTTTAAATCTTTTAAAATCACATTTATAAGTAGATGTTTAAAATTTTTAACTTTTTAATATAAAGTTAGACCACTTACTCAAATATTAAAAAAATTATTAAGATTCAACTGTTGCATATTAATTTCATTTTTGAGGAAAAGGAATATGTATATGACAGTGTATATAATAAATTTAAAGATTTTGATTAACTATATATGTAATATTGTTTTACATCGTGTATTATCTTTAAATTCTTTTTTTTTAACATAAAATTGTAAAATTCAACGATATAATGTTAATGGATCATAAATTTGAAAAAACAAATTAAGATATAATTTTGTCAAGCAATATTCTTAAAATTTGAATGATTACTAAGTATGTGTGATTTTGTTGTGGCGAAATATTATTCTAAGTAAATTAATTATGAGAAAAAATGAAATTTATTGACAGTATAAAATATTTTATACTATCTGATCGTACCGGGATCAGACAGTTACTGATGGCCGACGACGTCCGTTGAGCTCCGGCTCCGGTGAGGTTGAAGGACGGCGGGGGGGTGTACCTACAAGGTACTCCGACGCTCAAGTTAGGGAGTGCACAGAGTAACAGCAAATACAAAGAGTGAGAAAAGTGACATAACCTGACCCTCACAAGTGAGAGGGTATTTATAGAGAACCCCCAGCGCAGGGCCAACGGTTACTTGCATTGGGCTGGATTGTCAGGCCCAATCTAAGTAACTGCCAGGGCTTACGTGGCGTAGTGAAGACCATCGAGTGGTCTTCGCCCTGGGGTAACCGCTCCTAGATTTCCGGGACTAGGGCAGACCGAATCCTTCAGGAGTGGAGTGGTTACTTGGAACGTGTCCACGTGGTACGGACCGTTAGACACTCCTCGCGGGGGAGGAGCCTTCTGTGTCGAGGACCTATCAAGCCGTACGACGGACATGGCCTCGCGGGGAGGAGTCATGTCTGTCGAGGAGTGACGTCTGGCATACTCGCGGGGAGAAGCTGGTATGTCGGGGACGTACCTATCCGCCGGGGGTGCGAGGTCCTCCTGCCCTGTTGGCCCAGGTGCCCGACACTGTGAAGTGCTCGGGGGAAACGTGGGTATGCTTGCAGCAGTCAAGTGCCCCGCAGAGGGGTCTTATTGGGCCTCCCCATTCTATATGGGTTGGGCCTGCTCGACTGTTGGGCAGCCTCGGCCCAGTCCAGAACAGGAGCCCCCCAAGTCGTTGCTCTGAGGTGGCAGAGCAATGACTTAAGGGTTATTGGCATGTCGAGGATACGCTAAGAGAGGAACCGAGGAGGTCGTTCTCCTATGCGAAATTCCTTCGGCCGGATGAGCGTCGGGCGTCGGACAGGTGTGTCCGGTCGTATGGTCGGGGAGATGAAGGGTTTTGGATTCGAAGCGCTGGGGAAAACCGAAACGACACGCGTGGGGAGACGGGTGGCTGCATGCGTGCCACGTGTCTCCTGCCATCATTACCTAGGGCGGCTGGCTAGGGTAGCGCACTCGAGTGCCCTACGCCCCTCGGGTCTCGCGAGAACCGCTTATAAAAGCCGCTCCCCTCGCTCATTCTTCACTTTTTCGCTTCTCTCTCAAGAAACTTTCTCCCTCTCTCTCTAACCTCTTCCGCCGTAGCTCGCCGCCGTCAATCGCCGGGCACTCTCTGCCGGAAGCATTTCCTCCGCTAGGACCGCCGTTCGCCGTCGTACCAGAGCCGGAAACCTCCGTGCCGGAACCCTACACCGCCGCTTACCAGGTATTTGCTTCAAACCGGACCTTTATTTTGCGTTTTTCTTCGATTTTAACTAGTGTAGGACGTTTCCTTGGTGAACTGATGACATTCCCATGAGAAACGAAGGGATTCCCGGCGATTACGGCGGGAATCTTTAGTTGTGGAGAGAGAGAGTGCGAAGATTCTTGCTCGCTTTTGATGAATATCTCGGGGATCAGGGACGAACACGTCGGGGATCCGTTGAATGTCTCGGGGTCCTTGATAATCGGTATATTTGTTAGTGTCGCGGGGACACGGGGCAGAACCTTCCGGGGAGACGATGAGTTCTCCGGTGGGCAAGTTGATTCTCGGCCGTTCGCGTCGGGGAGTTGAGAAAGCCTTGCCCCTTCCTCGCCCGTTCGCTTGAACAGCGGTGGAGGGGTGAATTTGATACAACCAATCGAATTCACTGTTTCCTTCTGCTTTTCAGGTAAATGGACGATTTGGCTGCGGAGGTGGCCGCAGGATATTTCAAGGAAAACGACGACGACCAGCCCGACTCCCCCATGGCTCACATGGCCTTTGTGCAGGAGAGGCCGCTCGAGGACTGGGTCTGTAGCGAAGCCCTGGAGATGTCGTCCATTTTCGTGTACCCAGATGTGGGCGATGCTTTTTGTACCGTCGAGCACCGACTAATCGGAAGTGGTCAATCCTGGAAGGTTTTTCGTCCTGAGGAGCATCACCGGATATGCTCCCCTTACCGAGGAATGCGGGTCCCCTTATACGAGTTTATGTTCGAGAAGGCGGGGTGGAGGCTGCCTTTCACGGATTTTCAAGAGGGGATCTTTGACTGGTTGAAGTTGGCCCCTTCGCAGATTCATCCGAACTCGCTGGCCTTCATCCGGGCCTTCGAGCTCGTATGCAAATATTTGGAGATCGTGCCGACCGTTCGCCTTTTCTTCCGCATATTCCACCTCCAACGGTCGTCGGTCGGAGGTCGACACGGCTGGGTGTCCTTCAAGCAGAGCAAGGCGTTGTTTCACACTTACTTGGATTCCATCCGGGATTTCAAGTTCCGCTATTTCTATGTGAAGCCGGTCACCCTCGAGGCGATATATTCATTGTACCGGAAAGTCACCCGCGAGGTCGACGGCCGTTCCGAGGAGGTGCTGGTGCCGAAGTTTCCTCTGTACTGGACGGAGGAACACTTTAAGAAGGGAGTTGACAAGTATAAAACGAAACCTGTTCAGATGGAGGCCTACGAGCGGGAAGCTTACGATAAAATCGTAGCTTTCGTCGACAGCTTTACCGAAGCTCGACATGAGACGCTGGACGGCCAGCCTATAATAGGTGCGGATGGGCAGGTGAAGAAAGAACGTCGCCTGATAAACACCCGCGTTCTGCTCGAGACCTTCTCCGACGAGGAGGCCATCGAATTGTTAGGTGGTATAACGTCCTCGCTTTAGGTCTTCCACGTATCTGTGTTTCTCGTTTTACTAACGCTTTTTTTTTCTTTTGCAGGGACAATGGCCGGAGCCGAGGAGAGGTTGAAGAAACTGAAAGAGAAGAGGGCCCGGGAAGCGCAGGCCCGGGAAGAGGCGTCGCGCTCCAAAGATCAGGAAGTTGTCCCTTCTAGGGCCCCGCACGAGGGTGTTTCCACGACCGCTGCCCCCGAAGGATCCACTCAGTCTCAGCCTGCTGCCGCTGTGTCAGGGACCACGGGTGACCGCACAACTCCCGCGGGAAGCCAATCCCCGGCTACCCAAGGGACTCCGAAGAGGCAACGCGTTGCGGAGGTCGTCGACCTGGATGGTGAAGACAGTCCCCCGGTTCCCTCCAGCTTTGACCTTCCCCCCTGCCATCAAAAACCTCACTTCTTCTCCGAGGTCACTTATCCGCGCACCCTTCCCTCCGAGATCCAAACCGTGCTGGGGACCGCTACTGAAGTGAGGAGGAAGATGCTTTTTGAGGACCTGTCGGCCGTCATGCGTATCTGCTCGACTGCCATCATTCTAAACGACGAGACCCGCCCCGCTGCTGAACTGGCCCGCCTGCAGGAGGCGCTGGATACCCTGGGCGCTGAGATGCTCGGTATGCGCAAGGAACTAAAAGAGTGCTGAGATCTGAACAAAGAGCAAAGCAAGCAGCAGCAGTTGGTCGAGGCCAAGCTTAAGGAAGCTGAGGAGACAAAGCAAGGCCACCTTGCCCGAATCGCTGAGCTGGAGTTGGAGGAGAAGCGGCTTAAGGTAAGGATTGCCGAGTTGGAAGATGCGGTGCGGCCAGCCGAAGGGGAAACTGAGGAGGACAAGCTCCTAACCACTCGTGCGGCGTTTGTGGCGCAGCTCCGGAAGCTTGAGCAGGATCTCCGAGTGTCCGAGGATGATTCTATCGAAACTGCGGGTATAGGGTTCCGCAGTGCCGTGGCGCAGCTTCGGGTTCTCAACCCCGACCTTGTCATTGAAGGGATTGACCCCGACGCTGAGGTGGTTGATGGCCAGATCGTGTATCCTCTGCGGGAGAACGACATTCATGTGCACGAGGAGCCTGACGGGACCGCAGCTGAGTAGGTTTTTATCTTTGTTTTGGTCGGCCTGCGAGCCGTTTTGTTTCGCCCGGCTTGTGGGCTTAGTTGATGTACTTTTTGCACAATGGTTATTTTTGCCCGGCTTGTGGGCTCATATTTATAACTTTTTGGACCAAGGGTTTTGCCCGTTATTCGTACTTTATAATATCTCTGTTAATTTTCCTTGTGTGTGATGTGGTGTTTGTTATACTTTATTTTTGCCCAAGTAATAAGGCTTTGAGATTTGCTCGACTTAGACAGTCCCTGACCGCGTGGAGAGCTGGTCGGGCGGCCGGAGGAGTACTCCGACCTTCAATGAGGCTAAGAGCTCGGTCGAGGTCCTAGTCTCGTGGCATGAACTTCCCTTCGCGAGCTGGGTGTTATGCCCGGTTGGCACGACGACGGTGGGCCTCGATCGAGGTATCCCCGCCGGATCAAATGTCCTCGCGCACACACAACGCGGTCTCTGATCGTCGTGTTCTTATAGGGGTGTCACGCTTGTACCCTAGTGCGTCCCCGTAATCGCGGTGCTAGTGAGCCGCGAGCAGTGTCTAACTGTAATATTGTTTTAGCTTTTCAGCGTTCCATGGTCGAGCAAGTTCTTCCCCGTGCAGATTTTCGAGGAAATAGGCTCCTGTCCCCGTTTTTGCGCGGACGCGGTACGGGCCCTCCCAGTTCGCGGCGAGTTTGCCTTCTCGCGAGTCTTTCTGGTTCCTTCGTAGGACGAGGGTGCCCACCTGAAAATCACGTTTAATGACTCTGTCGTTATAACGTAGTGTTATTTTTTGTTTAAGTGACGCCTCTCGGAGAGAAGCGCCCGAGCGTGTTTCCTCCACGAAGTCGAGTTCTTCCCTCAAGGCTTCGTCGTTCGCGTTCCCGTCGAGGGGGGCTTCCGTCCTCCTCGAGGGTTCTCTGATCTCCACGGGGATCACTGCCTCCGTTCCATAGGTCAAACGGAAAGGGGTCTCCCCGGTCGTGGAGTGTGGGGTTGTTCGGTAGGCCCAGAGAACGCTGTGTAGCTCTTCGACCCACCGTTGTTTGGCGTCGCCCAGTCTCCGTCTTAATCCTCGAAGGATCACTCTGTTCGCGGCCTCAGCCTGCCCGTTCGTTTGAGGGTGCTCGACCGACGTGAAGTGCTGCTTCGTGCCTAGTTTTGTGACGAAGTCTTGGAAGTTCCTGTCGGTGAACTGGGTTCCGTTGTCCGTGACGATGGCTTGAGGCACTCCGAACCTGGCGAGGATATTTCTTTTGTAGAAATGAAGTATGTTGAAAGCAGTGATTTTGGCCAATGCTTCTGCTTCAATCCACTTCGTGAAGTAATCTACCCCGACGATGAGGTATTTGTTTTGATACGACCCCTGGACGAAAGGTCCGAGGATATCCATCCCCCACCATGCGAACGGCCACGGGGAGGATAGCGTCGTGAGCTCGCTGGGGGGAGCGAGGTGCATGTCCCAGTGCCGCTGGCATTTATCGCACTTCTTGACGTGATCCTTGGCGTCCTGTTGCATGGTCGGCCAGTAATATCCTGCCCGGAGTGCTTTACGAGCTAGCGATCGTGCACCGAGGTGCTGTGCGTTGATTCCCTCGTGGATCTCCTGGAGTATGCCGAGGACCTTGGTGTCTTCGACACATCTGAGGAGGGGAATGGAGAATCCTCGCCGGTATAGCTTATCCTCGACTATAGTGTACGAGCACTCCCGTCTCTTGACCATTCTTGCTTCTTTGGGATCTTCGGGCAGTATGCCCGTCGTGAGGTATTCGTATACCGGGGTCATCCAGCAGTCGCTGTCCCCGATGGCGTTGATGTCCGAAATCATGCCTGGTTTGTCAATGCTCGGGCGGGAAAGGACCTCTTGTATGACGGATTTATTCCCGCCTTTCTTTTTCGTGCTCGCCAATTTTGACAGGACGTCCGCTCGGGCATTGTGCTCCCGGGGGATGTGAGTTACTTCCGCCGAGGTGAACCTTTTCATCTTCTCTTTTACCAAGGCCAAGTATTCTATGAGACTGTCGTTCTTGGCTTGGTACTCACCTCGGACTTGCGAGGCTACGAGCTGAGAATCGGTGAAAAGCTTGACCTCCTTGGCGCCAAGGTCCTCGGCCAGCCTGAGTCCCGCGAGGAAGGCCTCGTATTCGGCTTGGTTGTTCGAAGTCGGGAAGGACAGTTCGAGGGACACCTCGATGAGGATACCTTCCTTGTTTTCGAGGATGATTCCCGCTCCGCTGCCTTTCGGGCTGGATGCTCCGTCGACATAGATTGTCCATTTCTGCGACCCGTTGGTTGAGGGTTCTGGGACGGTCATCTCTACTACAAAGTCGGCCAGTACCTGTGCCTTCAAGGCTTTCCTCCCTTCGTATCGGATGTCGAATTCGGCCAGCTCGAGTGACCACCTGAGCATCCTCCCCGCCATATTCGGTCGTCTGAGGAGTTGCCTAATCGGCTGGTCGGTCCTCACGATGACGGTATGGGCGAGGAAGTAGTGGTGTAGTCTTCTGGCCGCGGTGACGAGGCCCAGTGTGACTTTCTCGATCTGCTGATACCTGAGCTCGGGGCCTTGGAGAGCTTTGCTCGTGAAGTAAACCGGCTTCTGTCCGTCTGGTGTTTCCCGAATGAGGACGGCACTGACCGCTTCGCTCGTGATCGCAAGATATAAGAAGAGTGTTTCCCCGCTCTCGGGTCGCGAGAGGACCGGGGGTTGCGATAGGACTTGTTTCAAATGTGCGAGTGCTTGTTCACATTCCTCTCTCCACTCAAACTCCGCTTTTTGCCGGAGGAGTTTGAAAAAGGGGAGTGCGTACTGTGCGGATTTGGCGACGAACCGGGAAAGGGCGGTGAGCATCCCGTTCAATGATTGTATTGACTTCTTCGAGTCCGGGGTAGGGAGCTCGGAGAAAGCCCTACACTTGTCGGGGTTTGCCTCGATTCCGCGCTCCGTGAGGTAAAATCCGAGGAACTTCCCTGCCCGGACGCCGAAAGTGCATTTGTCGGGGTTAAACCTCATGCGGCACCTCCTCGCCGTGTTGAACACTTTCTTAAGGTGCGCGGCGTGGTCGACTTCCTCTGCAGACTTGACGATCATGTCGTCCATGTAGACTTCGTGCATGTCGCCGATTTCAGTCCGAAAGACCTTGTTCATCATTCGTTGGTAGGTCGCACCGGCATTCTTCAGACCGAAGGGCATTACGTTGTAATAGTAGTTACTCGACGCGGTCATGAAGGCCGTGTGTTGTTTGTCGACCTTGTCCATGGGAATTTGGTTGTACCCTGAATAGGCGTCCATGAAGGATAATAGTTTATAACCTGCAGAATTGTCGACCAGCTGGTCGATGTTAGGCAAGGGATAACAATCTTTCGGGCAAGCCCGGTTGAGATCAGTATAGTCAACGCACATTCTCCATTTTCCATTATTTTTCTTAACGAGTACAACGTTGGACAGCCATGTCGTGTATTTGGCTTCCGAAATAAAATTTGCCTCTAGGAGGTCTTTTACAGCTTTCTCAGTAGCCTCCGCTTTCTCGGGAGACTGCTTACGCCTACGTTGTGCTATGACCCTAGCGGCGGGGTCTACTGCGAGCTGATGGCAAGCCACCTCGGGGTCGAGGCCAGGCATCTCGGATGCGCTCCACGCGAAGAGGTCAGCGTTCTCCCTCAGACATGCTTTCAGCTGCTCTTTGGCTAGGTCGGGGATCTCGGTGCCGATCTTCACGTTGCGATCTGGGTCGTCTCCGAGGGCCACGAGCTCGAAATCCCCGTCTGGGATGGGGCGTGCTGGGTGGAGAGGCTGCCCGTTGCTTTCCGCCTGGTGGTCGTGGTCTTCGACTCTGTCTTCATCATGCTCGCCGGAGAACCTGCTGTCGAGGTCGATCGCGTTGACGCGCGGGAGAGGGAGAGGTACCTGTCCGACGTCCTGGGGTGGTTTGGCCACGGCCTTAGGTTTGGGACCAATGGAACTTAGGCCCTTGACGGCGGCGTCGAAGCATCTCCTAGCCGCGTCGATGTCCCCGTGCATCGTCACTACCCATCCCCTCCTCGTGTAGTACTTCATTTTGAGGTGAACCGTTGACGGGACCGCCGTGAGTTCAGCAAGGGTGGTCCTTCCGAGGATGCAGTTGTAAAGGGATGGGCATTCTACCACCAGGAAACAGATCTTCACCTGTCGGGCCGTGTCTTCGGCCCCGAACGTAACCATTAGCTCCACGTAACCCCATGGTCTGGTGGTGGTTCCATTGAACCCCTGTAGGTCTGACCCGACGTACGGGGTCAAATGCCTCTCGTCCAGCTGAAGGGTCCCGAACAGATGAGAATACATGATGTCGACCGAGCTCCCCTGGTCGACTAGGATTCTTCGGACGTCAAAGTTCGCCATTTGGGCCCTGACCAGGAGGGGAATAGTGGCGTTTGGTGCTCCCCCGGGGAGTTCCTCGAGGTAGAAGGTGATGGGGTTGGAGTTTCCCCGCACTTTCTCGAGGGTGGTCGCCTTGGACGATGTCGCGGATTCCAGCTCGTCAAACTTCCGTTTGATCGACCCAACCGATATTTTCCCGGGGTCACCCCCGGAGATAACCATTGCTTTGGGGAAGCCTTCCCAGGTACTACGGGCCGTGACGGGGCCCTCGTCGGGGAAAGTCGCCCACATGTTGCGGATTGCCTCTTCGCCCTCGATGATTGGGGGGATGAAGAAGTCCTCGGGTCGAGTGACGCTGAGGGCGACCTGAAGCTGGCCGTCGCCGGAAGGGGGCGTTGCCTCCTCGACGTTCTGTGATTCCTTTGAGCTGGGACGAGGAGGGTCATTCTGTTGGGCATACTTCTTCAAGTGCCCTTCTTTGATGAGAATCTCAATGGCATCCTTGAGGTGGATGCAATCTTCGGTGACGTGCCCGTGGCTTCTGTGGAACCTGCAGTACTTAGATTTGTCAACGTTTGGTTTGGGAGTCGCGGGCTTCAGGAAGCGAACTCCTCCTTTCACAAACTCGGAATTCTGGCAGTCTGAGAGGATCCGAGACCGGGAAGTGTTGAGTGGCGTGTACTCCGTGAATCGGCCAGCTGGCCCGCGCTGTTCCCGGGGATCCCGATTGCGGTTTTCCTTCTTCTTTTCTCCTCCCCGTCGGGGAGAAGCGTCATCGTCTTTGTGGCCGCGGGGGGCTTCTCTGCGTCTTGTCTCAAGAGCGATCTGGGTTGCTTCCGTCTCTTCAAGCTCGATGTACTTCTGGGCTCGAGCGAGAAGGTCCTCGAGACGCCGGGGTCTTCGGAGGCCAATGGATTTGGCAAAGTCCGACCCGGCGCGTAGTCCGTGAATAATTAAGTATTTCTTCATGTCGTCGGTCGTGTGGACCTCGACGGCTTCCTTGTTAAACCTCTCAATGTAATTTCGGAGGGATTCGTTCCTCCCTTGGAAGATTTTTTCTAGGGCAGCCTCTGTCTTTGGGTGTCGACGAGATGCGGTGAAGTGTTTGGTGAAGCGCTGTTTCAGCTGCTTCCACGACGTGATCAAACCAGGTTCCAGACCCTTGTACCACGTCATGGCTCCCTTCCGCAAGGTAGTGGGGAACAGCCTGCACCTGATGGCTCCCCTGACGTTTCGAAAGTCGAGCATCGCTTCGAAATTCTCCACGTGATCGTCGGGGTCGGTCAGCCCGTCATAGGTCCCCAAGTGTGGAGGTTTCTCCATGCCCGGAGGTTTCTCGAAGGTGATCGATGGTGCCGTGGAGGAGAGTTCCTCGAACGGTTCTTTGGTCTCTCTTCGGTCTGCTTGGACTTCTTGGAGGTGGTGGAGGCCCTGGGTTCCTTCCGAGGTGGGGAACGAGGGCGTTTCTGGGTGATTGCCGGCTGGGGGCGCTCGAGACGCGGTCGACGACCATGGCGTACGGGCGACGGTGTCCGAGAATCTTCGGAAGGGGTCCTTCGCGGGGAAGGAGAGCGGTGAGGTGACTGGGGGCGACGATGTCTTCGCGGGGAAGATCGCCGTGCCCGTCCCTGCTCCAAGGCTTCAATTCTGGTGTTCTGCTGCGCGATCAGCTGATTGGTCTGGTTGATCAACGCAAATAGGGCCACGGTGCTTGGGTCCGCGTTGGGCGGCGGAGCAACGGGCTGGAGAGTGGTTTGCTGGTCGTCCGTGCGGACGGCGTTGATAGCCGCATCCTGGGAATCCGGGGAGGCGGTCTGTCCGTCTCTTATGTCGCCTTCGTCTCCGTGGAGGATGATGGCGTCCCCACGGTGGTTCCCGTTCTCCAGTTGCGCGAGCACGGTGTCCAGAGCCTGGTTGACGGTCGGATTGGCCATGTTGGTGATGAATAGAGGAAGCTTTGGTTTATCGAGGAGAAAACGGGGAAGCTTATAGAGTTCCCACAGAAGGCGCCACTGATCGTACCGGGATCAGACAGTTACTGATGGCCGACGACGTCCGTTGAGCTCCGGCTCCGGTGAGGTTGAAGGACGGCGGGGGGGGGGGGGGGGGTGTACCTGCAAGGTACTCCGACGCTCAAGTTAGGGAGTGCACAGAGTAACATCAAATACAAAGAGTGAGAAAAGTGACTTAACCTGACCCTCACAAGTGAGAGGGTATTTATAGAGAACCCCCAGCGCGGGGCCAACGGTTACTTGCATTGGGCTGGATTGTCAGGCCCAATCCAAGTAACTGCCAGGGCTTACGTGGCGTAGTGAAGACCAGCGCGTGGTCTTCGCCCTGGGGTAACCGCTCCTAGATTTCCGGGACTAGGGCAGACCGAATCCTTCGGGAGTGGAGTGGTTACTTGGAACGTGTCCACGTGGTACAGACCGTTAGACACTCCTCGCGGGGGAGGAGCCTTCTGTGTCGAGGACCTATCAAGGCGTACGACGGACATGGCCTCGCGGGGAGGAGTCATGTCTGTCGAGGAGTGACGTCTGGCATACTCGCGGGGAGAAGCTGGTATGTCGGGGACGTACCTATCCGCCGGGGGTGCGAGGTCCTCCTGCCCTGTTGGCCCAGGTGCCCGACACTGTGAAGTGCTCGGGGGAAACGTGGGTATGCTTGCAGCAGTCAAGTGCCCCGCAGAGGGGTTTTATTGGGCCTCCCCATTCTATATGGGTTGGGCCTGCTCGACTGTTGGGCAGCCTCGGCCCAGTCCAGAACACTATCAATCAATCATAATTATATATCAGTGTAAAATATTACACTGTCAACCAATCATAATCATGTATCAAAATAAAACATATTTTTATTTTAAAAATACTGATATTAAATGGTAATCGTAAACATTTTGATTGATTGTATTTGTAAAACTTTCTTACACTTACAGTGTACTACCATTAAACTCATTAATTATTGTTAAAAATAATTTGAAAATAAATTAATTTTTTTTAAAATTAATTTATAAAAAATTAATTAAATATAAATGAAATTAAAGGTAATGCATGAACCGTTTATCTAATAAAAAATCATGTCATCAATGTAATTTTAAAATACAATTGGGATTTGATGGAATATATATTCCTAATTGAGTGACGGTTTAAAATAATTTTATATTTTATGTTATTTTTTCTCAAAATAAATTTAAGTGTAAAAATCAATTTTAAAACATACACTACTTTTTGTAATCTTAAGTAGTGATAGAATTAGAGTGGCCTAACTTAACTCTACAAAATCGGATGGTGAGGTGAAGGTTGTCACTCTATATAAATTTTTTGTAGATTGTATCTTTAACCAACGTGGAATTTGGATTTTTTCTAATATACCCCTCACGCCCAACACTATTAGCTTTGGTGCGTGGATATAAACGATGGGTGGTCCAAATTATCGATGTATGAGACTTGGTTTTTCCAATATACCCCCTTGCGCCTAACATTTTTTTTAAGCTTGGTGCGCATATATAAATGGCGGGTGGCTTGAGTCGATAGGCTCTTGATACTATGATAGAATTAGAGTTTGACTTAACTTAATCCTATAAAATCGGTTGATAAAGTGAAGGGTGCAAGTAGAATAAATTATCAAAACAAAATTAATTTTATTTAAAAAAAAAAAACGAAATATGACAAATTCAATTATCTCCCTTTAAAATTTGACTATTTTAAATGTAGAACCTAAGCTGAAAGTACTATAAAATCTTGTTATGAATTTGTAACAAGAAGCAAACATGGTCTGAAACATATTGCACATGTGAAATATAAGATTGAAAAAGTAGCCGCACACATAAATAAAAGAGTACGGAATTGGAAGCCAGTTTAGGAAATTTCTTACTCACTAACTATAGTTAATTAACTAACTAATTTCTAGTGTTAATACAGAATCAAAAGTTGTTAAGATTGTGTAAGTATTAAGTCGCACTAACACTGCAACTCACTAAGAACAGTTTTATATGCTATCTGCTTTTTAGTATTTGGAACTGTTACCTGTTTGGGAGTGGAAGATTATTCGAATATGAAAAAGCAAAAGTTCATTTCTTCCATCAAGATAAAAAGGAAAGGGTATTTTTAATATGGAGCAAAGAATATAAAGTGATTCTTCTTCTTCCTTTTAAAAAAGTGATTCTTCATCCTAAAATACTCTTCTCACCATTTGTGTCTGTTTGTTACATACGATTAGGAGTTAAAGAAACGAAATGCTAAGAAAGTTTATTAAAAGATAAAACTACCAGTGATTAATAATACTATTAATATTCATCGTTTCAAATTGGTCATACTAGTATTGAAAATGATATATCTTTTTCACACAAAAAAGAATGCCATGTGTAGAAAATTACAAATTGTTAAAAGTCTTCAGTCTTATGCTGTAAAGTGTGGATTGGTTTTTGATGAAGTGTTTCAATTATTTTATGAATATAAAATAAATTAGAATTATAGTTGACATCGGTAACATTAACATGTGCTTTGTGCATTAAATTATATGTTTAAAATGCTTTTTGACATTATCAAAGTGGCTTACAATAAATTATGCTTCAGGCTGATCATAGACTCAATAACGAAAACACTCAATCATCAATCCATAGTCATAATATATGGAGACACAATGCATCCATTAACTTGAGACTTGTACTCAATCTATACCACTGATGATTCCTCACATATCATGCCGAAAAGCGAGGGAAACTATAACCGCTTCTCGCTTATAAGAGATATTATGCAAGAGTTGGGATATGTTCTAATCGTAACTTACTCTCATACAATTTTTTACTCAATAACTGACTTGAGTATTAGAGTGTTAACCTTGCAGGTCCACCCCTATCAATCATACCAGAGGCTTGCTCCACCACACCAAGACTTTACTACACATTTTTGGTTACGTAACAGAACATTGACGCTGTTGTTGAGAAACAACTTTTTATTCCAACGAATTCCACAATCAGATCTCTCTTATTCAAAAACAATGAATTGCTACAACAAGTTTACTTGAAGAATAAGATGACGACCGATCTAGTTACCGAAAACACAACAGATTTCTGAGCCTCAGTATCTTTTCATTTGCACTTCATTGATTTAGTATATGATAGATCATCCATTGAGAAATAGCTTCCGACATCAAACTCCCCCAACTCGTTGTTGGCAAATGAAAGGTAGGAAGATGACAAACATATCTTAAAGTTTCCAAATAGCGATAAAGTAGGTGGAACTCCTAATGTGACAATTCCACTGGTAGTAACCGCCTATATATTGAATCACTCAGTATCATGAATCCTTATGGATGACGGGAGCTCCTGCAATCTAATGTACATCAAAATCTTCATGAGGTTAGGGTTATGCGATTGAGATTTGAAGTTGTATAAAGGCGAGAGTCTGCTAGCGTTCAATGATTCCTCCACTCTTCCATGTGGAACTACCAAGTTGTCAGTCTGTTTCAGGGAAAGGGAAGACAAAATAATCGCAAATGTGTGTTTCCTCATTATCCCTTGTGAAAACGTCTATAACGACATAATTGGGAGGTTGTTCCTTAGAGCATTAGACACAGTGGCCAGCCAGGTCTATTTGAAGATGAAATATCACAATAAAGCATGTAAGTTAGTTGTTATTTCAGGTGACCTCTATGACACTCACCTTATACATGAAGTTGTATTGAAGAACCACCTCATGATTGTCCTCGCCTCTGACAGATAAAATAAGAAGACCTATCAAGCCGTTAGTATGGTCGACCTCCACATGCTAGAAGAAAAAACACCACTAAATAACAAACTCGGCCCAACGACATAATTCAAAGGGAGAGAACCTTAAGGACGACTCTAGACAGTTGCTTTTGTTAGAACAAGATTTGTTCATGATATATATCCTTAGTTTTGATGATAACATAAGTATTAAAAGAACAATGGTGTTATCTAATGTGTGTTCAAGTATGCAGGTTCTTATACTTAAAAAATATATTCATAATCAGATATGAAGGCACATTTGAGTGAAGCTGGGCCACGTGGTTTTGATGACACAGAATATGAAGAAACACTTGCTAAGTGTTGTCTGGTGGAGACTCTGAAGCTGAAGGCCTCAGCATCAGAATAAGTAACTCATTGTTTCTACACTTGGTAATTGTATTGGCTTCTGATGACTGTTCAGAAGTTGTAGCGAAGCTGAAGCTATCCATACTACAGAAAATAAGTTGTAATGTCAACTAGAATCTATGATCACGAGGCTCAAGAAAAGTTGGCATGTTTTACGGATAACCACTCTCAACAGCTCTATTGTACAAGATACTTCTGAAGACACTTTGGTTAAACAAATTACACAATGGATCAAGATCTTCTATGTATCCACCCTCAACGTCTCTTGTACTTTGGAGAAGAACAAAAACATTTGATTAAGTTATTTCTCCAACGGCTAGTTCCCTGAAATTTTCTATATAAGGAGCTGAAGGTTCTACTTGAATCTTTAACAGGGAATAAGAAAGAAGAAGGAATGCCCAAGAAGATAGAGGTGTTCAGCGCCTCTATCTGAATGAAGGAATAACAAGATCAACAATAAGCAACACTCTGAAAATGCAGAATCTTCTGTAATTGTTGTAAATTGTAAATAGCCTTAAGGTTTCCTAAACATTGAATATTCTAGAAATCTTGAGTGCTTAAGGTCTATGTTAAGGTTATTACCATGTACCGCTGATTCAAGATCAAGTACACCTTGTTCTCTTTTTTACTGAACATATTATTCAGCAGATAAGATTAAAAAGTCCCATACTATGTGTTTGGGCATCAAGTCTTCAGTTGAAAAGCTTGAGCCAAGTAAGTCTTTTGTTGTGTGCTTGAGCATTGAAAGTCTTGATCTGCGTTGATTAAGCAAGGAAGTCTTAGATTATGAATATGTGCAAAGGAAGTCTTGGACAGAAGGTCTGAGCAGAGAAGTCTTAGATGGTGCGTCTAAGCAGGGAAGTCTTGGATCGAGGATCTGAGCAAGGAAAGTCTTAGACAGTGTGTCTAAGCAGGAAAGCCTTGAACTAGGTGGTTTAAGCAAGGAATGTCTTAGGATCTGAGGATCTAAGCAGGAAGTCTTGATCAGGTGCTGATTGAGCAGGGAAGTCTTAGACTGTAGGTCTGAGCAGTGAAAGTCTTATGCTTTAGTGCATAAGCAGTTGTAATCATGTGATTGATTATATTGGAAAATCTCTTGCGAGGCAATGGGACTAGAGTACTCTCAGTTAGGAGAGGAACCAGGATAAATATGTTGTGTTCTATGTTCAGTTTACTCTACTTCTGATATATTATTCTGCTGCACGTATAATCAGATTCTGAACAAATGTTTAGAGTCTGAACTCTGTTCAGAAGCATAAATATTTTAATTTTGGTGAACACAATTCAACCCCCCCTCATTCTTGTGTATTTTCCTCACCTTCAATTGGCATCAGAGCCATGGTCTGTGCATAATACTTTACAGTGGTGCAGACAAAGATCTTGTGAGGAAAGTATATTTTCATTTGGTATGAAAAGAAGGGTGGCTACTAGATGAAGGAATCTACTGAAAGCAACTTGTCTTCTTCTCAATGGGAAGTAAATAGTTCAAGATGCTGACTCGTGAATAAGTCAGAAATACTTCATCAAAATGGACTGCAGATCCAGAATCAGAAACGCCATCCAGGTAAGTTTTATTATTCATGATTTCAAGTGTAACATTCTGGACAAGATGTTTCAGCATAAGTAATCTTCATGCTCAGATATCTTGGAATAAATTAACTTAAGAAACTTCAGAACTGGTGTAGTGGATATTCTCATCTTTTGTGATGATATCTATGTCATGTTAAAACAGAGAATCCTTTTTAATTTTGAAGAAAACTCTGTTACTATTGTTCAGAACAAATTAATATAGTGTGTTCTTCACTGAACTGGTTCATCTAATAATTCTCTCAAGAGTTATTCAGTTTCTGAACATAGTGGTTCATGCTTGATTTCAAGGGGAGAATCTAAATCTGATAATTGTTAGAAATTGTCTTAATCAAGGTTTTTGGTAAGCAAAACTTTTGATCTAAGGTAATCTCTAAAAAATTTCTGATTCAGAATCTTGATTAAAGAAATCTTTGTTTTCCACATGCACAAAGAGTGTAAATTTATTTTGACACCTATATCACTCTTTACACGTGTCTGAATTGTCTTCAGCACGCTTGAAATTATAAGTGACTTGAATTTGATGGGAATATAATTTGTTTTAAATATTTGTATGTTTAAAATTCTTTTAATGCTATTTAATTCTTTCAACACACACAACCTTTATCACTATTGTTCTTGTGCTCTAACTGTAAACCTTAGAAAAACCTTTTTACCCTCTCTATGGCATTCTCTGTTAATCCACTAAACATAAATTACATGCAAGACCTTAAGATCAAACCAAAGATTACTCCGCTCAATCAAAATAATTTAAAGCTTCTTATTGAGCAAGTGGTTGATTTTGAAAGTTTTGCTGCAAATGGTTGTCGGTTGAAGAAGAATTTTGAGTCTCAAGGATGGATGAAATTTTTGACATGCTAAATGGACCAACGTACCCAACTTTGGTAAAAGATTTTTGGGTCAGAGCAGAAGTGTATGATGAGTTCTCTGCTTATAATGAAGAAAGAATTGCTATAGAAAATGATAGAAGTTTGAAAGGAAAATTAAGAGCTGAAATGTATCTAAAGGAATTCAACTGTGTTGAAATTAGATCTGTTGTAATGGGTATATAGGTGTCAATCACTCAGGACAATATTGATCAGTTAATTGGAGCCAAGAATAAGGGTATGGTAATTCTCAACTCAAAGGATGGGGGAATTTATGCCAAGGATATTAAGAAACTTCTCTTTAAAAAGAAAGATGACTTTGGTAAAGTGAAGAATATGCATCTGGAACAAAAACTGTTGTTCAAAATTCTCATTGGATGTTTGATCCCTCGTGATTGTAGTTCTGATCAAATTTCTTGGTATCACAAGATGTTTCTCTGGTATCTTACAACTGATCAGAGGTTAAATCTTCCTGGTTACATCTTCCATCATTTGTGTGAATCCATTAAAGAATCCTCCAAAAAGCTTAAAAGAATAGTACCTTATGCAAGGTTACTGTCTGAACTTTTCTATCAAGGCAAATTGATCAACTTGCTGATAGAATGTGGAGCCACTCAAGACTTAGATGATGCTTATGGAAGTGTGTTGTTTGCATCCGTTCTGGCTCACATGAAAGATAGGTTGAAAAAGGACATCATAATGATTTACAATCCCATCATAATCAGAAGAGATAAGAGAATAATTTTTCTGGACAACTTTCCTATGATAACAAAATAAGATTCTCCATAAGTCATCAAAATGCTTATTGAAAAAGCTAAAAATGAGTGTGAAGTGACCATTTCTAAGGATCATCTCCCTGTCAGGTCACAGAATGATTATGACTCTAGGAGAAAAGGAAAAAGGATGGTAATCACTTATGATAATGATGAAGAGTCTGATGAAGAAAATGTAGCCCATGCACGTGTTAAAAAGAAACTGATAGGAGATGCTCAGAAAGCAGTGAATAAGGAGGAAGAAAGGCTTGTTCATAAAATTGGAAAGAAAGGAAATCCTCATAGCTCTAAGTAGACTCTGCAACAAGAAGTTGATGAACTCGAAAAACCACTGAAATCCTTCCTACCAAAACGAGAGGTGAAGGATCTGGCTGTAACTCAAACAAGGAAGCTAGTGCATGCAAGAAAAGGAAATTGTCTAGTTTCAGCCAAATAAAAGAAGAAGAGAAAAGGAAGTAAAAAGGGTTCCGGTTTTGAAGGAAGTCAATAACTTCTTCACCGCCTTTATTCTGACTAGTATGGATGTAGTTTCTGGAGAAATGGTTAAGGAAAATCGTATTGAGGAATCAATAGAACTCATAAAGAAAGGCAAGAAGATCTTAAGAGAACATCTGGGAGAATATATTCTAAACTCTTCTAAAGTTATTCATATGACTCAAGATTTTATTAATAGGTGAAAAAAGAATGTTGCTGGTACTAAAGATAAGCCTAAGGAAGTAGAGGAAGCTGCTTTAGAAAGAGAAACTGAAGAGGCATCTGTAGATAAGAATGATGAGTCCAGAAATTAGTTGAATGAAAATACAGAGGTTAATGTCAATCTAACAGAAGTTGCAAAATAACTTGTCTTTCTAGCTGATGGATAAGGTACTGAAGCTGAACCCATTCACAACTTTAATCTTAATACTTCACTGAGAAAGTCTCCCACACCTTCACCTGTTAAACCCAACCAAACCTCTGCACTATTAATCATCCGTCTGAACACAAATTTTTTGTTACTAAAAACTACTCCAATCATAACACCTAACACTGATAATCCATCTCTTGATAAAACCATTCGAGACATTGATACTTACATTCAAACTAGTCTAACTTCACCAATTCTTGGTGAAACTGGAAGTGGTTTGAATGTTATGCCTCTCAATGTTGCATCACCCTTTAGCAACTCCACCCAAACTTTGACAGATCAACATATTCAAGACTTTCTTAATGATGGACCTGAGTATGTTGGGTATGAGCAACAATCAGAAAATAATTTCCAAAATCAACCCTTACCATTAATTCATCAAATTGACCAACCCAAATATCAATCAAATCATGTCTTAGAAAAGGATATCTCAGCTGAATATGTTCATAAAACCCAGAAAGCTAAACGCTTCCATGTCGGGGTATGGATATCAACCGAAATCATTGCATTAGCGTCGTAGGCCGTCCTGAAGGGAATCTCCCGAGTAGTTGAATGTGGTGTAGTATGATAAGACCGTAGAATTTCATGTAAGTAATCGACCCATAATCCTTTGGCTTCATCCAGGACAAAATAATTTTGTTCGTTGCCTCTGCTTGTCCATTCCCTTGAGGATGTTACACTGAAATAAACCTATTATGTATTCCTAGGTCCTTACAAAATTGCATAACCGATGTGCCAGCGAATTACGTGCCATTGTCAAATACAATAACTTCAGGTAGACCAAAACGACATATTATGTTCCTCTAGTAGAATCGGCGTACCCTCTTCATCGTGATTCGCGCCACTGTTTCTGCCTTCACCTATTTAGTGAAGTAATCAATAGCCACTATAAAAAATTTTAGTTGCCCAGCCACCACAGGAAAATAACCTAGGATAATTGTTCCTCATTAATAGAACAGCCACAGCGATAACACTGAGTGCAATGCTTCTGCAGGTAAATGGATAAAATGATCAAACACCTGACATTTCTCGCACCGACTTACAAATCGTGTGCAATTTGCAACATGCTCGACCAGTAATATCCCGCCCTCAGTATTTTTCCTGATAGCGCCCTTCCTCCTATGTGACTTCCACAGATTCCTTCATGTACCTTTTTCATAACGAAAATCGGGTCTTCTTCCGATATGCATCTTAACATCGGAGCCGATCTACCCATTTTGTATAAGCGGTCAGCCACGATGAGGTATCTTACAGATATACTTTTAACACTTTTTTCTTCTATCTCTTCTTCAGGCAGCTCGTACCGAGTTAAATATCGGACTATATGTTCCATCCAGCCTTTAGCCTCGCTCAGTGTCATAACTTCCTCTACTTTTGTGCTTGGCATTTCCAGGGTTTCTTGAATCACTATTTTTTTAATCCATTACCTTTGGTGCTTGCTAAACGTGCCAAGAGATCGGCTATGGTATTTTCTCCCGAGGAATGTGATTTATCTCAAATTCTTCGAATGTCTAGGATATCTTGAGAGCTTTTTGCAAATATAGGATCAATACTGGGTCTTTTGTCTGAAATTTTCCTTTAACCTGGTCGGTGATCAACTGCGAGTCATTTTGGAAAAATACGTGCGTCACTCTGACCTTTTTTGATAACTTCATCCCCGTAATTACAGCTTCGTATTTGTCCTTGTTGTTGCTAACCTGAAATTTAAAACACAAAGAATATTCAAGTATTAGATCGCTCTGTCCTTCTAACACTATCCTTGCTCCGCTTCCTTTGAGGCAAGAGGACCTGTTCACAGATAACGTCTACCTGCATGAAGATTCTTCTAGAACCTGGGTGCTTAATTCGTTCACGAAATTGTGAGGATTTGAGACTTAATGCTAGTTATTAGTACAAACTTTATATCATATTCCAACAACTCTACAGCCCAAGCGACCATTCTTCCTTCCAGATCGGGTTTCTTTAAGACTTGTCTAATAGGGTAGTTAGTTTTAACGATGATGAGGTGTCATTGGAAGTAGTATCTCAACTTTCGAGTTGTAATCACTATCGCCAATGCGAGGAAATCAATCTTTTAGTAACGTAATTTTGCTCCCCTTAGTACCTTACTAAAAAAATATACCGACTTTTCTACATCCTCGGTTTCTTGAACTAAGGCCGAGCTCATGGCTTTGTCTGACATAGCTAAGTACATGATGAGCAGTTTGTTAGAACAAGATTTGGTTCTGCAAGATATCTCTTTGTTTTAATAATAACAAAGTTGTATTTGTGTGAGAACAATTTTGGTACTCTAACGTTCGTTTTCTTAAGTATTGACAAACAGATGCTGACGCTGTTAAAGATAATTCTGACTCTAATAAAGATAGCTCTAACTCTGATAGAGATCATGTGAAACGTCACTCTCAAATTCTCAAATAGTCACTTCTGCGTCAAAGAAGCAAGATTGCTTCTGATCTACTGTGCTTCAGAAAGACTCTAAGAAGACAATATGTTGCTGCTGCAATGTTCTCTTGGATTTTGGCTCTGAATTTAACTATGATACTTATCTTCTGAAGACTAAGTGCTAAGGACTCTGAAGACAAAGTTCTGATGAACAATGTTCTGAAGACTCTGAAGACTTAAGTTTCTGAAGACTAAGTTCAGAAGACTCTGAAGACAAGGTTCCGCTGAACAAGTTCTGAAGACTCTGAAGACTTAAGTTTCTGATAACCATTGGTTCTGAAGAAGGAGTGCTGAAGATTCTGAAGACAAGGTTCTGGTGAATAAGTTCTAAAGACTCTGAAGACTTAAGACTCTGAAGACCCAGTGATTCATTCTTCTGATCATGCTTCAATCATATCAATTCAAAAGCCTCTGATGGATAGAAGAAGATGAAACCTTTGCGAGGGAAAATAGTACATAGTACATATCAAACACATTCTTTTCCACTACCATTCCACTACCATGATTTGGTGGTACAAAGGACAATTTCAGTGTACGATTTTCATCCCAGCATAACGACATTATTTCAAGTCGCCAGTATTTTATTGATATTCCTGATCTGCCCTTCAACGGATCTTTTTCTGGATATATAAAGACTTGATCTTTCAAAGAATCATGTGAGACACCAAGTGTGAAAAAGAGAGATATTCAAAACACTGAATCATAAGAGAAAGAACTCAAGAAATAAAGAAATCCATGAGAGACCAGTAAAGCACCTCAATACAAAGAAGAAGATTGTTCTTACTATATAGAGTTTCTCTAAGTTAGATTGAGCTAGAAATTGTGTTTATATCAGCTTATGTAAGAAGCATTTCATTGTAAATATTTTTTTTGATCAAACAGTTGTTTGAATTCCTTAAGGGACTAGTTGGGTCAGAATCCTTAAGAAGAGACGGTTAGTCTATGTATTGTTAGTCACCAGCAGTTGCTAGTGCAGTTGTAATCAGTTTGGTTATAGTGGATTAAGTCCTTGTGTATAAGGCGAAATCACTTTGGCGGGTGGACTGCATTAACTTGATAGTTTTCAAGTGAACCAGAATATATCGCGTGTATTTCTCTATTGTTAGTCTATTTGTGATCTTTGTTTGAGTTTCACAAAAAGCTTTCATTTTGAAAACCCAATTCAAACCCCCTTTCTTGTGTTTTTCTTACACCTTCGTAGTTGATTTTCCATTAGCCGCATTAAGATGGAAGGTACGGATAAGAAGCACTTATTTTCTTAAAAGCCTCCTTGCATTCTTCTGTCCACTAGAACTTCGTTGATTTCCTCACGACAACGAAGAAATGAATCGCCCTACCCCCTGCACAAGATAAAAAAAAAGGAATAGGGTAGCCAAACGACCTGTTAACTATTGTACCCCATTCACCATCGATGGATGAAGACAGTCCCTAATTACATAAAATCAGTCAAGGAATCGAGGAAAACGAGTAAAAAAAGGAGCTAAAATGATGAAGAATGCCCCAAGAATGAGTGAAAAAAGCCAAGTATGAAAGAATGGGACTTAGTGGAAATTTTGGTTAAAAAGGATGAAAAAACACACAGCTACTAGAATAATCATGCGCAACATCACGCCTCATTGCGCACGCGATAGAGCTGTAAAGAGACCATCGTGAGTGATGCTTCCGTAGTGCGCACGATGACAACTATTTTTGGACTTTTTTTGACGCGTTATGATCCATTCTGACAACTTTAAAAGGGGTTTTTCTGCACTTTCACAGGGGTTGCGAAATTTGGCACTGGGAGCACGATTTTACGGCATCATAGGGTGATTTTGAGAGCATTGGAAGCCATTGGAGGCCAATCCTTCAAGGGAATCCACATGTTATTCATATTTTATCAATTGGTATTGTAATTTTATCATGAGTAGATAAATTCTCTAGGTTAGGTTATGTGTGATGAACTTTGTTCAACCTTGTTGGTATTATATGGTGGTTTGAATTTGTATGAACCTTATTGCTTATAATTTTATTCAGTTGTTTGTTTTGCTTAATGTGTATTACTTGAGATACTTTGTTAATATGGTCTTAGATGCATAGGGATTTTTGACACGTAGCCTATGTGTTAGACCTAGGGAAACTGTTCTACTTAAGCCGGTTGAATAGGGATATGAGACCTCGAGTAGTGGCATAGAGAACTAACGGTTTATTCATCGCCTAACACTGCTTACGTATGCGGACTAGGGATATAAAGTTTCTAGTAGTTGTTAGTGAGTTATTTCATGGGGGACTGGCTATAACGGTTTTGTTAGTTCTCCATAAAATTATAAGTATAAGACAATTCATAGAAGGCATTGTACATTAACAACATGGGATAAAGGTATTCTAAAACACAATCTAACCGCCTTCATGACCTTGTTTTCTCTTAAATTTACCTTTTTGCACTAAAACTTTCAAACCCCTCCCTCTTTACTGCTTTTAGTTAATATTGCACAAATTATTGTTCTATTCGAACATAGTCCTTGTGGGTTCGATCTTTTTATTATTATGACATTATCGGTACATTTGTCGAGAAATCACCAAGTCTTTGGCGCCGTTGCTGGGGACTGTTGATTGTAACAGAGTAACGCTTTGTACAACGTATTTTTCTTATTCTTTTTTTTGTTTAATTTTAGTTTATCTTCTTTTGTTTATTTTCTTGTTTATCATAGTGTTACTGAGGTATTTTTTGTTTGTGTATGCGCAGTTCAGGATCAACATTGCTACCATTCAATCCAGAAATTGAAAGAACCGCATGTGCCCTCAGAAAAGCAGTTAGAGAAGCAATTCTGGATGACGGAGACCAACTCGAAGTAGATCGACCAATACTTTCTTCAGATTCGGAAGACGAGAATAGAATGGCTGCTCCACAACTCCCAACTATGGCAGATTACTGCAAGAGGACCGATGATGGTCAAGTTTATAGAGGGTTTGTATTGACAAACCCTATTAACTTTGATATTAAAAATTTTGTGCTTTCAGGTCTAAGAGACAATCAGTTCAACAAGAATGTTATCCGAGATCCGTAGGCTCATTTTGCAAGCTTCTACGAAACTGCTTCGATGTGCAAGCCAGATAATGTGACGGACGACTAAGTGAAGTTTCACTTATTTGGTTTCTCGCTTATTGGAAGGGCTAAAGTTTGGTTTCTATGTCTTCCAAATGGAACTATTCTAACATGGAAGATTCTTTACAACTACCCTGTTTACTGAAAGAAGAGCTGAGATTCTGAATTTTGAGCAACAAGATACGGAAACATTATATGACTAATAGGAGAGATTCAAATTATTGCTACATAAATGCCCTAACAATAATCCGAACAATATGGAGCAGATGCAAAGTTTTATCAAAGGCCTCAAGATTTAGACATGCATGTTGCTAGATGCTTCTGCGGGAGGCACAATTAGGCAAATGACTGAGCCACAAGTCAAGGATTTAATTGAAAAGATATGGATGAATGAATACCACACCAATACTGAAAGATTAGTAAAGTTTAAAATGGTAGGTGCACCCAAAGGTATATTAACTGTTGATACTCAAACTACATTATTAGCTCAAATTGAATTATTGAATAAGCAGCTAGCTACAAGCTGTTTGAATAACGCTAACATGAGCCAGGTACAAGCACTTAAGTGTGATTTTTGTGGCGGAGGACATGAGAACAGAAGGTGCTCATCTGAAGGGTCGAGTGTATAAGTTCAATATGCTAATTTTCAAAGGAACGATCCTTATTCCAATACTTACAATCTGGGATGGAGAGATCATCTGAATTTTTGTTGGAGCAATAACCAAATCAAAGTGGAGGCCAAGATGTGCAACAAACTCAACAAGCTCAAAATTCCCAAAGGAAACCTTCACGGTTGGAAGAGACCTTAGAAAATTTCATTAAAGCTACTCAACTTAACTTGGAGTAGGTGAATGAGAATTATAAGACTATGTGCAGAAACCATGATGCCTCCATAAAAAATTTGGAGACGCAAATTGGGCAATTATCAAGACAACTCGCAGCATTCCCGAGTTCGAGTGAAGGATTTTCAGGTAACTCCGTAGACAATCCTAAGAAAGAAACATGCAAGATGGTTAGAACTGGTGTAGGTATGGAGACTAAGGAGGATGAGATTAGAAAAATTAAAAAAAAAGGAATTAAAGGAGCAAGAACCTCAATTGAACCAAGAAAAAGGGAAAGTTGCACTTGAGCTAGGTATAGCTGAAAGGTTTTCGGAGAAGGGAACCAAGGAGAAAAATTTGAGTGAACCAAACCCACAATTACCCGATTACATGAAACCCCCTTATCCCATTATTAAGAAGAAACAAGTACCTGAAGATGAAGTTGGGATGTTTGAGAGACTCAAAAAGATGTTGAAACAACTTCAGGTAAGTATTTCTTTTCATAAAATTTTAGAATTAATCCCAAAGTTTGCTAAGTTTATGCATGTATTGCTAAAAGGAGGAACACATAAGTTGCTTCAAGAACATGTTAAGCTGGTAGAAAAAGCTAAGACGACAAAACTTTAGGAGAGGCCACAAAAGATGAATGATCAAGGAGTGTTCTACATTGTATGCGCCATTGGTGGAGTAAAATTCCACATGCTTTATGTGACCTGGGATCAAGCATAAATGGCATTCTACTGAGCAAATTCAAAGAGATTGATATAGGGGAGATCAAGCCGAGCGGCATGACACTTACTATGGCCGAGTCATCTGAAACTCAATCGCTCAGTATTGCACAAGATATGCTAGTTCATGCCAATGGTTTTACCTTCCCCGCAGACTTTGTGGTGATTGACATGATAAATGAGTCGGAAGGTTCTGTGATTCTTGGAAGACCATTCTTGGCAATCGAAAAGGCAAAGATAGATGTGGAAACCGGGGAATATATTTTGAAATATAATAAGGAGAAAGTGGTGTTTAATGCATATGATTGGACACCAGCATGGGAGGATCTAGAGGCATGTTATGAATTGGGAGAAAAAGGTGGTGAAGTTGACAAAGGATTGGGGAAAGGAATTTTCACAGGCGTGAGGGTATCCCTTGCGCCTAACGTATTTTGAGGATTAAGTGTCAAGTTAGTGACGTAAAAGAAGCGCTGGATGGGAGGCAACCCATCAATTTTTAATCAGTTTTTTTTATAGTTATTTTGCAGCATTTTACTTTCTTTATTTCAAAACCAACCACAAGAAGAATTAGCTACAAAAGAAGAACCTGGTGACGAAATCTGATGTTCTTAATAGACTTATTTGCAGCTGTTTTGTTTTCTTTCAGCTTTACAAGTTTAGCTTTAGCATTGAACAAATGATCCAAGAAAATAAAAACAAAGAGAAAGTGACTTGATCATAAGGAAAGCAACCAAGGACTTGAAGGTAATGGAAGAGAAAAGAATCGACCAACTTGTACTCAACGCGCAAATACCTCATCTGGTAAGGTTTGAGCCTAAATAGTTCCATTGTTCACTTTTTCTTTCTTAGAGTGTATCCATGCATTATTCTTTTATCTAGTTTGATTTATTTCCGATTAAGTTATCAAGATTGATCAACACACACGAAGGCAATTTTTTCTTTATAACTCTAACCTTTGTAAACCACCCTTTAGTATTAGGGTTATCCTTTGCTAAACATTTTGAGTCTAAGCCTTTCTTTCGGTGACGTAGCCTTAAACTATGAGACACATTAATTGAATTATCCTTTTGATTCAAACCTATTTTTGGAGTTAGGTAGAAGTTTGTTCTTCAAGTGTATCAAAAAGTTTAAGTTTGGGATTGCTCTTGGAAGTGAGCGATGCTTTAAGTTTGGGATGGGGGTACTAGAGAATTTGATCCAGAATTTAAAAATTTGTCAAGAAAAAAAAGTGAAAAACTATATGATGAATAAATTACAAAAAGAAAAAAATTACATTGTAAGAAGAATCACAAGTCTCTAGTACCAACAACAAGGTGTGATGAATAAGGGAGAACTAGGAACCTAACTCCAAAGGTTTAACCCTACTTTCCTAAATATATCATATCCTAACATAAGCCAAGTTACAACTGAAAAAGCCCTCTAAATGTGTGTGTTGAGATTTCTATGATTTACTCTATTAGAATGCAATCAAGCTAAGTTTAATTGATTTTGCATGTTGATTAAGTGTTAACCCTACCAATTGAGTGAGTTAAGTGAGCCGGGAGATTGGTTGAGTGCTAGTCATGGTTGAGGACGTTTTCCGAAATAGTCTTCCAAATTTTATATCTTTGGTTACTTACAAGATCAACTAGATTGACCCTAGGACATGTGCTTTTATTCGTATCAAGTTTTGTGATGTATGAACATTTTGACAATGTTCTTTTGGTTGATTAAAGGTAAAGTTACAATTTTTAAAGAAATGCAAAAAAGTAAATTGTAAATTAAATGACTTAAAAGTAAATTTACATGAAATGTAAATGACTATATCTAAATGATTCAATGAAAAATATAAAAGTATGGTGGTCACACGTACATTTCACTCAGGAAACTCTTTTCTCAACAAACACATATACTTTGAGTAAATTTGAGTTTTTGTACAAGTTTCAACGCACGAATCCTAATTGCTAAGACTCTTATTTATAATTGTGAGATATTGGATCGAACTCTAGTTTTAGTATGTCATGTAAGTCCGCTCACATGCTGTTGTCGAAGACCTACATGTTGTAGTCGAATTGTGTTCTAGTATGTAGGAGATCGAATTGGGTCTTGTGTTATGATCCAATTGTTTAAGTTAGCTTGTACCCTAAGTTAGCTTATAATGGGTAATTGTTAAAAAGCCCATTAGTTTAGTATGTTAGGTTTATTATAAATAGCATACTAGTCTCTCTTCCTAAGGTGTGACAAAACCTTATTAGGTTGAGAGAGGCTAATTGTTGGTATTCACTTGTAATCTTTGAACCCTATTGAGAAAGTGAATAGTAAAACAGATTTAACCAATTCTATATTCTTCTTCCTCTTTTCTCTTCCTTTGTGAACCCTAATAGGGTTTCGTTTGTTTGTTCAATTTTTTCCTTCTTTTCTACCCTTGTGGATTTCTTGGTGTTCAAGAAACCAAATATGCTTTGTTATTCTGGTATCGTTTTTCACAGAAAATTGGTGTGGTGAGCATGGAGAAGATGCCTTCAACAAAGTATGAGATAGAAAAGTTCACTGGAGTGAACATTTTCGGTCTGTGGTGCTTGAAGATGAAAGCCCTACTGGTTCAGCATGGTTGATGTTGCGTTAACGGTAAAAGAAAAGACGACCATTATAGAGAAAGCCCACAACACAATATTGTTGAGCCTTGGTGATAAGGTTCTTCGACAGGTATCAAAGGAGACTACGACATCGGGGTTATGGTTGAAACTTGAAAGTTTGTACATGACCAAATCTCTGGTGAATTGACTCTACCTGAAGCAAGCTTAGTATTCATTCAAGATGAGTAAAGACAAAGTTTTGGCTGAGCAGTTAGATATGTTCAACAAGTTGATTCTTGATCTTGAAAAAATTTATGTGAAGATCGATGACGAAGATCAAGCACTGTTGTTGTTGTGTGCTTTGCCCAAAACACATGCTCACTTCAAAGAAACTCTCTTGCATGGAAGGGAGTCCCTGAGCTTTGAAGAAGTTTAATCAGCCTTGTATTCTAAGGACCTGAACGAACGAAAGGAGCATAAACCTTCGATGGTTGGTGAAGGTTTGGCCGTTAAGGGAAAATTCTTACGAAAGGATGGTAAGTTCGACAAGAAGAAAGGTAAAAGTCAGCAGAAGTCTTATAGTGGCGAAACATCTGATATTCGATGTTATCACTATAAGAAGGAAGGTCACACAAGAAAGGTGTGCCCTGAACGCCTAAAAGATCATGGAGGTAAAGATAATGGCAACGCAGCCATTGTTCAAGATGACTTTGACTCATCTGATGTCCTTGTAGTTTTAAGCGGCGACTCAAGAAAAAAGTGGATTATGGATTTAGGTTGCACTTGGCACATGAATCCAAACAAAGAATTGTTCGAGGAGCTATGTGATCAAGATGGTGGATTGGTGCTGCTGGGAAACAACAAATCCTGCAAAATTGCAGGTATTGGATCTGTGAGATTCAAGCTCCATGATGAGTCAATAAGGTTATTCACTGAAGTCAGGTATGTAGCTGATTTGAAGAGAAATTTAATTTCTCTTGGTGAATTCGATAGGAAGGGATATGTTTTCCAAGGAGAGAAAGCATCCTAAGAGTCATGAAGGGGTCGAAGGAAGTCTTGAGAGGCGTGAAGAAACAAGGCTTGTATACCCTTGAGGCTGAGATTGTAAGTGGTTTGACAAATATTGCATCCACGAAACCTGTGTCGAAGACAGAATTATAGCACATGAGATTGGGCCATGTCAGTGAAAAAGGTCTAGTCGAATTGGGGAAGCAGAACCTGCTAGGTGGTGACAAAGTCGAAAAGTTGGAGTTTTGTGAATCTTGCGTATTTGGTAAATCCTGTAGGGTGAAGTTTAACAAAGGCAAGCAAAGAACACATGGATCCCTAGATTACATTCATGCTAATCTTTGGGGGCCTGCAAGGAATCCTTCACACTCAGGTGCAAGGTATTTTCTATCCATCGTTGATGACCATTCCAGAAAGTTATGGGTATTCATTCAGAAGATGAAGGATGGAACTTTTGAGAATTTCAAAAGTTGGAAGGTTCTGGTCGAAACTCAAACTGGCAGAAAAGTTAAGAGGTTGAGAACCGACATTGCCCTTGAGTTCTGTAATGAAGCATCCGACAGTTACTGTGTTGAGTCTAGGATTGCAAGGCATAAGTCTATAGCAGGTACTCCTCAACAAAATGGCCTAGCTGAGAGATTTAATCAAAATATAATTGAAAGGGGTAGATGCATGTTGGTTAGTGTTGGATTGAAGAAGGTGTTTTGGGCGGAGGTTGTTTCGACAGCAACTTATATGATAAATAGATGTCCTTCGACTGCATTAGATATGAAGACACCTGAAGAAGTCTAGCCGGGACATCCATCTAGTCTTGACATATTGAGAGTATTTGGCTGTGTGGCCTATGCTCACATTAGGCAAGACAAGGTCGAACCTAGAGCTCTGAAATACATGTTCATGGGATACCCTGAAGGAGTCAAAGCTTATAGGCTATAGTGCCTAGAGCCCGGTCATAGAAAGTGTATCACCAGTCGAGATGTAGTTTTCAATGAAGCTGGGATGGCTTTCAAGAAAACTGATGATGCTGACGAAGAGCTGGAACAGGGAGAGATTCCTGTTGAGGTGGAGCATGTTGATGTTGAATTGCGTATCCCAGATGAAGTCGAAGAAGAAGCAGAAGATGTTGTCGAAGATGAGGAGACTGATAATGACTACCTGCTAGCAAGAGACAGGTCGAGGAGAGTCATCAAGCCACCTCAGAGACTTGGGTATGCAGATCTTATAGCTTATGCCTTAATCTCTGCAAGTGAAGTTCTCGACGAAGAACCTAGAGACTATAAGGAAGTTATGACGAGTCGAAAGAAGATTGAATGGCTGAAGGCCATGGATGAAGAGATGAAATCTCTTCATGATAACAACACATGGGAACTAATCAAGAAACCTGCTAGAGCCAGGTTAGTCACCTGTAAATGGATTTTCAAAGTTAAGGAAGGAATCGAAGGAGTGGCGTCGAAGAGATATAGGGAGATTGGTCACTAGGGGGTTCACTCAGAAAGAAGGTGTCGACTTCTGAAATTCTGGTATCAGACGTGTGATGTTAAGGTGTGATGTCACAACAACACACTCTGCACAATGGACAACAATAACAGTAAAATAACACCAAGAATTGTTGACCCAGTTCGGTTAAAACCAACCTACTCTTGGGGCTACCAAGCCAGGGATGGAATTCACTACTTGTAGATATAATTTAAAGACTCAACAACCCGTTGACAATCTCCTAAACTTATACTCTACTAATGACTTCCTACCTAAGAAACCACTTAGGTATGAGAACACCACTCAATCCCTTACAAACACTCAAAGAAACCACTTTGAGTACCCTTGATCTTACTTCACAGCTTCGATCAATCACACTACTCTCTGTACTTCACAACTTTAGAGAGGACAGAAACTCAACACCTATTCAAACCCTAGAATAGTGTAAATACAAGCACTTTAAACAAACTCTAGACACTAAGCCTTCTGCTCTTGATCTTCTGAATGTTTTCTGTGCTTTTTCCTTTGGTCTTGTGCGCTTTATATAGCTCCTGAATTGGGCTTGGACTTGTCACAATATTTGATCAGATTTGTTAATTAAAACTGAATCTTCAAAACAGATTTTATCCCCAAAATCTTTTTAAATCTTCAACCTTTTAATTCTCCAACAGACCTGCAATCAAATCTCCCATGTAACAGAAAATATCTATCCCAAGATATTCTCATCCAATGAGTTAACCACTCTCCACAATTCCAGCTAATACGCGTGCCCTAATAACATGTCCTGCTGTTATTAATTCTGCAGGTCTGATGTTACAACATCACCTGTGTGACATCAGACATCCAACTTCAGCACTTAACGACTTAACACATCCTAGTGTTAAGACTTCAATGTTACAACATCAGCACCTTGACATCAACATTGAATAACCTTTGTTTTACCAAAATTCCAGCCAATCCAGGAACTATCAATCTCCCCCTTTGGCTAATTTTGGCTAAAACAATCTCTGCACTCTGCAAACAACTTCTGCTCTCTGCACCTTCAGAGATTTCAGCAGCGGAATAATCTTCAATCATATGAAACTCATTAGCAGCAGTTTGACAATCTTCATAGTCTACATCACTTGATCTGCTGTAGCACCATCTTCATTATTGACAACAGTCAATTGGTGCTCCTCCTTGAAAACATGAACCAGCATCACAGCTGTTCAGTAGCTCATAATGTGCAGCACTTTACTCCCTCTAGATGTCTGCTTGGCTGCACTCTTCACATGTCATGATATCTTCAAAACTCCCCCTCAATAACTGCATAACTGCATTACCACTTTTCAACTAAACACCTTTTAGCAGCATTAATCTATCTCCCCCTTAATCTCTGCATCACATCAGCAGCATATGGCAATAATACTCTTGACTATCTTGGCCATGTTCTCCCCCTTTTTAGCCATAATTAGACAAACTTCAGTTGGAAGCCCTATTAACTATAGTCAGTATACCCTAGCTCTCATTGTTAGCCTCTCAAATAGTAAACAGGCAAAACAAATCATAGAAGGAAACTAAAAACATAATTAGTGCATAAAACAGCACAATATTCAAATTACAAACCAAGCAAAGCAAAAACTAAACTAATACAAAACTAATATCTAAGGACAGCAGATAGAGATTAGTCTTCATTCGAGCTGGTACCATCAGCATCTTCTTCACCCTCATCTGACCTGGAGTCCTCAGTGTCACCATTGTCTTTCCCTTGTTCCAAGTCTTTAACCATCTGCTCTATCTTCATTTTCCTGTCGGTGCTGGTCTTGATAACCATGTCAAGATCCTTGCAGGTCGCCCTTAATTCTTTAATCAGTTCAGATTTTGTACTGACTTTCTTAATCCCTGAGCTTGATGTTTCAACAATGTCTGGAACATGGCTCCCAGCAAACAGTTTGGGATGCAAAGATAAAGCTGATTTCCTCTTACATGCTGTGTCTGAACTTGTTAAGATGCCTGGATGTTGTTTCATCATAACTCCACAGATGAGCGAAGGAAATGCTATAGGCAGTTTGATAGCATTAGTGGTGGCATGTCTTGCAGTCTGCTCAAACACATATGCTCCATAGTCAAACTTTTTCTTAGTACCCACAGCATAAATAAACCTCCCTAGTCCCACAGCTGTTGTGGTTTTATGATTGGTAGGCACCCAATTTGCGGCTCCAATTCTGTGTAAGACAGCATACTTAACACTGAGTTTGCTAGTTGGCAGTTTCCCTTTCAAGGGCCACACCTTAACTTGATCAGCAGTTATTTCCTTGCAGACATCATTCTCAGTGGCGTCTAGCTCAGCAAATTCTTCATCTTTTCTTCCTAGATATTTGTTTATAACTTCAGGAGAGAAATCAACACATTTTCCTCTCACAAACACTTTCATGTAGTCCACACTGCTTTTGTCTGAAATCTTCACAGGAATATTTACCACAAATTCCTTAACCAGGCTGTCATAGCACTCGGAGAACCCATGAACCGTCTTCATCAGACCAGCAACCTTAATCACCTCTATGATTTCTTTGATCTCCATAATTTCTTTCCCAATCTCTCTCTCAAGAGCAAGTCTTCTTTGACAGATGAACTTCCACATTGACGCACTGCTTGCATAATGGAATGAAATGTTATCAACCGGAACCTCAGGGATCTTGTCAGCAATTCTCTTCAAGATAGTCTTTCTGATAGGAGTGATGTCTTGAACATCATCCTCAACATCATACTCTGATTCAGATTCTTCCATTAGCTTCCTTTTTCTAGGATTCACATCAACCTTACTCCATGCTTTTGTTGGCCCAACAACAGTCTTTTTCCTCTTCTCATCAGAAGCTTTCTTTGACGACGATTCAACCATCTTTCCTTTTCTTAGTCTCTTGGACATACTAGGCACTGCTCTTCCAATGACTTCATTATCAGACAAGTCATCAACATCAATTACATCAGTAGTCTCAGCATCCCCACTAAGCGATGTTTTAACCTCCTCATCAACATCTGCTTCAACAGAAGTGGGTTCAGCAGATGTCCTAACATTTGTTTCTTCATGCATGTCTTCACTCTGATCAGCATCTTCAATAGCTGTCATTGCAAGTTGTTGAAGACTTGACTTACCTTCCTGCATGTTGTCTTTCTCAGCTGGCATCCGATTCAGTGGGATTGAAATTCCTTTGACAGGGATGCCTTTGTCCAGAATCTTTGAGGCAAGATTACCCTTCCTTTTGTCTACATCAAGCTTCTCTTCAATAGTCTGAGACGTAGATGATTTCGGCACAGTTTTATCCCCAAATAACACACTCGTAACAACCTTCTTTGTTTCAGGATTCTTGAAAATAGTAGCAGGTCTCTTAGGAGTTAGTTTAGTGGGTCTCGAAGTACCTGATTCTGGGAGCATCATTGAGATAGGTTCTATATTCAAAGCTTCTTCTGCAAATCCCTCTTCTGAAGAAACCCTACCCTTATCTCACGAAGAGCTTTGAGCGACAGATTTCTTTGATGGAGACGACGTCTGGTTTGACATGGTTCCCTTGAGGCAGTATGAGGTCAGATGATTCTTCTTATAGAGGACGACGAATTGAAGGAAGAAATACTCTTTGATGAACCGTGATCTTGCTGCACTAGAGAATGATGGTCTGAGGTATGGCGCCAGCTTTTCAGTATTTAAAGACCAATTACTAATTTTCTCCCTCCATAAATAATTTCCTTTTAAAACACTCACATCAGAACTTGTTAACTTTGAGTGACCTTTCAGCATCCTGATGTCACGGTCTGATGTTATAACATCAACTAGAACATTACTAGTTGAATCTCCTTCAAGAGTGGTCCACTGATAACAGTTGTCATTGGTTCTGGTACCCTTCATAACAATCTGATTATGCTCATCAGACACTACACACTCATGCTTAGTGTAGTTTACTTCGTAACCTTCATCACACAACTGGCTTATGCTGATCAAATTTGCACTTAAGCCATTGACAAACATAACATTGTCAAGTTCAGGTCTACCATCACCTTGCACTTTCCCAACTCCTGCAACAACACCTTTTTCTCCATTGCCAAATATGACCTCATGAGAGGGGCAAGCTCTAAGATCCTCAAACATGGATCTACATCCAGACATGTGCTTGGAACACCCACTGTCAAAATACCATGTTCCTTCTTTATCATCCATGTGAGCCAATAAGCACTTCACCTTCTCCTTAGGTACCCATTGTTTAACAACTTTGGGCCAGTGCTCTCTCCATCTATTTTGAGGTTGAGGGTATCCATGCAGCTTGTAGCAAGAGTACTGCATATGTCCAAACCTACCACAGTAATAGCATCTCACCCTTTCATCTCTGAATCTTCTGCCATGACGAGATTGCTTATGCTGCCATCCATGATGTGATCTCTTCCTACCATAACTGCCCTGCCATCTATTATGTTGATATCTTCTCCCATAAGACGGCTGAGAATGCTGTTTCCTGGATTGTCTCCCATGATGGTGTGGCTTTCTTCTTCCATATATATAAGGAACAGCATTGGTGTATCCATAACCATAACCATACCAGTTGTCCTGATGTTGAGACATCTGATGAGACATGTGTTGTTTGAACTAAGCAGCTTGCATGCTCTCATGGTATTGTGGGGGCATATATTGGCTAGCCCCATGTGGCTGCTTTCTCTTCTGATAGGGACCAGTCTTCTTCTCAATCTTCTTAGGTTGTGAAACATCAGCTTTCTTAGGGGTAGGATCCTGCTTCTTTGGCTGATGTTGAGATGAAAGTGGTGACACTTCCTTCTTTGAACCTGAAGTGCTTCCTTCTGAAGTTCCCTTGTCCTCAGCCACATAACCTATCCCAGCGTTGTCTCCAGCAGCTTTTTCTGACTGAAGGATCTTGTCGAGTATGTCTGTACCACAGCTCAGCATCCTAACAGACTTGGTCATTTGATCAAGGTGAGCTCTAACTAGCACCACTTCATTTTCAAGATCAGTATTTTCATTCTCTAGCTGAGCAATCTGTTGCTTGTGGCACTTGTTTTCTTGACAAATCTCAGCACTCTTTAAACACAACTCTTGATAGGTGGATGCCAACTCCTCATACGTTACTTTTCCATCACTAGAATCATCATCAGAAACCACAGCTCCTGTTAAAGCTCTCACGTGCTTTGCTGACTCGCCTTCACTTTCACTATCAGAGTCAGACCAGGAAACTGCCATGCCCTTCTTCTGCTTTTTCAAGAAGGTGGGACATTCTTTCTTGACATGTCCATACCCTTCACACTCAAAGCACTGCACTCCTTTATCTTGGGCAGTTTTCTCTTCATCCTTCTTGCTGGTGTCAGAAGTCATGTTCTTGACATTAGGCCTGGAGTTATTATTCATTCTCTTGAATACTTTGGTGAACTGTCTTCCCAACATCACTATGGCCTGAGACAGATCCTCCTGGGATTCAGATTTCTTCCCTTTCTCCTCTTCACCATTTGTCACCAGGGCTATACTCTTTGGCTTTTTTTTTGATTCTTCCTCATTCAACCCAAGCTCAAAGGTTTGAAGAGCTCCAATGAGCTCATCTACTCTCATCTTGCTGATGTCTTGTGATTCTTCAATGGCAGTAACCTTCATCTTATACTTCTTAGGTAGGGACCTAAGGATATTCCTCACAAGCTTTTCATCTGTCATCTTCTCTCCAAGAGCACTAGATGCATTGGCCAGCTCAAGAGCACTCATGTGGAAATCATGAATAGTCTCATCTTCCTTCATCTTCAGGCTTTCAAATTTTGATGTTAAAATCTGAAGTCTTGACATCTTGACTCTAGATGTTCCTTCATGAGTAGCCTGCAAGATATCCCATGCTTCTTTAGCAACTTCACAGGTATTGATTAACCTGAAGATGTTCTTATCCACTCCATTGAAGATAGCATTCAGAGCTTTGGAATTTCCAAGGGCAAGCTCATCTTCCTCCTTGGTCCACTCTTCTTCAGGCTTTGGCTTAGAGGTGCCTTCTTTATCTTTGCCAGCATCATCCTTCTCACACATGACAGGAGCTTTCCATTCTTTAATAACAGCCTTCCAAGCCCTACTGTCCAAGGATTTTAAGAAGGTGGTCATCCTTGGCTTCCAATAGTCATAATTGGATCCATCCAAAATAGGGGGTCTGTTGACGAATCCTCCAACTTCTTTGTCCATCTTTTCACCAGAAAGTAACTTCCCTAGATCTGACCCAGAGACAGACAGGATGCCTGCTCTGATACCAATTGAAATTCTGGTATCAGACGTGTGATGTTAAGGTGTGATGTCACAACAACACACTCTGCACAATGGACAACAATAACAGTAAAATAACACCAAGAATTGTTGACCTAGTTCGGTTACAACCAACCTACTCTGGGGGCTACCAAGCCAGGGATGGAATTCACTACTTGTAGATATAATTTACAGACTCAACAACCCGTTGACAATCTCCTAAACTTATACTCTACTAATGACTTCCTACCTAAGAAACCACTTAGGTATGAGAACACCACTCAATCCCTTACAAACACTCAAAGAAACCACTTTGAGTACCCTTGATCTTACTTCACAGCTTCGATCAATCACACTACTCTCTTTGCTTCACAGCTTTAGAGAGGACAGAAACTCAACACCTATTCAAACCCTAGAATAGTGTAAATACAAGCACTTTAAACAAACTCTAGACACTAAGCCTTCTGCTCTTGATCTTCTGAATGTTTTCTGTGCTTTTTCCTTTGGTCTTGTGCGCTTTATATAGCTCCTGAATTGGGCTTGGACTTGTCACAATATTTGATCAGATTTGTTAATTAAAACTGAATCTTCAAAACAGATTTTATCCCCAAAATCTTTTTAAATCTTCAACCTTTTAATTCTCCAACAGACCTGCAATCAAATCTCCCATGTAACAGAAAATATCTATCCCAAGATATTCTCATCCAATGAGTTAACCACTCTCCACAATTCCATCTAATACGCGTGCCCTAATAACATGTCCTGCTGTTATTAATTCTGCAGGTCTGATGTTACAACATCACCTGTGTGACATCAGACATCCAACTTCAACACTTAACTACTTAACACAGCCCAGTGTTAAGACTTCAATGTTACAACATCAGCACCTTGACATCAACATTGAATAACCTTTGTTTTACCAAAATTCCAGCCAATCCAGGAACTATCAACTTCAATGATGTGTTTTCTCCTATTGTGAAGCACAAGTCCATTAGAATGTTGCTTGCCATGGTGGCACAGTTCGACCTTGAACTGGAATAGATGGATGTGAATATTGCGTTCTTGTATGGTGATCTAGATGAACAATCCTAATGAGGCAACCTGAAGGGTATGTCGAAAAGGGGAAGGAAGATTATGTGTGCAAACTGAAGAGATCTTTATAGGGACTGAAACAATCTCCTCGACAGTGGAATAGGAGATTCGACAAGTTCATGGCACGCATAAGTTTCATTAGAAGTCAGTTCGACCACTGTGTTTACTTCAGATTTCGACCTGGTAATTCATTTGTTGTTTTGTTGCTTTATGTGGATGATATTCTAATAGCAAGCAACAATGTCGAAGATGTAATGAGGGTGAAGGTTGAACTCAATAAGGAGTTCGACATGAAGGATTTTGGAGCTGCATCCAGGATTCTTGGGATTGACATCTGAAGAGATATAAAGCAGTCGAAATTATGCTTATCTCAAGAGGCATACCTACGGAAGATTCTCAAAAAGTATGGTATGTCAAATTCAAAGCCTGTTGTGGCTCCGAAAAACCCTTAATTCAAGCTGAGTATAAATCAGTGTCCCAATACTAATGTCGAAAGAGATTATATGAATAGCATTTCATATGCTAATATAGTGGGTTCTTTGATGTATGCTATGGTCTGTACTAGACCTGACATAACATATGCAGTAAGTCTTGTAAGCAGGTACATGGCGAATCCTGGAAAGGCTCACTAGCAAGCATTGAAGTGGATTTTAAGGTACATAAATGGGTCTCTGAATAGAGTCCTAATTTATGGTGGAGCCTTGGGTGAAGATAGTAAAGCAATAATCGAAGGATATGTCGAATCTTATTATGCAGGTTGTATGGATTCCAGAAAATCTATTTCTGGATATATGTTCACTATGTTTAGGACAACAATCAGTTGGAAAGCAACACTTCAGAAGGTTGTTGCCTTATCAACCACTTAAGCGGAATATATCGCCCTAACTGAAGTTGTAAAGGAAGCATTGTGGCTTGAAGGTTTTACAAAGGAGCTGAAACTTCAAGGTCCTGTTATCACCATTAAATGTGATAGTTAAAGTGCAATACACCTGCGAAGAATTCAGCTTATCATGAGCGAACCAAGCATATTGATGTGAGGCTGCATTTCGTCAGAGGGGTAATCGAGCGTGGAGAAGTCCAAGTGCTGAAGGTTTCAACAAATTATAATGTTGCTGATATGATCACCAAGACGTTGCCCAGTTGCAAGTTTTTCCACTGTATGCAGTTGATAAAGTTGCATGAAGAAAGCTAGTTTATTTCTTGAGGATATAGAGTTAGATCCAAGGTGGAGATTTGTGAGATATTGGATCGAACTCTAGTTTTAGCATGTCGTCGAAGTCCGCTCATATGCTGTTGTCGAAGACCTACATGTTGTAGTCGAATTGTGTTCTAGTATGTAGGAGATCGAATTAGGCCTTGTGTTATGATCCAATTGTTTAAGTTAGCTTGTACCCTAAGTTAGCTTGTAATGGGTAATTGTTAAAAAGCCCATTAGTTTAGTATGTTAGGTTTATTATAAATAGCATACTAGTTTCTCTTCCTAAGGTGTTGCAAAACCTAATTAGGTTGAGAGATGTTAATTGTTGGTATTCACTTGTAATCTTTGAACCATATTGAGAAAGTGAATAGTAAAACAGATTTAACCAATTCTCAATTCTTCTTCCTCTTTTCTCTTCCTTTGTGAAACCTAATAGGGTTTCGTTTGTTTGTTCAAGTTTTTCCTTCTTTTCTACCCTTGTGGATTTCTTGGTGTTCAAGAAACCAAATATACTTTGTTATTCTGGTATCTTTTTTCACAACAATAATGAATAAAAAATAACTGTAATAAAACGGTCTTTTCTCCAGAAGATGCCACGTCTTCGATTTGCATGCATTTTGATGCTCAAAGCTCTCCACATGTCTTAAAAAAACGGATAAGGCCAAAAAAAACAGCTATCAGCCTCATTTTGAATTGTATTCGTCGAACACTACTCCAAGAAACTCCGTCGAACTCAAGTATAGACCAAAATATTTCTAAGTCCCAGACCATAATTTCCTGCATGCAACGAGAGTCCTCTTCGACTTTATCCTTGAAAATCTTTCTGTCGAACACAATATATTATTTCTCAGAATATCTCTTCAAATTCCACTAGCTCAATTCAACTATTCATGTACGTCAAAATTCCAGCCAACAAATTGCCCCCCCCCCCCCCCCCCCCCCAAAATTTCATTTTCGACTATAAGGAGAAAATTGCATTTTTTTGAAAAGTTTCGACGCCACAACTTCTTCTCTGCTATGACTGTCATACCCCAATTTTGTCCTACCTTTTTACGATTTTATTGCATCCAACTTCATTTTCATTTTGCATCGCCTACATAGCATAACATACCCTTCATCATGAATAATTCCAAAAATGTCAGCCATAATTAATTTTCGGATATACAGGCAGACCGGTTGAATTATTTCTCAAACTGTGCGTAAAATTAGTGTACAAAAAGTTTTAAAATCGAGCTTGCAGAAGCCAGTATTCTTGATCTATGTTTCGCGTAGTTCAATCTGGTGTGCTCATTTTAATTTTTCGACCATTTTTTTTGTCGCATTTTATATCAACTGAGCCTTTTAACCGGTCTAAATTTATTTTCAAATCTGACCAAACGTTGTATTTTTCTGAGTCGTTTATTCTGCGCTGATCATTTTGATATGCTCATTTTAATTTTTCGGGAACTTTCGCGCCCGACTGTTACTCATAATCAATCGTTTTATTTTTTCAGTCAGAATAAATAATGTGATTAATTAGAATTATTTATGATGTGAGTTATTATTTTTCATGGTGTTTTGTTTGTTTTAATTTAATTAGTTTATAATTTAAACGATAATAAAGAATAATAACAGAAATTAAAACAAAATTGATGCATTGGATTCTCCATTTATTCCCCCACTCCCTCGCTAGCTTGCATTGAAAATGCTTCTCCCATTTTGTCTGTTAACAGTCCACGTCCCCACTCTCATACTCCATCAATTTCACAAAAATATTCCTTCCACAAGAGCATATCACACGCGTCCACCACAAACTGATACCCACTATAACCAACTCATGAATTAATTATCACCACAGACACCAAGGACACATGACTCTCTCTCTTTTACTTTTGGCTTTCACATTTTTTCTGCACACAACCCATATTCTCTGCATTGTTCTTTACCCACCTTCTTTGCATCACAACAAAAGACCCTCTCATAATTGAAATAACTCTCTCACTATTTTCTTTTGGATTCTGAGAACTGTCTTCACGTTGGAGGATCCACGCTCCACACTATTTTCCTCTCCACTAATACACAGACCATGGTTTTAAATTGCGGTTGCGGCTGCGGATGCGGTTGCGGTTGCAGTCACTGTGGTTGCGGTTATTGCGGCTGTTGCGATGCGGATTGCGGTCATTGCAGCGTGAATTTATTTTTATCAACATAAAATAGTATATTTTATTATATGAATTAGGTTTAACATGTCATCTATTGTTGCAGGCTGATGCGGTCCAATGCAGGCAAATGCGGTCGTTGCGGTGTTATGATGTGGCTGTTGTGGCGTTATGATGCGGTTTTTAGTGTGATTTACAATCACACCGCAATTGCGGCCTGATGCGGATGCAGACACTACCGCAACCACAATATTGCAGACCGCATAATTTAAAACCATGACACAGACCTCACGCTCTCTATATTTCCAACAGAAAAAAAAGAAAACAACGCATATCAAATTCACCTATCATAATATTACTTTTTCCAATTACCCTCTCAACCTCCACCAGCGGATCTACTAATCTCTCCTCTCATTTCCCAGCCGCTAAACCTCATTCTTCAACTGAACCTTCACCTTCATCCATTAAAGCACTCACCACCTACAACTTTCAACAACAACCAGACCCACCGCTACTAAATCCACCCTCCATCTAAACACGTCGTCGTCACCCCAACTTCACCTTCCATCAAACACACATACTAAACTTCATAATAAACAGTCCGTTTCATATCTCACTATGTACAGAAACGATACAACAAACACCACTATAGAAATCATCTTAAAATAACAGATCTGCAAGTTTCTCACAAGCAGCATACTGCTCTACCCTCCATTTTCCGGTTGCTTGCGTTGCTATTATTTCAGATGTGTTGTAGTAATTCTTTGTACAGGAAAAGAACAATCTCCAACAGCTCAAACATAAAGAAGGATATAAAGGCCAATAACAACATTGTTTTGGTTGCACGCTCCGTCCAGCCACCGTGAAACCGCGTCCTTCGGCTGACATCGCCACTGTTTCAAAGTCAAAAGTAGTTTCTGATACCTTTTGATTGGCTCCGAAGACGTCGTTACAGTCATAACAAACATCTAATTGTGCGCGGTTTTGCAAAGCGGCATTGGTAAATTTTGAACTGTTGTTTTGATTCTGGTTCCATGTTCATTGTTTGTCTCAATTTGGATTTTTTTATTCTGATTTTTTATTACTGTTTGGTTTGATTATTAGTTGTTATTGCTTGTTAATTTGTTTGGAGTATGGATGCTTGTTTTAATCAAAGAGGATACTCTGCTTTTTATATATACCAGAGAAGTACATTATAAAAGATGAATTTTTTTTAAAGGCTAAATAAAATCATTTACTGAAATGGCATAAGCAATGCCACAAAAGTTACAACCTGTCCAATAGCAGCAAATCAAACATAATAACCCCTTAACCAACACCAAAATACAAACTATTACTAACAGAAAAAAGAACCACCCCAAGTCAAACATGAAGGCCAACATCAACTACTTAATTAGCTCTGCAAAGACGTGGGCCAACAGCTTAAAGAGAATATGTCCTCAATTTTCTCCAGAACCCATACTAGACACATCCACAACTGATACAAGCTTGCAACAACCCAACACAAATTGTGCAGTCCCTCCCAACCACCCTACTAGACTATAACAACACACACAACCAATCTAGAAAATACAAAAAAACTTGCAGCAGAACATCGAAGACACAGACCCTCTAAGACAAATTCAAACAAACCCCTGCACATAGATATCTAATGGATCAAAAGCTGCAGCGCCAAATAACTTCAATTCCAGCCAAGACAATCCCTAGGATAATTGATCCACTGATTTGAATCAAACGCATAACCTTTAATCTTCTCTTTCAGCCACCTCCAAGAGAGTAATTGGATCTCCTCTAAACAGCTTAAAGTTCAGTTTTCTAACAGTCTAAAGATCTTGTTATTACTCCGCCACCAGATGGACCAGATAGACACATACCAGATAACAAAGGACTTCTCCCTATTCACTCTTCCTCCACTGCTAATACCTAAAACAGAAAACTCCAACCCTATGGGGTAGAAAAGAAGAACAAAACAACACCTATTCCGAAACTAATTGCACCGAAAACAACTTTAGGAACTATTCACGAATGAGCAACTCAGACAAGGATCAACTGACAAACTCCTTTCCACTGTCCAGTACAACATCCAAAACTGAGGAAACACACTGCTATTACACAAAAGAAGAAGTTACGATGACGACGAAACACCGAAACCAATACCAACACTTCCAACTATCCTGATGCCAATTTGATACTGCCAATATGATGCAATTCCATACACTCCAATGCCAGCTCGATACAGAAAAAATCCAAATACACTAACGCCAAAACGGAACCACAACATACTCTATAAGATCCCAAGTTAGTCAATCCAAGACTTGTACAATGTCCTCCATTTCAAACATGACGACACATAAATACCAAGATAATTCTCGCTTAACCAACCACAGTTTCAGTCCCTAACTAGAGAACAACACCGACACCCAGGGCACCATAAGCAACCTGCAGAGCCGAAATGAACCAGAAAACGTGCCACTAACAAGGGCAAACATAATCTGACGACAACCTGCTCTAGTAGGATATTAGCTAATCTGACAAGCCAATACACACTTTTGTGTTTGATATCCAAGGGAATAGATCAAAACTAAATCCCTTGATCTTTGATTTAAGCCATCTCCAAGAAACAACTTGAATGTCAAAGATAACGGATCTGCTAGATTTGTTTGGATTTTTAAAAATCTTCTCGTTTCTTCATTTCCAAATGCTCCATATAGCTGCAAACCAAATAATAGCAAGTCTCTCCTTGAGCACTCTTCCGCCTTTTGAAAGACCTGTAAATTGAACAAAAATTTGCCAAGGTGAGTTATGCATAACATACGTAAATCCAAGCCATCTTAGGACCTCGCTCCATGTAACCAAAGCCGACGGACATTCGAAGAAAATATGCAATATATTTTTCCTCAATACCGCAACCATACGAACATGAATTTTGAGAATCACCTAAGATGCCCCTCTTTACCAAGTTATCCCTACTTGGAAGCCTGTTTTTTCCATAATCTCCATGTTGGGATCGAGACTTTAAGAGGAACAATACAATTCCAAGCACCTGCCAAATCTTTGTTAGCTTCAACGTGCGCCACCTTTCCTTTCGATATCTCTTGGTACGCTTCCTTTACCGAGTATTCAGATTTTCCCAACCTCCATTTGTCTTTGACCCCACTTCTTAAATGAAATCCAATTATTTTAGACTTTATTTCCTCCTCAAACCTAATATTGGCTCCTTCCAATGGAGTTTCCCACACGCCAACCCACTTCGATGCCCCGTTGGTACTGACAATCGCATCTCTAACAGGAATAAGCTTATCTACGACCAGTTTTTAAAGATAGATCCGGGTAAATGCACTTAAGACTCTTATTTTCCAACCACGGGTCCCCCTAAAATAACGTATCCGCACCGTCACTAATTTCAATAGACGTATTATTCTCAAACCAATTATTTTTGAACCCGTTCTCCTCTTTATCTAGGCGGCACACATTTCTCCATCATAGCGAACACTGTCTATTATTCTTATTACTTCCCTCCTCATTCCATCCATATTTGCTCTTCAATATTTTCTCCCAATGCCTATCTTTCTCTGTAAAGAGCCTAAACTTCCACTTACCTACCAAGGCTAAGTTAAACGCCTTTAAATCCTTTAACCCCAAACCCCTTTCTTCCTTTTCCCGACAAATTTTCTCCCACTGCACCCAATTTACCCTCCTCCTCTCCAATCCCCCTCCCCAGAAGAAGTTCTTGAACAATGATTCTAATTTTGAAATTATCCCTACTGGAGCTTTAAAGAAGGACAAGTAGTAAACTGGAATTGAGCTCAACATTGACTTTAATAATACGACACGACCTCCAATTGACAAATGCCTATTATTCCACGATGCCAATTTTCCTCTCACCACGTCAATCATACCCTTCCACAAATTCAACTTACGGTGATTCCCTCCAACCGGGATCCTGAGATATTAGAAATGAGTCCTACCAACTTTACAATTCAGCACTGTTGCTGCCTCCTTCAGCTATACTTCAGCAATGTTAACACCAATTAAGCAGCTTTTGTGGAAATTAACTTTCAAGCCCAAAACCAGTTCGAACAATAGCATGGTTGCTTTAATCGCCCAAACATTTTTCCAACTTTTGGCACCCGTAATAATAATATCATCGGCATACTGTATATACAAAACTTGCAACTCACCAATACCGAACTCAACCCATCAAACAAATTTCTTCGTACACTTTTATTCATCAAAAGGCTAAAGCCTTCTGCCACTAAGAGGAAAAGGAACGGGGATAGAGGGTCCCCTTGCCTTAACCCTCTTCCCAACTTAAATTAATCCGTAGGGCTACCGTTAACCAACACAGAAACAACTACGGACCAAACACATACATTAATCCAATTTCTCCACTTTTAATTGAAACCCATTTTCTCCATCATAAAGTCTAGAAAATTCCAATCGATCGAGTCGTATGCCTTTTTAAAATCAACTTTAAACATCAATGCTTCCCGTTTCCTTCTTTTCGCATCATCTACTAATTCATTGGCAATTAAAATACAATCTCTTGTTTGTCTACCCTCCAAGAATGCAAACTGATTTTCCTAAATCACTTTATGTACTACCTTTTTCAGCCTCTTCGCTAGGATTTTTGATAAAACCTTATACATACAACCGATGAGAGAAATCGGTCTGAAGTCTGTAAGTTTAACCGGGTTTTTGACCTTCGGAATTAACGTCATGAACGAACTATTAATCCCTTTGGCCAGCTTCCAATTAGAGTGAAACTAAGTAATAAACCTTCAGAAGTCTTCTTTTAACACATTCCAAAAGTCCTTAATAAAACCAAAATTGATTCCATCCGGGACAAGACTTTTAGAGTTCTCACATTCCCACACCGCCTCTCTGATCTCATCCTCAGAAAAAGCCGCAACCAACATATCATTATCCACCACCCCTATTTTCTTGAAATCAAACTCGCCCAATATATGTCTCCTTATCCTACTGCTTTGGAAATCTTTGGAGAAGTGATTAAAAAATTCTCGCTTTATCTCTTGAGCCCCTGTCAATTTACCCTCAGCAGTTTCCAAAAACAAAATCTCATTACGGTTTCTTCTATTAGCAACGCACCTGTGAAAGAATTTGGAATTTGCATCTTCCTCTCTAATCCATCTTAGCCGAGATTTCTGCCACAACATGCTAGTCTTCATTCTGGATAAGGAAAAAAGTTTATCGATAACTTCCCTCTTACAATTAGCCTCCTCCACAGATAACACAACACCTTCTTCCTCGCATTCCAAATCATTAAGAGTACTTTTTGCACATTCTATTTTGGAGTCGATATTCTCCGCGTATCCTTTATGTAACACCCCGATTTTCGTAAGAATATTTATTTAATTTATTTAAATATTATATTCGTGGTTTTCTGTGATTTTTGTCGGATTGTGTCGATGTCGGTGTTTTTATGAAGTTTTGGTTATTTTAATTAAATAATAGTATGTAATATGGATATATTAGTATTATTATTAATTTAAAATAATATTAGAGGAATTAAGGGTAAGATGGACATTGGAGAGAATTAGTGAGGGTATTATGGAGAAAGCCCATATTTGAGGCCCAAGAGTTAAATTAACCAAAAAGGAGGAATTGAGGAGAATTAGGATTCATTTGTGGAGATCGTGAAAATAAGGAGAAAGTGCAAAGCTCTGAGGAAAAAGGGAGAAGGCGAGGATTTTCGTGAAGGTTTCCAAAGGCTCAAGAGAGAACTCATCGGATCGATAATCTAAGGTATGGGGAGTAATTGCCTTTCATTGTTTTCATTATAGGATTCGATTGATTAAAGTGGATTTTGGGGTTTTTGAGGGTTTATGGGTTTTGAGGTAAACTGATGATTTTAAGGGCATTTTTGTGAATCGATCAATAACGTGGAATTGAACTGCTAAAGTAGACCTTGGGGCTGATTTCCCTGTCGTTGTTGTAGTTTTAACCTTGTGGGAAGGATCTATGGAGTTTATATGAAGTTTGAGAGTTTTGAAGGTTTAGGAGAAATTAAGGTTTCCCGTAGTGTCCTGGATCGACCTAACAGACGTAGGTTTTAGGCCTTTAAATTCAGTGATGTGTTAGGACTGTTGTAGGGATGATTTTGGGTCGTTTGGGGCTATAATCGCAGGAACTTTGGTGGTGTTGGAGCTACTGATGCATAGCAGCGATTTGCTGTAATCGCAGGTTCGCTAGGCGAATGTTCGCCAAGGCTCGATAAGCGAGCAGCGCAGCGAATGCGCGATAATATGAGTGTGAGTATAGAGGTGATTCTGGAGTAGGAGGAGTGATTCGCTGGAAGCCTCGCTAGGTGAAGGGAACAACGAGTAGGTTCGCTAAGCAAACGAACCAACGAGTATGACAGATAGTTGTGTTTCTGGTGTTGAGGGTGGTGTCTGTGAGGTTCGCTGGCCGCTTCGCTAGGCGAAGGCCACAACGAACAGGTTCGCTAGGCGAACCCTGGAGCGGACGTCTGCCGTTTGTGAATTTTTGTTTGTGCTGCTGTGCTGTTGTGATGTTTCGATACTGTGATTTTTATGATGATTTTTCATGATGTTACTGATGATTATATGATGATGTTTTGGTGCTTATTTGACGAATATGTGATGACATGACGTATATGAGAATTGATGAATGATGATGCACATTTGATGTTTAATTGATGATGATGATTAATGATGTTGTGTATCATACATTCATATGCATACTCTGTGACGACACTTCATTCCCATTGTGCGGATATGAGGTAATTATGACATGCTCCGGTTCCGATTGCGGGATCGATCCTATTGACGGTGATCTTTGGAGGGTTGATGGCCTAGTGTCCATCTATTATGACGATTGGTACCACATGCATGAGTCTTGTTGTGCATTTGCATTTAATTGGCATTGTTGTGTTTTATGATGTTGTTCGTGATTTCGATGTTTCCTTGTGATGACCCTGAAGATGTTGTATATGAAGATAATGCCATTGTATGTATATCTTGTTTTATAATGATTATTATATTACTCACCCTGTCTGTTTGAATGTTGCCTCCACGAGGGTAACGTGCAGGTGATCAGGTTTAGCTGTGGATGCTTCGAGGACCTTGAAGTTTATTTGCTTTTGGTCGATTTAGAGGGTCTTGCTCTGATAGTGTAACATCGGGTTGGGGTCCTTTGAGTCAAACTATGTTTATTCCTGATTTTGTTGTCATTTGATGATATGGTTTTATATGTTGAAAACCTTTTTGGATTATTACGATGTTTGTTGAAAACCTTTTAATTGAGAATTTTGAGTTCCGCTGCCATGTGAAGGCTTTTGAGTTATTTTGAGGAAATCCCTTGTTTACAGGGCAAGTGTATTATTTTGATTTAAATGAGAAATGTGCACCCTTTGAGGGAACTTTTATGTTTTACTCTGATATTTGAGTTGTTTCTGCTGCAACATTTGTGGGGGTAGAAAAGGGTGTTACATTAGTGGTATCAGAGCAGGTCGGTCCGTCCAACCATGTTTTTACTCGATGTCTGTCCCTGTCAGTCGACGAGTGTGTGTACATTGTCGATGTTTTAGTTCTTCTAATCTTGTTGGTGGTGTGCAGGATGGCTGGAAGAAATGATCGTGCGATTGCTGATGCGTTGGAATCGGTTGCTAATGTGGTGGCGCAGCTGAATCCAAATGGTGGAGCTCCTGATGAGTTTTGCGCGTTGGGGGAGTTTCAAAGGAACAATCCACTGAATTTTGTGAGTACGCATGATCCGGCAAGTGCACACAAGTGGATGAAGGCGATCGAGAAGATCTTCCGAGTGATGGGGTGTTCTGATGAGCAACAGTTTCGGTTCGGAACACATATGTTAGAAGAGGAAGCTGAGGACTGGTGGGATAACACCCATCAGAGACTTGCAGATGTTGGCACTGTGATAACTTAGGCTGTATTTAAGCAGGAGTTTCTGGGGAAGTATTTTCCAGAGGATGCTCGTGAGGGAAGTGGAATTCCTTGAGCTGAAGCAAGGAGATATAACTGTGGCAGTGTATGCCGCGAAGTTTGAGAAGCTAGTGAAGTTCTGTCCGCACTAGAATCGTGCTGATGCTGAGATATCTAATGTCTCAAATTCGAGAATGGGCTGAGACCAGAGATTAAGCAGGGTATTGGGTATCAGCATATCAGCAGGTATGTTGAGTTGGTTGAGAAGAGCAGGATCTACGATGAGGATAGCCGAGCTCGATCTGCTCACTATAAGCAATTGAGTGAGAAGAAAGGGCAGTATAGGGGTAAACCTTATACGAATTCAGCTGACAAAGGGAAGCAGAAGGCTTCAGATGGGAGAAAATCAAGTGGGGGAGTAGCTCCCGCTTTTGGAAAGTGTCATAAGTGTGGCGAGCAAGGTCACCGTGCTGATGTGTGCACCAATAATGTGGTGAGGTGCTACAGATGTGGTAAGAAGGGGCATAGAGCTACTGACTGCAAAGATGAAGGTCCAACCTGTTTCAATTGTGGTGAGAAAGGTTATATCAGTACTCAATGCTAGAAGCCAAAGAAGACTGCTACTGCTTCCCAGACCAGTGGTCGCGTGTTTGCTTTGAGTGGTGCAGAGACGCCAGAGAAGGACAACCTGATTCGAGGTACTTGTTTTATTAATAATATCGAATTGGTTGCTATTATTGATACTGGTGCTACTCATTCTTTTATCTCGTTTGAATGTGCTAATAGATTGGGTTTGAAGTTATCTGATATGAAGGGTAATATGGTAATAGAAACTCCAGCTAATGGTTCTGTTACTACTACCCTTGTGAGTTTGAGATGTCCTGTAACAATTTTTGAGAAGAGCTTTGTGATGGATTTGGTGTGCCTACCCTTGCACCAAATTGACGTGATCTTTGGAATGAACTGGTTGGAGTTCAATCGTGTTCATATCAATTGTTATAACAAGACTGTAGAGTTTCCTGAGATTGATGATAGTGGGGAGTTGATGTTCTTATCTGCTAAGCAAGTAGACGAACTTGTGGAAGACGAAGCTTTGGTGTTTGCAATGTTTGCATCGTTGCAAATTGATCGTGAAGCTGCGAGTCTGGAGTTGCCGGTTGTCTGTGAATTTCTAGATGTGTTTCTAGATGACATCAGTGATTTGCCTCTAGAGCGTGAAATAGAGTTTCCAGTGGACTTAATACCAGGTATGAGTCCAGTTTCGATGGCTCCTTATCGGATGTCAGCTTCTGAGCTAAGTGAATTGAAGAAACAACTGGAAGAATTGCTTGAGAAGAGGTTTGTTTGACCAAGTGTTTCTCCATGGGGTGCTCCTGTGTTGCTAGTGAAGAAGAAAGATGGAAGTATGAGGTTGTGCGTTGATTATCGGCAGTTGAATAAAGTGACGATCAAGAATAAGTATCCACTTCTGAGAACCGACGATTTGATGGATTAGGTAGTAGGTGCTTGTGTGTTTAGCAAGATTGATTTGAGGTCTGGTTATCATCAGATTCGAGTGAAGCCTGATGATATTCTGAAGACGGCTTTCAGAACGAGATATGGACACTATGAATACACTGTGATGTCGCTTGGTGTATCCAATGCACCTGGTGTGTTCATGGAGTATATGAATCGGATTTTCCATGAGTATTTGGATAAGTTTGTGGTAGTGTTTATCGATGATATCTTGATATATTCTAGATCTGAAGAAGAACATGTCGAGCATTTGAGGACTGTGTTGCAAGTGTTGAAAGAGAAGAAGTTGTATGCAAAGCTGTCGAAGTGTGAGTTTTGGTTGAAGGAAGTGAGTTTCCTTGGCCATGTGATTTCAAGTGGTGGTGTTGCTGTTGATCCTTCTAAGATTGATGTCGTGTTACAGTGGGAGACTCCGAAGTCTGCTACTGAGATACGGAGTTTTCTGGGATTAGCGGGTTACTACCGCAAGTTTATTGAAGGATTTTCTAAGTTGGCATTACCTTTGACTCAGTTGACTCGGAAGGGTCAGACTTTTGTGTGGGATGTAGCTTGTGAAGAAAGTTTTGTGGAATTGAAGAAGAAATTGACTACTGCTCCAGTGTTGATTTTGCCTAATCCGAGTGAATCTTTTGTGGTGTATTGTGACGCGTCGAAGATGGGTCTTGGTGGAGTATTGATGCAGAATAGACAAGTGGTTGCCTATGCTTCGAGACAATTGCGAGTTTATGAGAGGAATTATCCTACACATGACTTGGAGTTGGCCGCGGTGGTGTTTGTGTTGAAGATTTGGAGACATTATCTATTTGGCTCTAAATTTGAAGTGTTCAGTGATCATAAAAGTCTGAAGTACTTATTTAATCAGAAGGAATTGAATATGAGGCAGAGAAGGTGGTTAGAGCTGTTGAAGGATTTTGATTTTGATTTAAGTTATCACCCGGGCAAAGCAAATGTAGTGGCCGATGCGTTGAGTAGAAAGTCATTGCATATGTCGATGCTTATGGTGAAAGAATTGGAGTTGATTGAGCAATTCAGAGATTTGAGTTTGGTATGTGAAGCGACTCCTGACAGTGTGAAGTTGGGAATGTTGAAGTTGACTAGTGGTATTCTGGAAGAGATCAGAGTGGGACATCAATCTGATTTAAAGTTGGTTGACCAATTAACTTTGATTAACCAAGGTAACGGAGGTGACTTCCAGATTGACGAGAATGGTGTGATGATGTTCAGAGATAGGGTGTGTGTCCCAGATGTCCCAAATATTAAGAAGAGCATTCTTGAAGAAGGACATCGAAGTAGGTTGAGTATTCATCCCGGTGCTACGAAGATGTACCAAGATTTGAAAAAGTTGTTTTGGTGGCCAGGTATGAAGAAGGATGTTGCGGAGTTTGTTTATGCGTGTTTGACTTGTCAGAAGTCGAAGGTTGAGCATCAGAAGCCTTTAGGTATGATGCAGCCGCTGAGGATTTCAGAATGGAAATGGGATAGTATTTCCATGGATTTTGTGGTGGGATTGCCGAAGACTACTAAGGGAAATGATTCAATTTGGGTGATGGTGGATAGATTAACTAAGTCGGCTCATTTCTTACCGATGAAGATTAATCATTCCATGCAGAAGCTAGCCGAGATGTATATTGAGGAGATTGTGAAGTTACATGGGGTACCTTCAAGTATTGTGTCGGATAGAGATCCGAGGTTTACGTCGAGGTTCTGGAAGAGTTTGCAAGATGTGTTGGGTACCAAGTTGAGGATGAGTTCTGCATATCATCGCAGACGGACGGTCAGACAGAAAGGACTATCCAATCTTTAGAGGATTTGTTGAGGGCTTGTGTGTTGGATCATGGAGGATCGTGGGATGGCCATTTACCGTTGATTGAGTTCACGTACAATAATAGTTTTCATGCTAGTATTGGGATGGCGCCATATGAAGCTTTGTATGGGAGAAGGTGTAGGACTCCGTTGTGTTGGTATGAATCGGGCGAGAGTGCTGTACTCGGACCTGAAATTGTGCAAGAGACGACTGAGAAGATTAAGAAGATCCAAGAGAGGATGAAAGCTTCGCAGAGTCATCAGAAGAGCTACCATGATAAGAGGAGGAAAGCACTTGAATTCCAAGAGGGAGATCACATGTTTTTTAGAGTGACGCCAGTGATTGGTGTGGGTCGAGCTTTAAAGTCTAGGAAGGTCACTCCACATTTTGTTGGTCCATATCAGATATCGCAGAGGATAGGAAAGGTAGCCTATCGAATTGCTTTACCGCCGTCACTTACGAATTTGCATGACGTGTTCCATGTGTCTCAGCTGAGGAAGTATGTTCCGGATCCGTCGCATGTGATCCAGATGGATGATATACAAGTGAGGGATAATCTGACCGTGGAAGCATTGCCTGTGCGGGTCGAGGGTCGAGAGACGAAGCAATTGCGGGGTAAAGACATAACTTTGGTGAAGGTATTGTGGGGTGGACCAGCTGGCAAAAGTTGGACTTGGGAACGTGAAGATCAGATGAGAGAGTCGTATCCGACTCTATTTCCTTGAGGTAATTTTCGAGGGCAAAAATCCTTTAAGTGGGGGAGAGTTGTAACACCCCGATTTTCATAAGAATATTTATTTAATTTATTTAAATATTATATTCGTGGTTTTCTGTGATTTTTGTCGGATTGTGTCGATGTCGGTGTTTTTATGAAGTTTTGGTTATTTTAATTAAATAATAGTATGTAATATGGATATATTAGTATTATTATTAATTTAAAATAATATTAGAGGAATTAAGGGTAAGATGGACATTGGAGAGAATTAGTGAGGGTATTATGGAGAAAGCCCATATTTGAGGCCCAAGAGTTAAATTAACCAAAAAGGAGGAATTGAGGAGAATTAGGATTCATTTGTGGAGATCGTGAAAATAAGGAGAAAGTGCAAAGCTCTGAGGAAAAAGGGAGAAGGCGAGGATTTTCGTGAAGGTTTCCAAAGGCTCAAGAGAGAACTCATCGGATCGACAATCTAAGGTATGGGGAGTAATTGCCTTTCATTGTTTTCATTATAGGATTTGATTGATTAAAGTGGATTTTGGGGTTTTTAAGGGTTTATGGGTTTTGAGGTAAACTGATGATTTTAAGGGCATTTTTGTGAATCGATCAATAACGTGGAATGGAACCGCTAAAGTAGACCTTGGGGCTGATTTCCCCGTTATTGTTGTAGTTTTAACCTTGTGGGAAGGATCTATGGAGTTTATATGAAGTTTGAGAGTTTTGAAGGTTTAGGAGAAATTAAGGTTTCCCGTAGTGTCCTGGATCGACCTAAAAGACGTAGGTTTTAGGCCTTTAAATTCGGTGATGTGTTAGGACTGTTGTAGGGATGATTTTGGGTCGTTTGGGGCTGTAATCGCAGGAACTTTGGTGGTTGTGGAGCTACTGATGCGTAGCAGCGATTTGCTGTAATCGCAGGTTCTTTAGGCGAACCATTGCTTCGCTAGGCGAATGTTCGCCAAGGCTCGCTAAGCGAGCAGCGCAGCGAATGCGCGATAATATGAGTGTGAGTATATAGGTGATTCTGGAGTAGGAGGAGTGATTCGCTGGAAGCCTCGCTAGGCGAAGGGAACAACGAGTAGGTTCGCTAAGCGAACGAACCAGCGAGTATGACAGATGGTTGTGTTTCTGGTGTTAAGGGTGGTGTCTGTGAAGTTCGCTGGCCGCTTCGCTAGGTGAAGGCCACAGCGAACAGGTTCGCTAGGCGAACCCTGGAGCGAACGTCTGCCGTTTGTGAATTTTTGTTTATGTTGCTGTGCTGTTGTGATGTTTCGATACTGTGATTTTTATGATGATTTTTCATGATGTTACTGATGATTATATGATGATGTTTTGGTGATTATTTGACGAATATGTGATGACATGACGTATATGAGAATTGATGAATGATGATGCACATTTGATGTTTAATTGATGATGATGATTAATGATGTTGTGTATCATACATTCATATGCATACTCTGTAACGACGCTTCATTTCCATTGTGCGGATATGAGGTAATTATGACGTGCTCCGGTTCCGATTGCGGGATCGATCCTATTGACGGGGATCTTTGGAGGGTTGATGGCCTAGTGTCCATCTATTATGACGATTGGTACCACATGCATGAGTCTTGTTGTGTATTTGCATTTAATTGGCATTGTTGTGTTTTATGATGTTGATCGTGATTTCGATGTTTCCTTGTGATGACCTTGAAGATGTTGTATATGAAGATAATGCCATTTTATGTATATCTTGTTTTATAATGATTATTATGAATTGTGATTACTCACCCTGCCTGTTTGAATGTTGCCTCCACGTGGGTAACGTGCAGGTGATCAGGTTTAGCTGTGGATGCTTCGAGGACCTTGAAGTTTATTTGCTTTAGGTCGATTTAGAGGGTCTTGCTCTGATAGTGTAACATTGGGTTGGGGTCCTTTGAGTTGAACTATGTTTTTTCCTTATTTTGTTGTCATTTGATGATATGGTTTTATATGTTGAAAACCTTTTTGGATTATTACGATGTTTGTTGAAAACCTTTTAATTGAGAATTTTGAGTTCCGCTGCCATGTGAAGGCTTTTGAGTTATTTTGAGGAAATCCCTTGTTTACAGGGCAAGTGTATTATTTTGATTTAAATGATAAATGTGCACCCTTTGAGGGAACTTTTATGTTTTACTCTGATTTTGAGTTGTTTCTGCTGCAACATTTGTGGGGGTAGAAAAGGGTGTTACACTTTACTCCACTCACAAAGAATCCTTTTTATTTTCTTGAAATTTTATTTCAACATATAACCCCCTACCCTTGCACCTCCTCCAACTTCCACGCCTCCTTGACAACCTTTCGGTAACCATCTAAGTCTTTCTAGAAGTTAAACTTACGAATTGGTTTAGGACCCCAATTCTCTTCCTTTTCACAAAGCAATATAGGGTAATGGTCGGACATCCCTTTCTCCAGACATCGTTGAAAGCACTCTGGCCAAGTAAGAAGCCATTGTTCGGACAGCAATACCCTATCAATTCTGCTCATCGATGATCCACTCAAATTTGACCAAGTAAATCTCCTCCCTTTTAAAGGAAGATCCACCAAGTTAGCTTCAATTATAAAATCCTCAAAATTTTCAATTTCTGCATTCCTTTGAAAGTTTTCTACACCCTTACGTTCATTTTCAGATTTAATCGCATTGAAATCTCCCATTATGCACCATCCATCCTCTGGTTTTGACTTCACCAAGTTCATTAATTCGAGCCATAACATTTTTTTCTGTTAGCCTCACATGGAGCATAGACATTAACAATGTTTACCTGTGATTCAGTATATCCCCACACACCTCGTATCCCAATGTAATTGTCCCTACTAAATTCAGCTTGATTTTTTAAACACATTGACATCCCACATGAGTAAAATCCCCCATGATCTTCCCACCGCAGCCTTGTAATAGATCCCAACCGAATAATTTCCCCACATAGCTTCACAATGGAATGATTCAACTTCCCTCAATTTTGTTTCTTGAATACCGATAACGTCCGTATGGTATCTTCTCTTAATTTGAGCAATTTCCTTCTTTTTCATAGCACCCCCCAAACCTCTAACATTGTAACTTAACAGCTTCATTATTAGTACATTCAAATCCTCCCCATACCCACCTTACACCTACCCATTTCACTCCGTAATCTCACCGCCTTGCTCAGCTTCTTCGCCGCCTTCTTCACCTCTTTTTTGTCCCTATTTTCATTTACCTCCAACCTTCCCACCACCTCTTCTACCTCACCAACTAATTGAATTCCAATATCTGATCCGTATTCCTAAACTCCTTAAGCCACAGCCTTCACACCAACATGTACAACACCCCATGCCTTCAATTCCGACCCTCTAGGGGATGAAAGCTTGTCTGGACCTTTTGTCTTGTTGGTTCTAAAATGCTCATTTCCCAATTTTCTCTTAAACTTTTCTAGCCTCTTCTCGCACAATATTGACTTTCTTCTCTTTCTCTTTTCCTTAAAACCTGAATCCTTAGGTGTCATCACTTAAAGATTTCTTATCCCTTCTCTAGCATAACCTTCCCGCATGCTTTCCGGTTCAACAATTTCACATGGTTTTTCCGAATCTTCGCTGCTCCTTTTTTACTTTTTCCATTTTGCCTCGATCGTACCATCAACTACTTCCGCTGCAGAATTGGAATTTGCCTTCTTGAAATTGTTCATCAGACCTGCCCCCTCTTGAGTGCTTGGGTTTCGACTTTTTTCTTTATATAATTTTGATTTTTTTTGTTTCTTCTGATTCGATACTCCTTCTGATTTCTCCTTCATCATTTACATTTTGGGCTTCTGCATCCACTGCTGACACTCCATAGCCAGTTGATTAATGCACCTTGAACCTTCCATTTGGGCTAACAGTTGGGATTGAGGCCCAAATACTACTACTTGGTTGAGGCCATCATGCTTTCAAAATTTCGAAAAAAGCCTCCTGCCCCACAACCTCACTTAAAGTTGTTTCTTTGCTTTTCTCCTAAACCTTCGTACCTGTCTCTACATTTGTGTTTTTTTTAATGCAAGTGCATGTATTTTTCACTTCCACCGCCTTTTCACACTCGCTCATTAATGCTTCATATCTCTGATTCAATTCCTCCACGTCATCTGCCTTTTCCACTTCCGTCTCTTTCATGAAGTCTTCGTCTTCCTCAACCTCTAAGTCTTCATACTCAAAAAGCTCCGCGTTTTCTTTGCTAGTTTTACTTTCCCAGCGAACATCTATTGGACACATAAATGCTTCTTCCTCCATTTTGATGTTGTATATGTGTTTGTCAATCATCACTTGAATAACTTTGTTAATGCTCTCCATGGATGTTATTCTCATTAGGCATCTAGCCACATCTAACCTTTTTTTCTTTCAGTCGTATCATCCATGCGAAGCAGTTTGCCTCTGTTCAAGCACACTCTTGCAAAGAATTTTTTATTCCATGCGTGTATCGGGACCTTGTATAGTCTAAGCCATGTTTCTCTTCCGTTCAACACGGCCTCCGAATACCATTTATTTAAACTAACAAACCAATGTTGGAAGAATTCAGCAGTATCTTCAACCAATGCCTCGAAGTTCTCATCATCATGGACCTTGATGAACACTTTATTCCCCCCATTGGTATTATCTCAATCGACATAATTCCCACGTCCATAATTTTCTGTTACAAGAGAGACACTTCATCAAGATTCTTGACTTTCCCGACATAACCTTTTTCGGCCTATTTGATGTCTTCAGTGTATGCCTCATAGCTCAGTCCCTTCCATGCTTCCTTTGGACCTCCCCTACATCCAGTTATGGATTCCTTTCTTACCTGCACTCCTCTCACAACCTGCGCATAAGTGGTTTCTTTGTTGCGTAACCTGTCGACGCTTTGTTCCATAACGCCGACTTTATTACTGCTTTCTCATTTACCTGTCTTCCACACTTGGATTACCTCCCCCGCTTTTTTGTGACTACCATACCACTTGCTCATATGCCTCCCGTCCACTATGCCAAAGTTTTCCCATTGAAATCTAGATATATTTGCCCACAATTTGTACGTTCCAATCCAGATGTTCCTAATATGTTCTTCTAATTTTCTTTCATCTTTCCCCCCTGCAAATCTTGCAAATCCGAAAGATTTCCCCTCCATGTTCTTCTTTGTTGGCACAAAAACGTCAACCAAATTGCCAACCTGTGACAACTTCCTCCTGATTTCTACCATATCACTATCTTCCGGAAAGTTGGTAAAGTAGCATGTTGTTATTTTCTCGTTGATACCTTTTGTTGCATCCTTCTTGCCATACTTTTTGCTCCTATTATATCTTACTTGTGTCCATTCTGACTCCCTTTGTTTTTTCCCCTCCCGTTCTCTCTCCACTCTCTCCCTCTCATATCATTTCCTGCACGCTTTTCTTGATAATTAGAAGATGAATTGATTTTCTGCAGTTTTAATTGTGATGAGCCATGGGTCCTACCGAAATTGACTCACTCTTAAATTTGAAAAGTCAAAAATTTTGATCCTAAGAATAGAAAATAGGAGCTGAGATAAATTTTTTTTTATCACTGTATATGCAAAATAAGAAGCTCACTATTATTTAATGTAGGTTCACGTTAAACTAATACCATGCCATCTCTCTTTTTTAATTTTATTAATGGTTACTTCTATAGTTTTATTAGATGATTGTTATCTTCTTCTTTTTTTTATATAATTTTTTTTTGGCTTTATTATATGATTGTTATCTAGATTCATAATTGTTGAAATTTTAGATTGGACCCTTAGTCCATTGTAACATGCATCCATTGATATTGTGTATTAATTTTTTAGTTCAGTTTGTATTACATGTGTGTTGGATTCTTAAATTACCGCTATTTTGTCTCGATAACTTTGCAAATTTGGTAAATAAATCAGTGTTTTTACTGTTTAATTCCTCTAAGTTATTTGAACTCTAATCCATGGATTCGGTAATTTCATACCGTTACGCCACAAAATAATTCTTACACATTAATTGAATATTTTATCGTGTTATGACCCATGCGTATGACATTATTCGTGTTGTTATAACGTACAAAACGACTTTGGAGCACATTGTGACAAACTCAATTCGATTTATTTTATGTGCTTGCTTTTATTTTCACTTTTCTTTAATCAAATTAAATAATTTTTTAATTTAATTTTGTTAATCAATTTTTAATTAACTTAATTATTTGATTTAATCGAACAATTTTGATAATTAATTTTAATTAGTCTAATTAATTGATTAACTAAATTCCAATCATTTAACTTTATTAATCAATCTTAATTAACTTAATTATTTGATTACATTAAATTTTAATTGAATATTTTTGATAATTGACTTGGATTAATCTAATTAAGTGATTTAATAACCTTTCCCCATTTTGACTTTGATAAATAAAATCGGGCTAAGTTCGAGGGATTCCAAAACTCAAATCACCTTTTGTTTATACGCAATCGCTTTTGTGTTATTTCATATCCATTCGACATAATGTACCCCAATTCCCATGACGTGTAATAACTTTATAGCTTTCCTTTATTTTGTTTATGTTTTTGTTTATGTCTTGTCATTGTATCACCCCCAAATCATTTTCAAAATAATTATCGATCCAACGTCGAGCCATTTTCACCTTTGTAAGTCGATCTCTTTTAAAGCATCGCCGTCAACCTTTTGGTCACTATACACAACATTCATAACTTAATCTTGGGCATTTCTTACAATGAGACTTACTTGATCAATTACTTCTAGTTGGTCATTTAAAAGACTAACTCACTTTGCTAGTGCACACGATTAAAATTCAATTCAAGTGCTTACCTTTACTTATACTTACTTGTTTTTTCTTGTATGATGAATAAAATCGAAACCCTTAAAGCGCTCTTGATCCATATCACATCTCATTACCTCTTGTAAGTCGAGTGTTTTCGTCTCGCCATTGACCTTACTCTAAACCAATTAGGACTTCCTTTCATTAGTTCAAGTCCTTACACCATTTTGTGCGTAAATTCAAACCTCAATCGACATCGAGTATTTTCTTCAAATCAAATTAAAGCATCTAATCATATTCAAACACTATTTCATAAAAGATGAAAAATGAGGGGTTTGGAGTCTTCGATTCTTCTCCTTAATTGTTTAGGTGGGAGTTGCCTTTATCGCTGTCTAAACAATTGTTATCTCTAAAAAAACTTCTAATCCGATAAGATTTAAATCATTTTTATAATCACTTAAATGAAGAAGGGGTCTAGAGCCTTCTACATCTTTTCCCGAGTGCTTGGGATATGAGGAGCCTTCGTCGGTTGTTCTAAGCACTTGTCGTTCATTAAAATACTTAATATATACTCAAATACTATTACATTAAAGGAGAGGTATGAAGCCTTCGATTCCTCTCCTCATTTGTTTGGGTACGAGTTGCCTTTCTCGCTGTCTGAACAATTGTCATTTCTAAAACATCCAACACGTCAAACTCTCTTTTCTCGCCCCCCGTGCGATTGAAACTCCTTAGGACACTAATTCCTCCCAAAACTCATACACTTTTTCAAAAGAACATTGTTTAGTCCCTTCTTTTACGCATATAAACTAGTGCTTCAGCCTCCCCTAGTGAGTAGACAAGCCATCATTTAGCAGTTAGAATGCGATCTAAACACTCATTAGTTAAAAAACACCAACCAACCGTAGTCCCACGAACTAAGAATCCTCTGATTCTTCATTTTCGTCCAAATGAAGATACGTAGGCACAATGGCCCCAATCCTTGGCGAGCTACCTTCTACCTTTTCTTTTTCCTATCCAAACCTTTCTCACGTAGTCCATCGAACTACGAATGCTATGATTTCTCATTTTGCAATAAGAATACGTAGGTACAAGGGCCCCAATCCATGGCGAGCCCCCTAATAAAAAACCACCCATTTCCCCTTAGCAATTGAACCCCTTTTTCTCTTACTTTTCACATTACTCGCTTAGAAGAAAATAAATAACATTAGCTAACATTCATCACAAATCAAACTAAGAGGTTCCCGTTAAGTACAACGGACGTGAGGGGTGCTAATACCTTCCCTTTGCGTAATCGACTCTCGAACCTAGAATTTGGTTGCGATGACCATGTTCTTATCTCTTAAAGATTTTCTCGATATTTTCCTATTCCTTCATTGTAATGAATAAAGTTTGGTGGCGACTCTGTTCGAACAACACTTTTTCCGCGTCCATCGTGAAGGTCGTATTTTTTTGAGGTGCGACAATGGCGTTATGGTCATTATGACTATGTCTCTTCAGAGATCTTTTTGAGACGTGCAAAAATCCAAATTTAATCATTACACTCCTATTTCCTAGGATATCGTGGGTCACGCCAACTACCACCGTCCAATCAATCTCTCCCTGGTCAACACGCGTCCCACGATCCAAGCCCGCTATCAGCAATGTTGAAATGAAACATTTTTTCTCACTCCACTATAAATACTTCTTTTCACATTCTTCCTCATTTTTTTACTTCCTCTGAACTCCTTCTTCTAAAGCGCAAGAACAAACTTCATATCCTCTCAACAAAACTTCAAGTAAACTCAAATATTTTCTTCATTTCCAACATCAATGGCGTCCAAAGGTAAGAACCCAAAGGACTCCAAGAAACAAACATCTCTTCCTCCAGTTCATAAGATTATGGGTCCCAAAGTTGTGGGGAATCAACAGTACAATCTAGAACCTCCATTTGAAGAATAAAAATGACACATTTATCAATCTCAGGTATTAATCCCTATTCTAATTTCTGAAGAAAAAAACATATGATATTGCTAGTCCTTTACCAGAGATTAATACTAATATTTTCCCACTTATCATATAACTAAACCCATAGCAAGTAGGAAAAAAATCTAAGGCTAGCAACAAAGCTGTAAACACTGAACCAGGTAAGGTAGATGATACCCAGACAAAGTCCTCGCCTGAGCCTATGAGAAACCCATTAACTTAGATTATATGAGCAATGCTCTTAGATTATTTCACTCTTACCCCTTGTCAAAAAACCCTGAAAATTACTTGTCTTGGCTTGTGAAGATTGAGAAAAACAAAACCCAATTTTGGAAAGATATAGAAATCTTCGACATGATTTAAATGTCGAAAGTTGGACCATGTTATTGCCAAACTATGTTGCTAACCTCCTTGTATTTATGGGATAGCACACACAACAAATTTCACTTCCCTTGTGGAATGCTAACTCCAACACTTTTTGACATTGCTGTAATCACTGGTCTTCGACCTACCGGAGACACTTTCGACCCCAACCATGTGACTGAGGATACCATTGGCTTTGATGGAAATTGAGCCACTTTTACTCATTACAGCTCTGACCCCCATAATAAAGACACTGAAGAAGTTTCTGATGAAGAACATATTGTTTTCCTCGCACTTTGGCTAGCTCGATGCGTTTAATGCTCGAAGTCTCTACAAGTGGCAAAGAAGTTTCTAACTATGGCAAACCAAACACGCACTGGTCACAAGCTCTGCCTTAGCCAATTGATCTTAGGTTTTCTATATGAGTCTCTAGGAGAAGGTGTCGAAATCCTCAAGCAAATCCAACTTGGTTCGAACCTACTACTAGTTGGCCCATTTTTGGTTGCTTCAGTTGTGGCTAAATGCTACTTTCGAACCTTCACTGCCAACCTGTAAAATAATCAATGAGGTGGTTGATGAAATCAAGAATATAAGTGTCGAAGGGACACGCCTCGTCCAACTAACTCCTAGTGACGAAGGGCTAAATCTGCAGAAGACTTTCACTGAATATGTAATGATGTATGCCAGCGCTACAACTTTACTCCCTCTATGGCTCCCTTCGCCAATAGGAATTATGGCCCAGAATGGTTCGCCAGAAAGTTTTCAGCTCCTTCAAAAGATCAAGAAGCAGAATCTTCGGCCATATGGGAAGCCTTTCTTACACCAAAGTTGATAGCAACAAGGCTCAGACCATCCAAGAATAAAATAATCCTACTCAGCTACGAACCCAATGTTGTCTCTTGACAGTTTGGACTCAACCAGGTTCTACCCAAACCAATCTTCCAAAGAAAAGCTTTGTTGTCCTTTACAACATGTACCATACTGAATTTGAATCTAATGAAGAAATGCCTTAGTATATTGGCACTACTCAACTCATCCTCATTCCATTCAAACCATTATACCACTGTTCTCAAGAATATGATACTTGGTGGAGACATTACTACTCCACAGAAATGTTCGACGTTAATGCTTTTACTCAGCACTTAACAACTGCTTTTGCTTCTGTATATAACAGATCCAAGAAAGGTACTTCGACTCACATCAAAGAAATCCAAAAATTCCAAAAGTACTTTGAGACTGCTACAGACCTGATGACCTTAGTCGAACCATCCGTGAAGCAGCAGTCACTTTGAGAGAAAAATTTCTAAAGAAACTCCTCGATTAAAACTACCTTCGTACGTTAAACACGAACATAGGTATGAGTTGGCTTTTAATTTGCATACACAAATATTCCCTCGACTGCCAACAGCTGATTTCGACGTGGCTTTTAGCCCTCCGTTTCTCGACTGGTTTGTCTGTGGGGACTTCATGAAAATCCTTCGAGAAGACTCTCAAAAGCTAGAAAAACGGGTGGTTCCGACTAAGCATACTCTGGATAGTTTCAAAGGGCATCTTCATATTAGCATAAAGCATGTTCAAGTACTCTCTCCTATAAATGAAGGTGTGGAACAAGAGGAATTTTGAAGTTAATTTATTTTTCTTCTAACAATTTCTTGACACCTTTTTTACTTGTGGCATTTGTTTTGACCTGTTCTTGTTTTAGCCGTTGAAAGAAAACAACTAGCAAAAGGTCCAGCAAAGAAAACTGCCAATTCGACCAAAGATGAGGGTCAAGAAGAAGAAACCACCAAACCAACAACAAAGGTACACTTTGTGTTTTTCTTATTTCGTTTGATGTATTATCTTCATATGCTAATGTTTATGTTATATTTAGGTAAATCGAAAACCTCCTTCGACTGCAATGAAAAGAAAAGCTAAAGAACCCCAGATCCAAGTAGTTGAATCAAATGATGATGACTTGTCACCAGACACCTCTAAAATGGCCAAGAAGAAAAAGAAGGAAAATATTTTCGTCGCCACCTCTCAACCAAAAAGCAACATTATCAAGATCAAACCCAAGAAACCTGTTACTCCAAAGGTAATTGAGGTTGATCCTAAAACTGCTACCAAGGTTACTCCTGAACGGATCGAGAGTGATAATTCTAGCCCCGGTACAGAAGGTCCTAAGGTAAAAGAATCTCACTTTACTTTCTTTAGCCACTTTTTACCTTCGACTCATCACAATTCAAATTCTTTTGCAGGGTGGCCCAGACGTTACTACACATTCTAGCATTAAACATGCCATCCCTGGGAGCACCAACACTCCTTCATACCATCCCACATCTAATAAAGAGTCAAACAAAGATTCTATGGGCGAAGTAAATAAACCTACTAAAGAACGCTAAGAGGTTTCGCCCCCAAAAGACACAACCCAACATTCGCAAGCTACAGACTCCAACCATGAAGATGATGAAGAAGAGGAACATCCCGCCATTGAAGTCGAAGAAACTATGCACATCCAAAACATAGAGGAAATTGTGCAAGACAAAGCTGATGAGTCTTTGCCAAAAATTAACCAAGGTGACGATGCCCTAGACGAGGAAGAATACCAGAAAGAGGATCATCACATGTTTGACTATGTGCACAATCCTCAGGATGAAGAAGAAGATGATGATGAGAATCAAGGTGAAATGCCCAAGACCAACCAAACTTCTGAGCCTACCAAAGCTTTTAAAGCTCCTTTGACTGGTGGAACTGCTACTCTTCCCAAGAAGAATTTGAGAACTTGAAGAAATAAAAGCCAGCAGAATACTTAACAAGAGGTAGTTCTACAGACAAATGTTCCAGCTCTTCGACCGCCTCAAGTGACCAATCTACCAATGAATCTTCTGACGAACTACAGAACAAGATTAAGGAGAAAGCCTTCAATATTGATTTGCTCAAAGTCTTAAAAGATATTCATTCCGCTTGTTTTGGCATCAAAGACCTTTTGAAACAAATCGACATATAAACTACCCCTCCTGAAAATGATGATGTCATTATGGAACTTGGGTTGCTCATCGATCGTATCGCTCCAGATCTCAACCGCCGAAGGGATGTTTCGACCAAAATTCAGAATAAAATGAACACCCAAATAGATGAATGGGATGTTGCTACTGAATCCACCAACAAGGTTGCCGAATTAGAGAAAAACTTTGAGCAAAATTAAGAAGAGTTCGAGACTTGCGCTAGCAACATTGCTGCTTGGGAAAAACAAATCAAAGAGTAGCAAGCCAAGATTCAAAAGGCTAAAGAGCGCCAAGAAGAAATTCAGAAGCTTGATCGTTAAGAGCTCGACAATGAAATTCAGGTAGGGGTGCATCATGTCGAACGGGCCCAGGCTTTGGGAGTAGAACTTGACACCCTCAACTCTAACAAGTTCGTGATTGACCGTCGCCTGTTACTTTCAAAGACGAAATATGAACGCATGAAAGCTACCCTTCCCTTCTAATCATCTTATTTGCTCATGTTTGTAACTGCTTGACTTTTTATTTCGGCACTTGGATTTTTTAATGTAATGACTTAGCCATTTTGACATTTAAATTTAATTACCATTTTGGCTTCAATATTGCATATGGATCATTATGTTACTATTTTAACCTCCTGAAGCGCAGACCTATATTTTTTCAAATATTTCTTATTGACTCTCAGGAGTCTTCGATCTTCAGCCAACTCTTTGATCTCATATGCATTGTTAGAACACTTGGATAATTTGGAATGGACTTTCCCATTTTGGGGACCATTTACCCAATATCCTATCTTTTTTTGTCCATAGGTAGAATCACCTTCCACACTAAATCTCTGATAAAAAACGATTTGACTTTAACCTTTTTATTATATGCCTTTTCTACCCTATTCTTCTGCCTCTTTAGTAACTCTAAGGTATTCTACCTTTCTTCGTCTAAATAAACTAATTCATCCAACATCATATTCCAATAGGATTCAGATGGAATTTCATTCTGTCTTTGAACTCTAGTTGATTGGAGATAAATTTCGACTGGCAATACTGCATCGTGCCCATAAGTCAATCGAAAAGGCGTAGAATTTGTAGCCTCTTTAGGGGAAGTTCGACATGCCCACAAAATTTGGTCCAATGTCTTATGTCAATTTCTTGGCTTTTTTCCTACATGTTTCTTTATTAACCCAATCACTACTTTATTCACGACTTTGACTTGGCCGTTTTCCTTGGTATAGTAAGGCATACATGTTAACAGTTTGAACCCTACTTCGTTAGCAAAGTCTTGGACCTTTCGACCAGTGAACACTGACCTTTGATCAGTTGTAATGGTCTCTGGGGTCTCAAACCTATAAATTAGGTGTCTCTAGATAAATTCGACTGCTTCTTGATCAACATTTACCAAAGGTATGGCCTCGATCCACTTAGTAAAGTAGTCAGTGCCCACTAGGATACACCTATGACCTTTAGAAGACGCAGGTCGAATCTCACCAACCAAATCTAACGCTCAACCCCTGAAAAGGCCAAGGCTTCCCAATAGAGTGTAGTTCGCTCGTAGGAACATGTTGTATACATGCATGCATCTGGCACTCTTGGCACCCTTTGGCGAACTCAATGCAATCTTTCAGCATAGTAGGCCAATGCATGCCTTCTCAAAACAAAAGCAATTTCATCTTGTGGCCTACTTGGTGATCCCCACATGCCCCACTATGGACATTCGACAAAGCTAAATAAGCCTCAGCCTCACTAAGGCGTTTAAGTAAAGCTCCTCCAGGCGTCTTTTTAAACAATTCATTTTCCATAAGCGCATAACTTAAAGAACGATACTTGACTTTTTGCTCTGTAGACATTGTATTATTCTTTAAGTAATCCACTATTGGTTTCCTCCAATATGCATCCGTCAAGTTGTCAATAGCCAAAATCTCAAAGTTTTCTTCATCTACATTGCCTAACTTTGTTGTTTCCAGATCTGTCGGAGACAACCTAGTCTCCATCACTTTCCCTAAAGCTTTTATCACATCTTCTAACTTTCCTTTAAAAATCTTGTACCCAGAAGAAATTTGAGCCAAGTCATTGGCCTCCTGATTCTTTAGTCGAGGATTGTGTCTAATGTTCACCATTTCGAACTTTCGTAATAGTCGATTTGCTACCACAAAGTACATTATTAAATTTTCTTTGACACATTTATATTCCTTCGTCATCTGTTTTACAACTAATTCAGAGTCACCAACTATTTCGACTCTAGTTGCCCCTAACTCCAACAGAATTTCAAGGCCGGCTATCAAGGCCTCGTATTCGGCCTCATTGTTCAAGCAAGGACCTTCGATCCTATACTTAAACTTTGTTGGAATTTTATTAGGATCAATAATTAATATCACAATACCTGTTACATCTTTGTGACTAGAACCATCGAAATATAATTTCCAAGGCTCAAGTTCCAGAGAGTTTTGGGAATTTTCGACTACAGAGTGGTCGACTATAAAATTTGTGACCACTTGCCCTTTCATGGTCTTTAAAGGCACATAAGTTAGAGAGTACTCAGTTAGGGCAAGTGCCCATTTTCCAATTCGACTGTGCAAGATTGGCTTAGAAAGCATATGTTTAATGATATCAAAATGGGACGAAACATACACATCAACATGCTTTATATAATGTTTCAACTTTGTACATGAAAAATACAGACGTAGACACAACTTTTCAATCATACTATATCTAGTTTTTGCATCATTAAGGACTCGACTAAGATAGTAAATGGCCCTTTCGATGCCATTTTCGTCTTCTTGAGTAAGCATGCTCCATATAGTTACATCAGACGTAGAAATGTACAATATCATACTTTTACTTCTACAAGGAGGCGACAGAATTAAAGGATGAACAATATACTCTTTAATTTTATAAAAACATTCATGCTGCGTTTTCCTTCATTCGAAGCCTTCATTCTTCAGTCGAAGTAGAGGACAAAAGGCTTGAGTTTTGCCGCTCAAGTTCGAAATGAACCTCCTTAAGAAGTTAATTTTCCCTAGCAGAAACTGCAGTTCCTTCTTAATCGATGGTGTTTTCGCCTCCATAATCGCCTTAGTCTTATTCTTATTTATTTCAATTCCTTCTTGTGAATCACAAAGCGTAAGAAATCTCCAGCCTGTACACAAAATGTACATTTGAGAGGATTCATCTTCAGACCATGCTTCCTCATCTTTTAGAATGATTGTCGAAGATGGTTTATGTGATTTGTTCCTAACACAGACTTAACAACTATATCGTCGATATAAATCTGCATAAATGTTTCTATAAAATCATGAAAAATAGAATTCATTGCTCTTTGGTAGGTTGCGCTAGCATTTTTTAAGCCGAAAGGCATCACCACCCATTCGTAGGTGCCTAAGGCCCCAGGACATCGAAATGCCATTTTTGACACATCTTCGTTAACAATGAATATCTGATTATATCCAGAGTATCCATCGAGCATACTAAGATACTCGTAGCCTGCAGCGGAGTCGACAAGCATCTCTGCCATAAGCATTGGATACTCGTCCTATGGGGTCGTAGTGTACAGATCCCTGAAGTCAATACAGACCCTCAAAGTCCCATTCTTTTTAATGACAAGAACTATGTTAGCAATCCTTTCGACATACCTTGTTGTACGGATGAACTTACACTTGAGAAGTCTTTTAACTTCTTGCTTGATTTTCGACAAGATTTATGGTGCAAATCGTCTTGGAGTTTGCTTAATTGGCTTCCTTCCAGACTTGATGGGCAACTTTAGTTCTACCATTCCCTACCTAATCCAGGCATTTCGTTGTAATCCCAAGCGAAGCAGTCTTTGTACTCCTTCAAAAGTTGGATCACTTCGACTTTGAGTTTAGGGCCAAGGTTGGCGCTTATGTACGTTGGTTTTTTAATTATATCTTCTCCTAAGTCAATTTCCTCTAGAGGATCCTGGGCTAGCATTTTTATGTTAGTTACCAACGAGTCCCTTTTGAATCCCAAAGGCTCATCATCATAAATGGCATCGAGCCTCTGGCTTAACACTTCGTCTTGAATCTTATCAGGTGGCTCTGGTTTGAAGTCTATCCCAGGCCCTTCAAGGTGCACATCAGCTTCGTTGGCTTCGACAGCCATATATTTAACTTCAGGCTCTAAGCCTACTTTTAGTCTATTTTCGGCTACATAAGCCAAAATCTTGTCCAATGTTTTGGACTCAGACATAGTCGTCTAATTCATCTCCCCAGCCAGTCGTTTGGATGTCTGACGTTCCTTCAAATACAAGGTCTTCTCCTACGACCTCTCTATCCTATTGAAAACCATAAGTTGGATGCAGATGAAAGGAGTAATACGCTGCATCGACATGGTTGAATGCAAAATCAGCGGGTCTGCATGGAGCAATATTCACCAGATTCCTGTCAAAATGGTGCCTATCCACGTGATTAACTTCATCCAAAAAATAACTCTGATCCGCTTCAATGTTCTCCATTATACCATTATTTTGCCATATCGAAACCCTCTGATGGAGCGAAAAGGGTACAACCCTAATGTCGTGTATTCACTCATGACCCATCAACATGTTGTAATTGGCTTGGATGCAATAACCATAAACATAGTTGGCCTGTCAATGGTTCCAACTGTTAAATCCACCTGGATTAATCCCAAGGTGCGTCCAATCCTTCCTTCGTAATTTGATAATACCATATTATGAGGTTTGAGGTCTGTGTCAAACTTTCCAACTTTCTTCAACATAAAGTGTGGCATTAGGTTCACTGCCGCACCACCATCCACGAGGATCTTATTAATTCCCACATTTTCCACCTTTCCTCTTATGAAAAGAGGTTTCAAATGACTTCTCATTGCTTCATCAGGACTTTCGAAGAAAGCATTCTACTCCTCGACATAGTCGTTATTCATTATGTAGTAACACACTGGCCTATGTTTGGCCATTTCAGCCTCCATCTCTTCCTCATACTCTTCGACCTCGGTAATTTGGCCATACTTCACAGGTAACACAAAAACCACATTGCAGTATATGTCCAAAGAGGGCTCTGAATTTGTGTCGAAGTTATCAGTTATCATATCATCATCCGCCGGTGGTAATTCTCACTTATCTTAAGATTCTTCCTTTCGAGCTGGGAAAAGATTCCTCCCTACTGGCTTTTTCACTTCACCTTTATCCTTCCTTGGAGGCTGGTTGGTACTAGATTCCACCATCGCCTTCTCGTTGACCTCTCTTTCCACTTTCCTTCTCCTCTGTTTCCTTCGCCACTGAGACCTCGACATGGGGTTTTTACCCGTGTAATTCTCAGATCTGTAAGCTTGTTGTTTTACAAATGGAACTCCCTTCGATAAGCTATTGAGGAGCCTCAACCTACTTCAAAATTCTGCCATTTCTCCTGGCCTCGCTCTCTCTTCTCAGCAGGCCTTACCCATCTACCTCTGGGAGCGTCATCAGTTGGTTTGAAAGTAGCTGGCCTGTTCACCTGGAGACTTGCACCTCCTTGCTCTTGCCTTCGAGGGACTCCCCTTTTTTCGAATGTGTAAGGACTAAGGGTATCTTTCTAGTTCCTCCTGCGACTAGCCATTCAAACTCTTTCTATGTTCTCAACAGTTTTCTTGTCGAAGACAGAACTGCACCTAGGGCATAACATCCCTTCAGACTTCTTTCGCTGGCAGCAGTGGAAGAACTCCACCAAGCTTTCATCATTCTTTGGGTAGGCCACCTTCACTTGCTCTTCGCTTTTTCGGGCGCTTTCTCGTCAGTTTCCATCTCAATCTCCTTGCTCACTTCGACAATGTTGACTTCCAAGTTATTGCCATCAATGATCTTTAGTTTTTGAAATTTGACTCTAAGGCCCTCAGTAGCCTCAATTATGTTATTCTCCTTATTGAAACCCTCAGTGGTTTTGATCATAGTAGCATTCTTGTTGCGACCTTCAGACACTTCGACCATGTTGACAATGGTTGGCTCAGTGAAATGGGCATTCGCCACTTGCAGAGGGTCTGAGTCGATCTTCATCTGGGACTTAATCTTGTCTCCAAACTTTAGTCTTCCATCCTTAATTGCCTTATGCACCAAATCCCTGAAAATAAAACACTATGAGGTTTTGTGGCCTAAAAAATTATGATATTTACAAAAACCTCATTTCTTTCGTTGTTCTAACGGAAGCATTTTAGCGCCAGAAGACACTATCATTTGGCCATCTTTGACCAATAAGTCAAAAATTTCGTCAGATTTGGTGACGTTGAAAGTATACGTTCTTTTAGTGAATTTATCATTCTTTTCTGGTTTGATAGGGTTCTTCTTGTTCGAAGGCGCATAAACCTTGCATGAATAGGGTGGCCATTGTTTTAATTCAGCCAGACCGATTTCGTTTTTGTCGAAGCTTAAAGGTTCATTGTATGTTTCATGATCATCTTCACCATTTCGACATACGCTACCCTTTCTCTCCTATTATTCTTAGTTGCTTTGGCATTTTCAGCCTTTAAGCGCTCTACTTGTCGAACTCTGTCAGCCAACTGGGCCATATCCCTTAAATATTGGGTGTCTAATTTCTTTCTGATGGAATAATCTAACCCATAAGTGGCCATTTCGACCAATTCGTGCTCAGGCACTTGTGTGAAATACACTGCCTTTAGCAAATGGAACCTATTGAGATAATCGTATATTGGCTCAGTAAATTTACGCTTAATACTAGCAAATTCCTTTAGACTAATCTTCGACTGCCCCATGTAAAATTGTTCATGGAACAATCTTTCTAGACGAGTCCAACCGTGAATTGAATTTGCTGAGAGCGTCGTGAACCCTATAAAGGCATTTTTAGTGAGCGAACTAGGGAAACATTTTATTCTTAAATTTTCATTATTCGCAAGGTCTCCTGCCTCAGTTAAATATCTCGCCACATGTTCGACTGTAGATTCACTAGTGTCTCCATAATTTTTTTTAAATTTTGGCACCTTCAATCCCCTAGGCAATTCAGTTTGCAAAATATAATCCGACAACGGGGAAATATAGTTTGGCCCATGAAGGCCAATGTTTACCCCATTACGCGCCATAATCCTTTCGACCATGGAAGCCAAGTTATTATCTCCTGCCATACCATCGTATCGAACTTGATGTATGACTTCGTCAGCATCTTGATTCCTTTTAACCATTACCACCCTTGGTTCTTGCTCCCTTGGCACTGGCTGTCCGATTCTAACTCCTTGATTCACCACATCTACATGAGGTGCAGTTCGTTGGGCTTGGTTAATGGTGGGATCCTCTTCAAGGATTGCCCCCTGGTTTTTGACCACCAACTCCCTTCGAATTTTTCGAGGATCTTGTGGAACCCCAAAGAAGTCTGCAATTCGAGTCATCTGCACTGCCAATTGTTGGTTCGTTTGAGTGGTGTTTTTAATCAAAGGGTTGAATATTGTGCCCATCTGTTGGGCAAGCATATAGACCATGTCATGGTTACTTTCGTCCATTTGATGCCTTAATACTGTTGCAAAGTTTGTAGTGAAATTGGGCATTTGTTGGGTATAAAATCCCATCCCTGGGGTGGGTTAATTCGACCCATATTTTTAATAGCAGATCCAGACTATTGCAAAGGCAAATATGTGTTCACCACTGGGTTAGCAAATACTGCAGTCACATTGTGTAAATTTTCCATCATAGAAGTTGGCATGCCATATGGCTGTTCGCGACCATTTAAAGGCATTGTAAATCTAGACACATAAGACCTGAATACACTAGTACCCACTGGAGGAGGGGTCACCGGTTGACCCTGCGTCCTCATAGGAGATAAAATTGGTCCACTGTGAGCGTTCGATGGAATGGCTGTCGTACTCACCGTGGATGGAATTGCTTCAGACATATATGTTGTGGCCGTAGTTTCCCCCGTCGAAAGAGCGAGTTATTCTCCATTGTTATTTGGAGGATTTGCCATCCTTCTTACGCATCTCCTTCTTGGTATTGCTTCGTTATTAGTGGCTATTTTACCACTTCTCAATCTCATGCAACGAAGTTGGAGAAACTACGAATGAAGAACTTCTAAATATTTTTCAAAATTTTGAATAAAAGCACTGGTCCCACTGGGCGTTGTAACACCCCAAATTTGTAAGAATATTTATTTAATTTATTTAAATATAATATTCGTGATTTTTGGTGAATTTTGGTGTTTTGGGCATTGTGTGAAATTTTGTGGAGTTGTGATTATTTAATTAAATAATAGTATATAATATGAATATATTAGTATTGTTATTAAATTAAATAATATTAGAGGAATTAAGGGTAAGATGGACTTTTGAGGAGGATTAGGGAGGGTAAATTGGGGAAAACCCATTTTGGAAGCCCAAGGGTTTAACAAAAATGAATTGGAAAGGAATAGGATTCATTTTGGTTAGAACGTGAAAATAAGGAGAAAGTCCAGAGCTCTGAGGTAAGAAGGAAAAGGCGAGGATTCGAGAAGGTTTTCGAAGAATCGGTAGAGAAAGCTCCGAATCGACAATCTAAGGTATGGGGAGTATTGCCTTTCATTGTTTTCAATATAGGAGTGATTTGTTTAAAATGGATCTTGAGGTTTTTGGGGGTTTTGAAGGGTTTATGATTTATTGATGATTTAGGGGTATTTCTGAGGATCGATTGATGGATTACTAAGAGTTGAATTGATTCGGGTAAAAATAAGCCTTCGAGGCTAAACCTTTGATGATATGTGGGATCTTGTATGAGAAAGGGATTTATGGGGTTTATGGGAACCTTGAGAGTTTGTGAAGGTTTAGGTGATTTTGAGTTAGGATAGTGGAATTAACCGACCTAATAGTCATAGGTTTTATGACTTTGATTGCCTTGATGTTTCAGGACTGTTTTGGGAGTGTTTTGGGTTGAATTGAGGTTGGAAGCGTAAAGGTTTCTGGGGCTAGGATGCAACTGGTGCGTAGCAGCGATTACAGGAATCGCTAGTTTGCAAAGCGAACAAATCATTCACAAGGTGAATGTTTGCCCAGACTCGCAAAGCGAGCAGCGCAGCGAATGCGCGATAATTGTGTGATGATACTAGGATGAATTCTGAGACTAATTCTGTGGGCTCGCACGACGAACGTCCGAGCGAAGGGCTTCGCCAAGCGAATAGAGGTAGCGAGGAGAGGCAGAAGGGGGAACTCTCTAGTTTTTGTGTGGGATATTGGGGTTCGCTGGAGTTCGCAAAGCGAACGTCTTAGCGAACATGTTCGCAAGGCGAACGTGGTAGTGAACGTTTGCTGTTCGTGAATTATTTTATGTTTCTTGAGCTGTTTTGATGTTTTGATGTTGTGACTTTTCTGATGAATTTCCCTGATGTTATTGATGATCATATAACGATGACTTCGTGATGTTTGATGATTAATTGATGATATAAATTACCGTGATGTATATTGATGATTATGAGCTATTATATATGATGTTTAATGATTTAAGTGATGATATGAATTACCACGAGTGTATGGATGATTATGAGTTATTTATACCTGATGTTTGATGATTAAATACTGATGTGAATTAGCATGAGCTATGTTGATGATGATAAGATGATGATGCATGATGTTTTGATGAATAAATGACGATATGACGAATATGAGATTTTGATGAATGATGATGCACGTGATGACTTTATTGATGATGATGATTATGACGTTGTGCATCATGCATTCATAGCATATTTTGATGATGATGTTAGGACTTCGGTCCATTGATGATGATGTTAGACTTCGGTCTAATGTGGCTTCCATCCCATTGTGTGGATGTGAGGTGGTTTATGACGTGCTCCGATTCTTGTGTGGAACCGATCCTATTTGACGGGGATCTTTGGAGGGTGATGGCCTAAGTGTCCATCGATTGTGACGATTGGTGCCACATGCATGAGTCCTTTTGTGCATTGCATTTATGTGACATTTAATTGTGATTTATGATGACGTGTTTTGATGTTTGCCTTGTGATGACTCTGAGGATGTTGTATATGATGATGACGCCATTTTATGCATATCTTATTTTATATTGATTATAATGAATTGTATTACTCACCCTGCCTGTTTGAATGTTGCCTCCACGTGGGTAACATGCAGGTGATCAGGATTAGCTGTGGATGCTATTGAGGACTTTTGAAGTTATTTGCATTTTGGTCGATGTAGAGGGTCTTGCTCTGATAGTGTAACATCGGGTTGGGTCGTTGAGTCGAACCATGTTGAGTTTTATTTGGCTGTTATTTTATTGATTCTTTGATGACTATGGTTTATTTTAATAAACCATTTGTGGGATTTTTGTGGTTATGGTGGTTCTGCTACCCTTTGAAGACATTTTGAGTTATTTTGAGGAAAACCCGTTATTTACGGAGCAATTTTGTTTATTTGAATTTATTGAGAAATGTGCACCCTTTGAGGTGATTCTGATTTTACTATGATTTTATGTTTATTCCGCTGCGATAATTGTGGGGTAGAAAAGGGTTTTACATTAGTGGTATCAGAGCAGGTCCGTCCGTCCGGCCAGGTTATCTAATGTTGTCTAGTCCCTAGTGTGCGACATGTGTGTGAAAACACTGTCGATGCATGTTTTATTTTCCATTTGCAGGTTGGGAATGAAACAAGTGGGGGAGAAGATGGTGCTTCCCCAAGATGCTTCAAGTGTGGAGCAATGGCTAAGTGTGGTGTTGGACGCTATAATGGTTTGGTAAGATAGTTTGTACCGCCTCATGATAGTCGACTGTTATTGATAAATTGAGGAACTGATCACCCATAATCTCTTGTTGATAATAGACGGGATCAGTTGGATGGGATAGACGTGTCTTGCAAGCTTAAGTGGTGTGCGCAGTGAATCGTTTGGAGTTAAGCCAAGTGCTTACAGACGGTTTTGATGAGTCGACGCAGGATGGTTCTGAGATGTTATGTTGAGGGAAACCTTGAGTATTAGTGAAGGTGGAGAAGCTTGTGTTTTGCTTTTGTTTGTGAAATTTCGGAAGTGTTTCCTGATGACGTAAGTGATTGGCCTCCAGAGCGTGAGGTAGAGGTTGTGGCGGATTTGATACCAGGTATGAGTCTGGTGTCAATGGCTCCTTACCGGATGTCTACATCTGATTGGGAGAATTGAAGAAGTAATTGGAAGAGTTGCTTGGGATGAAGTTTGTTCGACTGAGTGTTTCTCCGTGGGTGCTCCTGTGTTGTCGGTGGAAAAGAAAGATGGTACTATGAGATTGTGTGTGGATTATAGACGATTGAATAAAGTGACGATCAAGGATAAGTATCCACTTCTGAGGACTGATGATTTGATGGATCAATTAGTGGACGCTTGTGTTTTAGCAAGATTGATTTGAGGTCTGGTTATCATCAGATTCGTGTTAAGCCTGTTGATATTTCGAAGATAGCTTTCAGGATAAGGTGTGGTGTTCATGTAGTATATGAATTGGATTTTTCATGAGTATTTGGATAAGTTTGTAGCGGGTTTTATTGACGATATTCTGATGTACTCTAAATCCAAAGGAGAGCATGCTGAGCATTTGAGGACTGTGTTGCAAGTGTTGAAAGAGAAGAAGTTAAATGTGAAACTCTCGAAGTGTGAGTTTTGGTTAAAGGAAGTGAGTTTCCTTGGCCATGTGATTTCGAGTGGTGGAATTGTTGTAGATCCTTCCAAGATTGATGTTGTGTTACAGTGGGAGACTCCGAAGTCTGCTACTGAGATACGAAGTCTTCTGGGATTGGCGGGTTATTACCGCAAGTTTATCGAGGGTTTTTCTAAGTTGGCATTACCTTTGACTCAGTTGACTCGAAAGGTTCAAGATTTTGTGTGGGATGTAGCTTGTGAAGAGAGTTTTATGGAATTGAAGAAGAGATTAACGATCGCTCCAGTGTTGATTTTGCCTAATCCGAGTGAATGTTTTGTGGTGTATTGTGATGTGTCGAAGATGGGTCTTTGTGGAGTACTGATGCATAATGGTCAAGTTGTTGCCTATGCTTCGAGACAATTGCGAGTTCATGAGAGGAATTATCCTACATATGACTTGGAATTAGCCGTTGTGGTGTTTGTGCTTAAGATTTGGAGACATTATCTGTTTGGCTCTAAGTTTGAAGTGTTCAGTGATCATAAAAGTTTGAAGTACTTATTTGATCAAAAAGAATTGAATATGAGGCAGAGAAGGTGGTTAGAGCTGTTAAAGGATTTCGATTTTGATTTGAGTTCTCGTGCGAGCAAAGCAAATGTAACGGTAGATGCATTGAGTAGGAAGTCATTGCATATGTCAATGCTTATGGTGAAAGAGTTGGAATTAATTGAGCAATTTCAAGACTTGAGTTGGTGTGTGAAGAGACTCTTGACAGTGTGAAGTTGGGAATATTGAAGTTGACTAGTGGCATTCTGGAAGAGATTAGAGTGGGATAACAATCTGACTTGAAGTTAGTTGACCAGTCGACCTTGATCAACCAAGGTAACGGAGGAGAATTCCGAGTTTACGAGAATGTTGTGATGATGTTCAGAGACAGGGTGTGTGTTCCAGATGTCCCAGATATTAAGAAGAGCATTCTTGAGAAGGACACCGAAGTAGGTTGAGTATTCATCCCGGTGCTATGAAGATGTACCAAGATTTGAAGAAGTCGTTTTGGTGGCCAGGTATGAAGAAGGATGTTGCGGAGTTTGTTTATGCGTGTTTGACTTGTCAGAAGCCGGAGATTGAGCATCAGAAGCCTTTAGGTATGATGCAGCCATTGAGGATTCCAGAATGGAAATGGGATAGTATTTCCATGGATTTTATGGTGGGATTGCCGAAGACTGCTAAGGGAAATGATTCCATTTGGGTGATTGTGGATAAATTAACTAAGTCGGCTCATTTCATGCCGATGAAGATTAATCATTCTATGTAGAAGTTAGCCGAGATGTATATTGAGGAGATTGTGAAGTTACATGGGATACCTTCGAGTATTGTGTCGAATAGAGATCCGAGATTCACATCGAGGTTATGGAAGAGCTTGCAAGAGGCTTTGGGTACTAAGTTGAGGATGAGTTCTGCCTATCACCCGCAGACAGACAGACAGACTGAAAGGACTATCCAATCTTTAGAGGATTTGCTGAGGACTTATGTGTTAGATCATGGAGGATCTTGGGATAGCCATTTGCCATTGATTAGGTTCACGTACAATAATAGTTTTCATGCTAGTATTGGAATGGTGCCTTATGAAGCTTTGTATGGGAGGAGGTGTAGGACTCCTTTGTGTTGGTATGAGTCAGGCGAGAGTGTTGTACTCGGACCTGAGATTGTGCAAGAGATGATCGAGAAGATTAAGATGATCCAAGAAAGGATGAGAGCGTCACAGAGTCGCCAGAAGAGCTACCATGATAAGAGGAGGAAGACACTTGAATTCCAAGAGGGAGATCATGTGTTTTTAAGGGTGACGCTAGTGACTGGTGTGGGTCAAGCTTTGAAGTCTAGGAATCTCACTCCACATTTTGTTGGTCCATACCAAATCTAACAGAGGATAGGAGAGGTAGCTTATCGAATTGATTTACCGCCGTCACTTGAAAATTTGCATGAAGTGTTCCATGTGTCTCAATTGAGGAAGTACGTTCCAGATCCATCACATGTGATTCAGATGGATGATGTACAAGTGAGGGATAACCTGACAGTGGAAACGTTACCTGTGCGGATTGATGGATGAGAGATGAAGTAACTGCGGGCTAAAGACATAACTTTGGTGAAGGTGTTGTGGGGTGGACCAGATGGCGAAAGATGGACTTGGGAATGTGAAGATCAGATGATGGAGTCGTATCCGACTCTGTTTCCTTGAGGTAATTTTTGAGGGCGAAAATTCTTTAAGTGGGGGAGAGTTGTAACACCCCAAATTTGTAAGAATATTTATTTAATTTATTTAAATATAATATTCGCGATTTTTGGTGAATTTTGGTGTTTTGGGCATTGTGTGGAATTTTGTGGAGTTTTGGTTATTTAATTAAATAATAGTATATAATATAAATATATTAGTATTATTATTAAATTAAATAATATTATAGGAATTAAGGGTAAGATGAACTTTTGAGGAGGATTAGTGAGGGTAAATTGGGAAAGTCCGTTTTGGAAGCCCAAGGGTTTAACAAAAAGGAATTGGAAAGGAATAGGATTCATTTTGGTTGGAACGTGTGTCATACCCCAAATTTTGACCACTTAGATTTCCCATCATTGTGAAACTCATCATCACAATATGGATGTACCATCATACTTCATCAGTCTCCCCAAAGATGGGCGAGCAACCACTACGATCAAAATTAGGATTTCAAGCCCTCTCAGAGCTTTTAGGCAAAGGATCAATCAAGGAATGACATGATATTCAACTTGTCTAGCCTCTAACATATCCACAATGGATCAAAAGGACTCCCACTTCAAGAATCAAGCACAAGGCTGCTCCCTTCTAGGTGGATCAAGTCTCAAGATCGACAGTGTCACCAAATTAGGGTTTTGGTCGACCAGGGCCTCCAGATGGAAATTTTTCATCTGGGCACAAGCCAATGATCCAAAACACAACCTAATATACTCCATGGAACCTCATGGACCCAATCATCAAGTCAATTTTGCCTCAGGGGATGCATTCATAAAAAATCAGGAATTAGGGTTTCTTGACCTAATTCACCCCTAAGTAGACTTTTAGGGCAAATCATGAGCCAAGACCTCAAGAGAGGGTTTGAGGGTCTCTAATGAACTATATTGATCCATTTGTAACAATGGATTAATCCAAGAAGCTTGAGCAACAAGTTTCAATTTCATCTGCACCACAATTAGGGTTTCGCGAGGAAAGTCAACTGTAACTTTGACTTTTGACCAGGACATGCTCCCAAACCCTAAGACATGATTCAATATACCCTATAACACCCATGGAACATGTCCATCAAGTTTTATTTAGGTCAAGGACATGATTTCATGAAGAATTGCACAGTTTGGAATTCATCTGATAAAAAGTCAACTGTGCACAAAAGTCAACTTTGACTTTTTGAGATTTTTCACCAAAATGGATTTTTAACCCTAAAATGATGTTAATGTATGATTTGAATCATCATTCATCAAGAAAAATCAAAGAAAGTGGGATAACTTGTAAAGGGGGGTAACCATAAAAACTTAGAAAAATTTCTAAGTTATGGAAAAAGTGACACTAATGTGCCAACTTTGGAGGACCATAACTCCTAAACCACAAGGCCATTGTTCCCCATTCAAAGCTTGATTTGTAGATCTCATTGCCCTCTACAAAAACTTCATACTGACCTATGTCCAAATTCCTCATGGATTTTGAGTTAAGGAGTGATCAAAATCAAGAAAAGTCACTTTGTTCCAACACTTAGTGAAAATTCCACTAAGTCAGATTTTACCTTACTTTTTGCCAAATGTAGGGGGATTTTTCACTTGGATTCAAAAGAGATCAAAACCAAACATGTTCAAACAGTTGTTGTATCATGTAAGGGCATTCCAAAATGGCCAAGAACATTGCCAAATTCAATTTGAGTCATGAGATATGACATTGGCAAGTTGCCTTGCTGAAATCTGCCAAGGCAAGGCAGATTTTTACACTTTTGGTCGATTTGCCAAAATCAGCCAATTCCAAATGCTCCTATCCACTTGGACACATCTGAGGATTGAATCTAAAGGGGACAATCACTGAGCCAAGCCTCCAAAGTCTTTGGAACAAGAAATAACATGTTGAACCTAGAATTGCCAAAATAGGGACAAGACTCCAATTTTGGATTGGAGCATTCAATGGAAGCATCAAGGTGGCATGGACTGAGCCATTCTCAACTGAATTCAGTCAAGACTTATCCAAGACCAAGGGAACCACAACCCTGTGCCCTAACCTCTAGTCAATGGCTAGAGGAGACTTGGATTTCCATTGGACAACATTGGCCAAACCTCTGCTGCAGTTGCCATTCACTGTGGATCCCAAAACAAACTTGCTCTACTATAAATAGAGCTCAATTGTGATCAATTTGAGTACACCAAAGCCATCTAACAGATGCTTTCCTCAAAATCTCTTCTTTCACTCCAATTTTGCCTTCTAAGGCAAGTCACTATCGGGTTTTGAGTTTGAGAGCTTTTCCAATCAAACCAATCACACACACACCTCACATACATCATATAGAAGTGATCTAAACACTCACATAACATCTGGAACACAGATTTCACAAAATCACCAGCCAATTGCTCAAGTTCTTGACAGATTTGCAGTTGGGGTACCATCTCAAGTTCCAGATCATTTCAATCCATTCCAAGCATTCATACACACTCCATGGCACCTAGGGAAGCTATGCAGATCATTGGAACCTAGCTGTAACACCTCCAACACAAATCACGATCACCAGCTGCAAGTGGTAAGCATGAGCTCTTCTAACTCTATGACCCATGCAATTTTTGCTGCACAATAATTTGGCCATATGTTCATAATCATGCATGGAATGTTTCCCCTCAATTAATTGTATTGTTTGAATCGTGTATAAAAAATCCTAGCCTTCATGCAGAAATTAGGGTTCTTGAGGTTTTTTCATGATTTCTTGTTATATGTTTAATTTAAATGAAATTAAATACCATAGACATGATCGTGAGGTTGAAACGAGTTGATTGGTATGTGGATTACATGATATGATTAAGTATTCAGTGAGATTGGAGAGAAATGCAAATCTGGGCAAACCCAAAACACGCGCGTGTTCTTGGGTGTTCTTGGCGCCATTTTTTGAATATTTGAATATTTGAATTTTGTGATTTTATTTAATTGATTCAAAAATTAACTTCTCTCTGAGTTTTAATGATTGAGTTGATTCTTTTTTAAATAATTCACAAAAATGTTAAAATATTTTATTCTCCTAAAAAATCCCAAAATATTATTTATTTTGTATAATTGATATTTTTGCAAAGAATTAATGTTTTAATTGTTTTTGACATTTAAAATATTTTTTCCACCTTGATTTTGCAACTTTTAATGCTTTCTAATTATTTTGTAGGTCAATACTTAATTTTTGAAGCATTAATCCAAGATCACAATTTGTTTTCCATATGTTAAACAATTTTGATCATTTTAATTGAATTTTTATTCAATTAAATACATTTTTGGAAACAAATTAGGGTTTTGGATTAATTCAACCCCCATAAATCATTTTTAAAACTCTTTTGGGCCTCTAATAGAGTGTAAGACCCAATCCTTTTTTGACCAAATCATTTTTGGGCCTCAGTGTATTGTATAAGTCCCGATACCGTAAAAAAATAAACGACGCAATCGTCGCCAGTTTAAAAATAACCTTGGGCCTACCCTCGAGTAGTAAGACCCACTTCTTTTCTTAAAACTCTTTTGGGCCTCTAATAGAGTGTAAAACCCAATCCTTTTTTGACCAAATCATTTTTGGGCCTCAGTGAATTGTATAAGTCCCGATACCGTCAAAAAGTTCGACGCGGTCATCATCCGTTGAAAAACAAACTTTCTGGGCTTCTCCTTGAGCTATAAGACCCATTCAAAACTTTTGGGCCTCTAATAGAGTGTAAGACCCAACCCCCTTTTAACCAAAACCATTTTGGGCCTCACTTATTGTATAAGTCCCTCTGCGTTAAAAGAAAACCTCGGCGCGATCGCCATTTTAAACAAAAAATCAATTGGGCCTACCCTCGTGTTATAAGCCCCACTCTTTTTCTTTAAACCTTTTGGGCCTCTTGAGAGAGTTTAAGACCCATCCCTTTGTACAGAAAACCTTTTTGGGCCTCAGTCACTTGTATAAGTCCCTCTGTACAAATTCAAACAGTGCGCTCACTGATAAATGTATTCTCCGTGAATGGCATCTTTGAGTTTCTTCCAAATTCTCAAACTTTCCTGGCTTGATCTATTCCTCGTGAATAGCCTGTCTTGAATTTCTCGGGGTTTGGGGACCCACGGGCTTCTTAAAAGCATCGGCCTCCTCTTGGGCATCATACAAGGACCCACAGGCTTCCTAAAAGCAACCCTGCCTCCTCTTGGGGTTAGTACAAGGACCCGTCGACTTTTTAGAAGTATTCACAGCCTCCTCTTAGGCTTCGTATAATGATTCTTCCTCCGGGAATGATAGCCTCCTTTTGGGCTTCATACAAGGACCAATCGGCTTCTTAAAAGTTTCCAGCCTCCTCTTGGCTTCGTACAAATTGTCCCGACGACCTCCTAGAGGTATAGGAACAAAAATTAGTCATCTACATAGAACAGTCCTTTCAAAGAGTCTACTACTGTTTCTCAAAGCATAGTACAAAAGATGAAACTCTAGACACAGACAGTCTAATATCCTTGAGTCTCAAATACATTCTCAAGTGACCCCTTCGTTAAATAGGAAGAAAACCCGTAGACTCGGACAGTCTCAATACCCTTCAGATTTCCCACTTCCTTAAAGAACAGGAATAACCCGGATCCTCAAATCAAATCCTTGAGTGCAGTGTTGCTCATATAAGAACTGATTTTCTCTTTCAAAGATCAGTATACTAGACCTGTCACTCAACTGAAACAGTTCCAATAGCCTCCTCTTGGGCTTTGTACAATGATTATCCCCAGCGGAGTCAAACAACGTTTAGCCTCTCTCTCGGGCTTTGTACGAGACACATAAAGAGACTCCCTCATTGAGTCAATCACCCCTTTTGCCTCCATCTCGGGCTTTATACAAGATACAAAAAGGTTCTTATTGAGCCAAAAAAAATTTAGCCTTCATCTCGGGCTTTGTACGAGATACAAAAACTCTCTTGTTGAGTCAAATAGCCTCCATCTCGGGCTTTATACGAGATACCAAAATACTACATCGTCGAGTCAAAACCTTTTAGCCTCTCTCTCGGGCTTTATACGAGACACATATTAGCCTCCTCTTAGGCTTTATATAAGAAAACCACTGGTTGATCCAATCAACCTTTTAGCATCAAAGCTGTGCCTTGTTCACAGTACACAAATATCAACAACTCCTTCCCCTTCATCTAATTGTTGTAAGCGGCAAGCCTCTGGATCATCTACATCCATGCCACTGTCCCTTTTTTAGCATGAGAAATTCCTAAGGAAAGATAGCATTGCTCTACACTGAGTTAAAGTCTTCTCCTTCAAGTTAAAAACCCCTTATAAAGGAAATTATGGCATTGCTAGGATCCGTGTATCCCGGTTAAAGTAATCCTCCCTTTATAACCAGTCACCCAACAGTTGTGACAAACAGACCCCTCTTTAGAGATGACAAATTCTCTCTAAAGTCAAACCTTTTCAGCTTCACATCTTGGGCTTTGAACAAGATATAAACTACCTTTCGCTTCACGTCTTGGGCTTTGAACAAGACACCAAACAACCATTTCCTCCCATAGAATAGGAGGAACTACGAACGCTCTGATTTCCCTATTTCGGCAAACGGGAATACGTAGGCATAAGATCGAAAGAAAAGATCTTAGCGAGCACAATAAACAAAAACCCTAAATCCCATACTCTCATATATCTATCAAAAAGAATCAGTCCTAACATCCTAGTTCCCCGCCAGAAACCTGTCTGTCAAAATAACACAAGAAAGGCCCCACCACATTGATCGCATCCGTAACCTAACATACCGCTGTTTAAACTCAGTATGCAAGCAGGGTTAATTGGAGACATCTATTTCCATTCCTTCGTCAGCTTTAATAGGATAAAAAATGAATCGACCTGTAGTAAACTGACCCCAGGGAGCGACCGCGCTTAAGAACCGCGTCCAAAATCGCTCGTTACAGAAAAGTGGCGCCCACCGTGGGGCCGACTCTCTATTTTTCTTCTTTCTTTTCATCTCTTGTGTGAAAACCACAGATTGGGGCTTCCGCCGGGGAACCCATTTTCTGTCAGGAACTTAGGATTCATAGCTTTAAAGGTCTAGGATGCTTAGGACAAATATATATATACTGCTTTTCCTAATTGTTATACGTGTTTATTTTTCTGCTAATGGGAATGTGTGTGATGCCGCATGTAGAAAGATTGAGTATACACTTAAGATAAGTGATGGCGACGAGGTCGACCATCAACCTCAGTGGAGGCTGACCAATGCAACCCATTCTCTCACCTAGACAATGGGCCGATTGTGATGTCTGAGAAGCTGAGGAGCCAAACCCTTTTGTAGTGCGGAAACTATCGGGAATAGTTGTTACGCGATACTACCCTCATTTGAGGCTGGTGATCTATTCTCGGTTAATGGCACTTACTCTAAGATTGCTCTACAACTCGCTGGCGATCCGCTTGTTGTTTTGCTTTCCTGGGAGGAGCTGATGATAATGAGTACAGGTACAAAAATCACCCTAGTATAAACCTTTGGGGATGGGTAGAGCCTGGACTTCATGACAACGACCCTTTGACCCCATGTTTTTCCTATGTTTTTGTGTGCTGCATTCATGCATTCATTTAAAAAACATTAAAACATTAAAAAAAAATTTCTCTTCTAGTCTCTCTTTTTCAAATTACACTAAGACTGTGATTGCAAATATAAGAGAAAAGGATTGCGCTAATGGATTTCGGTAGAAGGAGAACCCATAAGTATACCTTCAAGGTTCCAATGCTAGAGGATTTGAGAAGGTTAGCAGGGATGATCACTAACCCTGAGGCTTTCAGAGCCAAGCACGGAGGTCTGCTACCACTGTTAAGAGTCCATGTGATTAAGGGAATCATGGACGCACTCGTTCAATTCTACGATCCGGTTTATCACTGTTTCACATTTCCGGATTACCAGCTCGCACCAACGCTGGAGGAGTATTCTCATCTGATCGATTTACACATTACAGATCGAGCTCCATTTTCTGGACTAGAAGAAATTCCAAAGAATCAGACCATTGCAAGAGCAATTCATTTGGACGAGTCTGAGGTCAGGACTCACCTAACCACCAAAGGTGGCATCCGAGGTTTGCCAGCCCAGTTTCTGACGAAGAAGGCCCTGTATTTTTCCAGTATAGGAAACGTGACTGCTTTTGAAAGCGTTTTTGTCTTGCTCACCTACGGGTTATTTTTGTTTCCCAACATCAATAACTTTGTAGATATCAACTCCATTAAGGTTTTTCTCATTGGAAACCCTGTGCCGACTTTGCTCGCAGATGCGTATCATTCTGTACATTTGGGGAATTTGTACAGCGGAGGGGAGATCACATGCTGTGTACCTTTGCTTTACAAATGGTTTATCTCCCACTTGCCCAAGTCTGCTGCTTCATGGGATTGCAAGAGTGCCTTAAGTTGGTCGCAGAAAATCATGTCTCTCACCAACTCTGATATAGATTGGTGTAATAGGATTTATGATGGAGTCAGGATCATTGACCGTTGTGGAAACTTTCCCAACGTACCCCTTATAGGAACTAAGGGAGGAATCAACTACCATCCGGTATTGGTTCTTCGTCAATTTGGATACCCAATGAGACACGTCCCACGGGGTGTTCATCTGGAAGGTATTTTCTTCAAAGAAGGAAAAAACGACAGAGCACTAAAGATGGAAATAGTGCACGCTTGGAAACACGTTCATAAGAAAGGACGAGAGTCTCTAGGAAAACCGGACTGTGTCTCGGTGGAGCCTTATCTCCACTGGGTACAAACTAGAGCTCTCAAGCTAAAGATGCCTTATCCTCGTTACGGAATTCTTCCACTGAGGGAGTCTGTCATGTACTTCACGACGGAAACTGAAAAGCTTCAGGTTACTCTCAACAAAGTTCAAAAGGAGAGAAGGTCTTGAAAGAACAAGTACCGCATCCTCGATGTAGAGTGCATCAAAATACAGTAATTACTGAAAGAGAAAGATGCTCTGATTGAAATTTTGGAGCAACATGCTGTAGAGAATCAAGATGACCAAAGGAATTTGCTCACTCCTTTCACCTGGCAAAGGAATGACAACCCGACAACGGCCCAAGAACCCCGGTCAAAGAAAAGGAAAGAGTCCGCACCCGATTTCTCTTCAGAGAGGACTCAGGACCCGTTAGCTTAGGTTTCTGTTTCTGCACCTTGTAATCGACTGTATTTCCATTTCTGTAATCCTTTGAATTCAATAAAACGGGGTTTCCCCACTGTTTGATATTTGCAATCTAATTGTCGAAGTTTATTTTGATTAAACCAAAAAGCAATTAATATAATCATTACATTCATCATTCTCACATCGCGTATTCTTCTTACCTACGAATCTCACGTTTGTGTCTCGATTCTAGAGTCAAACTGTCTCATTCGTACAATACTCGGGCCAATCGTCAGAAAAAGATGGATGATCTTGAGGAAGAAAACAGAGAGTTGAAAGAAGAGATCGACGCTCTGAGAGAGGATATGAGAAAGCTTCGTAATGACATGCAAGCCATGGCAGAAGCTCAGCTACAAAGAACTGTGATCTCAGAGATCACCTCAACGCCCATAGTGGAGAAGTATGATCCTAGGTATCAAATGCCGAAAGATCATCCTTGTGGCATGCCTGTTAACTATATCCCAGAAGGATATGTTCCACCGATCACTGAAGATCAGGGAATCTCAACAGAAGCCGCTGGGCCTGAAGGTTACAAACTTCGGGAAAGCGAAGATGCCAGGGGCATATTGAAGACTCCTGAAGGTTACAAACTTCGGGAGACGCCAAAACTCGCTGCCGTAGTCACGGTACCACCCCCTGTGGTGCACACTGTCCCGGAAGGACAGATTCTACCAATACCTTCTGGTAAGAAGGAAACTATGTTTGACCGAATGGATGAATTCTAGGAACAGTTCTTGGAAATGCAGAGGGAGCTGCAAGCCATTCGCAGTCAGGATTTATTTGGAAAGGACGCCGCAGACCTCTGCTTGGTCCCCAATGTAAAAGTTACGCACAAATTTCAAGTGCCCGACTTTGAAAAATACAAGGGTAACTCTTGCCCTCAAAGCCATCTGGTGATGTACGCTCGGCGGATGTCAGCTCAGACGGAGAATCAGGACCTACTGATTCACTACTTCCAGGATAGTTTAACCGGTGCCGCACTCAAATGGTACATGGGTTTAAACCGTTCCACGATCAGCACATTCAGAGATCTTGGCACTTCCTTCGTCCAACAATACAAATACAATTTGGACATGGCACCCGACAGAGATCAACTCAGATCGATGTCGCAAAAGGACAAGGAAACCTTTAAGGAGTATGCTCAAAGGTGGCGTGAGATTGCTGCTCAAATTTGTCCACCTCTTGAGGAAAAAGAGATGACAAAGATCTTCTTAAAAACCTTAAGCTCATTTTACTATGACAGAATGGTTGCTAGTGCGCCCAGTGACTTCACCGAAATGGTGGGCATGGGCGTACGTCTTGAGGAAGCCGTCCGAGAAGGACGTTTGGTAAAAGACACTAGATCAACGAGCGGTATTAAAAAATACGGTAGTGCTCTCCCTAAGAAAAAAGAGCAAGATATTGGGAATATCTCTCTTGGAAAGCAAAGGCGACGTTATCAGCCGGTAGCAGCTGTAACTCCTGCTATCAGCCCTGCGCCTATTCCTACGTATCAACCTCAGGTTGCGCAGAGCCAACCTAATCAGCAAAGGACACAACAGCCTCTTCAGCAGGCTCGTCCTCCATATAACAACAACCGTACAACACGACCATCAGGGTTTGATCCTATACCCATGTTGTACCCATGGCTAAGGGGCACATTCAGACTAAGTCTCCTCTTACAGTACTGGAAAATCCGCCTTTCTGGTTTAAGGTGGATCAAACTTGCCCTTACCACCAAGGAGGATCAGGGCATAACATTGAGACTTGTCTCAATTTCAAGTCCGACGTGCAAAAACTTGTTAGGAGCGGGCTCTTATCTTTCAAAGATACGAATCCCAATGTTCTCACAAACCCGCTGCCTCAACATGAGAAAGCTGCAGTCAATCTGATTCAGAGAGAGACTAACAATGTCTATCAAATTCATGATGTACTCTTGTTGAGGACCAATCTGGTAAAGATGCATTGTAGACAGAGTGGATATGGCCATGTGCCACCTCATAATTATCATCAATGTGATGTCTGCTCTAAAAGCAATCAAGGATGTTCGGTAGTGCAATCAGCTCTACAGGAACAGATGGATCTCGAATGGATCCAAGAGCACCGAGTTCGTGGAGTTAACATGGTTTACACGAACTCCAACGTCATTCAGAACCACGACATCCGTGCAATGAATGTCAACTTGGTGGCAATGCATTCAAGGCAAAGCCAATATCATAATCTGCCGCGGCACGATTACAGTTCTTGTCTGACTTGCTCGGTAAACAAACAGGGTTGCTCTTTCATACAGGAGGCCCTCCAGCGTCAGATGGATCTTGGATGGATCAAAGACTACCATGATAGGAACCCTTATCAGATCAACATGGTTCAAATCTTCGATATTCGCGTGATGAATACCAACCTGGTAGAGTTACATGCTGAGCAGGTCCGAATCGGATTCTTAATATCACATGACTATCAAAGCTGTAAAGCGGGTTGCAAAAATGATCGAGGTTGTACCCTTGTCCAGGAGGCACTTCAGCACTTGTTAAATCACTGGTGGATGCCAATCTATATGGATGAAGATACTCAGCAGATTAGTATCAGTAACAGGAATCCTACTCGGCGTCAGAGTCAGGATGTCTGATCAATGGAAGCTAACCTAGTAAGGTTACATTGTATTCAAAGTGGGCGTGGCCAGGTGCCACCACACAATTATGAACGTTGTGGAGCCTGTTCGGAAAGTAACCAAGGGTGTTACCTTGTGAGAGAAGCTCTTCAGGGGCAGGTGGATCGTGGAGAGATTCGTCCATATCCGGGTTCTGGACCCATCAACTGGACGCCGAACTACCTTGCCGATCAAGTTGAGGATGTTGTCACAATCTCTGGTCATTATAGGACCAGGGATGTTTTTGCCATTATCCCTCTACTTGACGAATCGAGAGTTCCCAACCGGGAACGGATCGAGATTACTTACGATGGTCAGAAAAATCAGAGGGTTCCCATAGTCATCTATCTGCCGGGACCAACACCGTATGAATCAACTAAGGTTATCCCTTACAAATACGGTGCAACAACAATTGAGAATGGAAAGGAAATTCCATTACCCTCCGTTGTGAATATTGCAGACCTCAGTCGTGTAACACGGAGTGGTAGAATCTTCAACCGAGGAGTTGGAGAACCTAACAAGGAAAAGAAACTTCAGACAGAAGCTCCCGATCCATCAGTCGGTCAATCCAGTAATCCCGACCTTTTGAAAAATAATGATGAGATACTGAAGCTCATCCAAAGGAGCGAATACAACATTGTTGATCAACTGTTACAAACTCCTTCAAAGATCTCGGTATTATCATTATTACTCAGTTCAGAAGCCCACAGGGAGGCTCTACAGAAAGTCTTGGAGCAATCTTTTGTGGAACAGGATGTAACAATTAGACAGTTCGATAGCATTGTCTCTAACATCACTTCCTGCAACAATTTGGGATTTAGTGATGAGGAACTACCCGAAGAGGGTCGCCGTCATAACATGGCGCTCAATATCACAGTTAACTGCCAGGACGATGCTTTAGCCAGCGTACTGGTAGACACAGGGTCAGCCCTGAATGTTATGCCGAAGTCCACTTTGATGCAATTATCATTCAAAGGCCCTCCAATGAGAATCAGCGAGGTTGTCGTCAAGGCATTCGACGGATCCAAAAAAACAGTTATCGGCGAAGTTGATCTTCCTATAACTATCGGTCCTCACACTTTCCAAGTCACTTTCCAGGTCATGGACATTCGGGCAACATACAGTTGTTTATTAGGAAGACCTTGGATACATCAGGCTGGAGCGGTCACTTCGACCCTCCACCAAAAGCTAAAGTTTATTCAGAACGATCAACTTATCACAGTCTGCGGGGAGAAGGCCTTGCTGGTGAGTAACTTGTCATCATCTGCTGGTATAGAACCCGAGGAGGTTATTGGAACACAGTTCCAAGCATTGTCGGTGAGCAAGGACAATCAATCCCAAGGAGGAACCTCGATTTTCTCATACAAAGATGCTATCAAAGCGGTCGAGAGTATCGATACAACCGGATGGGGATAACTTGTTATTCCTATTGACAATAAAACAAAGAAGGGTCTTGGTTTTTCTGCAACCTGTACCCAGACAGCTGCCAACGATGAAAGTCTTCATCCCCTTCAAAACTTTTTCCACAGTGGAGGTTTCCTTCACCCAGTGTCTCAAGCAGTACATGCTATCAATGAGGAAGATCCCTCTGACACATATGAAGAATGGAAGTCCTACCTTAACGAGGACGGTTATATGTCTCAGGAAGAGGCGCCTATACGATTTTGCTATCCCGCACAGAGTCCGAGATTTATACCACGGTCAGATGTCGAAATGATATACGGAGATTGTGATCCGGAAGGATGTCGTGCTCCACCAAATTCATTAGAGGAGGACACTCTGATGAAAGACCAATTTGACTACACCTACTATGGCCCAATGGATGGTCTGCCAATATGGCAACCTTACCTAGGAAACTTGGGGCAAGAGAGTCAGCCGAACAATGAAAATCAGCTGACCGTCATTGAACATAATACCTGTGTCTCCACCATGTCATGGGATCAACACTCAGGTCATCCTGAAGCTACTCAACATGACGATAAATTTGCAGGACTTGAATTCATCAACGTCATCGAGAGGGATGACCCCTCCAGTTCCAGGAAAGTATGGGACACCCTGGGACAACCAAGTGGAAAATTCGACTTTGTGGTCAAGTACACCGCTCCCGAAAGCTCTCGTATCAGGCTCGAAGATATCCAGCCAACTGGATGGGGAGATACAGCTGAGAGCACAAATGCTATGCAAAATACAACTGAGGAATTCTCCTACGACAACTCTGCCTGGGAGACAGATTCCAATGATCCTGCTCCACCAGAAATCAGCGTCATTTCTGAAGACAAATCAAGGAAGGTGCCAGACTTTGTGATTCACCGAGGAGTTCGCCGCCAATGGGTTGCTGTTGATGCTCCGAAAGTCATTCGTCAGTCAAAGTAATTGCCATCTTTAACCTTTCACCCTGCCCAGGTGAAACAGATGTTTTGATAGGGCTCACTTTCTGTAAATTTCCCTCTTCGCTTTGCCCAAAGCGACAGAGTTTTGTTTTATAGGGCTGTAGTTTCAAGGATCGACTTGCTCATTAATAAAATAACGTCGTTCTATAATTTCCGCATTTATTGCTGTTTTCTCTTTTTGCTTTTTCTCAGAAAATGGTAATCCTAAAAAACAATTCAATAATAAAAACAAGCAGTAATAAAAAGATACACTGCACGCACTTTTGCATTTTCTCTATCTCTTCTAAACACGAATCATCACGTCATGCAGATTGCTTGTTTTAAACCCCGTTGAAACATACGATCCGATGCCTTCTCCTAACTTTGAGTTCCCGATATTTGGGGCTGAAGAAGAAGCTGACAACAAAATTCCAGAAGAGATCTCCCGATTACTCAGACAAGAGGAAAGGTCCATTGAACCTCATAAAGAACCGTTGGAAACGGTAAACTTGGGTTCAGAACAAGAGAGAAAAGAAATCAGGATTGGGGCACTTCTCAGTCCAACTGCCAAAGAGAGTTTGATAAAGCTTCTCAAAGAATTCCCCGATGTGTTTGCTTGGTCCTATCAGGATATGCCAGGGTTGGATACTAGCATCGTGGAACATCACTTACCGTTAAGATCGGAATGTCCGCCAGTAAAGCAGAGGTTGAGACGGACTCACTCGGACATGGCCATCAAAATCAAAGAGGAGGTACAAAAACAGATAGATGCGGGTTTCCTCGCTACATCTGAATATCCTCAATGGTTAGCCAACATCGTACCCGTTCCCAAAAAGGACAGAAAGGTCAGAATGTGTGTCGACTATAGGGATCTAAACAAGGATAGACCAAAGGACGACTTTCCTTTACCACACATTGACATGCTGGTAGACAGCAAAGCAAAGTTCAAAGTTTTCTCCTTCATGGATGGATTATCGGGCTATAATCAGATCAAAATGGCACCGAAAGACATGGAGAAAACATCGTTCATTACCCCATGGGGTACCTTTTGTTACAAGGTAATGCCGTTCGGTTTGAAGAACGTCGGGGCAACCTATCAAAGGGCCATGACAACTCTTTTTCATGACATGATACACAAAGAAATCGAGGTATATGTTGATGATATGATTGCAAAATCAAAAACAAAGAAGGAGCATGTGACCCACCTGTCGAAATTGTTCGAGCGTTTGAGGAAGTACAAACTCTGCTTAAATACCAACAAGTACACCTTCGGTGTCCGTTCAGGGAAACTACTAGGATTCATCGTCAGCCAGAAAGGAATTGAGGTTGATCCTGACAAGGTCAAGGCCATTCAAGAAATGCCTTCTCCAAAAACTGAAAAACAAGTCAGACGATTCCTGGGACGTTTGAACTACATCTCCAGATTCATATTCCTCATGATCGTGACATGCGCGCCGATCTTTAAATTACTCAAAAAGAACCAGGATTGCGTTTGGTCAGAAGATTGCCAAACCGCCTTCGACAGTATTAAGGAATATCTGTTGAATCCTCCGATTCTATCACCTCCAGTGGAAGGAAGACCACTGATCATTTACCTCATAGTTCTAGAGGACTCAATGGGATGTGTACTTGGCCAACAAGACGAAACCAAAAGAAAAGAGTCTGTCATTTACTATCTAAGCAAGAAGTTCACCGACTGCGAGACTCGGTATACGATGCTTGAGAAAACTTGTTGTGCTTTGGCTTGGGCAGCCAAACGTCTTCGCCAGTACATGATTCGTCACACTACTTGGTTGGTCTCCGAAATGGATCCAATCAAGTACGTTTTTCGAAAAACCTGCTCTCACAGGAAGAATCGCCCGTTGGCAGATGCTGTTATCAGAATATGACATAGAGTACCATGCTCAGAAAGCCGTTAAAGGAAGTATTTTAGCCGATCATTTAGCTCATCAACCGATTGACGATCAAGAATCAATCGGGTTTGACTTCCCAGACGAAGATGTCATGTATCTAACAATGAAAGATTGCGATGAACCATTACCCAGTGAAGGGCCATAACCAGGTTCCCAATGGGGACTTGTCTTTGACGGAGCAGTTAATCATTATAGAAACGGAATTGGGGTAATCATTGTTACCCCTCAGGGTACCCACATTCCTTTCACTGCCAGACTTACATTCAAATGTACAAACAACGAGGCCGAATACGAAGCTTGCATTATGGGTCTCGAAGAAGCACTTGATTTAAGGATCAAAAACTTGGACGTATACGGTGATTCAGCCTTGGTTATCAATCAGATAAAAGGAGATTGGAACACATACCAATCAGGATTGATTCCTTACAAAGACTATGCAAGAAGGTTGTTACCTTTCTTTAACAGAGTCGAGTTTCATCACGTCCCTCGTAATGAGAATCACATGGCTGATGCATTAGTCACTCTCTCTTCCATGATTAGTGTAGGTCAATGGACTGACCTACCTAAGATCGACATAATGCGCCTTGAACGGCCCGCTTACATCTTCACGATTGAAGCAGTCCTAGACGACAGACCTTGGTATCACGATATCAAATGCTTCCTTCAGAAACAAGAGTACCCACCTGGGGCACTAAGGAAGGACAGAAAAACCCTCAGAAGACTGGCTGGAAACTTCTTCCTGAGCGGTGACACTCTTTATAAGAGAAATTTTGACATGGTCTTGCTCCGATGGGTAGACAGACCAGAAGCAGAAATGCTGATGAAAGAAATTCATGAAGGATCCTTTGGCACTCATGCCAACGGACACACAATGGCGAGAAAAATTCTAAGAGCAGGGTACTACTGGTTGACCATGGAATCCGACTGCTACAAGTACATGAGGAGGTGTCACAAATGTCAGATATACTCCAACAAAATTCATGTACCGCCATCACATCTCAAAGTTCTTTCTTCCCCGTGGCCTTTTTCCATATGGGGAATCGACATGATTGGCTTGATTGAACCTAAGGCTTCAAACGGACATCGGTTCATCCTGGTAGCCATTGACTATTTCACCAAGTGGGTCGAAGCAGCGTCATTCGCCAATGTAACCCGACAAGTGGTGGTCCGATTTATCAAAAACAATATCATCTGCCGTTATGGCGTTCTGAGCCAGATCATTACAGATAATGGATCTAACTTGAACAACAAGATGATGAAAGAGTTGTGCGTTGAGTTCAAGATCGAACACCATAACTCATCTCCCTGCCGACCCAAGATGAACGGAGCGGTAGAACCGGCTAACAAGAACATCAAGAGGATTGTTCAGAAGATGGTTGTAACCTACAAAGATTGGCACGAGATGCTACCCTTTGCTCTTCACGGTTATCGCACATCTGTCCGCACTTCAACAGGGGCAACCCCTTTCTCTCTAGTATATGGCATGGAGGCAGTTCTCCCCATAGAAGTAGAGATCCCATCAATTCGAGTATTGATGGAAGCTAAGCTCACCGAATCTGAATGGTGTCAAAGTCGACACGACGAACTGAATCTGATCGAGGAGAAGCGAATCACGACACTATGCCACAGTCAGTTGTATCAGCAGAGAATGAAGAAGGCGTTTGACAAAAAGGTCCAACCTCGTGTCTTCAGGAAAGGAGACCTCGTGCTAAAAAAGATACAATCATTTCTCACTGATTCACGAGGTAAATGGACTCCGAATTATGACGCCCCTATGTGGTCACGAAAGCTTTCTCAGACGGCGCCTTGAGACTTGCAACCATGGATGGAGAGGAATTTGCCTACCCCACAAATGTTGATGTAGTCAAGAAATACTTCGCCTAAACTAAAAAAAAAAACGTCTCGGTGGATTGAAAACCCGAAAGGGTGGTCCAGGCAAAAGTTAGAGACAGAGAAAAAAAAATCATCCCGGTGGATTGGAAACATCACAGTACAATCCAGGAAAAAGTTAGGGATAATGGCAAGTAACTATGTTCAACAGAGGCAAGTCCCTCAGCAGCAATTACATCATCCGCCAGAAAACTCCAGTCAAGGTCATCTTCGACAGAAGCTCAGGATGCCCCGAATTCAAAGTTGGTGGAAGGATAGCGGTCGTTATGTTTCAACGTAGCCCTTTTCCCTGTAAATTACCATTTTCTAACTTTGTAAATACTCTTTGGAATCACGCGTTTGGCTGATCTCCATTTTATCAATAAAATTTGAGCCTTTGCGCTTTTGTTTGTAATTCTTCTTTGTTTTAGCTTTACAGAACGACGTTGTTAACATGATTAACGATTCTTGAAATAAAACAAAAATGAATTTACTTGTTAAAACTTTTTCTGCTTTTTAATAAAGACGGAAATTTATTTTGACTGTTGAACATCAGAAGAACATCGGTCGCTTCCCCAGAAGTAATCGAACCTCAAAGTGCAGAATCAAAGTACTTCTTCTAAGCCAGTACGCCTGAACGAAGGATCAACTCTATGAGATGCGGCTTTCCCATCTGATACCCCATGACAGAGTTCTTACCTCCTAAGCCCGACCAATGCTACACTCTCAACAGGGACTATCTCTCCTAAGCAAGGTGGAATTGCTATTCTGAACCAACGGTACTTCTTCGCCCCGTGATGGCCGAGTATCCAGTCATGTTCATCTTTTAGTTTGTATGTCGCGTCAGTTTTGTCAGCATATACATACATACATCATGCATTATTGATTTGTATATACATTTCATATTGCATCACTATCACTCTAGTCAGTCTTGTCCCCTAGTGATAACAGTCTCTCAATCGAGTTGTCAGTTCTTGCCTCGTCAGGAAACGTTGCGTTTGAACAACCTCGCCTCCAGTTTATTTCTGGAAAGAAGTTGGCCCTTGACCACTTTGATAACTTGAACCTCTGAAAAGCCAGAGAAGCTTTCTACAAATGTCACTCTTCGCCATTGAAGATGATATTTTTGCTTTCCCGGATTAAAGAAAAATCCCCAGAGAAAGCCTCCTAAGCAGAGATTTGGCAGTACAACTACCTTTCTCCGAAAGACCGCTGATGAAAAGGGTTGGCACCTCAAGTTGGATCCCATCATATGGCATTTCTCCGAGAAGATCCCGAGCAAAGTATGATGTAAGACCCCAAGCAGAAACAGTCACTCAAGAGACTCATTTTCCCCAGTAGAGTCGACAAATGGCATCTCCCAAAATAGAGAAGTTTGTGTACCTCTACAATTCAGATGAATGGGTTCCCCAGCAAGTCTGACGTCAAAACTTTTTCCACTCAAATGGCATCTCCCCAGGAAAATTCGGCGAGAAGTTTGAGGAGAACCGCTACAAATAGCGTCCCTTGTCAATAAAGTTTATTGACAAAAGAAACTTAGACCAGTTCCTTGGTAGGGAACCAGGATCGAGGGGAAGTTTACGACAGAAACTAAGACCAGTTCCTTGGTAGGAAACCAGGATCGAGGGGAAGTTTAAATCAGAAACTAAGACCAGTTCCTTGGTAGGAAACCAGGATCGAAGGGAGGTTTATCCCAAAAGGAAACTGAGACCAGCTCCTTGGCTGAAGACCAGGATCGAGGGGAAGTTTACCTTTTCTAAGCATCATCGCTTAGTTAAAGAAGATGAATGCGTAAGCTACCATTCATAACCACCATCAAAATTTTGGGTATTCCAATATTTAATCCTCTTGCACCCCGAATGCCCGAATACCTTCGTCATTCACACCTTCGTGTCCAAGAAGATTAAATAGGGGCATCTGTCATACCCCAAATTTTGACCACTTAGATTTCCCATCATTGTGAAACTCATCATCACAATATGGATGTACCATCATACTTCACCAGTCTCCCCAAAGATGGGCGAGCATCCACTACGATCAAAATTAGGATTTCAAGCCCTCTCAGAGCTTTTAGGCAAAGGATCAATCAAGGAATGACATGATCTTCAACTTGTCTAGCCTCTAACATATCCACAATGGATCAAAAGGACTCCCACTTCAAGGATCAAGCACAAGGCTGCTCCCTTCTAGGTGGATCAAGTCTCAAGATCGATAGTGTTACCAAATTAGGGTTTTGGTCAACCAGGGACTCCAGATGGAAAATTTTCATCTGGGCACAAGCCAATGATCCAAAACATGACCTAATATACTCCATGGAACCTCATGGACCCAATCATCAAGTCAATTTTGCCTCAGGGGATGCATTCATCAAAAATCAGGAATTAGGGTTTCTTGACCTAATTCACCCCTAAGTAAACTTTTAGGGCAAATCATGAGCCAAGACCTCAAGAGAGGGTTTGAGGGTCTCTAATGAACTATATTGATCCATTTGTAACAATGGATTAATCCAAGAAGCTTGAGCAACAAGTTTCAATTTCATCTGCACCACAATTAGGGTTTCGCGAGGAAAGTCAACTGTAACTTTGACTTTTGACCAGGACATGCTCCCAAACCCTAAGACATGATTCAATATACCCTATGACACCTATGGAACATGTCCATCAAGTTTGATTTAGGTCAAGGACATGATTTCATGAAGAATTGCACAGTTTGGAATTCATCTGATAAAAAGTCAACTGTGCACAAAAGTCAACTTTGACTTTTTGAGATTTTTCACCAAAATGGATTTTTAACCCTAAAATGATGTTAATGTATGATTTGAATCATCATTCATCAAGAAAAATCAAAGAAAGTGGGATAACTTGTAAAAGGGGTAACCATAAAAACTTAGAAAAATTTCTAAGTTATGGAAAAAGTGACACTAATGTGCCAACTTTGGAGGACCATAACTCCTAAACCACAAGGCCATTGTTCTCCATTAAAAGCTTGATTTGTAGATCTCATTGCCCTCTACAAAAGCTTCATACTGACCTATGTCCAAATTCCTCATGGATTTTGAGTTATGGAGTGATCAAAATCAAGAAAAGTCACTTTGTTCCAACACTTAGTGAAAATTCCACTAAGTCAGATTTTACCTTACTTTTTGCCAAATGTAGGGGGATTTTTCACTTGGATTCAAAAGAGATCAAAACTAAACATGTTCAAACAGTTGTTGTATCATGTAAGGGCTTTCCAAAATGGCCAAGAACATTGCCAAATTCAATTTGAGTCATGAGATATGACATTGGCAAGTTGCCTTGCTGAAATCTACCAAGGCAAGGCAGATTTTTACACTTTTGGTCGATTTGCCAAAATTAGCCAAATCCAAATGCTCCTATCCACTTGGACACATCTGAGGATTGAATCTAAAGGGGACAATCACTGAGCCAAGCCTCCAAAGTCTTTGGAACAAGAAATAGCATGTTGAACCTAGAATTGCCAAAATAGGGACAAGACTCCAATTTTGGATTGGAGCATTCAATGGAAGCATCAAGGTGGCATGGACTGAGCCATTCTCAACTGAATTCAGTCAAGACTTATCCAAGACCAAGGGAACCACAGCCTTGTGCCCTAACCTCTAGTCAATGGCTAGAGGAGACTTGGATTTCCATTGGACAACATTGGCCAAACCTCTGCTGCAATTGCCATTCACTGTGGATCCCAAAACAAACTTGCTCTACTATAAATAGAGCTCAATTGTGATCATTTTGAGTACACCAAAGCCATCTAACATATGTTTTCCTCAAAATCTCTTCTTTCACTCCAATTTTGCCTTCTAAGGCAAGTCACTATCGGGTTTTGAGTTTGAGAGCTTTTCCAATCAAACCAATCACACACACACCTCACATACATCATATAGAAGTGATCCAAACACTCACATAACATCTGGAACACAAATTTCACAAAATCACCAGCCAATTGCTCAAGTTCTTGACAGATTTGCAGTTGGGGTACCATCTCAAGTTCCAGATCATTTCAATCCATTCCAAGCATTCATACACACTCCATGGCACCTAGGGAAGCTATCCAGATCATTGGAACCTAGCTGTAACACCTCCAACACAAATCACGATCACCAGCTGCAAGTGGTAAGCATGAGCTCTTCTAACTCTATGATCCATGCAATTTTTGCTGCACAATAATTTGGCCATATGTTCATAATCATGCATGGAATGTTTCCCTTCAATTAATTGCATTATTTGAATCGTGTATCAAAATCCCAGCCTTCATGCAGAAATTAGGGTTCTTGAGGTTTTTTCATGATTTCTTGTTATATGTTTAATTTAAATGAAATTAAATACCATAGACATGATCGTGAGGTTGAAACGAGTTGATTGGTATGTGGATTACATGATATGATTAAGTATTCAGTGAGATTGGAGAGAAAATGTAAATCTGGGCAAACCCAGAACACGCGCGTGTTCTTGGGTGTTCTTGGCACCAATTTTTGAATTTTTGAATTTTTGAATTTTGTGATTTTATTTAATTGATTCAAAAATTAATTTCTCTCTGAGTTTTAATGATTTTGAGTTGATTCTTTTTTTAATAATTCACAAAAATGTTAAAATATTTTATTCTCCTAAAAAATCCCAAAAATATTATTTATTTTGTATAATTGATATTTTTGCAAAGAATTAATGTTGTAATTGTTTTTGACATTTAAAATATTTTTTCCATCTTGATTTTGCAACTTTAATGCTTTCTAATTATTTTGTAGGTCAATACTTAATTTTTGAAGCATTAATCCAAGATCACAATTTGTTTTCCATATGTTAAACAATTTTGATCATTTTAATTGAATTTTTATTCAATTAAATACATTTTTTAAAACAAATTAGGGTTTTGGATTAATTCAACCCTCATAAATCATTTTTAAAACTCTTTTGGGCCTCTAATAGAGTGTAAGACCCAATCCTTTTTTGACCAAACCATTTTTGGGCCTCAGTGTATTGTATAAGTCCCGATACCGTCAAAAAATAAACGACGCGATCATCGCCAGTTTAAAAATAACCTTGGGCCTACCCTCGAGTAGTAAGACCCACTTCTTTTCTTAAAACTCTTTTGGGCCTCTAATAGAGTGTAAGACCCAATCCTTTTTTGACCAAATCATTTTTGGGCCTCAGTGCATTGTATAAGTCCCGATACCGTCAAAAAGTTTGACGCGGTCATCATCTGTTGAAAAACAAACTTTCTGGGCCTCTCCTTGAGCTATAAGACCCATTCAAAACTTTTGGGCCTCTAATAGAGTGTAAGACCCAACCCCCTTTTAACCAAAACCATTTTGGGCCTCACTTATTGTATAAGTCCCTCTGCGTTAAAAGAAAACCTCGGCGTGATCGCCATTTTAAACGAAAAATCAATTGGGCCTACCCTCGTGTTATAAGCCCCACTATTTTTCTTTAAACCTTTTGGGCCTCTTGAGAGAGTTTAAGACCCATCCCTTTGTACAGAAAACCTTTTTGGGCCTCAGTCACTTGTATAAGTCCCTCTGTACAAATTCAAACAGTGCGCTCACTGATAAAACCCTGGGCCTCTCCTTGAGCTGTAAGCCCCAAATCTTTCTTTTTCAAAGCACTTTCTCCTTTGATTTTGAAATATACTGTTGTTTTCAATCTTTATTTGTTGAACAACTAACCAAACAGCATGGAAGCTCTACAACCGAGTAAGTGGTTATTGCTTTCATTTACCGCTTTCATATACATATAACTGTATTGTGGGGCTGTTTCACTGTAAGTCTTCTTTCATAAACTCATATCAACTGTGTAATAATAGTATATATATTTAGAGTTTCCCCGGCAACTACGTCTAGAACTAGGTGATGCCGTTTCGTTTATTCATAGAAATAGACAACTAGATCCCCAATAGGATCACCAGATACAGTCTTCTCTTCGGCTGTCCTCATTAGGAATTGTCAAGAAACTCTACTCCCAGAGATGAATGTATTCTCCGTGAATGGCATCTTTGAGTTTCTTCCAAATTCTCGAACTTTCCTGGCTTGATCTATTCCTCGTGAATAGTCTGTCTTGAATTTCTCGGGGTTTGGGGACCCACGGGCTTCTTAAAAGCATCGGCCTCCTCTTGGGCATCATACAAGGACCCATAGGCTTCTTAAAAGCAACCCCACCTCCTCTTGGGCTTAGTACAAGGACCCGTCGGCTTCTTAGAAGTATTCACAGCCTCCTCTTAGGCTTCGTATAATGATTCTTCCTCCGGGAATGATAGCCTCCTTTTGGGCTTCATACAAGGACCGATCGGCTTCTTAAAAGTTTCCAGCCTCCTCTTGGGCTTCGTACAAATTGTCCCGACGACCTCCTAGAGGTATAGGAACAGAACTTAGTCATCTGCATAGAACAGTCCTTTCAAAGAGTCTAGTACTGTTTCTCAAAGCATAGTACAAAAGATGAAACTCTAGACACGGACAGTCTAATATCCTTGAGTCTCAAAGACATTCTCAAGTGACCCCTTCGTTAAATAGGAAGAAAACCCGTAGACTCGGACAGTCTCAATACCCTTTGGATTTCCCACTTCCTTAAAGAACGGGAATAACCCGGATCCTCGAATCAAATCCTTGAGTGCATTGTTGCTCATATAAGAACTGATTTTCTCTTTCAAAGATCAGTATACTGGACCTGTCACTCAACTGAAACAGTTCCAATAGCCTCCTCTTGGGCTTTGTACAATGATTATCCCCAGCGGAGTCAAACAACGTTTAGCCTCTCTCTTGAGCTTTGTATGAGACACATAAAGAGACTCCCTCGTTGAGTCAATCACCCCTTTCGCCTCCATCTCGGGCTTTATACGAGATACAAAAAGGTTCTTATTGAGCCAAACAAATTTTAGCCTTCATCTTGGGCTTTGTACGAGCAAAAACTCTCTTGTTGAGTCAAATAGCCTCCATCTCGGGCTTTATACGAGATACCAAAAGACTACATCGTCGAGTCAAAACCTTTTAGCCTCTCTCTCGGGCTTTGTACGAGACACATATTAGCCTCCTCTTAGGCTTTATATAAGAAAACCACTGGTTGATCCAATCAACCTTTTAGCATCAAAGCTGTGCCTTGTTCACAGTACACAAATATCAACAACTCTTTCCCCTTCATCTAATTGCTGTAAGCGGCAAGCCTCTGGATCATCTACATCCATGCCACTGTCCCTCTTTTAGCATGAGAAATTCCTAAGGAAAGATAGCATTACTGTACACTGAGTTAAAGTCTTCTCATTCAGGTTAAAAACCCCCTATAAAGGAAATTATGGCATTGCTAGGATCCACGTATCCGGTTAAAGTAATCCTCCCTTTATAACCAGTCACCCAACAGTTGCGACAAACAGACCCCTCTTTAGAGATGACAAATTCTCTCTAAAGTCAAACCTTTTCAGCTTCACATCTTGGGCTTTGAACAAGATATAAACTACCTTTCACTTCACGTCTTGGGCTTTGAACAAGACACCAAACAACCATTTCCTCCCATAGAATAGGAGGAACTACGAACGCTCTGATTTCCCTGTTTCGGCAAACGGGAATTCGTAGGCATAAGATCGAAAGAAAAGATCGTAGCGAGCACACTAAACAAAAACCCTAAATCCCATACTCTCATATATCTATCAAAAAACATCAGTCCTAACATCCTAATCCTTGTTCCCCGCCAGAAACCTGTCTGTCAAAATAACACAAGAAAGGCCCCACCACATTGATCGCATCCGTAACCTAATAGACCGCTGTTTAAACTCAGTATGCAACCAGGGTTAATTGGAGACATCAATTTCCCTTCCTTCGTCAGCTTTAATAGGATAAAAAATGAATTGACCTGTAGTAAACTGACCCCAGGGAGCGACCGCGCTTAAGAACCGCGTCCAAAATCGCTCGCTACAACGTGAAAATAAGGAGAAAGTGAAGAGCTCTGAGGAAAGAAGGAAAAGTCGAGGATTCGAGAAGCTTTTTGAAGAATCGGTAGAGAAAGCTCTGAATCGACAATCTAAGGTATGGGGAGTATTATCTTTCATTGTTTTCAATATAGGAGTGATGTGTTTAAAATGGATCTTGAGGTTTTTAGGGTTTTTGAAGGGTTTATGAGTTATTGATGATTTAGGGGTATTTCTGAGGATCGATTGATGGATTACTAAGAGTTGAATTGATTCGAGTAAAAATAAGCCTTCGAGGCTAAACCTTTGATGATATGTGGGATCTTGTATGAGAAAGGGATTTATGGGGCTTATGGGAACCTTGAGAGTTTGTGAAGGTTTAGGTGATTTTGAGTTAGGATAGTGGAATTAACCGACCTAATAGTCTTAGGTTTTATGCCTTTGATTACCTTGATGTTTCAGGACTGTTTTGGGTTGATTTGAGGTTGGAAGCATAAAGGTTTCTGGGGATGGGATGCTACTGCTGCGTAGCAGCGATTGCAAGAATCGCTAGTTCGCAAAGCGAACAAATCATTCGCAAGGCGAATGTTCGCCCAGACTCGTAAAGCAAGCAGCGCAACGAATGCGCGATAATTGTGTGATGATACTGGGATGAATTCTGAGATTAATTCTGTGGGCTCGCACGACGAACGTCCCAGTGAAGGGCTTCGCCAAGTGAATAGAGGTAGCGAGGAGAGGCAGAAGGGGGAACTCTCTAGTTTTTGTGTGGGATATTAGGGTTCGCTGGAGTTCGCAAAGCGAACGTCCTAGCGAACATGTTCGCAAGGCGAACGTGGTAGCGAACGTCTGTTGTTCGCGAATTGTTTTATGTTTCTTGAGCTGTTTTGATGTTTTGATGCTGTGACTTTTCTGATGAATTTCCCTGATGTTATTGATGATCATATGACGATGAATTCATGATGTTTGATGATTAATTGATGATATGAATTACCGTGATGTATATTGATGATTATGAGCTGTTATATATGGTGTTTGATGATTTAAGTGATGATATGAATTACCACGAGTGTATTGATGATTATGAGCTATTTATACCTGATGTTTGATGATTAAATACTGATGTGAATTAGCATGAACTATGTTGATGATGATAAGGTGATGATGCATGATGTTTTGATGAATAAATGACGATATGACGAATATGAGATTTTGATGAATGATGATGCACGTGATGACTTTATTGATGATGATGATTATGACGTTGTGCATCATGCATTCATAGCATATTTTGATGATGATGTTAGGACTTCGTTCCAGTGAAGATGATGTTAGACTTCGGTCTATTGTGGCTTCCATCCCATTGTGTGGATGTGAGGTGGTTTATGACGTGCTCTAGTTCTTGTGTGGAACTGATCTTATTTGACGGGGATCTTTGGAGGGTGATGGCCTAAGTGTCCATCGATTGTGACGATTGGTACCACATGCATGAGTCCTGTTGTGCATTGCATTTATGTGGCATTTAATTGTGATTTATGATGACGTGTTTTGATGTTTGCCTTGTGATGACTCTGAGGATGTTGTATATGATGATGACGCCATTTTTATGCATATCTTATTTTATATTGATTATAATGAATTGTATTACTCACCCTACCTGTTGGAATGTTGCCTCCACGTGGGTAATATGCAGGTGATCAGGATTAGTTTTGGATGCTTTTGATGACTTTTGAAGTTATTTGCATTTTGGTCGATGTAGAGGGTCTTGCTCTGATAGTGTAACATCGGGTTGGGTCGTTGAGTCGAACCATGTTGAGTTTTATTTGGCTGTTATTTTATTGATTCTTTGATGACTATGGTTTATTTTAATAAACCCTTTTGTGGGATTTTTGTGGTTATGGTGGTTCTGCTGCCCTTTGAAGGCATTTTGAGTTATTTTGAGGAAAACCCGTTGTTTACGGAGCAATTTTGTTGATTTGAATTTATTGAGAAATGTGCACCCTTTGAGGTGATTCTGATTTTACTATGATTTTATGTTTATTCCGCTGCGATAATTGTGGGGTAGAAAAGGGTGTTACAGGTGTGCCAATTTGTTTATCGACGAAATTGGTAAACAAGTGCTAGCCTTCCAAATTTTATATCTTTGGTTACTTACAGGATCGACTAGATTGATCCTAAGAAATATGCTTCTATTCGTTTCAAGTTTTGTGATGTATGAACATTTCGACAATGTTCTTTTGGTTGATTAAAGGTAAAGTTACAATTCTTAAAGAAATGCAGAAAAGTAAATTGTAAAGTAAATAACTTCAAAGTAAATTTACATGAAATGTAAATGACTAGATCTTAAATGATTCAACGAAAAATATAAAAGTAAGGTGGTCACACGTACATTTCACTCAGGAAACTCTTTTCTTAACACACACAAATACTTTGAGTAAATTTGAGTTTTTGTACAAGTTTCAACACACGAATCCTAATTGCTAAGACTCCTATTTATAACGAATCGAAAATAACTATAATCAAACGATATTTTCTCTAGAAGATGCCACGTCTTTGATTTGCATGCATTTCGCTGCTTAAAGCTCTCCACGTGTCTTCAAGAAACGGATAAGGCCAAAAAACTATTATCAGCCTCATTTTGAATTATATTCGTCGAACGCTACTCCAAGCAACTCCGTCGAACTCAAGTCTAGACCAAAATATTTCTAAGTCCCATAACACAATTTCCTGCATGCAACGAGAGTCCTCTTTGACTATATCCTTGAAAACCTTTCTATCAAGCACAATATATTCTTTCTCAAAATATCTCTTCAAATTCCACTAGCTAAATTCAACTATTCATGTACGTCGAAATTCCAGCCAACATCAGGTAACTTTAAAATTATGGTGATGTTCAATTTTTATTGTGCGACTTGTTGTTTGTTAAAATAAGCAGTTGCAGGTGAGTTGCTTGAGGACAAGCAACTATTCAAGTTTGGCGTTGTGATGACAATCTATCATTACATAAAATCAGTCGAAGAATTGAGGAAAAACGAGTAAAAGAGGAGCTAAAATGATGAAGAACGCCCCAAGAATGAGTGAAAAAGAGCCAAGTATGAAAGAATGAAACTTAGTGGAAATTTTGGTTAAAAAGGATGAAAAAACTCGCATCTACTAGAATAATCATGCGTAGCATCGCGCACGTGCTAGAGCTACAAAGGGATCATCGCGTGCGCAATGCTGCTATATTGCACGCGATGACAACTTTTTCTGGACTTTTTCTGACGCGTTCTGACCCGTTCTGACAACTTTAAAAGGGGATTTTCTGCACTTTTACAAGGGTTACGAAATTTGGCATTGAGAGCCCGATTTTACAGCATCAGAGGGTGATTTTGAGAGCATTGGAAGCCATTGGAGGCCTATCCTTCAAGGAAATTCACATGTTATTCACTTTTTATCAATTGGTATTGTAATTTTATCATGAGTAGCTAAATTCTCTAGGTTAGGTTGTGTGTGATGAACTTTGTTCAACCTTGTTGGAAGTTTATGGCAGTTTGACTTTATATGAACCTTATTACTTATAATTTTATTCAGTTGTTTCTTTTACTTAATGCATATTATTTGAGATACGCAATAAGTATATGTCTGGGGATTTTTGACCTGTAGCCTATGTGTTGGACCTAGGGCAACAGTTCTACTTAAGCCAGTTGAATAGGAATAGAAGACCTAGAGTAGTGGCACAAAGAACTAATGGTTTATTCATCGCCTAACACTATTTACGTTAGCCGACTAGGGATAAGAAGCTTTTAGTAGTTGTTAGTGAGTTATTTTGTGGGGGACTGGCTATAACGGTTTTGTTAGTTTGCCGTAAAATTATAAGTATAAGACAATTCATACATGACATCATACATTAACAAGAGGGGATAAAGGGATTCTAAAAAATAACCTAACTGCCCATGTGACCTTGTTTTCTCTTAAATTTACCTTTTTGCACTGAAACTTGCAGACCCCCCCCCCCCCCCTTCTTTAATGCTTTTAGTTAATATTGTACAAATTATTGTTATGTTCAAACACAGTTCTTGTGGGTTTGATCTTTTTATTACTGCGACATTATAAATTCACTTGCCGAGAAGTCATCAATGAACTCCTTATGTCAATGATTGCTTGATATATATCCTGATTCGCTTCTATTCCTCAGTTGGTTAACATAAATCTGAAAAATTTCCCCACCTATACTCCAAACGTACATTTATATGGATTTAACCTCATGTGATAACCTCAGATTGAGGTAAATGTCTCTTTTAAATCTTCAACGTGTTTCTTGTCTTTTGGGGTTTTTACCACCATATCGTCAACGTACACCTCTAGGCTCCGTCCTATTTTGGAGGCGAACACCATGTCCATCAGTCTCTGATAAATAGCCCCTGCATTTTTTAATTCAAAAGGCATCACTTCATAATAATAAGTGTTCTTGTTCGTCATAAATGTCGTTTTGGATGCGTCTACTGGATTCATTCGTATCTGATTGTACCCTAAATAGGCATCCAAGAAACTCTGAAGAAGAAAACCGGAAGCCCCATATATGAGCTGATCAATCTGAGGAAGCACATAGGGGTCTTTTGGATATGCCTTATTCAAGTTAGTGAAATCCACACACATTCGCCACTTCCCTGACTTTTTATTCTCCATGACTATGTTAGCTAGCCACGCCGGGTACCTGATTTCCTTAATAAAGTCGACCTTCATGAGCTTTTTGACTTTATCTTCCACAACCTTTCTCTTTTATTCGCCTTCCTTTTGTTTTCTCTGTGCTATTGGCTTCATAGTTGGATCCAACGCTAAATGATGACACACTATATTGGGATCAATCTCGGGCATGTCATCCTGCTTCCATTCGAACAGGTCCATATTTTCTCTCAATATTTTAACGACATCAAGTTCTTCCTCAGGGGACAAATCGAAGCCTATCTGAGTCGTTTATGACGATTTGACACCGACCTGTACCGTCTTCACATCCTTCATAGGTGTAAGGCTATCTTCCACCAGATCTTCCCTTGGATCTAGTCAACCAAGTTTACTTTTACCTGATAATTTCCTATTGGTTCGTTGACGAGATTTCTCGTTTTGAGTCTCAGATTGTCTTTATAACACGTTCTTGCTATCCCTTGATCACCTTTTGTTATTCCTTCTCGGTCGTCCTCCAAAGGGTATTTTAGTGTGAGATACAGGGTGGACAATGTTGCTTCTAGAGCATTAAAAGAGGGCCTACAAATAATAATGTTATAGGGAGATGCAACGCCAATAACCAAGTACCTCACACAGATACTTTTCGCGTTTTCTTTATCACCAAAAGTGTTTATCACCGACCAATATCCCAACACCTGTAGTTGTTCTCCTGAAAATCCGACTAATTTCCCCTTAAAGGATAACAGTTCGGTGACATCAAAGTTCTTTTTTTAATTGCTTCCCAATATAAGATGTCCGCTAAAATTCTCAGATCAACTAGAACTCACTTCACGTTCCAGTTTCAAATTTTAACTTTGATCACAATTGGGTCATCCTCGTGGGCTATCATTCCTTCGGCATCTTTTTTAGATAAGGTGATTGTATCCTGATTTACTCTTCCTTTTGGAGTCGACTTTTGCGTGAAATGCATTACTGTTCGGCCATATCTTTTTCGTGTTGAACTAGTTTCTCCTCCCCATGTGAATCCTCATGTAATGGTATTTAAGGTATGACGAGTCATTCATACTTCCCGGACTTCAACCAAGCTTTTTCCTTTCTTCTGTGTAGGATTGTCCGAGTTTATGTCTATTATCGCCATTTGGTCATTAATTGTGATGATATGCTCGTGTGGGTCAGTTCTACCATTGAAAGACATTAGCGGCAGTGTTTTGAAGTTCTCTAGGACTTTATCATCTCAGATAACATCTGATAAAGGTTTGGAATCCAAAGGATCCTCCTTTGTATCCCCCTCGGTTGTCTCTGTGTTTGTAAAGCATGGAAAATATCTTGCAGAGTTTCATTTCATTGATGAAGCGTCTTCACCACTGCAAAATTTCGGTTAAAAGATGAAATTGACATGGTACAACTGGGTTGTAAATGATATTTGATAGGTTTGTGTGACCGAGTCAAGTTTTACCGAGGCCCCACGGCGGGCCCAAATGTTCTCGCTAAAAACACTAAAAGGTTGACTTCCCCGTTCTAACTTGAAGAGAGTCTTAGAAGACTGGTTAAGGTGTCTGTGATGTATGTCTATTGTAGATTATTGTCCTCCTCTTCTTTCTAAACCCTCTCATATTTATAGATCTCCTTCTTCTTCTTACTTTTCATATTCCTCATAAATATCCATCAAGTAATGCCTGTCATCTCTTATAATTGCTATATAACACCTATCTCTTCAATAACTGTAACTCTTCAGTCATAATGCATTACTCCATAACCGTTTCTTGTGACCCTTCACATGGCATTCAAGCCTTGTCATCAGTCACGATTTGTATGAGTGAGATAATTCTCGATTTGTATGAGGTCGGATCCGTTTTGTTTACTTGGTTTCCCTTAACCGGAATATGACTTTCTGATTTGTTAGTCTCATCATGCTCAGTGGTTCTTCCAACTCGGCCTCAGAGACCTTTTAGGACATATAATCGACTTTTCCGAGCTTGTACCTCGGCTGGTTAACTAAACTTTCAGGATGTACATATACCATCTAAATTTTCTTTTCAAATTAACCGATCAAACACCAGAAAATTCAAACAAATGTGAAGCGTTTTCAAATGGTCACAAACAATCAATGAGACATTAATATATACTAAATTGAAGTTTCAATTTTTGTCCAAATAAATATCATTCACTCATATTTTCATATCATTGTATATAAATATATTACACCATGAGTAATGTAAAGATATTAATCTTATTATAGTGTAAACTAATTCTAATAACTTAAACCTACATGTCATCATTTATGTTTTCGTTTTAAAAAATTGCATGTTCTACAAAACTTTTACTTTTTGGGTAATGTATATTTTCTTATTTATCATATTGTTATTATATTATTGATCACTTTTTTATTGGTTTATTCTCTTTATTCTAGCTAAGATGACAAACCTTAAACTCTCCAAACAGAAAAAAAATTGATGGTCGAAGCTAGGGCGAGGCGTGGAGACCAATCCACCTCCAAAAGTGACCTTTCAAAAAATTGAGCTTGGGGCTCTCAAAAGAAAGAAACTGGATGTTGCTAAAGTGATACCTGCCATATCATAGCCCCAACCAACCACTGCCCCTACTCCGAAATACCCAAAACCCCATTCCCCCAATAAAATGAAGACTCTAATGAGCGACGACATCAATCAAGCTGATCTGACCATTACGACCCTTATGCAAGATATTAGTCACCAATATAAATCTTCCTCTGAATTTAAATTATGGTCCAACAACTTTGATGGGTTGAGGTATATTTATGATCCCCTGAATGCAAATGAGGACGTTGAGAAGGTAAAATCTATTGGTGTTCAACAATTGACTCAGAATCTTGGAGCCTATTTGATGAGATATGTCGTGATGACTCGAGGTTTATTCAAAGTGAGTGAGGCTCATGAGAAAAATGAGACTCGTCTTTCTAAGGAAATGATTCATCTGAATTTCGATTTAAAGGTTCAAATTGATAAAGTGGAGGAATTGGACAAGCGGTTGCCAGAGATGAACAAGCAAAAGGTATCTTGGGGGTCTCAACTACTAGAACTGACTAAACAGAAGAAGGTTGCAGAATCCCAATGCATGGAACTAGAAATATCTAATACTGGTTTGGTACTTGAATTGGGGCAAACTCATGCTATGAATGAAACCTTGAAGAAATACCTCTAAGATGCACAGGTGGACCTACTTTCTGTCGGCGATGAGGCTGTTGAAAGAGCTAAAGCTCAAGCATTATGCATTATGCCTGAACTTGATGTGTCGAAGATGGATTTCTTTAAGATCGCGGTGGATGGCCAATTGGTGGACCTGGAAGAAGCTTCTTATGAAGCAGAGGTTTTGGAGGACGCAGCAACTACCAACCCTACTCCCGAGTTTCAAGAGGATGGACACGATGGCGTTTAAGTTTTGTTAATGATCGGCCATCCATGCTGATGTGCCTTTTGTAATAATTTTTGAACAATGTTTATTTATCTTTGTTATATGTTCAAGCCTCTTAGAAGGGCTTCTTTTTAAGTATGCTAATATCATTTTGTTACATGTTCTACGTCTCTCCGATCACACAAGTTTTATTTAACATTGTCTTGCCACAACTAATTTATTCCAGAGAGATAATATCTTAAATTTTAGTTTGGCTAGAGTTATATTAACATATCCCGGACGCAACTGATTATGCTAGAGACTTTAAGTTGCCTGGTCTTAGGCCAGAGGTATATTAACATAACCCGACTGCGGATGGTTATGCCAGAGACTATAAGTTGCTTAGTCTTAGGCCAAAGGTATATTAATATAGCCTGATCGCAGCCAATCATGCCAGAGACTTTAAGCTACTTGGTCTTAGGCCAGAGGTATATTAACATAGCCCGACCGCAACCGATTATGCTAGAGAGTTTAAGCTGCATGGTCTTAGGCCAGAGGTATATTAACATAGACCGAGCGCAGCCGATTATGCCATAAACTTTAAGCTGCTTGGCCTTAGACAAAAGGTATATTAACATTATAACACCCCAATTCCCATCGCGAATAAATAATACATAATTAAATCAAAGTAAATAAAAATTTATTTTTCCGACAGAAACAAGGATGCCACAATTAAGGAAAGAAAACACAATCCCTGCTCAATTATTTGATACATAACAATAAATGGAATAAATGTAGAAGGGGAAACTTTTTCCATATAAAAGGAAAGTTCAATTATAGAATAAAGCGGAAAGATCCATAACTGAATTGTTTTACAAAATAAATTGTTTTATAACATTAAAATATACATATAAAGGTAATACAAAATATATTCAACAAAAATATACATATAACAAAAGCGTTCCCCGACTCCCGTGTTACGTATCAGAGCAGACAGACCGACAAAGGACGGAGGACTAATCTTCACAAAAGCCTCCAAGATACTAATCTGCAATTGCCTCATAGAGCAACAAACCACAGCAGAAGGGTGAGAAATAACAACTAAATCAAGATTGCATAATAATATGCAAACAAATAAAAATTCACATGCATAATTATTCTCACCACAAGCATCACATACTAATACACATAGCATATATCAATTACACCAACATAATCACATATTCACACATAAGGCACACCAAAGTCATAACATATGGAAACACCCCACCACATCACATATCATATGTTTATGCATAACACATATTATCCACAACCAATGCATTTATCACATATGCACATCAATTCACCAATTCAAACATAAATCTCAACACATACTCAATCAATTCACAATTTCCCACACATAATCAATCCATTCATAATTTTCCATACATACTCAATCCATTCATGATTTTCCACACATAATCAATCCATTCATGATTTATGCAAATGCAAAGAGACCGACACAACGACTCTATGCAAATGCGGTACCATCCATCCATCATTCTCATCATCAGTTCACTCAGGAACTATTGAAATCATCGCTTATTACTTAGTGTAACTCCCCATCAGGAAAACGATGTTCCCCGTCGCTTTAGGTCCTCTTGGTATAAGGCCCACGACGTTTATGGATCGCTTTAGGTCCTCTCAGTATAAGGCTCACGATCCGATCGCTTTAGGTCCTCTTTGTATAAGGCTCACAATCGTCTATAATCATCGCTTTAGGTCCTATCGGTATAAGGCTCACGATGTTATAGCGGATTCCCTCTGGAATCGTTTTGTCGCTCACACCCACTAGGGCACACGACATCACAAGAATGCATATCATGATGCTTGACATACAATGACTCGTGACATTCAAATGCACGCATATACAAATCCATAATCATGCATATATAATCAAACACAATACAATGCATTTCATCATAATCCACAAACCACAACAATTTAGCATTTTAGCATATACACTCATATCAATTCACATCAAGAATTACTCATCATCAACCACAACAATTACAACAACTTATCATATGCTTCAACATCATATAAACCACAACAATCCCATAAAACATCATAACAACATACATTGATATTCAATCACGTTCCAGTTTCAAATTTTAACTTTGATCACAATTGGGTCATCCTCGTGGGCTACCATTCCTTCGGCATCTTTTTTAGAGAAGGTGATTGTATCCTGATTTACTCTTCCTTTTGGAGGCGACTTTTGCGTGAAATGCATTACTGTTCGGGCATATCTTTTTCGTGTTGAACTAGTTTCTCCTCCCCATGTGAATCCTCATGTAATGGTATTTAAGGTATGACGAGTCATTCATACTTCCCGGACTTCAACCAAGCTTTTTCCTTTCTTCTGTGTAGGATTGTCCGAGTTTATGTCTATTATCGCCATTTGGTCATTAATTGTGATGATATGCTCGTGTGGGTCAGTTCTACCATTGAAAGACATTAGCGGCAGTGTTTTGAAGTTCTCTAGGACTTTATCATCTCAGATAACATCTGATACAGGTTTGGAATCCAAAGGATCCTCCTTTGTATCCCCCCCGGTTGTCTCTGTGTTTGTAAAGCATGGAAAATATCTTGCAGAGTTTCATTTCATTGATGAAGCGTCTTCACCACTGCAAAATTTCGGTTAAAAGATGAAATTGACATGGTACAACTGGGTTGTAAATGATATTTGATAGGTTTGTGTGACCGATTCAAGTTTTACCGAGGCCCCACGGCGGGCCCAAATGTTCTCGCTAAAAACACTAAAAGGTTGACTTCCTCGTTCTAACTTGAAGAGAGTCTTAGAAGACTGGTTAAGGTGTCTGTGATGTATGTCTATTGTAGATTATTGTCCTCCTCTTCTTTCTAAACCCTCTCATATTTATAGATCTCATTCTTCTTCTTACTTTTCATATTCCTCATAAATATCCATCAAGTAATGCCTGTCATCTCTTATAATTGCTATATAACACCTATCTCTTCAATAACTGTAACTCTTCAGTCATAATGCATTACTCCATAACCGTTTCTTGTGACCCTTCACATGGCATTCAAGCCTTGTCATCAGTCACGATTTGTATGAGTGAGATAATTCTCGATTTGTATGAGGTCGGATCCGTTTTGTTTACTTGGTTTCCCTTAACCGGAATATGACTTTCTGATTTGTTAGTCTCATCATGCTCAGTGGTTCTTCCAACTCGGCCTCAGAGACCTTTTAGGACATATAATCGACTTTTCCGAGCTTGTACCTTGGCTGGTTAACTAAACTTTCAGGATGTACATATACCATCTAAATTTTCTTTTCAAATTAACCGATCAAACACCAGAAAATTCAAACAAATGTGAAGCGTTTTCAAATGGTCACAAACAATCAATGAGACATTAATATATACTAAATTGAAGTTTCAATTTTTGTCCAAATAAATATCATTCACTCATATTTTCATATCATTGTATATAAATATATTACACCATGAGTAATGTAAAGATATTAATCTTATTATAGTGTAAACTAATTCTAATAACTTAAACCTACATGTCATCATTTATGTTTTCGTTTTTAAAAATTGCATGTTCTACAAAACTTTTACTTTTTGGGTAATGTATATTTTCTTATTTATCATATTGTTATTATATTATTGATCACTTTTTTATTGGTTTATTATCTTTATTCTAGCTAAGATGACAAACCTTAAACTCTCCAAACAGAAAAAAATTGATGGTCGAAGCTAGGGCGAGGCGTGGAGACCAATCCACCTCCAAAAGTGACCTTTCAAAAAATTGAGCTTGGGGCTCTCAAAAGAAAGAAACTGGATGTTGCTAAAGTGATACCTGCCATATCATAGCCCCAACCAACCACTGCCCCTACTCCGAAATACCCAAAACCCCATTCCCCCAATAAAATGAAGACTCTAATGAGCGACGACATCAATCAAGCTGATCTGACCATTACGACCCTTATGCAAGATATTAGTCACCAATATAAATCTTCCTCTGAATTTAAATTATGGTCCAACAACTTTGATGGGTTGAGGTATATTTATGATCCCCTGAATGCAAATGAGGACGTTGAGAAGGTAAAATCTATTGGTGTTCAACAATTGACTCAGAATCTTGGAGCCTATTTGATGAGATATGTCGTGATGACTCGAGGTTTATTCAAAGTGAGTGAGGCTCATGAGAAAAATGAGACTCGTCTTTCTAAGGAAATGATTCATCTGAATTTTGATTTAAAGGTTCAAATTGATAAAGTGGAGGAATTGGACAAGCGGTTGCCAGAGATGAACAAGCAAAAGGTATCTTGGGGGTCTCAACTACTAGAACTGACTAAACAGAATAAGGTTACAGAATCCCAATGCATGGAACTAGAAATATCTAATACTGGTTTGGTACTTGAATTGGGGCAAACTCATGCTATGAATGAAACCTTGAAGAAATACCTCTAAGATGCCCAGGTGGACCTACTTTCTGTCGGCGATGAGGCTTTTGAAAGAGCTAAAGCTCAAGCATTATGCATTATGCCTGAACTTGATGTGTCGAAGATGGATTTCTTTAAGAGCGCGGTGGATGGCCAATTGGTGGACCTGGAAGAAGCTTCTTATGAAGCAGAGGTTTTGGAGGACGCAGCAACTACCAACCCTACTCCCGAGTTTCAAGAGGATGAACGCGATGATGTTTAAGTTTTGTTAATGATCGACCATCCATGCTGATGTGCCTTTTGTAATAATTTTTGAACAATGTTTATTTATCCTTGTTATATGTTCGAGCCTCTTAGAATGGCTTCTTTTTAAGTATGCTAATATCATTTTGTTACATGTTCTACGTCTCTCCGATCACACAAGTTTTATTTAACATTGTCTTGCCACAACTAATTTATTCCAGAGAGATAATATCTTAAATTTTAGTTTGGCTAGAGTTATATTAACATATCCCGGACGCAACTGATTATGCTAGAGACTTTAAGTTGCCTGGTCTTAGGCCAGAGGTATATTAACATAACCTGACTGCGGATGGTTATGCCAGAGACTATAAGTTGCTTAGTCTTAGGCCAAAGGTATATTAATATAGCCTGATCGCAGCCAATCATGCCAGAGACTTTAAGCTACCTGGTCTTAGGCCAGAGGTATATTAACATAGCCCGACCGCAACCGATTATGCTAGAGAGTTTAAGCTGCATGGTCTTAGGCCAGAGGTATATTAACATAGACCGAGCGCAGCCGATTATGCCATAGACTTTAAGCTGCTTGGTCTTAGACAAAAGGTATATTAACATTATAACACCCCAATTCCCATCACGAATAAAGAATACATAATTAAATCAAAGTAAATAAAAATTTATTTTTCCGACAGAAACAAGGATGCCACAATTAAGGAAAGAAAACACAATCCCTGCTCAATTATTTGATACATAACACAAAATGGAATAAATGTAGAAGGGGAAACTTTTTCCATATAAAAGGAAAGTTCAATTATAGAATAAAGCGGAAAGATCCATAACTGAATTGTTTTACAAAATAAATTGTTTTATAACATTAAAATATACATATAAAGGTAATACAAAATATATTCAACAAAAATATACATATAACAAAAGCGTTCCCCGACTCCCGTGTTACGTATCAGAGCAGACAGACCGACAAAGGACGGAGGACTAATCTTCACAAAAGCCTCCAAGATACTAATCTGCAATTGCCTCATAGAGCAACAAACCACAGCAGAAGGGTGAGAAATAACAACTAAATCAAGATTGCATAATAATATGCAAACACATAAAAATTCACATGCATAATTATTCTCACCACAAGCATCACATACTAATACACATAGCATATATCAATTACACCAACATAATCACATATTCACACATAAGGCACACCAAAGTCATAACATATGGAAACACCCCACCACATCACATATCATATGTTTATGCATAACACATATTATCCACAACCAATCCATTTATCACATATGCACATCAATTCACCAATTCAAACATAAATCTCAACACATACTCAATCAATTCACAATTTCCCACACATAATCAATCCATTCATAATTTTCCATACATAATCAATCCATTCACGATTTTCCACACATAATCAATCCATTCATGATTTATGCAAATGCAAAGAGACCGACACAACGACTCTATGCAAATGCGGTACCATCCATCCATCATTCTCATCATCAGTTCACTCAGGAACTATTGGAATCATCGCTTATTACTTAGTGTAACTCCCCATCAGGAAAACGATGTTCCCCGTCGCTTTAGGTCCTCTTGGTATAAGGCCCACGACGTTTATGGATCGCTTTAGGTCCTCTCAGTATAAGGCTCACGATCCGATCGCTTTAGGTCCTCTTTGTATAAGGCTCACAATCGTCTATAATCATTGCTTTAGGTCCTCTCGGTATAAGGCTCACGATGTTATAGCGGATTCCCTCTGGAATCGTTTTGTCTCTCACACCCACTAGGGCACACGACATCACAAGAATGCATATCATGATGCTTGACATACAATGACTCGTGACATTCAAATGCACGCATATACAAATCCATAATCATGCATATATAATCAAACACAATACAATGCATTTCATCATAATCCACAAACCACAACAATTTAGCATTTTAGCATATACACTCATATCAATTCACATCAAGAATTACTCATCATCAACCACAACAATTACAACAACTTATCATATGCTTCAACATCATATAAACCACAACAATCCCATAAAACATCATAACAACATACATTGATATTCAATCAAACAATGTATTTTACCACACAACAACATCATTATCACATGCTTCAACATCATATAATAGCACACAAGTCATACGATATATATATCAAAAGCATATTGCATGATAACACATCAAGTACACACAGTTAAGACGGTAAAAATCGACAAAACGACACATTTCCAAATTCCTAACACAATTAAATCGGCCAACAATCTCAAAACTATTTTATAAGAAGGATCATTTTATTAGCTTTCTAACGGTACCAAGAACGCCTCGATCCGAGTTACGGATCAAAAGTTATGAGTTTTCAAAGAAAAGAATTTATTGAGAAACAGCCAGATTCGCCTGGCGACTTAGGATTTCGCCTGGCGGATCCCCCTTCGCCAGCACTTCGCCTGGCGAACTAGTGGCAAACCACAATTTTAGAAAAAACCCAAGAGTTACAGAAGCTAACCCATTTTTGTCTCTCCGATTTCGCCTGGCGACTTAAGATTTCGCCTGGCGAATCCCCCTTCGCCAGCACTTCGTCTGGCGAACTAGTGGCGAGACCTAATTTGCCTGGAGAATTTCCAATTCGCCTGGCGAATCGCATCAGAAACAGAATTTTCTGCTGCGGGTTATATGGTTCCAAAACCCCCAAAAATCCCATTTTTCACCCCAAATCAATTCCAACGGCAAAACAAGTATCAACGATTGTTCATAAACACAGTGTGATCATACAACGCAATTTATATCGAATTCCGACCGTGAAAACATCTATTTTTAATCATTTGTTCATCAATTTATCAAATTAGAAAAAGTTGTAAAACAACCAAAACAATTACCACAAACAACACATATACATACACAAGCAAGATATAATTGAAACTTCTCACCCTTACCCGAGTAATCGTGATTGAAACGGAGATTTCCTCGATTTTCCTCTTTCTTCTCTTCTCTCTTCTCTCTTCTTTCTTCTCCTTTTCTTTATCTTCTTTTTCTTTTCTCTCTATTTCTCTCTAATCTCTATTTATATAAAAATATATAAACCCCGAAAAAGACTATTTTACCCCTCAGCTCAAATATCCCGCGAACGCTCTCAAAACGCGATAAACATAATAACGATGAAAAATAATATATTGTCAAATAAAAGTCAAGAATAAAATAATATAAAAACGGAAATAATTAAATCGACTCGATTAAATAAATAAGACAAAACAGGGCGTTACAACTCTCCCCCACTTAGAAATTTTCGTCCTCGAAAATATAACTGAGACGAACGACTCAAAAGGCAACACCACGAATAACACAAACTGACAAACCACCTTGCTAACAGTAGCTACAACAATGACACGACAACGACGACAACTACAACGACAAGATGCAAAGCCCATACAATGCACTTGACGACCAACTCACAACTCAAAGAATACCCAAGTTACGAACACACACAGGAACATAAGGCTCCACGACCCAACATCGATTCAACAACCTCTACATAACCATAATACCAACATCCTTGTCACACAACAATATTACAACAATGCTACGATTCATCAATCGAACATACAACCAAAACATCCATCTACATATTAGCCCGTGAATAATATTTAAACCTTTCACCTAACACTTCCATTCTGAAACGTCCAATAGTCTCATCACTCTTACATGTTCCCAATGTTCAACCTATGAACTCTTACGAGTCCCACACACATATACAAAATGTGCCACATCACGCTTCCGCTGCGCACTCTGATTACTCGTAACAATCAAATCCACCAATTTCATATCCAAGGTCTAACTCTTCCTCATATTCACCAAAAATCAATGTTCACTGTTAATATACCCAACCTCACATTCGACTATGTTATCTCACACACCAGACACAAGTCTCTAAACTGCTCAAATAATTTTAATTCTCTGACCATCAAAACAACCATATGCAAAGACTATTGACTTAACTCTTCAGGCACAACATTAGCTTTTTCCCGAAGGATAATCCAAGCCAAATTCATAACTCGTCACGAATTCTAACCCTCCTCGTTGTCTCATACTCTATTCCTTCAGACCAAACAAGTACTCTAAACTCTTGTGATTACTAAACACTTCGAACCTAGAACCACAAACATAATACCTCCAAATATTCCAACACAATACAACTGCAACCAATTCCAAATCCAGAATAGTATAGACCTTTTTTTTAATCCTCAATTGTCGTAAAGCATAAGCCACGACTTTACCCTCTTGCATTAACACACTACCTAAACTCATCAAAGACGCATCCCAATACCTCACAAACGGTTTATCAGGATCACGCAGTATCAAAACTGGAGCCGTAGACAACTTCTACTTTAACCCTCTCAAACTTTCCTCACAATGAACATCCAAAACAAACGACTCACCCTTTGCAAGTCAACTGAGATAACAGAAGTACGAACTTAGCAAGGTCTTCCCTAGCCTGCAGTAACAACCAACTAAGCCCAAAAATTTCTAATCTCCTTAACCAACTTCGAAGCCTCTCATTGTAGAACTGCATCTACTTCTGATGGATCCATTAACCATACTCTCATCTGAAATAACATATCCAAGAAAACTAACCCTTTTCAACCCAAATTCTCACTTGAATAACTTAGCATAAAACTTCGTCTCTTTTCAACACTTGTAATTCAAATCTCAAACACTCTACCTGTTCTTCCTCTGAGTTTCTAACAGATCCGAATATCCTCAATCAAAACCATTACGAACTTATCCAAATAAATATGGAAGATACGACTCCTCTACTCCACAAACATTACAGACGCATTACTAACACCAAATAACATCACTGTACGTTGTAATACCTAACCAAATTCCAAAAGATATAAATTCTTAAAGCTTCTGCAAAAAATTTCACTGGGTAACTGGCTACTCACATACAAGCTTAACTGAGTAAATAACAGCCTATTCCGATGATAACAAACATAACCAGTCACATGAAATCGATCAAAGCCTCAACTCACACAAATTCACCACTCTTATCAAACATTCCAAACAATTATAATTTCTATCAAACTCAACCAAATCATTCCAGTCATCTATTCATGAAAGTGGACACTTATTCTCAATCGTTACCTTATTCAACTGTCAGTAATCCATACACAATTTCTTCTCTTGACCGTCCAATTCCACAAATTCCAACATGTAGCAACAACCAACCCAAAAAAACTCTCAAATACTACATCCACACTTAGGGTTTTCTCAAAATTTCCATTAATGCCCTAAAACTTTAAAAACTCCAAAACTCTAAGTTTTACTTTCCATAGTCTCAATACCATCATACACATCATGCTTGTTATTCCATTCAATCATCCTTCCTTTTTGCTACTAACAAAGTTGGAGCTCTCTAAGACGACACGCTTGGTCTCACAAATCCCTTTTCCAGTAAATCTTCCAACCGCTCTTTCAATCTGAGTTTCACTTCCTAAAATTTCTTCTACTTACTTAGCAGAACCAACCCTCAAATCTCCCCCTTCGTCAAATTTGAGTTCAAACTCTACTCTCTGAGAACAACCATTCACAATTTCACCCCAAAAATCCCCAAAAATCCCATTTTCACCCATTTTATGGATCCAAAACCCCCAAAAACCCCATTTTATGGATCCAAAACCCCCAAAAATCCCATTTTCACCCCAAATCAATTCCAATGGCAAAACAAGTATCAACGATTGTTCATAAACACAGTGTGATCATACAACGCAATTTATATCGAATTCCGACCGTGAAAACATCGTTTTCTAATCATTTGTTCATCAATTTATCAAATTAGAAAAAGTTGTAAAACAACCAAAACAATTACCACAAACAACACATATACATACACAAGCAAGATATAATTGAAACTTCTCACCCTTACCCGATTAATCGTGATTGAAACGGAGATTTCCTCGATTTTCCTCTTTCTCCTCTTATCTCTTCTTTCTTCTCCTTTTCTTTCTCTTCTTTTTCTTTTCTCTCTATTTCTCTCTAATCTCTATTTATATAAAAATATCTAAACCCAAAAAAAGACTATTTTACCCCTCAGCTCAAATATCTCGCAAACGCTCTCAAAACGCGATAAACCTAATAACGATGAAAAATAATATATTGTCAAATAAAAGTCAAGAATAAAATAATATAAAAATGAAAATAATTAAATCGACTCGATTAAATAAATAAGACAAAACGGGGCGTTACAAACATAGCCAGGTCGCAGCCGATTATGACATAGACTTTAAGCTGCTTATTCTTAGACAAGAGGTATATTAACATAACCCGATCGCAGTCGATTATACCAGAGACTTTAAGGTGTCTGGTCTTAGGCCAGAGGTATATTAACATAACACGACCACAACTTATTATGTCAGAGACTTTAAGCTGTCTGGTCTTAGGCCAGAGGTATATTAACATAGCCCGATCGCATCCGATTATTCCATAGGCTTTAAGTTGTTTGGACTTATTCTCGGACCACGTCCTATGATTTTCTTTGTAAATATATTTGTTTTAACTATGGGTGCCTCATTAAAAACCCTTGCTCTTGCAAGGGAAAAGAGTGCACCCTTACCATTTTTATTCAATATATTTATTACACAATTTAGTTAAGATAAAACTTAAAACTAGTTACATTCCAAGTCCTGGGTATCTCAACACCTTCCAAGCTTTCTAACTTTTAAGACTCGTTGTTCAACCTCTGACGAACACGACAGGGTCCTTCCTAATTCGGAGCCAGCTTGCCCTTCTTCGTAGGATCGATTGTAACACCCCTAATCTATACCCCCAATTAAATAAAGCGGTAAAAATTTCATCAGAGTATAATTAAACATTCATGGCATAGACTGAGGAGTCACATCAATTGAGACAAAACACAATAAACCTGCTCATAAAGATATGCAACAATCAGGTAGCAAATAACAGAGGAACTTCGTTCCTACTACCCACAAATCAGATACAGAATAAAAGCGGAAAATCTGCAACTGAATCTCATATATATATATATATCACATAACAAGTTTGTCTGTCATACACAGATTCATACATGTACGATCCAAAAGATATAGATACATATACGCAATAAATCACAACGATCTCCCTGACTACCCGGTGCTACATATCAGAGCCGACCGACAAAGAATGAAGACCTAAGCTTCACAAAAAGACCTCCAGCATCTAATCTGCAATGCCTCATAGAGCATTCAAAACAGCAGAAGGGTGAGAAACACAATCATAATATAATTGCATACAATTATATAATAACACAAAAATACACATGTAAAATATTCTCAACACAACTTACACCAGAATTCGAACACAAAAGAACACAATGCATATCTCATATATTCATCACCAAGGCATATATAATCAAGCTTAATGCATTTATCAACAACAAATATATATATATATATATATATATATATATATATATATATATATATATATATATATATCTCAACTCATCAATTCCATTCACAATCCCACACAAAATCAATCCATTCATGATTTATACAAATGCAAAGAGACCGACACAAGGACTCTATGCAAATGCAATGCGGTACCATCCATCCATCATCTCAACACTAGTTCACTTAGGAACTATTGGAACCATCGCTTGTTACTTAGTGTAACTCACCGTCGGGAAAATGATGTTCCCCGTCGCTTTAGGTCCTCTTGGTATAAGGCGCACGACGTTTATGGATCGCTTTAGGTCCTCTTTGTATAAGGCGCACGATCCAATCGCTTTCGGTCCTCTTTGTATAAGGCGCACGATCGTCTATAATCATCGCTTTCAGTCCTCTTTGTATAAGGCGCACGATGTTATAGCGGATTCCCTCTGGAATCGTTTCGTCGCTCACACCCACTAGGGCACACGACATCACAAGAATGCATATCATGATGCTTGGCATACAATGACTCATGACATTCAAATGCACACATATTCACATTCATAATTATGCATATATCATCAAATACACCACATTTCATTTTCTTGCCCTTGGGCCACAAACCATCATCACAACACTTTATCACATGCATTTTCATCACACACTATCACACAAGTCATACAATACCCATATCAACAGCACATTACATGATACACATCAATTACACACAATTAAAACGGCAAAAGTCGACAAAACGACACTATTCCAAATTCTCGACATAATTAAATCGGCCAACAATCTTAAAACCATTTTCATAAGAAAGTACATTTTATTAGCTTTCCAAAGATACCAAGAATGTTCAAAACGGATAATCAGAACACAAGTTAAGGACGTAAACGGAAAAGACATCGCGAAAAACAATCATTTTGCACTCCTGCTGGCCATACGCGTATTTCCCTGAGCCATACCCGTATTGCCCAAAATCTTACGCGTACCATTACGCGTTTCAGCAGATGGCCGAGAAAAATGAAACTCCATACGCGTATTGCCCTCATCCCTTCATTGCCATACGCGTATTGCCTTAACCAATACGCGTATTGCCTTGAGTGATACGCGTATGGGCAGTGGAAAACCAGAATTTTTCTGCAGAATTTTTTTTGCGAAATTCAACCAAACCCACTCCAAATTTTCACCTAAACACCAGAAAATTGCCAATAGATAGCACAACAACATATACCTAACATGTATCAACAATAAGGGACCTGAAAACATGATTTCCGACACAATTTAATCGGAATTCTAACAATTTCACATATTATGGGTTTTTGTTCAATATCCAATTTCAACTCAAACACAACCAAATACAAATATACATAATCATACACAAGTATAACATAATCGAGTTTCGCACCCTTACCCGATTTAATCGTGTTTGAAAAGTCGGTTGATCGATTTCTTAATTTCCAAGTTTTCTCTCTTTTTCTTCTCTTTCTTTCCTTCTTTCTCTTTTTCTTCTACTCTTTTTCTTTCCTTTCTATTTTCTCTCTTTCTATTTCTATTTTCTATCTTAAAGAAAAATAAAATGAAATGACCAAAATACCCCTACACTCAAATATCTCGCAAACGCTCTCAAAACGTGATAAAACATATTTGTTGTACCCCAAATTTTACCCTCCGATATTCTGATCGTTTGCATATCCTTTTCATTGGTCTCTATTTTCGCATTTTAGTAAACATATCAATAATCATGCATTTTTTGTTAGAATTTAATTTGTTTTATTTCTTTTTTTTTCACTAACTATTTTCAATTATCTTTTTTATTATTTTTAGTTTTATTATTATTATTTCTTTATTATTATTATTATTATTAATTTTATTATTATTAGTTTTATTATCATTATTAATTTTATTATTATTAGTTTTATTCTCATTATTAGTTTTATTATTATTAGTTTTATTATTACTAAGCTTTATTATTATTATTATTATTACTTTTATTTTGTTTATCTTCATGGTAAGTGGGGACCACTCAATCATTCTAACACTTCACATGGATTGCCAACTTGGATTTATCAATGACCAAATATCATTCTCACACTTCACTCATCAATGGCCAAGAACCATTCTCATAAAGTCACATGGATTGCCACACCAACACTCCCACTTTATTCACACTATAAATAAGATCTCTATTTCTCTCATTTGACACACCAGATTCACCCCACACAAAGGCTGAATACTCTCTTAATTTTCTCCCTCAATTATTCTTGCAAATTTTCTGGAGAGAAGGCTGGTCTTCGTTTTTCCATAACTCGTGTCATTGAAGAGGAAGTGGACCGTCTCCACTAGGTAACATTCACCTCTTTTATTTCTCCGTTTTCAAAGTACCATGATCATTTACCTATGATGTTATCAAGTTCATTAGCATGTTAATATTTTTCTGGAAAAAGTATTGTAATATCCTATAATTTTTGTTTGGTTTTATTATGAATAATGTTTAAAAGATAAGATTAAAATTCAAAAAGACAAAAAACATGCTTCATCACCACCCTTTTATTATTTCATACTATTTTTATTTTATTTTCCATTTATTTCTTAATTTTATTTCTCTAGTTTTTATTTTAGGAGCACTTTGAATTTTTAGTTTCAATTTATCATGTTATTTCTTGAATTCATAACTTTTTCTTTCGAATTTTGTTTTGATTTTTATTTTTCGCTTACGATCTTTATTTCAATTTTTAGGGCCAATGATATTACAAAATCATGAATTAGTTGATTTATGCAAAATGACTAAAAAGTCTTGATATGTATGAGGCTCATTTCTTTATTTTTGTTGGTCAATGAAAGTCGAATATCAAAAGATTATCGATCCTCCGATTAAATCTTGATCAAGACGAGACTAACTTTATTCTTCATTTCGAGTCCATTTTCTTTACTTTAGGGCGATGACATTGCACAAATCTTGACTTTGATTATTTCAAATCAATAAAGTCTTGATAAATATGAGGCCACTTTTTACTTATTTTTATTGGTCGATGAAAGTCAAAAATCTAAGATTATCGATTTATCGATTTAAATCTTGATTAAGACGAGACCAACCTTATTTTTTCATTCCGGTTTCATTATCTTTATTTTGGTCAATGACATAACAAACTTCATGGTTTGGTTTACTTCATTGAATCAACAAAACCTTGATCAATATGCGACCACTTTCTCTTTATTTCAGTTTCATTCACTTTTTAGTCGATGAAAGTCAAGAATCATTGATTATCGATTTCTCGATTAAATCATGATTAGGACGAGACTAATTCTATTTCGTGTTCTTAGCAAGCAAACATAACATAACACAAACTTAGCAAGAGGTTCCTGTAGAGTACTACAGATACTTAGGGTGCTAATACCTTCCCTTTGTATAACCAACCCCTGAACCTTAGATCCCCCCTTTAGGTTTTTTAACGATCTTGAACCTTTCCTTTGGATAAATCAAAGTCGGTTGTAAAAGAAAATGATGCAAGTTAAGTAATAGCTTGTTGTCCGATTTTCACCGCAACAGAAATGGCGACTTCACTAGGGATCAGTTAGACCTATTGCTGGTCCCTGCCTAAGAGGGTTAAGCCTATCTTGTTTTTATGTTATTCATGTTTGCTTATTTACTTGTATATGCTTATGTATGTCATATTTGCTTATATATCTGTATATCTGTTCTTGCTTGACATTTTTCTGTTTAATTTGGGTTGATATGATATCTATGAGTAAGATAAGTCATAACCCGGACTTGAGAGAACACATATGTTTAGGAACCGTGGACATAGTCAAGGGAACTTCGAGGGAGAAATCCCAAAGGAGGGAACTTGAGGTTCCACACTCAGTTGAGGCCCTATTGAAAGTGGTATAAGCTAAACGAGCAATCGTGAAGGCGTTACTACTTTCAACCTTGGTGCCAGAGATACTGATGACCATTAGTTACCCTTTACCCCACCTGGCCTATTTAGGATGTAGTGCGATGATTATGAGGGAGTAATCCTAAATGATTGCTATGCGATACTACACTCAGACGAGATTCTCTTGAGAATATTCTTGACTACCAAGTAATTGGGAAATTGATAATATCCGAAAGATGGGTTGTTGACTCTGGGAACTCTTTAGAACCCTATTCTACGGATACAAGAACCCTAGTACATACCCTTTGGTTGGTTCTTTACCAAGACTTCATGCTGTGATCTCGAACCTTTGATCCTGTTGCATGTTGTTTTGCATCTTGTTTGCATTGCATTGCATATCATTTGCATCTTTGCATGATTCATTGCATATGTCTGTCTGTCCAGTTACTCATCGCCAATTGTCTCTATATTCCAGAGTTTGTCTGTGAGTCGTCAAGTTGATTCCTCTACACCGATACATGACTAGAGCTAACATCAGGTGCAGAATGTCAAGAACAACCCTCTACCAGGGCAAGTGAAGCTTCAGTCGACTTCAGCTCAGCTACTTCTTAAAGACAGGACAACTCATTTTTGTTTCTGATTAGTCACTAGGCCCTTGTTTCTTGTTGTTTGCATTTTCCTTATTTTGTACTGGCTGTTTTCTTTCAAATTATGTTTGTACTTTCAAAATTAATGAAATGAGCATTGCAGCTTTTTGATTCAATTCATTTGTGTTTGCCAGTTATGTCTTTATGCTTTCTTTTGCAAAAAAAAAAATTCTCTTGTCCACTTTCCTTTGATTATGCAAAGATTGGAGGGAGGATGATGAAAACTTTATACTCATAATTGCCGTTAGTATGCTTTCAAATCAAAACTTTGCTGACGATGTAAGGCATTGTTTCAACTCCTAAACACTGGAGGAATAAGGAAGTTAACCCCTCTTTAACCACTTCGAGCCTTGAAGTAGGAGTTTCTTTTCTTTACAAATAAAAACCCACAATTTTAACTTGGGGCAGGGTAGTTCTCAGTTAACTTGATTGTGCATTCAAATACAAGAGTTGCATTCAAGACGCCTTTCAACAAAAGGGTGCCTTCACAAATTTTCCTTCGCACACAACAAACAAGTGTCGAAGATGTCTTTCAAGTTCAAACACCAATGATGGTTCACCGTAGTCATTAAGCCAGACGTTCACAACCTTTCAACTCTTCCTGATTAAATGAATAAATGTAGTACAAGTTGTTCCCAAAGTGATAAATGAAGAAGGATCGTCAAGAAATCCTTACCCAAAGAATGAGCCGATTCCCTTTCGAGGCAAAAGCTAAGAAAGGTAGGAAGCTCAAGACCTTAATTTATACAACAACAAAAAAAAAGAAAAGAAGAAAGAACAAGCTTGTATGACAACCAAAAGTTGTAAGGAAGCAGTGATCGCCATCTCAAGTCCATTGAATTTTGAACCATCATCGCTATCATCAGTGCAATTCTTAACTCATGGGAATTTGAGTGCATAGTTTGAGTTAACTGAGCATATGAATGAAGTTCATCACGTAGATTGGGTGGGTCACAAATAAACTTTGAGCCTTTATCCTTTGTTTCTTAAACCGTGAACCAGGCCACGTTATAACCCTCAAAAGACCTAACTGAAGCAAGGCTATTTTGAAAGCATACTACAGCAAGGTTGCGTAAACTGACTCCAAAAGATCTTTGCAGATCATCTATTTTGGGCATTACACCCTTTGCTTAAACTTTTCACTTTAATGTCTTGAACTACCGTGTTCTGACCAGTATCCCATATACTTTGTACCTCTTTCAAAATGATTTTGATTTCAAAAGTTGCATGAACTTTGCATTTACCATGTTTGTACAAATACTTTTGTTTGCAAACTAGTTTTCTTCTTAAGGAATTTTCAAACATTTGAGAAACTTGGTCGGTGATCCAATCAGGGGCAAGTTCCTTCCATTTCCTGTTGAGAATCAGTTCAAGATTTGTGGTTTAATGGCGACTTCTCAGAGTTGGTTTATTCAGAAGAGGCTTCAAGACTCATACTGGGGCAAGCAATCCCAGTGTACAGCAAAAACAATCATCTTTCAAGACTTAGACTGGGGCAAGCTTTCTAGGAGTACCATGAAACGGTCATTTCCAGACTCACACAAACTGAAGTGATGATCAGTTCATCTACAACAGTAAGCTAATTTGGGGCAAGTTACTTGAAGAATCCCCATGCAACTTTCAAGCAGTTTTTCATTCTTCCTACAAGGATCATCACTTGATACAGTTTAACAGCGTGGCCGGGATGCGTCCAGCATTAGCATCTCTAGTCCCCAAGCAGAATGGCAGTGATCTCCGTGTAGAGGAATCAGTCTTCCAGTCTTGTCTTCCCAGAGAGTCGAGCCATGTCGTCGACATCTGCATTCGCATTTGATCATCTATCATCTGCATAATTTATACCATATGCATAACATGAGTGTTTTATCCTCATTTGCATTTCTCCCGAGGTCGTGTTGTTATCCACGTATTACCAAAACGTTACCTGTCCTTTTCATTAAGTGTCATTCCTGAATGTTGTCATTCTCTTGCGCATCTAATTTTGTTGATAGATGTTGGTCTTCTCTCACTCCAGTGCCATTCCTGGATGTCTGTCTCTTGTGATCTCCAGTGCCATTCCTGGATGTCTGTTTCTTGTGATCTCCAGTGCCATTCCTGGATATCTTGTTCCCCTTGTTTCTCCCAGTGCTATTCCTGGAAGTTTTGCCTCTCTTTTGTAATCCTCATCAAATTTGCTTGGATATCTTTCAGTGCCATTCCTGAAAGTCTTTTTTTGTCCATTCAGTACCATTCCTAGATGAGTTTTCTCCTTTGCATTCAGTGTCGTTCCTGGATGTCTTTCTCACTATCATTCGATACATTTCCTGAATATAGTGATCTACCTTTACTTTCAGTGCCATTCCTGAAAGTTCATAGTCATCCAATGCTTTCTTGGATTTCACCTTTGTTCACATTCATTCAATGCTGTCTTGAATACTGTGGTTCCTTTTGTCCAATGCTTTCTTGGATTTCTATCTTGTTCACTTTCATCTGATGCCTTCTCAGATATTATGAGTTATACCTTTCATCTAAAGCCATTATTAGATGACTGGTGTTTTTTTACATTCAATGTCATTCTTGAATGTAATCTTTGTTCACTCATCTAAAGCCATTATTAGATATTATGATTTACACCTTTCATTCTAAGCCTTTATTGGGTGGCTGGTTTCTTTGCATTCAATGCCATTCTTGAATGTAATCTTTGTCCACTTTTATCTAAAGCTATTATTAGATATTATGATTTATACCTTTAATCCAAAGCCATTATTGGGTGATTGGTTCCTTTGCATTCAATACCATTCTTGAATGTAGTCTTTGTTCACACTCATCTAAAGCCATTATTAGATATTATGAGTTATACCTTTCATTCAAAGCCGTTATTGGATGTCTGGTTTCTTTACCATCCGATGCCTTTCCGGATGTGTCTCTCTTTCTGATGTTTTTCCAGGTCGGGTCTTTGTTCACTTTATCTAAAGCTGTTATTAGATATTGTGATCTATACCTTTCATTCAAAGCCAGTATTGGATGTCCGGTTTCTCTACCATCTGATGCCTATCCGGATGTGTCTCTCTTTCTCATATTTTTCAGATAGAGTCTTTGTTCACTTCATCTAAAGTCGTTATTAGATATTGTGATTTATACCTTTTGTTCAAAGCCATTATTGGATGACTGGTTTCTTTGCATTCAAATCCATTCTTGAATGTAGTCTCTGTTCACATTCATCTAAAGCCATTATTAGATATTATGATTTGTACCCTTCATTCACAGCCATTATTGGATGACTGATTTTTTTTGCCATCTGATGTTTTTCCGGATGTGTCTTTCTCTGTCTTTTTTGGTTTTTCTTGAAGATCCCGTTTGAACTCTTCAGTATAAGAAAATCCCAGAAAATCTTTTGTTGGTGTCTATCCTTTTATTCCAAATTGATCCCCAGGGGAGATCATGTCTTCTTTCTGGTTCCATGCCCAGTAAAGAGTGTACTTTCATTTCCTCGGTGTCGTCCGGTCACCTATAAACCTGTCGTCCATCTCCTTGGACTTTTCCCTAGTGGAGAGCCCCTCTCTGGCTCCCATCCCCAGTGAGGGCCTGTAGGATTTCCTCTTTATTTTTCTATCCCCGGTGCATCCTTAGAGTCTCCCCAGTGAGTCTATCGTTGGACAGTCTGTATCCCCAGTGAGTCTTTCTCGTGAATGTTAACCTTATCCTTCCCTAGTAAGCTCACTTGTGGTGGATTGCCCTTCATCTTTGGTGTTTTGTTTGTCTGCCCCTTTGCATTTAGCATTCCATCATTTTCATCATATTAGAGTTCATTGCATGTCAGCAATTTTGTCCATAGCATTGCATGTCAGTGCGTCTGAGGGCAAAATTTTCGGTTATCTATATTTAAATACCTTCCACCATGATTTCATGAAGACTATCATCACTCATGTCATCCGGTGAAGATATTTAAATAGGGGCAACTGTTGTACCCCAAATTTTACCCTCCGATATTCTGATCGTTTGCATATCCTTTTCATTGGTCTCTGTTTTCGCATTTTAGTAAACATATCAATAATCATGCATTTTTTGTTAGAATTTAATTTGTTTTATTTTTTTTTCACTAACTATTTTCAATTATCTTTTTTTATTATTTTTAGTTTTATTATTATTATTTCTTTTTTATTATTATTATTATTATTAGTTTTATTATCATTATTAATTTTATTATTATTAGTTTTATTATCATTATTAGTTTTATTATAATTAGTTTTATTATTACTAAGCTTTATTATTATTGTTATTACTTTTATTTTGTTTATCTTCATGGTAAGTGGGGACCACTCAATCATTCTAACACTTCACATGGATTGCCAACTTGGATTTATCAATGACCAAAAATCATTCTCACACTAAACTCATCAATGGCCAAGAACCATTCTCATAAAGTCACATGGATTGCCACACCAACACTCCCACTTTATTCACACTATAAATAAGATCTCTATTTCTCTCATTTGACACACCAGATTCACCCCACACAAAGGCTGAATACTCTCTTAATTTTCTCCCTCAATTATTCTTGCAAATTTTCTGGAGAGAAGGCTGGTCTTCGTTTTTCCATAACTCGTGTCATTGAAGAGGCAGTGGACCGTCTCCACTAGGTAACATTCACCTCTTTTATTTCTCCGTTTTCAAAGTATCATGATCATTTACCTATGCTGTTATCAAGTTCATTAGCATGTTAATATTTTTCTGGAAAAAGTATTGTAATATCCTATAATTTTTGTTTGGTTTTATTATGAATGATGTTTAAAAGATAAGATAAAAATTCAAAAAGACAAAAAACATGCTTCATCACCACCCTTTTATTATTTCATACTATTTTTATTTTATTTTCCATTTATTTCTTAATTTTATTTCTCTAGTTTTTATTTTAGGAGCACTTTGAATTTTTAGTTTCAATTTATCATGTTATTTTATGAATTCATAACTTTTTCTTTCGAATTTTGTTTTGATTTTTATTTTTCGCTTACGATCTTTATTTCGATTTTTAGGGCCAATGATATTACAAAATCATGAATTAGTTGATTTATGCAAAATGACTAAAAAGTCTTGATATGTATGAGGCTCATTTCTTTATTTTTGTTGGTCAATGAAAGTCGAATATCAAAAGATTATCGATCCTCTGATTAAATCTTGATCAAGACGAGACTAACTTTATTCTTCATTTCGAGTCCATTTTCTTTACCTTAGGCCGATGACATTGCACAAATCTTGACTTTGATTATTTTAAATCAATAAAGTCTTGATAAATATGAGGCCACTTTTTACTTATTTTTATTGGTCGATGAAAGTCAAAAATCTAAGATTATCGATTTATCGATTTAAATCTTGATTAAGACGAGACCAACCTTATTTTTTCATTCCGGTTTCATTATCTTTATTTTGGTTGATGACATAACAAACTTCATGGTTTGGTTGACTTCATTGAATCAACAAAACCTTAATCAATATGCGACCACTTTCTCTTTATTTCAGTTTCATTCACTTTTTAGTCGATGAAAGTCAAGAATCATTGATTATCGATTCCTCGATTAAATCATGATTAGGACGAGACTAATTCTATTTCGTGTTCTTAGCAAGCAAACATAACATAACACAAACTTAGCAAGAGGTTCCTGTAGAGTACTACAGATACTTAGGGTGCTAATACCTTCCCTTTGTATAACCAACCCCCGAACCTTAGACCCCCCCCCCTTTAGGTTTTTTAACGATCTTGAACCTTTCCTTTGGATAAATCAAAGTCGGTTGTAAAAGAAAATGATGCAAGTTAAGTAATAGCTTGTTATCCGATTTTCACCGCAACAATATTCACGACAAAAAATAATATATTATCAAATAAGAGTAAAAAATAAAATAAAATAATAATCAAATAATCAAATCGACTCGATTAAATAAAACTAACAAAAACTGGGGCGTTACAACTCTCCCCCACTTAGAAATTTTCGTCCTTGAAAATATTACCTGAGACGAACAACTCCGGATACGACTCCCGCATCCGACTCTCCAACTCCCAAGTCAAATTGCCCTCAGCAGCGCCTCCCCACGCTACCTTCACAAGTGCAATACCCCTGCCTCTTAACCGCTTCAACTCGCGATCCAAAATCCTCACTGGTAATGCCTCAACCGTAAGGTTCTCCCTTACCTCTACTTCATCCATCGGAATCACATGCAACGGATCCGGAACATACTTCCGAAGCTGTGAAACATGGAACACATCATGCAAATTCGAAAGACTCGGAGGCAACGCCACCCGATAAGCCACAGCACCCACTCTCGCGGATATCTGGTAAGGACCAATAAACCGAGAAGTAAGCTTCTTCGACTTCAATGCACGACCAACACCCGTCACCGGTGTAACTCTCAAAAATAGATGATCGCCCTCTTGAAACTCAAGATCTTTCCTTCTTCGATCATGATAACTCTTTTGCCTACTCTGAGAAGCCTTCATTTTCTCACGAATAAGTTTCACCTTTTCCGTAGTCTGATGCACTAACTCCGGCCCAACCACCGAACTCTCACCAGATTCATGCCAACACAAAGGTGTTCGACATCTTCGTCCATACAACGCTTCAAAAGGTGCCATTCCAATACTCGAATGGCAACTGTTATTATACGTGAATTCAACCAATGCAAGATAACTATCTCCAGCACCACCTTGCTCAAGAACACAAGCTCTCAGCAAGTCTTCCAATGACTGAATAGTTCTCTCGGTCTAACCATCCGTCTGCGGATGATAAGCAGAACTCAATCTCAACTTGGAACCTAACGCATTTTGTAAACTTTCCCAAAATCTCGAAGTAAACCTCGGATCTCGATCTGAAACAATACTCAATGGAACCCCATGTAACTTCACAATCACACTGATATCAATCTCAGCCAACCTCTCCAAAGAAAAACTGATGTCAATCGGAATAAAATGTGACAATTTAGTCAGCCTATCCACAACTACCCAAATGGCATTATGTCCCCTTTGAGTATTCGGCAACCCTGTCACAAAATCCATAGAAATGCTGTCCCATTTCCACTCAGGAATATCCAACGGTTGCAACAATCCACTAGGCTTCAGATGTTCTACCTTCGACTTCTGACACGTCAAACACACATAAACAAACTGAGCCACATCTCTCTTCAATCCAGACCACCAGAAAATCTTCTTCAAATCTTGGTACATCTTATTAGCTCCCAGATGTATACTCAAACTACTCCGGTGTCCTTCCTCCAAAATCATCCTTTTCAAATCCGAATCATCAGGAATACAAATTCTACCTCAGAACCTCAAAACACCCTGATCATCCACTTTAAAGTCACCCTTTTCACTTGTATCTCCAACTGTCATCAAATCCACAAATTTCACATCCATTTTCTGTTTCTCGCTAACGGTCAACAGAAAATCATTAATAACCTTCAACATACCAAGCCTCACACTGCCAGACGTCAATTCACACACCAAACTCAAATCTCTAAACGCTTCCAAAAGTTCCCACTCTTTAACCATCAAAGCGGACATATGCAACGATTTCCGGCTTAACGCATCGGCTACCACATTAGCTTTACCAGGACGGTAATTCAAGCTAAAATTGTAGTCCTTCAAAAATTCCAACCATCTCCGTTGCCTCATATTCAACTCTTTCTGATCAAACAAGTATTTCAAACTTATATGATCACTAAAGACTTCGAATCTTGCACCATAGAGATAATGCCTCCAAATTTTCAACACAAACACCACAGCCGCTAATTCCAAATCGTGAGTAGGGTAATTCTTCTCATGAATCCTCGATTGCCTCAAAGCATAAGCCATAACCTTACCTTCTTGCATCAACACTCCACCTAAATAAATCAAAGACGCATCGCAATACACCACAAACGGTTCAGTAGGATTCGGAAAAATCAAAATCGGAGCTGTAGTCAATCTTCTCTTCAGCTCACTAAAACTTTCCACACACTGAATATCCCAAATGAACGCTTTACCTTTACAAGTCAACTGGGTCAAAGGAAGTGCTAACTTAGAAAAACCTTCAATGAACCTTCGATAATATCCAGCTAAACCCAAAAAGCTTCTAATTTCAGTAACAGATCTAGGAGCCTCCCATTGTAGAACTGCATCTACTTTAGATGGATCCACAACAATACCATTACCCGAAATCACATGCCCAAGAAAACTCACTTCTGACAACCAGAACTCACACTTGGACAACTTGGCAAAAAGTTTCTTTTCCTTCAAAATTTGCAACACAACACGCAAATGTTCCGCATGTTCCTCCCGGGACTTAGAATAAATCAAAATGTCATCAATAAACACAACAACAAATCGATCCAAATGCTCATGGAAAATACGATTCATATACTCCATAAACACACCCGGCGCATTAGAAACCCCGAACGGCATCACAGAATATTCATAATGACCATAATGTGTCCTAAAATCCGTCTTCTGAATATCTTCTTCTTTCACCCTAATCTGATGATACCCTGACCTCAAATCAATCTTACTAAACACACACGCGCCAACCAACTGGTCCATCAGATCATCAATTCTCGGAAGAGGATACTTATTCTTAATCGTCACCTTATTCAACTGGCGATAATTAATACACAATCGCATACTTCCATCTTTCTTTTTCACCAATAAAAATGGAGCACCCCAAGGCGATACACTTGTCCTCACAAACCTCTTTTCTAACAATTCATTCAAATGCTTCTTTAACTCAACCAACTCAGATGCCGACATACGATATGGTGCCATCGACACAGGTCTAATACAAGGAACTAGATCTATAGAAAACTCCACCTCTCTCTCTGGCGGCACATCTGAAATATCCTCAGGAAACACTTCCGGAAAATCACACACAACTGGAAACACATCAATTGAAACTTGACTATCCACAGTCAACGATGCAAACAACCCGAACAACTGAGCTTCCTCCACCAAAAGTTTCTTCAACTCTTTGGTAGATAAGAAACTTGATTCTTCATCTTCTTCAAGAGAAGGAAATCTCACCAACTTATGATAACAATCAATATGAACCCGATTGAACTGCAACCAATTCATACCCAGAACCACATCTAAACCCTCCAACGGCAAACACACCAAGTCCATCTCAAAGTCTTTACCATAAATGGTCAAAGGACAACTTAAACAAACCAAAGAAGTAGTTACTGACCCCATTGCTGGAGTATCAATAACCATCTCTCCACCCATCAAAGACAACACAAGATTCAAACGCTTCGCGCACTCAGACGAAATAAACGAATGAGTCGCTCCGGTATCAACAATAGCAACTAAAGGCGTACTATTAATAAAACAAGTACCTCTGATCAGACGGTCTGCACTTGTAGTCTGAGTCCCCACCAATGCAAATACCTTCCCTCCTGATTGAGCTTGCTTTGGTTTCAGACACTTTGTACTAAGATGACCAGGTTCACCACTTGAAACACTTCACCACATTCTTCTTACAATCAGCTGCGACGTGTCCTAAACCTCCACAATTGGAACACTTCCTCATATCCTTTCTACACTCAAACTGACGATGTCCTAAGTCACCACACCTAAAACATCTCAGAGAATTAGACATACCTCCTCCACCGGGCCTTTTCTCAAAAGTACCCCTTTGCTTACCCTTGTCAGCTGGTGTCACATAAGGACCACCACGAAACGGTTGCTTCCCTTTCCTTTCGTTCACACTCTTATAATGAGTAGAACGAGCTTTGCTATCTTCTTCATAAATCCTATAACAATCCACCAAGTCTGAAACCTTCGAATTCTCTGATAACCAATTGCCTGCTTAATCTCAGGACGCAACCCGCTCTCAAACTTCACACACTTAGAAAACTCTACAGTAGCTTCAGCATAATGTGGATAAAACTGCACAAGCTCCACAAACTTAGCAGTGTAATCAACAATAGACATATTACCTTGTTTCAATTCCAAGAACTCAATCTCCTTCTTTCCCCTTACGTCCTCAGGAAAATACTTCCTCAGAAACTCAATGTTAAACACAGCCCAAGTGATCTCTTCATCAGCAGCTTCCAACACATGACGTGTACTAACCCACCAATCATCAGCTTCTTCCAGCAACATGTGAGTTCCCAGTCTCACCTTCTGATCCTCAGCATAATCCATCACTCGGAATATTCTTTCAATCTCCTTAAGCCAAATCTGAGCACCATCAGGATCATATCTTCCCTTGAAGACAGGCGGTTTGTTCTTCCTGAACTCATCATTACCAGTAGCATTAGGTGCACCCTGCACAGCCCGAGCCATAGCTTGCATAGCAGCAGCTAAAGCAGCGTCATTCCTACCAGCCATATTCTGTTCATTTCCAATAACAGCAACTATGGTTAAACAAACAGCTCACCCAAACACAAAGACCAACAGGGACTGACACAAACTGACACGGACTGGCTTTGATACCACTTAATGTAACACCCCAAATCTATACCCCCAATTAAATAAAGCGGTAAAAATTTCATCAGAGTATAATTAAACATTCATGGCATAGACTGAGGAGTAACATCAATTGAGATAAAACACAATAAACCTGCTCATAAAGATATGCAACAATCAGGTAGCAAATAACAGAGGAACTTCGTTCCTACTACCCACAAATCAGATACAGAATAAAAGCGGAAAATCTGCAACTGAATCTCATATATATATCACATAACAAGTTTGTCTGTCATACACAGATTCATACATGTACAATCCAAAAGATATAGATACATATACGCAATAAATCACAACGATCTCCCCGACTACCCGGTGCTACATATCAGAGCCGACCGACAAAAGAATGAAGACCTAAGCTTCACAAAAAGACCTCCAGCATCTAATCTGCAATGCCTCATAGAGCATTCAAAATAGCAGAAGAGTGAGAAACACAATCATAATATAATTGCATACAATTATATAATAACACAAAAATACACATGTAAAATATTCTCACCAAAACTTACACCAGAATTCGAACACAAAACAACACAATGCATATCTCATATATTCATCACCAAGGCATATATAATCAAGCTTAATGCATTTATCAACAACAAATATATATATATATATATATATATATATATATATATATATATATATCAACTCATCAATTCCATTCACAATCCCACACAAAATCAATCCATTCATGATTTATGCAAATGCAAAGAAACCGACACAACGACTCTATGCAAATGCAATGCGGTACCATCCATCCATCATCTCAACACTAGTTCACTCAGGAACTATTGGAACCATCGCTTGTTACTTAGTGTAACTCCCCGTCGGGCAAATGATGTTCCCCGTCGCTTTAGGTCCTCTTGGTATAAGGCGCACGACGTTTATGGATCGCTTTAGGTCCTCTTTGTATAAGGCGCACGATCCGATCGCTTTCGGTCCTCTTTGTATAAGGTGCACAATCGTCTATAATCATCGCTTTCAGTCCTCTTTGTATAAGGCGCATGATGTTATAGCGGATTCCCTCTGGAATCGTTTCATCGCTCACACCCACTAGGGCACACGACATAACAAGAATGCATATCATGATGCTTGGCATACAATGACTCATGACATTCAAATGCACACATATACACATCCATAATTATGCATATATCATCAAATACACCACATTTCATTTTCTTTCCCTTAGGCCACAAACCATCATCACAACACTTTATCACATGCATTTTCATCACACACTATCACACAAGTCATACAATACCCATATCAACAGCACATTACATGATACACATCAATTACACACAATTAAAACGGAAAAAGTCGACAAAACGACACTATTCCAAATTCCCAACATAATTAAATCGGCCAACAATCTCAAAACCATTTTAATAAAAAAAGTACATTTTATTAGCTTTCCAACGATACCAAGAATGTTCAAAACGGATAATCGGAACACAAGTTACGGACGTAAACGGAAAAGACATCGCGAAAAACAATCATTTTGCACCCCTGCTGGCCATACGCGTATTGCCCTGAGTCATACCCGTATTGCCCAAAATCTTACGCGTACCATTACGCGTTTCAGCAGATGGCCGAGAAAAATGAAACTCCATACGTGTATTGCCCTCATCCCTTCATTGCCATACGCGTATTGCCTTAACCAATACGCGTATTGCCTTGAGTGATACGCGTATGGGCAGTGGAAAACCAAAAATTTTCTGCAGAATTTTTTCTGCGAAATTCAACCAAACCCACTCCAAATTTTCACCTAAACACCAGAAAATTGCCAATAGATAGCACAACAACATATACCTAACATGTATCAACAATAAGGGACCTGAAAACATGATTTCCGACACAATTTAATCGGAATTCTAACAATTTCACATATTATGGGTTTTTGTTCAATATCCAATTTCAACTCAAACACAACCAAATACAAACATACATAATCATACACAAGTATAACATAATCGAGTTTCGCACCCTTACCCGATTTAATCGTGTTTGAAAAGTCGGTTGATCGATTTCTTAATTTCCAAGTTTTCTCTCTTTTTCTTCTCTTCCTTTCCTTCTTTCTCTTTTTCTTCTTCTCTTTTTCTTTCCTTTCTATTTTCTCTCTTTCTATTTCTATTTTCTATCTTAAAGAAAAATAAAGTGAAATGACCAAAATACCCCTACACTCAAATATCTCGCAAACGCTCTCAAAACGCGATAAAACATATTCACGACGAAAAATAATATATTATCAAATAAAAGTCAAAAATAAAATAATATAATAATAAAATAATCAATTCGACTCGATTAAATAAAACTAACAAAAACTGGGGCGTTACATCGATCACCCTTCTAACCACCAAATCTCCCTTGTGAAATCCCCTCTGCCTTACTTTGATATTGAACCTTTGCGCAATTCTTTCTTTAGCTGCGAACTCTCTAATGTGAGTTGTCTCCATAATCTCATCCAACAAATCTGCCGAATTATTTAAGCCTTCTGAGTTGGCGCTTTCATCGAAAGTTAAATGTCTCAATGTAGGGGTATGGATCTCAACCAGAATCATTACATCCGCGCTGTAGATCATCCTGAAGGGAGTCTCCCGAGTAGTTGAATGTGGTGTAGTAAGATAAGACCATAGATTTTCATGTAAGTACTCGGCCTATCATCCAGCTTCTTTTTCCTCCCGGACAAAACGATTTTGTTCGCTGCCTCTGCTTTTCTGTTTGCTTGAGGATGTTCTACTTAAATGAACCTAATATGTATTCCTAGGTCCTTACAAAATTCCATAATCGATGCGCCAGCGAATTGCGCACCATTGTCAAATACAATAACTCTGGGTAGACCAAAATGACATAGTATGCTCCTATAGTAGAATTGGCGTACCCTCTCCGCCGTTATTCATGCCACTGCTTCTTCCTGCACCTATTTAGTGAAGTAATCAACAACCACTATAAATTTTTCCAGCTACCCAGTCGCCAGAAGAAAATGATCTATCATATCTATTCCTTATTGATAGAACAACCACGTTGAAAACACTAAAAGGAACGCATCTGAAGGAAAAAGGATAAAAGGAGCAAACACCTGACATTTCTCACACTAACTTATAAATCGCGTACAATCTTGCAACATGCTCGGCCAGTAATATTCTTCTCTCAGCATTTTTCTTGATAACGCTCTTCCTCTGATGTGACTTCCACGGATTCCTTCATATACCTCTTTCATAACGAAAAACATGTCTTGTTTTGAGATGCATATTAACATCAGAGTAGACCTACCCATTTTTTATAAGCGGTCAGCCATGATGAGGTATCTTGAAGATATCCTTTTAACATGTTTTTCTTCTATCTCTTCTTCAGACAGCTCGTGCTGAGTCAAATATCGGACGATAGGTGCCATCCATCCCTTACCTTGCTCAATGTCATAACTTCCTCTACTTCTGTGCTCGGTGTTTCCAGGGTTTCTTGAATCACTGTTTTGTTTAATCCTTTACCCTTGGAGCTTGATAAACATGCCAGGATATTGGCTCTGGTATTTTCTCCCCGGGGAATGTGATTTATCTCAAATTCATCGAATGTCTGGGATATCTTGAGTGCCTTTTGCAAATATATGATCAATGGTGTATCTTTTGTCTGAAATTCTTCTTTGACCTGGCTGGTGATCAACTACGAGTCAGTTTGGACCAATAAGTGCGTCACTCTGACCTCTTTTGCTAACTTCTTCCCCACAATTAAAGTTTCATATTCGACCTGGTTGTTTCTAACCTGAAAGTTAAAACACAGAGAATATTCAAGTATTAGGTCGCCCAGTCCTTTTAACACTATCCTTGCTCCAATACCTTTGGGATTAAAGGACCCATCCACAGATAACGTCCACCTGCATGACGATTCTTCTGGAACTGGGGTGCTTAATTCGTTCAAGAAATCGACAAAGATTTGAGACTTAATGCTACTTCTTGGTACAAAATTTATATCATATTCCGATAACTCTACCACTCAAGCGACCATTCTTCCTACCAGATCGGGTTTCTTCAAGACTTGTCTGATAGGGTAGTTAGTTTTAACGATGATGGGGTGTCCTTAGAAGCAGTATCCCAACTTCCGAGTTATAATTACTATCGGTAATGTGATTCATTCAATCTTCTGGTAACGTAATTACTAACAAAGTATACCGACTTTTTTCCATCCTTAGATTCCTGAACTAAGACTGAGCGCATGGCTTTGTCTGACACGGATAAGTGCAAAACGAGCGATTAATTTTCCTTTGGGTGCACTAAGATGGGAGGTGTTTATAAGAAGCGCTTACTTCCTTAAGAGCCTCATCGCATTCTTCTGTCCACTGGAACTTCGTTGATTTCCTCACGGTAGTGAAGAAATGAATCGCCCTATCTCCTGCACAAGATAAAAAATGGGATAGGACAGCCAAACTACCTGTTAACTGTTGTACATCTTTCACCGTCGATGGACTCCTTATGTCATTAATTTCTTGACAATTATATGTATTCACTTGTATTCCTCGGTTGGTTAACATAAATCCGAGAAATTTCCCTGCATATACTCCAAAGGTACATTTATCTAGATTTAACCTCATGTTATAACCTTGGATTAAGGCAAATGTCTCTTTTAAATCTTCAACGTGCTTCCTGTCTTCTAGGGTTTTTACCACCATATCGTCCACGTACACCTATAGGTTCCGTCCTATTTAGGAGGTGAACGATATGTCCATCAGTCTCTGGTAGGTAGCCACTACATTTTTTAATCCAAAATGCATCACTTTGTAATAATAATTGTTCCTGTTCGTCATGAATGGCGTTTTGGATGCGTCCACTGAAGGTGGGAAAAATACACAAGAAGGGGGAGTTGAATTGTGTTTTGCAAAAGTTAGATTTACTTATGAACCAGAGTTCAGATTCTAAAACTGAATTCAGAATCTAATAAGGTGCAGCGGAAATAAAGACAGGAGTAAAGTAAAATAGCAAAGAATACACAGTAGTTATCTTGGTTCCTCTCCCAACTGAGAGTACTCCAGTCCGCTTGCCAAGCAAGATATTTTCCACTATAATCAATCAGATTACACTTGCTTATACACACTTGTATAAGACTTTTCTTTTTGCTCAGAACACTTGTCCAAGACTTCCTTTACTTAGAGCTCGTGTCTAAGACTTCACTCTGCTCAATCAGCTCTTGACCGAGACTTCTCTTGCTTAGACCATCTGCCTAAGACTTCACCTTGCTTAGTGAAAGCTCTGCTAATTTGAGCAAATTTTTGGAAGAACAAAATGTCAAAAGATATGTTTAAACATGAAGAAGTCTGATGATAGAAGACTGGTGAGATATGATATCCTAACGAATGTCTCAACATCTTGAGCTAATATTGCAGGATGTTTCTAAATCTGTTGCAAGATTTAAGGAGCAATCAGAACATGGATCAAGGAAGAAATAAACAGAAGATTCGAAGCCCAAGGAAATAGCAGATTATAAAAGAAAACCTAGAACTAGAACTGGGAGAGATATAGATACCGTTTGTAACTTAGTTCTCTTGTGTAAAAATAAGGGTTTAGGGTTTTGAGAGTCGTTGGCTCTCTAGGTTTGTAAGTCTCCCTTTGTATCGATTGATGCACTGTGGTAGACATAGGTATGGCACAGATCCATAAGCCTTTAGGTATTGGATTATGTATTGTTCTTGGATGAAGCTTTAAAGCAAATCCAAGTTAGCGTGTTGGTTAAGTATGCTTGACAGAATTCAGTATTGACAAGGATGATGTAGATATCACAGTTTGTGATTAAAGGAAGTGAGTGGTGATTCTCATATCAAAGAGGGTGTTCTTTGATAAGGATTTCATTGGGTAGAGATTAGGAGATAAAGTTATAAAAGGGGGAGTTTAACTTTATGATAATTCTACAGGTAGTGGAGTCTTCTTCCTGGATTGGTTTTCCCCGGATGTAGGTGAATTGCACCGAACTGGGTTAACAATTGTTGTGTTCCTTTATCATTCTGCATATTTATATATTCTGTTATTGGTCTTGGTAAACATGTTGGATCAGATGTCATAACATCTGTGTTACTGCAGTTCTGATATTCAACGTATCAGTCTGCTGTTCTGTTCCTTTATTTAAATAATTATGCAGAACAATGTCTTGACATGTGTTAGGACATCTGCTGTCTGTAATGCCAGAATTTCAATTGGTATTAGAGCAGGCATCCTGTCTGTTTCTGGATGAGATCTTTGGGAGATACTTTCTGGCGTTTAAACAAGGAGAAGTTTTGAAGATCAAATCAATCAACTCAGTCATACTCAAGAGTATTAATGGATGGGATGGATGTTCTAGATCGAAGGTAACAACCCGGCGGTTGTTCATGTTGTTGAGGAGGTTCTACAATAACTGCATGAGAAGTGGCTAGTTCTTCTATTGAGGTGTCTTATAAGATGTTCTGACATCTTATTAGGGCAAGTAGAATTTGTTCCTTGGTGGTTCCGCTGCATATGTTTCTGATGGAAAAGCTCTAAAATAATGGGATTCTGGAGTTTTTGTTGAAGACAGATGGTGGAAGATCTCATTCGTCAGCCTCTATATTTGAAGATATATGCATCTTTTTATTCCAAAGTCGGGAGCAATGGAATGGAAAGAATTGTTGGAAGATGTCTGTTATGGTGACTTGGTACTTGGAAGCATGGTTCCATGGTGCAGTTTGAAGTCAGTTGAAGAGGAGAGGAGTTGAGTTTAGGTTTATCAAGTTCTTGCTCTAGGAGTTTGATAAATTATTGATCGACTAAGTTGTCAAAGATACTTGAGAATTCTCTCAAGTCCACTCATAAAGGCGTCTCAGTCGTGCATTTGGAGTCTTCTAGTTATTCTTCTGACTAGAAGGTGTTTCTGTGAAACACAAACCTGAAGAAAGTGAAGGTGATTTATTTACACCATCCAAAACAGCAAGGAAGGATTCATCTCTCTTAATCCTAAGGGAGGATCCAATCTGAATGGAGTTTTCAGAACTGTTGAGGTAAATAGGATTCGTTCAGAGAGAATCTTAGTTACTTGAGTCAAGGGTGGCAGCCTTGGTATCTCAACAAGTTGTGTGTCAAAGAAGATACTTGCAAATGATTGAATATTTGATAAGTGTTCATGAAGTGATCTGGTGGAGTGTGGCTTCAACAGTGAAACAGGATTATTGAACAAGGATTTAAGATTAATTGCTATTTGTGTTACTCACAAGCATTTGATTGATTATTCTTGTATGTGGAGTTCAAGATTACTGATGTTCAACACGATGTTGGAACATCTCTTCATCTGGTTTGTGCAGAATCATGGGAGGGGTACTGCATAAGCTTTTGGATCTAGTTCTCTTAGGTGTTGACCTTAGAATCTTCTTTAGTTGGTGTGGCAAAGGCATATGATCTCTGGAGAGTTTCCTGGCAAGAAACTGGTCTAGACCAATGGTGATGTGGAAGATGAAGAAGAAGACATCATAATCTTGATGGATTGTTCTTGGATTTGTTTATTTCTGATCTAGAAATATTGAAGTGCAGCAGGTGTGTTCAAGTTATTACTAGAAGCATCTGGTGTTTATCTGGAGAGTGTCCTGGCAAGAGACTTATCCAGAATGGAGTGCTGGTGATGGTACAACTTGGATCAGTTTATTTCTAATCTAGGTACTTGGGAACATGGGATCTTGCTCATTTTGGCGGTCAAGGTTAAGTGGCAATTATCTCTGACTTTCTACAGACTGCTCTTCTAAGGAAAGTGGCATTCTTTGGTATGGCTAGGGTGTAGTCTAGGACTAGTTTCTCTTCTGAAGATTCAGACGTGGCAGGTGTGAATTCTTTGGAGTTTTAAAGCAGATATTCATCAAGGTGTGAGCTTGAATGGAATACCTGTGACACAATCAAGCAGGATGGAGGTTGTCTACTCAAACTTGGTTGTTGAATCAAGTCTATGAGAGGATGAAACTCTTGTTCTGTTAAAGGGAAGAGGTTCTTCTAAGTGGCAGAAGGAGGAGCTGAATTCCGCAGATGGATGTCATATCAGAATGTTCTGACATCAAGCTTAACATCAGAGTCTCAGCTGGTGATGTGGCAAATCAGCTTAAGATAAGGTGATCTACAGGAGAATGGAAGTTATGGATCCTTTAAAAAGGTCTATCTCATGCATTTTGCGGGAGCTATGGATGGAGAAGATGTTACATGTCTAAAGGCTTGGTGGATCCAAGATGTCTTGCTATGGAGCAAGTAGTTAATATAACTTGAAGATCAGATTTCATTGGTGGATCAGTATATCTTGTGGGAGTTCTGAAGAAGACTGAGATCAGTCAAAAGCGGAATTTGGTTGATCTTTAGTGTGCACTAAAGCAGGGTGCTTGGAACTAATTACTATTGGGCAGAAGGGTAGTTGGTTGAAAATGTAAGAAGGTTCTAGTCTATCTTGGAGCTTGTGGTAGAAGATTACCTTCTTTTGGTGGATGAGAGTTTATTTCTCTCTTTGGTTATCTAGAGTTCTGGTTGATCAAGTTGGTGGCGCAGTGTTGTTTGAAGATCTTCAGTTGGATTACTATGCAGATAGTAACTCCAGTGGTGGAGCATATCAAGAACCATGTTGGTTGGTGTCTATGATATATGAAGGATGTCCTAACTGATGTTAGAACATTTTCTGGGTTGGTTATCCTTGGAGTAGGATGGTAAGTTCTGAGTGTGGAACTTGACACTCACATCTTGTCTAAGAGGTATTTATCTTATCATACGGGAGAATGATGGGTAAAGGATTGTCTTGGAAGTCTGATGTGAATGGGACATGCTAGAAGTGGATCCATTTGGTGCTTGTGGAGCAAATAGGCTGAGAAGTTCTGGAGCATGTATACGATATCTGACATCATTAAGAAGATAACAAACTAAGAGGTAAGGTATCTATTTGAGGAATGTGGAGCATTCCAGATCAATTGGGTTGTATCTCAAGGAACATGGAGGTCTGTACATGAGAATTCAAGAGGAATTCATGTGGTGTATAGATGGGTTCAAGAAGAGAGTGATCAATGGAGCTTTGATCTCAATCCAAGAGTTTGTTGATTTAGGATGTTGATCCTAATGTGATCTCACGGGAAGTATGATAGTGTTCATGTGTGAGTGATTATTGGTTCTTGTTAGAAGAAGCAGTAAGTACAGTTGATGATTGTGTTCAGCAGGTAGGTTGGACAGAGGGTGCGCTCTTGAAGACATGAAGATGCGTCTTATGTTTTCCATTCATCTACATAAGTGTTCATTGGAGGAGCACTGGTTATCCTAGATAGGTGGAGTTGCTCCTTGATCTAAGATGTATTACTGTAGGGGTGCAGTTCAAAATCAAGATTGTTTAGAGGACAAGAAAACTTTGATTATTTTGGAGATGGGATGTCAAGAAGGATGTCTTGACATTATACTGCTGTTGCAGGTCGTGGGGGACTTGACAACATAAAGTTGATTCCATCATTGAAGGGTCAATACAAGTATCTTGGGTGTTTTGGTAGCTAACTGGGAGATGTTTGAAGAAATGTAGTAACATCTTGGTCAAACTTATTTTTCTTCTGCTTAAAAGGATTATTCTTGGGACTCATCAAAAGGATGAAGACTATGCTTCAGATGGACTGAACAAGCCTGACAAAGTGTCAGGACATTATTTAAGACTTGAGGGTGGGTCCCAACTGGCTGTTTTTGACAGTTACTCTTAAAAGTTGAAACAGTCTTATCCTAGTTGGGCGGTGCACAATTATTAATGTTGAATTTACCTACCTAAATTTATTTCTCCATTGAATTGTTCAGTTGTAACTTCTTTGGACCGTGAATCTCTAGAGAAACTTGTTGGGTATTTAAAGCATGCATCTGTTTATGGTATTCCAGGTTGAGGGTTGATTCATCATGTCTTTCATTCGTGTTTGGGTAAGTAACATATGGATATGGAACTGTATTGGCTACTTTTGTCAATTTTTGACAAAAAAGGGGGAGAATGGCTATGTGGGGATGGGTATTTCAGCACACATCTGGTTCATCTTTGTAGTTATTTTGCAAGGATGTTGGAGAAGATGTTCTAACATTCTATTTGAGTCTTTCCCTTTGTGCCTTGTGATCTGAGTTATGAAGCAGGTGTGTCTTGTGACCTGAGTTACATTCTTTATGGACTCTGTGTTACGTATGATACAACTGTTTCGTCTTAAGCTCTTTCTGGACCTTCTTATGGGTTCTCTTATGCCCTTTAAGATGAAGATTTGTCCCTTCGTGGCAAGTATTGGTTTAAGGGGGAGTAGGTTATGTAATCTTCCTCATGTACATCTACATACAACTAGGAATTTCAGGGGTAAGAAAGAGTCTCAGAAGTGTTCCAATAATATCTGCCAAACGCAGGACTTTCTTTTTCTACCAAAGGAGTTTTAACAAAAAATTTGTCAAAAGGGGAAGTTTCATACCCCAAATTTTGACCACTAAAATTCCCCATCATTGTGTAAATCATCATCACAATATGGATGAACCATCATGCCTCACTATTCTCCTAAAAAAGGGGTGAGCATTCACCACAACCAAGAATTAGGGTTTTGAGCCCTCTCAGAGCACTTAGACAAAGGATCAATCAAGAATTGACATGATCTTCAACTTGTCTAAACTCTCCAACACCCATAAAGGATCAAGAGGACTCCTACATCAAGAACCAAGCACAAAGTTGCTACATTCCAAGTGGATCAAGCCTCAAGATCGCCAGTGTCACCAAATTAAAGTTTTGGTCGACCAAGGCCTCCAGATGGAAATTTTCATCTGGGCATGAGCCAATGCTTCAAAACATAACCTATGATACTCCAAGGGACCTCATGGACCCAATCATCAAGTCAATTTAACCTCAGGGGATACATTTACCCAAAAATCAGGAATTAGGGTTTCTTGACCTAATTCACCCCTAAGTTGACTTTTGGGACAAAACAGGAGCCAAGACCTCAAGACATGATTTTGGGGTCTCTAATACACTACATGGATCCATTTACAACAATGGATTAACCTAGGAAACTTGATTCACAAGTTTCATTTTCATCTGGACCACAATTAGAGTTTTGGGGAAAAAGTCAATTGTACCTTTGACTTTTGACCAAGACATGCTCCCAAACCTTGGGACATGATTCAATACACCCTATATCACCTATAGAGTCCATCCATTAGGTTTGATTTAGGTCAAGGACTTGATTTCACCAAGGATCGCACAGTTTGGATTTCATCTGATAAAAAGTCAATTGTACAAAAAGTCAAAGTTTGACTTTTTGATTTTTTGGTCAACCAAGGTTCCTTAACCCTAAAACAATGTTAATGTGTGATTGGAATCATCATTCATCAAGAAAAATCAAGAAAAGTGAGTTAACTTGTAAAAGGGGTAACCATAAAAAACTTAGAATTTTTCTAAGTTATGAAACAAAGTGGTTAGGGTACCAACTTCCAAGGATCATAACTTGAGATCCAAGCAACCATTTTGGATGATCCAAAGATGGATTTGTAGCTCTCATGGCATACTTTAAAAATGTCAACTACATCTCATTCCAATTCCTCATGGATTTTTAGTTATGGAGTGATCAAAATGGCTGAAAACATGAAATGCCACTTTTTCCAACACTTAGTGAAATTTTCACTAAGTCAAAATCTGCCTTACTTTTTCCAAAATGTAGGGGCAGTTTTCACCTTGATCCAAGTCAAACCAGGTCTAGGGGTGGACATCAAAGTTAAAATATGCCATGAGGGCTTTCCAACAAGTACCAGATCATCTCCAAATTCCATTTGAGCAAGGAGATACAACCCTTGAAACATGGCATCATGAGCTGATTTTTTCAAGACAGATTTGGCAGATTTTGTGCATTTTGCTCGATTTGTCCAAATCTGATAAATCCAAGCCTTGTCATCAATTTAGACATATATTAGGATCAATTCCAAGGGAATGATCTGATCTCCAAGCCTCACAAGTCCATGAATCTACAAGTAGCATGCCAAACCTAAAAAAGCCTAAAAGATGCCAAATATCCAATTTTGTTTCCAAGCATTCAATGCATACACCAAGGTGGCATGAACTGAGCATATTCCAACTGAATGAGTCAAGGATAAGCTCTGAATCAAAGAACCATAGGCATGTGCCCTAACCTCTAGTCAATGGCTAGAGGAGACTTGAGATTCCTTTTGCATAACATTGGCCAAAGGCCTGCTGCAGCCTCCATTCACTATTGCTTGCAAAACAAACTTGCTCTACTATAAATAGAGCTCATTTGTGCTCAGTTTGAGTACACCAAAGCAACCAAACTGATGCTTTCCTCAAAATCCCTCTCTTTAGGCCAAAATACCTTCTTTTGCAAGGTACCTCTGTGTTTTTGAGTTAGAGAGCAATTCCATCATAGCTCATGATCCAAACACATCCAATATGTCATATCTAAGTTGTCCAAACTCTCATATGTGATCTGTAACACCAAAATCCCAAAGTCCCCTCTCAAAACCTCAAAATTGGACTTTTTTGCATTTTTCAAGCCATGTCTTGATTCAGTCACTTTCAAAACTAGATAAAACCTCAAACACACTACAAATATCATCCTTGAACTGTCCCAAATGGTTCCCCACATCTGGAATACTATTTGAGAGAGTTGCCATATTGGTCACTTTTGCCCCTTTTGCAAGAAAGAGCTCAAATTTGTTCCTGAGGATTCCAGCTGGTTCTAACCATTCTAAAAGCTTCTAAGGGATCAATTAAGAGTGTCCAGAGCATCAAATTACTTCTGGCACAAGAAGCTTGGCAGATTGCACAACAAGCTCCAAGACGTAAGTGCATCATCACTTGAACTTTCTAAAATATGCATTGCTTTGAAATCCACTGATCATAAACATCTCATACATGTTATATATGTTGTGTTTGAACCAATTTGCCATGTAATTATTGCTTGTACCATGTGTTAGTATAGAAAATGCAATTATAGGCCTATTTCAAAAACACTATCGGGTTTTTAAATAGGGACCTCATCTGAAAAAACCACCACCACCATTGGATTCCTTGTGAAATTCTAGGCAGGATAGACCTAAATTTTGTCCCAATCCATGGAGAAATGAGAAAGTTATGGCCTTTATGTTTTTGGTCCAAAACCTTGTCTTGCCTTGCCTTGGCCATGCCTAAAACAAGGCATGCCTTATGTATTTCTAGGGTGGCTTTGATACACGGATGTATCACCACCCCAGTGGTAGAAGACGCGCACTGCAACCTTGAGGTCTAGGGTTCGAATCCCCCTCGCCCCAGACCCTTTTCTTTACCACTTTTTCCATTTTTTTAATACTTTTCATATTATTTTAAATGATTTGGAAAATTAATTTCTCTCTCACTTTTAATTATTTTTGATTGGTTCTTTTTGAAAAAAATCACAAAAATGTTAAAATATTTTATTCCACAAAAAAACCAATTTATATTATTTATTTAAGATAATTAGAATTTTTGTAATTAATTTCATTTTAATTATTTTTAAACATTTTTTAAATGAAATTCTCACTTTAATCTTTCAAAATCAATTGGATTTTAAGCTTTCATATGATTAAACTTGATTTTCCAAAACATTTTCCAAAGTGTACAACTTGTTTTTGAATATAATTGATATTTTATCATTTATTATTTAAATTACCTTTGAAAAATACCATTTTTATTCAAAAATTAGGGTTTCTTCCCGATTTTTAATTTTCAAACACTCATGGGCCTCTAATAGAGTGTAAGACCCAACCCCTTTTGAAAACCAAAATAATTTGGGCCTCAGGTATTGTATAAGTCCCAACACATTTTCAAAAACCTCGGCTCGATCGCCAGTTCAAAAAACAAATAACTTTGGGCCTCTCCTTGAGTTGTAAGTCTCATCACTTGTACAAAAATAACTCCATGGGCCTCTAATAGAGTGTAAGACCCAATACCTTTGTAAATAAACCATTGTGGGCCTCACTTATTATATAAGTCCCTCTGTACATTTTCAAAACAACGGCGCGATCGTCGCCTTCTTGACAAAATCATCTGGGCTTCTCCTTGAGCTATAAGACCCATCTTTATTCATTTTTCAAACTCTTTGGGTCTCTCCTTGAGTTGTAAGACCCATACCTTTGTACAGAAAAACTTTTGGGCCTCAGTCATTGCATAAGTCCCAGTACAATCTTATCAAAACAACTTCCCTTTTGATTTAGTTTCAAATATACAGTTGTCATCAAAACTTTCTTAAATTTCTTTGAACAACTAACAATACAGCATGGAAGCTTGCTCACCTGTAAGTTTTATCAGCTTTCATTTACTCGCTTTCATATATATATATATATAACTGTATTATGGGAAGCTGCACGCTGTGAGTCTTCTTTCATTCTTTTAAATACATGTCAAATATATATAACTGTATTGTGGGAAGCTGCGCATGGTTAGTCTTCTTTCATACCCTTTTAAATACTTGTCATATATCAATTGTATATGTACTAGTATAGTTATTTAGAGTTTTCCCCGACAACTAGGTCTAGAACTAGGTAAAGCCATGTTGGTCACTCTTTAAATACAGCCAAAACTAGATCCCCATAGGATTTCCAGATACAATCTTGCCTTCTCTTGGGCTTAAACAATATGGAACAAAGAGAAAGGCAGTATTCCTCGTGAACCTTTTCTCAAACTGTCACCCCTAGAAATTGTCAAAGAAATTCTACTCCCCAGAGTTGATCTATTCTCGGTGAATAGCATCTCTTGAGTTTCTTCAAACCTCAGAACTTTCACTAAATGATCTATTCTCGGTGAATAGCATTTCTTGAACTTTTCTTAGTTAGGGACCCACAGACTTCCTAAAGCATCCTCGCCTCCTCTTGGGCTTTGTACAAGGACCCTTCGACTTCTTAGAAGTTCCCATGCCTTCTCTTGGGCTTAATACAAGACCCTGAAGACCTCTTAAAGGTATAGGACAGAACTTAGTCATCCTTTGCTAGAGCAGTCTTTCTAAAAAAGAGTCAACACCTCAAACTAATTTTAGGGTTGATACTCATCCCTTAAAAGAGTCGGCCACCTCTTGGGCATCATACAAAAGATAAAACTCTTCCACACCGTTAGACTTGGACAGTCTAATCCTCTTGAGTCTTAAAGACATTCTCAAGTTCCCTCCAAACATAGGAAGAAACCCCAGATTATGGATTAATCTCCAGCGGAGCTAAAACTTGTGGGTTATAAAACCCAGTCTCTCTCCTAAAATCCCCCAGCCAGGGTCAGTCTATCACTAGTATAACACAATCTCAAATCAGAACCTCAAGGCATCTGATACCTCAACTCTTCTGTAACCCTCAGCAAGAGTTAATTCCCCACTTGGACCTGCCTCGGGATCTCAATAACCCCCGGCAGAAGATAGCCTCCTCTTAGGCTTTGTATAATGATCTTTCCTCAGCATAGTCAGCCTCCTCTTGGGCTTCGTACAATGATTTTCCCCAACGGGGCTAACCTTTTCAGACTCTCTTGTTGAGTCCATCCCCTTTTCAGACTCTCTTGTTAATTCAACCACTTTTCCGACTCTCTTGTTTAGTCAATCATGTTCCAGACTATCTTGTTGAGTCACCCCTTTTCTGCCACAGTCCTGAGCTTTGTACAAGACAGATAAAAAGCACTCTCTTGTTGAGTCAAACCCTTTTTAGCCTCTATCTTGAGCTTTGTACAAGATATAAAATTTCATAACCTTCTCTTAAGCTTGGGACAAATAACTTCCCTAGCAGAGTCAATTCCTCCCAGCCTTGTTTTAGGCTTCGAGGAATAATTTCCCAAGCAGAGTCAAAATCGTTTCAGCCTCTATCTTGGGGTTTGTACAAGATACCTAAAATATCCTTAGCCGAGTCAGAAAAGTCTCTTTCAACCTTTCAGCCTCAATCTTGGGCTTTGTACAAGACAGATAAAGATTTTTTTCCCGCAATGTCAGTCTTCTTTTCAGCTTCTATCTTGGGCTTTGTACAAGATACATACAAACCTCCCCAGCGGAGTCAAAATCCTTTTAGCCTCAATCTTGGGCTTTGTACAAGACAAATAGAACATTTTCCCCAGAAAAGTCAAACTTTTAGCTTCCTCTTAGGCTTTGTATAATGATATCCCCAAAGGAGTCAGTCTCTTTTAGCCTCAATCTTGGGTGTTGTACAAGACATATATAAACACTCTCTTGTTGAGTCGGTCATTCCCAGCCTCCTCTTAGGCTTTGTATAAGGACTTCCCCAGTGGAGTCAATCAACCTCTTAGCCTCAACCTTGGGCTTTGATAAAGACATACAAAAATCAACATACCCTCCGAGGAAATCAAAAGTCCCTCTATAGGAAGTCATTTCTCTGTTTATCATATGTCAAAACAGAAACTCCTTTTCCTTCATCTAATTGCTGTAAGCGGTAAGCCTCTGGATTATTTACATCCACGCCACTGTCCCTCTTTTAGCATGAGAAACTCCTACGGAAAGATGACATTGCTCTACACTGAGTTAAAGTCTTCTCCTTCAGGTCAACAATCCCCTATAAAGGAAATTATGGCATTGTTGGATTCACATATCCCAGTTAAAGTAATCCTCCTTTATAATCAGTCACCCAACAGTTATGATAAACAAACCAAATGTCTCCCTTTAGAGATGACAAATTCTCTCTAAGTCAACCTTTTAGCTTCAATCTTGGGTTTTGAACAAGACACAAATACTCAACCTTCAACCTCTGTCTTGGGCTTTGAACAAGACACCAAACATTATCTTTTTCCTCCCTTAGAATAGGAGGAACTATGATTGCTCTGATTTCCTTGTTTCGTTTAAACGGGAATACGTAGGCATAAGATTGCGAAATCTTAGCGAGCATACTAATCAAAAACCCTAGGTCCAGTACCTTCATACCAATCAATCCTTAGGTCCAGTACCTTACCAAAAACATCAACAAAAACTCAATCTCACTCATACTTCAGAAGAAACTTTCCCAACCCATTAACAGATAAACACTATCAATTACAAAGCGAAACCTAAAGCTAATATCATGTGGATAACCACATGTAGGATGGGTAATTGACAACTACCCATTGTATAACCTGACCCTGACTCCCCGAATCTCTTTAAGCATTTGTTCAGTTAAACATTCGCGTGCAAGGTTAGTTTTAGATACCTTCCATTTCCCTTCCAGCTTCATGGGATAAATAAGAAATCGGAAATTAGCACGCCCTCCTACCATTGCGGTGAGGAAAACCCAACGATAAGGTGGTCGTGTCACCGAAAAAAATCGCTCGCTACAGGAAGATTGAAAGCTCTGCTGATTTGAGTAAATTTTTCAAAGAACAGAATGTCAAAAGATATGTTTAAACATGAAGAAGTTTGATGAAAGAAGACTGGTCAGATATGATGTCCTAACAAATATCTCGACATCTTGAGCTGATATTTTAGGATGTTTCTAAATCTGTTGCAAGATTTAAGGAGCAATCAGAACATGGATCAAGGAAGAAATAAACAGAAGATTCGAAGCCCAAGGAAATAGAAGATTATAAAAGAAGATCTAGACCTAGAACTGGGAGAGATATAGTTACCGTTTGTAACATAGTTCTCATGTGTAAAACTAAAGGGTTTAGGGTTTTGAGAGTCGTTGGCTCTCTTAGTTTGTAAGTCTCTCTTTGTATCGATTGATGCACTATGGTAGACATAGGTATCGCACAGATCCATAAGCCTTTAGGTATTGGATTGTGTATTGTTCTTGGATGAAGCTTTGAATCAAATCCAAGTTAGCGTGTTGGTCAAGTATGCTTGACAGAATTTTGTATTGACAGAGATGATGTAGATATCACAGTTTGTGATTAAGGGAAGTGAGTGGTGATTCTCATATCAAAGAGGGTGTTCTTTGATAAGGATTTCATTGGGTAGAGATTAGGAGATAAAGTTGTAAACAGTGGAGTTTAGCTTTATGATAATTCTACAGATAGTGGAGTCTTCTTCCTGGATTGGTATCCCTCAGATGTAGGTGAATTACATCAAACTGGGTTAACAATTGCTGTGTTCCTTTATCATTCTACAGATTTATATATTCTGTTATTGGTCTTGGTAAACATGTTAGATCAGATGTTGTAACATATGTGTTACTACAGTTCTGATATTCAACGTATCAGTCTGTTGTTCTGTTCCTTTGTTTAAATAATTATGCAGAACAATGTCTTGACATGTGTTAGGACATATGCTTGACATGTGTTAGGACATCTATATTCTGCAATGCCAGAATTTCAATTGGTATCAGAGCAGGCATCCTGTCTGTTTCTGGATGAGATCTTTGGGAGATACTTTCTGGCGTTTAAACAAGGAGGGGTTTTGAAGATCAGATCAATCAACTCAAGCATACTCAAGAGTATTAATAGATGAGATAGATGCTCTAGATCGAAGGTAACAACCCGGTGGTTTTTCATGTTGCTGAGGAGGTTCTACAACAACTGCAGGAGAAGTGGCTAGTTCTTCTGTTGAGGTGTCTTATAAGATGTTTTGACATCTTATTAGGGAAAGCATAATTTGTTCCTTGGTGGTTCCACTGCATATGTTTCTGATGGAAGAGCTCTAGAATAATGGGACACTGGAGTTGTTGTTGAAGACAGATGGTGGAAGATCTCAATCGTCGGCCTCTATATTTGAAGATATCTGCATCTTTTTATTCCAAAGTCAGGAGCAATGGAATGGAAAGAATTGTTGGAAGATGTATGTTATGGTGACTTAGTACTTGGAAGCATGGTTCCATGGTGCAGTTTGAAGTCAGTTGAAGAGGAGAGGAGTTGAGTTTAGGTTTATCAAGTTTTTGCTCTAGGAGTTTGATAAATCATTGATCGGCTAAGTTGTCAAAGATACTTGAGAATTCTCTCAAGTCCACTCATAAAGGTGTCTCAGTCGGGCATCTGGAGTCTTCTAGTTATTCTTCTGACTAGAAGGTGTTTCTGTGAAACACAAACTTAAAGAAAGTGGAGGTTATTTATTTTCACCATCCAAAACAGCAAGGAAGGATTCATCTCTCCTAATCCTAAGGGAGGATCCAATCTGAATGGAGTTTTCAGAACTGTTGAGGTAAATAGGATTTGTTCAGAGAGAATCTTAGTTACTTGAGTCAAGGGTGGCAGCCTTGGTATCTCAACAAGTTGTGTGTCAAAGAAGATACTTCCAAAATATTGAATACTTGATAAGTGTTCATGAAGTGATCTGGTGGAGTATGGCTTCAACAGTGAAACAGGATTATTGAACAAGGATTTAAGATCAATTGCTATTTGTGTTACTCACAAGTATTTGATAGATTATTCTTGTATATGGAGTTTAAGATTACTGATGTTCAACACGATGTTGGAACATCTCTTCATCTGGTTTGTGCATAATCATGGGAGGGGTACTGCATAAGCTTTTGGATCTAGTTCTCTTAGGTGTTGACCTAAGAATCTGCTTCAGTTGATGTGGTAGAGGCATCTGATCTCTGGAGAGTTTCCTGGCAAGAAACTGGTCTAGACCAATGGTGATGTGGAAGATGAAGAAGAAGACATCATAATCTTGATGGATTGTCCTTGGATTCGTTTATTTCTGATCTAGGAATATTGGAGTGCAGCAGGTGTGTTCAAGTTATTACTAGAAGCATTTGGTGTTTATCTGGAAAGTGTCCTGGCAAGAGACTTGTCCAGAATGGAGTGTTGGTGATGGCACTACATGGTTCAGTTTAGTTTTTATCTAGGTACTTGGTAGCATGGGATCTTGCTCATTTTGAAGGTCAAGGTTAAGTGGCAGTTATCTTTGACTTTCTACAGACTGCTCTACTAAGGAAAGTGGCATTCTTTGGTATGGCTAGGGTGTAGTCTTGGACTACTTTCTCTTCTGAAGATTCAGACGTGGCAGGTGTGAATTCTTTGGAGTTTCAAAGCAGATATTCATCAAGGTGTGAGCTTGAATGGAATACCTGTGACATAATCAAGTAGGATGGAGGTTGTATACTCAAACTTGGTTGTTGAATTAACTCTATGAGAGCATGGAACTCTTGTTCTGTTAAAGGGAGGAGGTTCTTTAAGTGGCAAAAGGAGGAGTTAAATTCAGCAGTTGGATGTCGTATCAGAATGTTCTGACATCAAGCTTAACATGAGAGTCTCAGTTGGTGATGTGGCACATTAGCTTAAGATAAGGTGATCTACAGGAGAATGGAAGTTATGGATTCTTCAAAAAGGTCTATCTCATGCAGTTTGCGGGAGCTGTGGATAGAGAAGATGTTACATGTCTAAAGGCTTGGTGGATCCCAGATGTCTTGCTATGGAGCAAGTAGTTCATGTAACTTAAAGATCAGATTTCATTGGTGGATCAATATATCTTGGGGGAGTTCTGAAGAAGATTGAGATCAGTCAAAAAGTGGCATTTGGTTGATCTTTAGTGTGCATTCAAGCAGGGTGCTTGGAACTAATTACTCTTGGGCAGAAGGGTAGTTGGTTGAAAACGTAAGGAGGTTCTAGTCTATCTTGGAGCTTGTGGTAGAAGTTCTAAGTTGAGGATGGAAGATTACCTTCTTTTGGTGGATGAGAGTTTATTTCTCTCTTTGGTTATCTACAGTTCTTGTTGATCAAGCTGGTGGTGCAGTGTTGTTTGAAGATCTTTAGCTAGATTACTATGCAGATAGTAAGTCAAGTGGTGGAGCATATCAAGAACCGTGTTGGTTGGTGTCTATGATATGTGAAGGATGTCCTAACTGATGTTAGAATATTTTCTGGGTTGGTTATCCTTGGAGTAGGATGGTAAGTTCTGAGTGTGGAACTTGACACTCACATCTTGTCTAAGAGGTATTTATCTTATCATACAGGAGAATGATGGGTAAAGGATTGTCTTGGAAGTCTGATGTGAATGGGACATGCTAGAAGTGGACCAGTTTGGTGCTTGTGGAGCTAATAGGTTAAGAAGTTCTGGAGCATGTTATCACACCCTCATTTTCACCCTATCTTTACATATCATGCATTCATCATTATCATCGCATTTTGGGGTATATCAAGCATAGATTGGTGTAGAAGAATTGCAAGTGAGGGATTTGCTTCAAGAAAAATGTTTGGATTTGGATTAATTGGCTCTCCATCCGCAACCAGGAGAAAGTTTGACTAGATTTTGGTCAAACCTGGGCAAAAGGTGGATATATCAGTTTAGTTGCAACTTATTTTCATCTTGGGCCATTTTGAAAACAAGTGATATTTGGGAACCATCAAGTAACTAAATTAAGGTTTGGATCATTATAAAATCTTTATGACCTAAGTGGCTCAGTGCCAAGATTGGCCCAAATTTTGTTGTTGTTCCATTTCTCAAAGGGAGGCTGCAAACTGTGGCATGATTATCTTGGTTCACTCTTGATTTCTTATATCCGTTCGAAACAAGAATTACAAGCCACAAAAAGCGCACAAGTCATCTATTCATGTTCAAAAATTTTTTTTCAAGATTATGCAAAGATCTAATGGATGTGTCACGTTGATTGTTGAGTTTAATTCAAGTTTAACCATTCAAATTGAGTTTACCATACATCTTGGTTAAGGAACGAATAAGGCGTATAGACGAGGTATGCAATATTTGGAATTTCCAAATGAAGGTGTGAAAGGGATGTCAAAGTGTGAATCTTCTTTTAAGAGAGAAAAAATCTCTAAAGTCACATGTTCTAACTTAAAAGAATTCAAAATTGTGTGCTATCTTGGTTTTCAACTTGATTCTAAAGGTTGAACATGCATTGATCAAGGGCGTGCAAGTTTGAGTGGTCACCATCCAACACCATTGAAGAGGAAAACAAGAGCCAATTGGCACATGGAGAAGGCGTTATGAGAATCTAATTCAAAATAAGAAAAAGAAGGGCCATGTAATTTATAAATAATCTTCAAGCTATTTTCAAGGAAAATTCAACTTTCACAAGAATGAGATTTTATTGGTTTCAAAGTTCTCAAGATCAAGAATAACCAATTTCGAATTGATTGGATTCCAAAAACAATTACAAGATTCAAATTACACTACAATTGATACTTGTTTACAAATTGCACTAACTATTGTGACAAATTACAAAGTGCACAATAAGCCATTCCAAATCCCATGATCACCATGCCTTGGTTCATCATCACAAAAGTCTTCATGATTCAACATCAAAATCCATCTTCCAGTCTCAAGCCGCGACTACAAGCACCCATCTTCCAAGTTCACACCACCACTCAAGATTGAAGCTTAGCCAGTAGCTCCATATGCATCCTTTAATCATCTCGTTCTCCACATCTTCATGATTGAGATGTTATTCCCACAATAGTTACGGCATCTTGAAACTTAGCTGCAAATCCAAGACATTCCACATCAAATACAAGACCTGCATCAAAACCAACCAATTCATGTCTCATGTCATGTTTCATCAAGATTAATACACAAATACAATCTACCCCAAACTCAAGCTATCATGATCTAATCCATTTAACAAAACTCCAAGTTCAATTCATGACATATCACAAACTAAGTTTCAAGACATGCCACGGCCCTTTCCAAATTCATCATGCCAAACCAAAATCAAATTCACATCAAATACATCAAAACAAGAATCATGTTCAAAACCAATGTTGTTTCTTCCAAACAAGAACATTTCCAATTCATTGCAAAACTTACCAAAACAATTCAAAGGTCAAACCAAAAACAATTCATGTTTCCAAACCATCATCCAAACTCGTTCCATATTTAATTCATATTCAACCAAACCAGAAATAATTTCTCCATTCAATTCAATTCATCATGCCATAATTCAATCATTGTTCAAAGCCTAACACATCCATAACATGCTTCGTACATGTATTCACACCAATTCAACACCAAGTTCAAATAGTTCAGCCAATTCTATTGCATATATTTTCATACACATTTTTATTGTCACATTTCTCACATTTGGTCACAATTCATATTTCCATAGCATATATATCATTTCTCGTGCAAAAATTTTAGGCATACACATAAGTTTATCTCAAGGTCAGAACTTCAAAATAAGATCTGTAGGGACCACATGGGAGCAAGACTCAGAATTGACAAAAAATGGCAAAACAAACGCAGCAAGTAACCAAGTACATCAGACTTAACATGAGAATGGAAATAGAACAAAATTCACAGCAGAAAAGACACAGAAACATAGCAGAGGAAGCAGAGACAAAGTTTCACCAATTTGGAACTCTTTTTGAACATCAAGAAAGTGTCATAAGAAATACCATAATCAGGATTCAAAAGCATATTCTAAACCTAATCTTTTGGATATATAAACAAGGCTTCATTTCAGAGAAAACGGGGGAGAAAACAACCACACTAAAAAAACCCTAATCTTGCTACCACCAAAAAACCCTAAACGATCGTGACAAGAAGAAGGCGAAGGAGAAACGAAGGGAGGAATTCGTACCTGAGCTCGTGGTCTTCAAGGGTGAGTTCTCTTCCATGCTTCGATATTTGTTTATGACGTTCTTGTTCTGATGTCTCATTATTGTTGCCTGCTGCCTTGAAAATCCTTGTTTATTCGCGTATGGTCTTCTTTTTGCTTGTTCCGGTCATTTTAGCAAGTTTTTGAGGTTAGGGTTTTTGAAAAGGGGTGGTTCGATCTGTTTGATTCTTTAGTTTTTTTGGATAAATTGAGAGCAGATTCGGGTTTAGGACATGATTTCAGTGGGGGTTGGTGTGTGAGTTGAGGCGAGTTGGGCTACCTTCGCCGGAGAAGACGGCGGTTTCCGCCTTGGCTCGTCTTCTCCGGCGAGCCCTTGCAACTTTCCGGTGAGCATTTTCTCCATAAGATAGAGATAAGAGATACTGAGCTTTGAGGAATAGGTGGGGAAAGCTTCAACGCATGTGAGAGTTTTAAAAAAACCTTGTTGTTGTTGTGTTATTAAAACGTGATTAATGTTTTTCCTTTGCCTACGTGTTGTGATTTTTGTGGGTCGTTAGTGATAGACGGTGACATGTGTCACCTTCATATTTCATCATCACTCTTTTACCATCCTGCGCATCCCTAGCGTCTTATCATGCGCCCTCAGATCCAAACCCTTGGACAGAGTCAACCTTTGACTCTATGTAGATCTAACGACTCTGATTCATCTGTGAAGGTCAACGAATATTAACTAGCCCACACAGAATCATGGACTCGCCTGGGCCTCTTGTTGCTTTAGGGCCTGTTTTTCTTCTAATTACACCCTCCGTTCACTTAGTCACAGGCCCGTTTGGCCTTTTTTTCCTTTTTATTTTTATTTATTTGTTTATTTATTTAATTTTTACTCATTTTCTTATGATATTTTTAAGAGATGAAAATTTCGTATTTCTTTTTTATTTATTAAATATATTTACTTAATATTTGATTAGTTAAAAAACCTAATTAATTTTTACTAAGTATTCATATTTAGTTTAGTTAATAATTTTGTGTGTTGTTAATTTGGTTTAATTGTTTTGTGTGATATTCTCGTATGATGTTTATGCCATGATAATATTCAGTTAATGTCTCGCCTGTATATTCAAACTATTTTCAAAATAAACTCTCGATTCACGTCGAGTCATTTCTACCCTTGTAAGTCGACTGCCTCGTGCGTCGCCATCGACCTTACTCTAATCAATTAGGTCCTTCATCCCATGTAATTCACACACTTAATCGTTTCAAACCCCAATAGAAACCCCGGTCCATATTGGGTATCTTTTTCAAATCTAACTAAAACACTTAATAATTATGAAACACTTTCTTTCAATAAAAGATGAAAAGAGAGTGGGACTGGTATCTTCGAGTTCTCTCTTCGATTTTTTAAGTGTGAGGAGTCTTCTTCACGCCCGAATAATCGTCTTCTCTAAAAGATTATAATCCGACTCACATCAAACCATTTTTTTTCTAAACAAATCGAATCAAATCTATTTTCTCAATTACTCAGATGAAAAAGAGAGAGAGTCGAGTCTTCGATTCACTCTCCCGATTACTCGGGCCTAAGGAGCCTTTCTTAAGTTTCAAGTAATCGTCATCCCTTAAATACGCTAACTATATCAAAATCCTTTCATAACTAAGGTTGAAAAAGAGAGAGAGTCGAGTCTTCGATTCACTCTTCCGATTACTTGGGCCCGAGGAGCCTTTCTTAAGCTTCAAGTAATCTTCATCCAAATAAAACATCAACACATTAATTCAACTTCTCGCCTTCACGCGACCAAAATTTTTTCTTAAAAGGACATGTTACGTCCGTTCTACTGCAAACAGGTAACGCCTAAGACTCCACGAGCGAGCTGCAATACACCTAACTGCTAGAACGCGAACGTTAGCATCGTCCATAAAAAACAACAACAAACTGTAGGCCAAACTACGGATGCTCTGATTTCTCATACCTGTTGAGATTATTTCTCATACCTGTTGAGAATACGTAGGCATAGGATTGCGATGATCCTAGCGAGTGAACTTCCCATTTTTTTCACCGTAGTCCCACGAGCTACGGACGCTCTGATTCTTCACTTATTTTAAGTGAAGATACATAGGCACAAGGGCCCCAATCCTTGGCGAGCACCCTAATAAAAAACCACCCATTTCCCCCTTAGTATCTAAACATTTTTCATTACTCATCTTAGAAGAAAACAAACAATCCTTAGCTAACTTTCTCACGAATCGAATTAAGAGGTTCCCGTTGAGTACAACGGACGTGAGGGGGTGCTAATACCTTCCCCTCAAGTAACCGACTCCCGAACCCATAATGTGGTTGCGATGACCATGTTCTTTCCTTAAAGGTTTTATCGATATTTCCCTTTCCCTCTTTGGGATGAATAAAATTTGGTGGCGACTCTGTCTGTCCTTTTTTCGCGTCCATCGCGAAGGTCGTTACCCTGTCATTTTTCGAGGTGTGACACATGTATACGATATCTGACATCGTTAAGAAGATAACGAACTAAGAGGTAAGGTATCTCTTTGAGGAATGTGGAGCATTCCAGATCAATTGGGTTGTATCTCAAGGAACATGGAGGTCTGTACATGAGAATTCAAGAGGAATTCATATGGTGTATAGATGGGTTCAAGAAGAGAGTGATCAATGGAGCTTTGATCTCAATCCAAGAGTTTGTTGATTTAGGATGTTAATCTTAATGTGATCTCACGGGAAGCATGATAGTGTTCATGTGTGAGTGATTATTGGTTCTTGTCAAAAGAAGCAATAAGTACAGTTAATGATTGTGTTCAGCAAGTAGGTTGGACAGAGGGTGCACTCTTGAAGACATGAAGATGCGTCTTATGTTTTCCATTCATCTACATAAGTGTTCATTGGAGGAGCAATGGTTATCCTAGATAGGGGGAGTTGCTCCTTGATCTAAGATGTATTACTGTAGGGGTACAGTTCAGAATCAAGATTGTTTGGAGGACAGGCAAACTTAGATTATTTTGGAGATGGGATGTCAAGAAGGATGTCTTGACATTATACTGTTGTTGCAGGTCGTGGGGGACTTGACAACATAAAGCTGATTCCATCATTGAAGGGTAAATACAAGTATCTTGGGTGTTTTGGTAGCTAACTTGGAGATGTTTGAAGAAATGTTGTAACATCTTGGTCAGATTTATTTTTCTTCTGCTTAAAAGGATTAATCTCGGGACTCATCAAAAGGATGAAAACTATGCTTCAGATGGACTGAACAAGCCTGACAAAGTGTCAGGACTTTATTTAAGACTTGAGGGTGGGTCCCAACTGGCTGTTTTGGACGGTTACTCTTAAAAGTTGAAACAGTCTTATCCTAGTTGGGCAGTGCACAGTTATTAATGTTGAATTTACCTACCTAAATTTATTTCTCCATTGAATTGTTCAACGGTAACTTCTTTGGACCGTGAATCTCTAGAAAAACTTGTTGGGTATTTAAAGAATGCATTTGTTTATGGTATTCCGGTTTGAGGGTTGATTCATCATGTCTTTCATTCGTGTTTGGGTAAGTAACATATGGATATGGAACTGTATTGGCTAGTTTTGTCAATTTTTGGCTAAAAAGGGGGAGAATGGCTGTGTGGGGATGGGTATTTCAGCATACATCTGGTTCATCTTTGTAGTTGTTTTGCAAGGAAGTTGGAGAGGATGTTCTAACATTCTATCTGAGTCTTTCCCTTTGTTTCTTATGATCTGAGTTATGAAGCAGGTGTGTCTTGTGACCTGAGTTACATTCTCTATGGACTCCGTGTTACGTATGATACAACTGTTTCGTTTTAAGCTCTTTCTGGACCTTCTTATGCCCCTTAAGAGGAATATTTGTCCCTCTGTGGCAAGAATTGGTTTGAGGGGGAGTAGGTTATGTACTCTTCCTCATGTAAATCAACATACAACTAGGAATTCAAGGGTAAGAAAGAATCTCATAAGTGTTCCAATCATATCTACCAAACGCCAGAGTTTCTTTTTCTACCAAAGGAGTTTTAACCAAAAATTTGTCAATAGGGGAAGATTGAAAGCTCTGCTGATTTGAGCAAATTTTTGAAAGAACATAATGTCAAAAGATATGTTTAAACATGAAGAAGTCTGATGAAAGAAGACTGGTCAGATATGATGTCATAACGAATGTCTCGACATCTTGAGCTGATATTGCAGGATGTTTCTAAATCTGTTGCAAGATTTAAGGAGCAATCAGAACATGGATCAAGGAAGAAATAAACAGAAGATTCGAAGCCCAAGGAAATATAAGATTATAAAAGAAGACCTAGACCTAGAACTGGGAGAGATATAGATATCGTTTGTAACCTAGTTCTGTTGTGTAAAAATAAGGGTTTAGGGTTTTGAGAGTCGTTGGCTCTCTAGGTTTGTAAGTCTCCCTTTGTATCGATTGATGCACTGTGGTAGACATAGGTATCACACGGATCCATAAGCCTTTAGGTATTGGATTGTGTATTGTTCTTGGATGAAGCTTTGAAGCAAATCCAAATTAACGTGTTGGTCAAGTATGCTTGACGGAATTTTGTATTGACGGGGATGATGTAGATATCACAGTTTGTGATTAAGGGAAGTGAGTGGTGATTCTCATTTCAAAGAGGGTGTTCTTTGATAAGGATTTCATTGGGTAGAGATTCGAGGATAAAGTTGTAAACGGGGGAGTTTAGCTTTATGATAATTCTACAGATAGTGGAGTCTTCTTCCTGGATTGGTATCCCCTAGATGTAAGTGAATTGCACCGAACTGGGTTAATAATCGTTGTGTTCCTTTATCATTCTGCAGATATATATATTCTATTATTGGTCTTGGTAAACGTGTTAGATCAGATGGCATAACATCTGTGTTACTGCAGTTCTGATATTCAACGTATCAGTCTGCTATTCTGTTCCTTTGTTTAAATAATTATGCAGAACAATGTCTTAACATGTGTTAGGACATCTGTTATCTGCAATGCCAGAATTTCACTTAGAGCTAGTGTCTAAGACTTTTACCTTCCTTAGAGCTCGTGTCTAAGACTTTTACCTTGGTTAGAGCTCGTGTCTAAGACTTTTACCTTGCTTAGAGCTCGTGTCTAAAACTTTAATCTAAACAGCTAGTTTAGAGAAGGAATAACTTACAAAAGAAAAGCACTTGATAAAATATCAGAGGTGTTCAAGTAATACAACACACTATTACAAAGACTCTTAGCATAATCAACTTTTCTGAATGTAGTGTGTGTATATTTTAGTTGTATTTGCAGCGCTATTTCTTGAGAGATCTTCAAATCTTCATCTCCTTTTTATAGCCAAGGAAAATAAAGACGTTGGAGATCTTCAACGACTACAAACAGAACCAAATCTTCTAGTACATCTTCTTTTTCAAATGGAGCAAGTTTTAGGACTTTCAGTCACAAAATTATCCGGGAAACAAGGCCTTTGTCCATATGATACAACTTTGATTCAAGTACAACACAACCTGCAGAAAATAATGTCAATAAATCTTGAGTCTCATGTTAGCATAACTGATATGAAATTACTCAGCATCAGAGGCAACATAGCACGCTTCTAAGCTGAAATGTACTAGCAACAGTTTTTCTGATCAGACGTCCTTGCAAGAGTGTGACCAAAACCAAACCAAAGCCATTTAAGTATCAGAACTAGTTACATCAAGTAAATATAATCCTGCACACACAAACTGGCTAGTTAGAGATCCTAATTGTTTTTTCAAATACTTTGTTATCATCTAAACCTTGGAGGATTCATGGCATGAACCAAACTTGTTTAAAAAATCTCCCCCTTTTTTATGATGACAACATTAAGTATTTTAAAAACAATCAGAAGTAAAAATAAATTACTCAACAACTTTCAGGGTCTGAGGTTTGTAAGCTCCCCCTGAGTCAAGTAGTCTAAGAAACGAGGTTTGTAACCTCCCCCAAAGTCTTGTTTGTAAAGTTTAGGAGTTGAGGTTTGTAAGCTCCTCTCCATGTTGAACAATAAATCTACTACAAGGGTGAGATTTACAAACTCCCCCTATATAGGATTGCTAACCATATTCGGAACCATTATTAGCCTAAAACACTCAATCCATTCTCCCATTTCTCATCAATCAAAAAAAGAAGAGAAGAAAAAAACTTTAAAAAGAATAATTGTTTTTTTTCTCATCAGAGATGATGTGTAAATCATTTTATGAGTTGTTATAACAAACAAAATCAGATAATCACTTTGCTCATTTTGATGAATATGAGCATTGATCCAAAAAAGGTCTTTCACAAATTTTGAAATAAATTATGAAGGATTAATCGCCGTCAATTCGTTAAAAAGAACTGTTCAATTCTTTTTAGAATGTCTAGATCAAAACATTCTTCTTTGATGAACTAAAATGACATTTTGAAGAAGAAGTATTAAGATGAAGAATTGAATTCACAGAAATATCTTATGTAGAAGACAATCTGTGAGAAGAGAAAGAGCTTCGTAATATAACACATAAAATGCTAGAATTTTAAGCAAGTATGTAATAAAATGTTTGGACAGCCCCAAGTCTGAATAAAAACAAGTTAAAATCCTTATCAGAACACTCCACTTTTAATGAACCAAATTATTTAGAGCAGATTCAGAAAATCAGAGTATTAAAACAAGGATTTTATTTTATCAGAACTTAAGAAATAGTCCAATAGTTAACTCAAGGCACATAGCAAAGAATTAACTTATTACTGTATGCTTTAAATAAAGCGGTCAAGGAAGAAAGATATCCTATGACCTCTATTTAGACTTAAAGACCATGCTTAAGAAACTATCAAAAGTAATTCAACGGACTACTAACATATTCCAACAAATCATTCCAATACATCATTCAGAGAACAAGCACTTATTATGCGACATAAACCATGTTTAAAATTTTCTTGATGAAATCAAATTGATTGATGTCCAGGGGTTTTGTAAATATATCAGCCTATTGATGTTCAAAATCAATGAACTGAATATCTATTACACCCTTATGAACATAATCCCTTATAATGTGATATTTGATTTCAATGTGCTTGGTTCTAGAATGTTGAATTGGATTCTTTGTTAGACAGATAGCAGCAGTATTATCACAAAATATTGGAATTTTGTTTCCAAAAATCTGATAGTCTTCAAGTTGATATTTCATCCAGAGTAGTTGAGTGCAACAATTAGCAAATGAGATGTATTTTGCTTCTGCTATAGACAAGGCAACAGTTGCCTATCTTCTACTACCCCAAGAGATAAGGTTTTCACCTAAAAAAATGTCAGGAACCACTAGTGGACTTCCTTTCAATTCTATCTCCAGCATAATCAGCATCACAAAATCCAACCAGTTTATAGTCTGGGGACTTTTTATAGAGAAATCCAAGATTTAATGTACCTTTCAGATACCTAAAGATTCTTTTAATATCAGTTAAGGGAGTCTCTCTAGGACCTGCTTGGAACCTTGCACATAAACATACACTGAACAAAATATCAGATCTAGAAGCAGTGAGATAGAGTAAGGAACCTATCATACCTCAATATTTAGTTGGATCCACTTTGGAACTGCACTCTTCAGAACCAAAGATGCATGAAGGATGAATATGAGTTGACAAGACTTTTCACTCATCAAGATTGAATATTTTTAAAAGCTCCTTAGTATACTTAGACTGGTGAATGTAAATACCTTTGGACTTTTGATTAATCTGAATACCAAGAAAGAATTTTAATTCACCTATCATGCTCATCTCAAATTCAGCCTGCATGATCTTGGAAAACTCTTGATAAAGAGATGCATTAGTGGAACCAAAAATTATGTCATCAATATAAATCTGAACAATCAATATTTCTTTCTTTAAAGTCTTCCTAAAAAGTGTAGTGTCAACCTTTCCTTTAACAAAACCGTTTTCAAGCAAAAAAATACTCAATCTTTCATGCCAAGCTCTTGGAGCTTATTTAAGACCATAAAGAGATTTTGTAAGCTTGAAGACATGATTTCAATGATTTAAATCAATAAATCCAGGAGGTTGTTTGAAATACACTTCTTCAATAATGAATCCATTCAGAAAAGCACTTTTCACGTCCATTTGATAGAGAATTATGTCATGGTTAATGGCATACGAGAGAAGTAGTCCTATGGCTTCTAACCTTGCAACAGGAGCAAAGGTTTCAAAGAAGTCTATTCCCTCCTGTTGACTATAGCCTTGAGCTACAAGTCTAGCTTTATTTCTAAAGACTTCACCAAGTTCGTTAAGTTTATTTCTGAAGACCTACTTGGTCCCAATGATGTTTTTCTCTTGTGGTCTTGGAACAAGATCCCACACATCATTTCTTTGAAACTGATTAAGTTCATCATGCATGGTGTCGCGGTGAGAATCAGATATCAAGCTATTAATTAACCTGAATCACAAATCTTAATTCACCACTGATCTTTAATTTATCCAGGGGAAGGGAAAAAGAACGAATAACCCATGAGTATGCAATGCAATGCAAAGCAAGAGAGAATCTAAGGTTCAGGGGTTGGTTATACCTAGGGAAAGTGTTAGCATCCTAGATATCTATATTACTCTACAGGAACCTCTTGTTTTATTGTGTTATTTTTTATTTGTCTGCTAAAAGGGTAAAAAGGTAAAGGGAGACCTAAGGTGTTACTCCTAAGTATGTTCGCCAAGACATCGCATCTCGTGCCTACGTATCTTGATTAAAAGAATCAGAGCATTCGTAGTTCCCCTCACTAAGGGTAAATAAAGTAAAAAGAAAAGGTTGCCCGCCAAGGATTGACCTTGTGCCTACGTATTCTCAAAGGGATCTTGAGAAATCAGAGCGTCCGTAGTTTGGACTACGGATAAAAGCAATGTTTGTTGATTGGTTTCAGGAGAAGAGACAAGTCGCATCTTGAGGAGAATACTCAACTGAACCACCACAAACATGTGGAAGATGGATCTTTGCTTCACATTAAGAGAAGGGCTCTGACTCGGATATAGATTCGACGAGTATGCCACATACCTATCTCGAGTGGAAAAGAGTCTACATCTTTCTCAACTATGTCATGGGGTAGGAGAATTACATCTCAACTAGGGATGACTAATGTCTAATCTCTCTTGGGAGAAAAAGGAGACTAACTGTAAGTTGTCTAAGTTAACATCCTAAGGGAAACTATCCTAAGGGAATCCGTCTGAAGGGAATGAATAGTCTAAGTATGTACATCCTAGAGGGAATCAACCTAAAGGGAAAACAGGGATCAAGCACGGAGGTAAATGATACAAAATGAATAAAATGCATTACACATGACTGTAATTTCAACAACAAGTCCTTCCCTTGGACTCAAACAGGCAATCAGAAAGATTCAAGTGCAACAAATGCATATCAAACAAGAATGGGCATCATGAAAATAATGTACAGTGTGTAAACAACAAAATTAAAAGCATGAACAAATAACAGTGTATGTACACAACAAGAATCAAGGTATGTAATCAAATCACAGTGGAAATGTATCATAAATAAACATAGGAAAATTTGACCCAAAACAAAGAAGCAAATAATCACCAAAAATAAAGTCAGGTCACAAGAGAATATACAAGATCAGTATCATGAAGATAAATTCAAAAATGTACATCAAGAATGAACTAAAAATAAAATCGAGAATTGTTAAGTTTAATTTAAGAATTAAATAAAATCTAATTAAACCAAAATTTAATTAAAACAGATCAACTAAATAAATTCTAATTAAAACTAATTAATTAATCCTAAATAAATCAAACTAATCACCTAATTCTAAATTCTAATCTAAAAAACTAAACTCTAATTAAATAACTAAAATAATTAATTAAAGCTAAATAATTAGAAAAACCAAAATCTAATTAAAGAACTAAATAATTAAATTCTAATTTAAAAAACTAGTTAAATAAATTCTAAATTCTAAAAAAACTAATAAAATTAAAATCTAATCAAAACTAAATAAACTAGATTATAATTCAAAACTAATTAAATTAAATCCTAATTAAAAACCTAATTAAATTCTAAATCTTAATTAAAACTAATTAAATTAAAAATCTAAAACTAATTAAATTAAAAAGGGGTGTTAAAACGTGTTACATGGTGCAGAAAATAAAACGAATGGGCTTTAAAAGCCCAAGACAAAAACTAACTATTCTTAAAAGAAAACTCAGTCAATGAATCAGAAAAGGCAAAGCATGAAAAAAAATAAGAAAATGAAACTCCTTCTTCTCTACAGACTTCGCGTTCACAAATTCCTCTGCTCGTTTTCCCTTCTCGCGCTTTCTCGCCAGCTCTGGAATCCTTCCTGCAGCTCCTTCACTTCTCTATGACAACGGCGAGATACCGAAGGTTTTCAGCGGTGTTGCGGATGGTTCTATGAGGTGAGTTGCTATATGTTGCGCATCATTTTCTCTTAAGGAGGAGAAAGATGTTTATTCAGGTGTTCATGTTGCTGATGATAGTAAGTAGTTTTCCGGCAATATCAGTATGTCATCTGAAAATATATTGGCCATGTTCCCACAGATGGCATGAAGATTAACGTCAACACAAGCCATCATCAAGAGAAGCAGGCACGCAGTCAACAAAAGGAAGAAAATGAGAGATTTGTCTTGTGAAACTTCACTGAGCCAGAGACAGGCCAAATCGCAAGCTCCGGATTGATTAAGGACGTGAGTTGGAGAGGGAAAAGGCTAAGTGTGTAGTATGGAGAATATTGGCGATGAAAGTGGTTGTGCAAAACAGTGTGGAGTGACGCGGTTTCGGCGGCGGAAAACTCTTGTTATTCTGCTGGTGGAGTGTTATGAGAGAGATGGCTTAAAGGAGGTTATTAGTAAAGGCTAACAAAAATGGTCCTTTCCAAAACTGTTGCGTGTGGTTTTTTCATACGACCTATGACATATTCCTTATCATTCTCCTCGAAAGTGTGTATGGGAGGTTATGATAAGTGGGAATATTTTGTGAAGGATATGGAAAGAAGAAGAAAAATGCAGGCCAAGGAAAAGGTGTGAGGTTAGTTTGGTGAATGGAGGATGAGTTAGAAAAGAAGCATGAGAGTATTAAATGGACATGGTGAGTGTTAAGAGAGAGAGAGAGAGAGAGAGAGAGAGAGAGAGAAGCATGAGAGTGTTAAGTTGATGTCGTGATGAGGCAAGTGGTGAAAAACGAAAGGGGTGTCAAATGGTGAAGGATTTGATGTGGATGTCTCACCAAGATGAAGAATTGAATATTTATGTATTTATGATGGTGATGAAACTTGAGAGCATGGTGGTGGAAAAACGAAAGGAGAAGAGGGTTATTGGAGTGTTGTGTGGAACTGTTGTGGGATGGGATAATGGATAGGAAAATGTGAGTGAGTAATGAAGATAATGAGTGAAGTGGTCACTTTGTTGTTATGATTACAGGTTTTACAACATGAAAAGGGGAAGTCCAAACGTTGCAGTGAATAAAAGATAGGTTGTGGTTACATGCTCCATAATGCCATGTATGTCATCATGCTCCAAACGTTGTAGTGAATAAAAAAGAGATGGGTCATACCGCATGGGGAGTAGTGGGTGGTAGTGTATGTAGGATAATGGAACGCATGTTGTAGTGGTCCTTGTTTCACCAAAAATGTATAAGGAAATAAAAATGCTTTTCCAAACTTAATGGACAAGTTTACCAAATGGAGATAAAAAACAAATATTTGAATATTAAAAAAATTAAATTAAAAAATTAAATAAAAATAAAATGAATTAATTATAAATTAAAAAAATATCTTAATAGTAAAAATAATTATTTAATAAAATAAAAATCGCTAAAAAATGATAAAACGGGTCGGAATCGAAGTGCTCAGAAAAATAAAATGAATACGCCAAATGATCAGCGCAAAATATATTAATCGGAAAAATACAGCGTTTGTTCAAATTTCGAAAATAAATTTTACCCACTGAAAAAAAGCTTAAACTGTCCAAAAATGTGACCAAAAAGTGGTCGAAAAAATTAAATGAACACGCCCGATTAAACTACGCGAAACGTAGATTAATACCACAAACGTTTGTAGGCTCGATTTTAAAATTCTATGTCCACTGATTTTTTGCACTGTTGACTTTTAATTGACCGAATCGACTGTAAATCCAACAAATTTATTTTGGCTGATCAATTTGGGTACTATGCAGGATGAAATGCGATATGTTATGCAAATGATGCGAAATGAAAAATTAGGGTATGACAGATGCCCCTATTTAAGTTTCTTCTATCCGGAGATATGGAGATTGGAATCTTTGTCTCGACGAGATAGGAGATACTTAAATACAAACATGCATAATTTTTGGCCCTAAGATGGCACAAGATGCCCATGGTATGGTATGAAATGATATGAAATGGAAGACAGAGATCCTGTAAGGAATGATGTCACAAGGGATAACGGTGTACAGAAACGTGGTTGATGCACAGTTAAAGAATGAAAGAACTGGCGAGGAACAACTTAGCAAACAGAGAAAGATTCCACGGGGGAAAGATCCAACTCCACTGGGGATGAGACTCAACTCCACTGGGGAAGAGACTACCAACTGACAATCACAAGATATCTTAAACACAGGGTGATGAACTTGTGATGAATTTTTTTTTTAACAAATTCCACTTGGAGAACCTACTGTCGAGACCAACTGTGGAAATTTCAAAAGATATCAACCGGAGGAGCCTACTGCCGAGACTTGAACCTCATTTGGGAATACCTTATGCAAAGGTTTTATTGAAAAAGTGTCAACTATCAAAATCACTAGGGAATCTGCTGTCGAGATTAACCAGGGAATCTGAAAGAGAAAACAACTATCTGTTGAAGTTTAGAGATGCATCAAAGTTAACCAGAGAGTCTACTGCCGAGATCCTAGAAAGAAAGAAACATCTTCTATCGAAATTTGCTGGAGATCTACTGCCGAGAATAACCAGAGAATTTATAAATGAAACACCTTCTGCCGAGGTCTACCAGAAATCTTCTGTCGAGACTTGCCAGGAAAATAAAAGAAAATACCTACTGTCGAGGTCTACCCGAAATCTTCAGTCGAGACTTGCCAGGAAAATAAAAGAAAATACCTACTGTCGAGGCTTGATGAAAGTTCTATTTTAAAACTTATCGGAGAATCTATTGCCGAGATTAACCAAAGAATCTGAAATAGATCCAACTTCAAATAATCAAATGATCTATTTAAAAATATGATAGACCCCCCTCGCTTCGTGTCGCAAGCCACAGACTGGTCTCAGTTTCTTCTTTGATCTAGCTCATTTACTTGAAAAGGGTAAACAAACCTCCCCTCGTACCGGGTCTTGGAACGTGGACTGGTCTCAGTTTCCTCCTGGAAGGATAAATCCTTATAGAAGAGTATCTTCACAGGGGATTGGAACTTCACTGGAGATTAATGACTTCAGCGGGAATCCGTAACTTTTCGAGATTTGGACGTTTCACCAGGGATCTTCAAAGGAGATGCAAACCGGTTGACTTGTAAAACGTGTCTTCTCAAATTAAGAGAAGGATCATCTGAATCTTCACCAAAATTCTTGGAGAGATGCCATTTGATGGAAGCAAATTGACTAGTGGACTCACTGGGAGAACGTCTCTGAGGAGCAATATTGTTGTAGTTTGAAATTGCCTTGGACCAAATAAAATCCTTGTAACAGGAATTCTCAAATAACAAGGAACACTTGTAAAGTCTTCAACAAACTTCTCTTATGGATTTCCAGAGAGATGTTATTTGATGGAGAACAAGTTGATAATCTTGATAATTTGTCGAGGATAGAAAAATTGTCTTGGAAAGAGACTGCCATTTTCCATCCAAATAGAAAACCTGAGAACGAAACAAGCTGCTCAAATAAAGAGGCTGCCACTTGTCGTTTGAGTATAAATTCCAAGAAAATGTTGTAACAACACTGCTGGAGAAAGATTTTGTCTTCAATGATGATCTTCAAATAGATTCTTCCTGGGGAGACAAAGTGCAAAATAAATGCACGCTCGATCTAGGTTAAAAGCCTGGAGAGATCAAATATTGTGATTGTCAGGGACCAAAGTTCAATCCAGAAAATAACTGAAGAGAAACGGTCAAGCAAGACTCTACCCATTGAGGAATAAACTCAACTGGGGCTTATCTTGTCCAAAAAAGGAAAAGAAAACTAAAGCAACCATCTTCCACGAGGATCAAACTCAGTGGGGAATTAAAAAGGATGTGCTCTTTTCTGCTTAGGGCTGACGACTCTACTTGGAGGGAGAAGACAAACCCAGTCACTTTGGGATAAACACAACCAAATGTGAATAAATCAAGCAAACAAACATTAGAAAAATGCAAAAATGTGAAGATGCCATGTGTAACCATATGAATGAATGTATGGCATGCTATGCTTATGCTGACAAAACAAACAAGAAGAAGTAAACTAAATATGAAATAAACATCTCGACAAGGATACTCGGCCAATCTTCGCAAGATAAAAGCATCACTGGGGATGAATGGAAAGCCACGTATGGAATCACAGTCCTACATCAAGGCTTCAAACTTCTCTGGGGAAAGAGAGAGTACTCCACTTGGAGATGAACATCATGACTTCACTTAGGGGATTGTCAAGATGAACCTCGCGACTCCGTTGGGGATGAGAAAGATCCACTGGGAAAGGATCAAACTCGTGATTGGAGAGACTTCATGGGGAATAAAATAAATATCCAATGCGAACTGAAGTAATTTGAATGAGAGTTGTAACTGGAGATGCCAGAGCTGAGGTCTCACAGGGGATAAAATAAATATCCACTTCATTAGGGAAGATCGGATCAAAGTCATAACTGCAGATGTCAGAGTTGAGACTTCATGGGGATGAAATAAACATCCACTTTGTTGGGGAAGATTGAAGTTTTAAGAGATTCACTGAGGAGTGAAATAGCATTCACTTCTATGGGAAGGTTAAAGCCAAGGAGATTCACTAGGAATTCTTAAGTCACCAACTGGGGAAATCTTGCATCAACATGCCATAACTTCTTGAAGTAGAGATTCGTCGGGGGATTGTCATGACCACTTAAGTAGAACTTACTGGGGACATGGGTGAAGGTTGATATGAGAACAAAAAAGTTCTGCATTGATGAACTACGTGGTAGTCGCCATTTCGAACAAAAGTTGTTGTGAATGGATAAAATAATCTTCAATTCTCAAATGCCCCAGATGACACGGTTTATGAGAAGAAGTCATCCCAAGAGGATTTTACGGAAAACTTGGCATCCAACTGTTCCAATGTCTTCCAACTCTTGAGAGATTTGTCAAATCTCGACGTAACTTCACCAAATTAAATGTATTCTACACACTTGAGTCTTCAAACTTTCACCCTTAGGGATGGCCAGACTGTGAAAGCAACAGCTATGGAATAACTTGCCCCTGTTTAGCAGTGTCTTCGAGCAACATGCCCCTGGATATGGCCATCCTTCTGAAATGATTCGTCATTTACTCATCAAAGTTTCAAGCCTCAAAAGATTGAGCTCATCACTAATGCTCGTATG